>JARQOD010000010.1:55819964-56053018 GCA_033576555.1 Oophaga sylvatica | reverse complement strand
TAAGTTTTTATTAACTGTCACTCTGATATGCTCTCTGTCCTCATTTTCTGCTCAGGCTTTCGTTGATTCTGGAGCAGCTATTAACCTGATGGATTATGATTTTGCTAAACGTTGTGGGTTTCCCTTGATACCCCTACAGAAGTCTATTCCCCTACTGGGGATCGATTCTACCCCTTTGGCTGAGAATAAACCCCAGTTTTCTACTCAGGTGATAATGAGGGTTGAATCTGATCACCAGGAGTGCTGCAAATTTTTGGTTCTGTATAATCTGCATGACATTATCGTGCTGGGTTTTCCTTGGTTACAGTCTCATAATCCTGTTTTGGATTGGAAATCTGTGTCTGTAACCAGTTGGGGCTGCCAATGTGTTAATACCAACACTCCTGTTTTTTCTGCCTTCCTCCAGGCTCAGGATGTTCCTGACTTTTTGATTGATTTTTCTGATGTGTTTAGCGAAAGTAAATCTGCATCCTTGCCTCCCCATAGGAGCTATGACTGCGCTATTGAATTAGTGCCGGGTAGTAAATTCCCTAAAAGTCGCCTTTTTAACTTGTCTGTACCTGAACATGACGCTATGCGGTCTTATATCAAGGAATCATTGGAGAAGGGTCATATCAGACCATCCTCTTCACCCTTAGGTGCCGGTTTTTTCTTTGTGGCCAAAAAGGATGGTTCATTAAGGCCGTGTATTGATTATCGTCTCTTGAACAGTATTACTGTGAAATATCAATAACCGTTACCCTTGATTTCTGACCTGTTTTCCAGGGTGAAAAACGCTACTTGGTTTACCAAGCTTGACCTCAGGGGGGCGTATAACCTTATTCGCATTAAGCACGGGGATGAATGGAAGACGGCATTCAATACCCCTGAAGGGCATTTTGAGTACCTGGTGATGCCCTTTGGGCTCACTAATGCTCCTTCCGTCTTCCAGTCCTTCATGAATGACATTTTCAGGGATTTTGTGGACAAATTTCTGATTGTTTATTTGGATGATATCTTGATTTTTTCTAATGACTGGGACTCTCATGTGAAACATGTTCGAACTGTATTCCAGATTTTGAGAGAGAATGCTCTGTATGTGAAGGGATCAAAGTGTCTTTTTGGCGTACAGAGGATCTCATTTCTGGGATTCATTTTGTCCCCATCTGTTATTGAAATGGACCCGGTCAAGGTTCAGGCCATCTGTGATTGGGTCCAACCTACTTCATTAAAGGCTCTTCAGAGATTTTTGGGTTTTGCCAATTTTTATCGTAAATTTATTGGTAATTTCTCGGTTATTGTTAAACCATTAACTGATTTGACCAGAAAGGGTTCTGATGTGGTGAATTGGCCTCCTGAGGCAGTCTCTGCATTTCAGGAACTTAAGCAGAGATTCACTTCTGCTCCTGTTCTACGGCAGCCTGATGTTTCTCTGCCATTTCAGGTGGAGGTTGATGCCTCTGAAATTGGGGCAGGTGCCGTTTTGTCCCAAAAAGATCCAGAGACCTCTAAAAGTAACCCTTGTGCCTTTTTCTCTCGAAAATTTTCTCCTACTGAACGTAATTATGACGTGGGTAATCGGAGTTATTGGCCATGAAGTGGGCTTTTGAAGAGTGGAGACATTGGCTGGAGGGAGCCAAACATCAGGTGGTGGTCCTTACGGACTATAAGAATCTGGTCTATCTGGAATCTGCCAAGCGACTCAATCCTAGACAGGCCAGGTGGGCCTTGTTTTTCACACGTTTTAATTTTGTGGTTTCCTTTCTTCCTGGCACTAAGAATGTTAAGGCGGATGCCCTCTCGAGGAGTTTCCTTGCGGACTCTCCTGAGTTGTCTGATCCTTCTGTTGTTTTGAAAGAGGGTGTAGTTTTTCCGCCATCTCGCCCAATTTGAGACTTGCTCTGGAGGGGTGTCAGGAGGATAGGCCCGAGTGCTGCCCTATTGGAAAATTATTTGTCCCGGACCAGTGGAAAAAGAGTGTGATGTCTGAGATTCATTGTTCCGCGTTGGCTGGGCATCCCGGAATTTTTGGTACCAGAGACTTGGTTAGTCGGTCCTTTTGGTGGCCTACCTTGTCTCGTGATGTCAGGGAATTTGTGCAGTCCTGCGGGACTTGCTCTCGCTCCAAGCCTTGCTCTCGCTCTAGTGGTTTGTTGATGCCATTGCCTGTGCCCAAGAGACCATGGACCCATATCTCTATGGATTTCATTTCCGACCTTCCTGTTTCTCAGAGAATGACCACCATCTGGGTAATTTGTGATAGGTTTTCCAAGATGATACATCTTGTGCCATTACCTAAGTTGCCTTCCTCCTCTGAATTGGTGCCGTTGTTCCTTCAGCACGTGGTTCGTTTACACGGCATTCCTGAGAACATTGTGTCTGACAGAGGAGTCCAGTTTGTTTCCAGATTTTGGAGGACTTTTTGTTCTAAACTGGGTGTTCAATTGTCTTTCTCCTCGGCATTTCATCCTCAGACCAATGGTCAAACTGAGAGAACAAACCAGACATTGGAGACTTATCTAAGATGCTTTGTGTCTGCTGATCAGGATGACTGGGTCTCTTTTTTGCCTTTGGCTGAGTTTGCTCTTAATAATAGGGCTAGCTCTGCTACTTTGATGTCTCCGTTTTTCTGTAATTCTGGGTTTCACCCTCGATTTTCTTCAGGACAGACGGAGGCTTCTGTCTGTCAAGGTGTTGACTCTGTTGTGGAGCGTATGCAACTGATTTGGGACCAGGTAGTGGAGAGGTTGTCCCTCTCTCAGGAGAGGGCCCAGCGGTTTGCTAACCGGCATAGGACTGATGGTCCTCGGTTTAAAGTGGGGGACTTGGTCTGGTTGTCCTCAAAGAATATTCCTATGAGAGTAGCATCTCCTAAATTTAAGCCTAGGTTCATTGGACCTTATAAGATCATGGAGATTATTAATCCTGTTTCTTTTCGTTTGCTTCTTCCAGGGACATTTAAGATCCATAACGTGTTCCACAAGTCCTTGTTGAAGAGGTTTGTTGAGCCAGTGGTTCCTGCTGCTGTGCCTCCTGACCCTGTTTTGGTTGAGGGCAATCTGGAGTATGTGGTTGAGAAAATATTAGATTCTCGTTTTTCTAGACGGAAACTCCAGTATTTGGTTAAATGGAGAGGTTATGGTCAGGAAGACAATTCTTGGGTGTTTGCTTCGGACATCCATGCTAGGAGACTTATCCGTGCGTATCATAGAACTCATCCTGGCCGACCTGGTTGCTCAAATGAGGGTTCGGTGGCCCCTCCTCAAGGGGGGGGTACTGTTGTGAATGGGTTTGAGATGAGTTCTGAGCAGAGGCTCCCTCTGGTGGTTACAAGCGGTGCTAGTCTGTCCAGTGAAGATTGTGAGGACTGGGAATCAGGTGTTACTGACTGGTCTTATATAAGGGAGTCACCTTCCCTTCAGGGTTGCCGGTGATTAGTTGTTCTGGTCTGAATTCTTTATTCCAGTTTCCCTTGTAGCCTGCTTTGTCGTGTCTGCATCTCCTGCTAACAGATAAGACATTTTCTTCTTTTGTGTTTGTGCTATATTTTTGCATTTTGTCCTGCACTTCTGTGGGGGCCTTCAGGGTCCCCTCCGGGGGCTTCTGCCCTCTCAGTTTTGTTCAGCCACTGATGTTTGTACTTTTGCTTTTTCCAGTTTTTTCAGTGGCTGCTGTTTTGATTTTGTTACACCAGAGAACTAATTTAGGTGGAAGAGGTCGTGTGATCTCAGGTGTTTTTGAAATTAGCAGAGTTGGTGCTTTTCAGGGTTTTCTGGGATTGCAGTAAGTACCCTTCCTATCCTTTTCTATTTAGTTAGTTTGGGCCCCAGCGTTTGCTCATACTATTTTCTTTCTGTGTCAGTATTTCATCTTGTCTAACCGCCATTACATGTTTGGGGGCTTTCTATTATCTTTGGGGTTCTGCTCCGGGGCAGATAGCTTTCCTATATCTATCTTTAGGTGTAGTTAGTTTCTCAGGCTGTGACGAGGCGTCTAGGACCAACTTAGGAACGCTCCACGGCTGCCTCTAGTTGTGGTGGTTAGTCAGGGTACTGCAATCTCATAGATTCCAACTGCTCTGGTGTATTGCCTTTTTTACCTGCACTCCTCAGCTACCGAAACATAACAGGTATGCATGCATTATAAATACTCCCAGCCAGAACTCGACTAGTGGGCACGGCCTCTCTTCATACACTTGTATTGAATGAGGCCATGCCCCAACTAGCCACATGGCCATCCAGTGGGCGTGACCGACTAGAGGGCGCAACCTCACTCTATATGAGTGCATGGTGCAAGGTTGCGCCCACTGGACAGGCTATGGCCAGTAGTGTGCAAAACGCATATATACCCCCTGGTCCTGGCTCAGAAACTGGTGAATCCTCGCAGTGCAAAGTGTCTGCACTGTGGGGATTCATAAATCTGCAGTCACACAGAGGGACTGCAGATTTATCGATATGGATTGGACAACCCCTTTAATTGAAAATTTGGATATAGTCCTAGGCAGCAGTGTAATGTGGCATGGGTTGGTAGCCATGGGCCATGAAAGTGGAGTTCCTGACTGGATGTGTGGACTTGTGCTGTAAGGGTTCTGTGCATCTGCAGGCTGCATGTAACTGATGTTGTGGGTTTGCCAGGACCAGATGTTTCATAGTTCAATGAGGGATACCACCACTAAAAAATAAACTGCTGAACAACAACTGGGTAAGAGTTATATGCAAGGGAGAGAGGTTTCAAAGTGTTATAGATAGAGATGAGCGACTTTGCTTTTTTTCGGGTCGAGTCGGGTTTCGGACCACCCGACTTTTGCAAAAGTCTAGTCAAACGAGAACGGCCGACTAGCTTGCGGCAAAAGTCGGAGGTCGACAAAAAAACGAAACCCGACCTCAATGCAAGTCAATGGGGAATAACAGCTGCCCCCCCCCCGCCCACGTCCTCTTCCACTATACTTCCTCATGGGAAAATGTACCCAAAATACCAGCAGATATATGTACTGTATCAGTAGAGTTCAGCTGTATACAGTGTTGGGGTAATTTTAAATCTCCGTATATATTTCCGGAGTCACACACAGACGCTCACTCAGTATGGATTTGACCAGAATACAAAAAGCAGAAATACGGTACTGTATCAGAAGTGTACAGCTGTATACAGTGTAGGGGAAATTGTAAATCTCCGTATATATTTCTGGAGTCACACACAGATAGTCAGCATGTATTGGTCCGTGATACCAGCCAGTACACGGTAGTGTGTGAGGAGCGTACAGCTCTATACAGTGTGGGAAAAAATGAACGGTCTGTAACTGCAGAAAAAAAGAATTAAAGTATTAGTGCTGTGTAGAAAGCAGTCTGCACAGCAGTGTACACACAGCAATACAGCTATCAGGCAGCCTAATAACCAGCACTGCTGCACACAAGAAAATCCTCCCGTCACTGCACACTAACTGTACAGCACAATTGCTATCAGCACAAGCACAGAAGAACTTCTCTTTCCAGCCCTAACTCTCTCCCTACTGATAAACAGTCAGCAACCTCTCCCTACTGTTAAGATCGGCAGAAGTAAAATGGAGGTCGGCGGTCAGGGCTTTTATACACACTGCGACGCCCCCCAAAGCAAGCCAATCACTGCAATGCCCTTCTCTAAGATGGTGGTGGACGATGCCCATGTCATCTCGTTGCCCATGTGCTCTTTGCTCATTGGCTGAAAAAAGGCACCTGAAAGCATTCTGGGAAAACCGACTTTGGCGCTCGTTTCGATGACCGCATGGCCGACCTCATGCTATGGTCGTGTTTCGGCCAATGAAACCCAACTTTGGCGAAAGTCGGCGACTTTTGAATCTGACCGACCTGTTTCGCTCAACTCTAGTTATAGACATTTCCTCTACAGTTTGAAGCATTTTCCACACAGTATCCTTCTTTAGTAGTTTACTCCAGAAAGCGGATGAGGAACTACAGAACAAGTAAAGATGTCTTGTTGGTCAGGACTGTAACATTAAAGGTGAGTTGTGGTGAGGTATGGAGAAACAATGGTTATAAACAATGGTTTCTATAACCATTGTTTCTCCATACCTCACCTCAACCCACCTTTAATGTTACAGTCCTGACCAACAAGACATCTTTGCTTGTTCTGTAGTTCCTCATCCGCTTTCCACCACTGGCGCCCTGGAATGCCTTCCTTCCCTAGTCTCAGTTACTCAGTCCTGTTTTGGCGTGTTACCTTTCAGCATTACAAGTTCAAAGTGTCATAGCTAGGCATCCTCTCCTGGGACCCTTCTTCGGAAGGCCACACTGTCTCTCTATCACTTATGCCCTGGATCTCGCCATCCCTTTTCTTTGTTCAACTCACCCTATAATACAGCACTGTTCACTTTGGACTCTTAGTCCTCTCACCAATCACTCCAGGCACTATCTGATTAACTACCAGGAAGTTCTCCAATGTCTTCCCACATAGCCCCTCCAATTCTGGGCTAGTCCAAACCATTTACTGTATCTTACCCTACTCACTGTCTGTTGCTGGGCAGTACACAGCTTCCTCACAGTACAGTGAAAAACATTAAACAAGCAAAACAGGAAAACATTAACTCCATCTTGCCCTATTAACTGGCACAACACAGTCTATCACTAACATCACATATTACAATTCACATTGCACATCATTAACACTTATTACATTATGCATGACATATCACATTACACCACATAACACATTTCAGCATTAAACCTTTTTACTTCAAGAGGGAAACGTGGGGAGCATGTCCTTTTCCTTACAGCAGCATGGAAACAAAAAGGGAAATATCAAGAAAAAATGTTTGCGGGAGAAGAAAATGAATAACCTAGTGACCAAAGTCAAATGTGCCCTCAGCTGTTTTGGAGATGGCCATGTAAGGAGATGGAGATACTGCCTATGTTCTCTCTTGAGGATATGAGTACTGTAATGTGCATTGTGACATGCATTATTATTGATATTGTATTTTGCCCAACAGTAGGGTAAGTTAGTGATAATGTTTGGGATTTGCCCAGAGTGGGAGTGGATTAGGTGAAGGGACAGATACAGTTACCTGTCAGGACATTAGATAGGGCCCAGTACACAAGAGAAGCAGACTTATGGTCTGACTAGTCAGCAGAGCTGCATGACGTGGGTGTCCCTGACATGAGTGGAAATCGAGACAGTAGATAGCGTGATCCTCAGCAGAAAGAGGAAAGAGTTTCTCTCACGGTGTTAGCGATGATCTCACGGAGGTCACTGCAGTTCAGGAAAGGAATCGCAGCCTCAGTGACCGAAGGTAACCTCGATGATGTCACCGCCGGCCACTGAGGCTGCGCATGCAGCAGTTCAGTCACTGGTGGTTCTCAGCCTTGACAGTCGCATCTTTGCACCCTCCAGGTTGAAAACTGTTTTTCCCCCACACATGGATTACGGCGTGGGACAGAACAACAGAGAGGTGAGGAATATTGTTGTTTTTTTTATTTTTGTTTTATTACAGGAGATCGAGGGCTTCAGTAGAATTAGGCGTTAGGTGAGTATAACTGTTTATTTTAAAATAAAAAAGTAAAAGTTTGTTTTGTTTTATTTATAATAAAGGACTTTATTCTGGTTGTGTCTTTATTTACCATACAACTATAGGATTAGTAATGGATATATGTCTTATAGACGCCTCTCCATTACTAAGCCTTGGGCTTGATGTCCTCTGACAATACAAAGGTGACACCAACCCCACAACTATGAACTACACTTGCCACTGCTACAGGGCAAGTGAGAAGAGCAGGGCAAAGCACCAGAATTAGCGTATCTAATAGATGTGCCTTTTCTGGGCAGCAGCGGGCTGCTATTTTTAGGCTGGAGGACAATATTCATGGCCCCTTACCAGCCTGTCTGCTTTAGCAAGGCTGGTTGTCAAAAATGTGAGGGACCCCAAGCCGTTTTTTAAAATTATTTATTTAAATAATTAAAAAAAAAAAACATGCTAACCCCTCTATTCTTGATAACCAGCCTTGCTGAAGCTGACAGCTGAGGGTTGCAGCCCCCAGCTGTGAGTTTTGCCTGGCTGGTTATCAAAAATACAGGGGAATCCATGCCGTTTTTTAAAAAAATTATTTATTTACAGCGCAGGAGACGGCTAATGAATACTCCCACCATCCGCTCCTGTTCTCGCTGTTATTAATGACAGCAGGTGTCAGATGGTGGGAGCTGTAGTACCATCAGCTGACACCAGTGACCAGAGGTAAACTTTATACCTCCGATCACAGCTGAGCGCTCACATTGTCTTTTGACAGCGTGGGAACCTTGGCTCTCTGACCGGCGGGGATGATTTCACCGCTGATCAGAAGCCGTGTTTGCCGCGCTGTCATGCACATGACAGCATGACAAACACCCGGTGTTCGGGCAGCCGAACCTGAACAGTAACGTGGACTTCCTGTCGGCACCTGAACAGTAGGTATGGATGCTGAACTTTACTGTAGATAGATAATAGTTAGATAGACAGATAGATAAATCGATAGATAGTAATAGTAGTACTGAAAGCAGGGGTAGTAGTTTAGCAGAAGTAACAGGGCTGTGATATCAGAGAGGAGCAGCACACAAGGACTTGTCAAGCTACAGAAGGAAATTAAAGATGCCAAGCGCCCGTCTATAGAAAATTAATTTTATAATTCCTGCATGTTTCATATAAAGTGACTTAAATTGAAATTCCAAACTTACAATATTTCCTTAATACCATCTTACAGCTGTCTAATTAAAATGCCTTAATTATAATGAGCACTTCCACAGACACTGAGGGAAACGTTCACATCCATATTTTAAAGAATTCTATTAAAGGTACAAGACACGGTTGCAAAATAAATGCTTAATTAAAGCTTTTAATTAACTGACTCTCTCACTCGCTTTACATACATGTCCCGTCCGTCACTCCAGCGGCTCTGCCTATATTACAGGTTTAATCACGGCTCGTACAGCTTTTGCATTTATTATATATTCACAGTAGCTGTGATAGTGCTGGAGTTCTGCTCTCCATTCTATGGTTGTCATGGTTGTGGATTAGAATATATGTCTCCTGTGATAAAACCAGTGCGGTTATTACGGCTCATAACGAGATCCTACAACCTTATAATTAGAAGACACTGATATATGTTTTTTATGAAACCATGTTCAGTAAAATGTGCAAAAACCGATATAATAGGACAGTTTTACAGGAAAGAATCATATGTGGATACACAGTTTGGGCCATGAAAACCAGACAACGACGTGTTCGGATCCCCAAAGTTGTCTCTGACATCCAGGAGAGGACTATGCAACTCCGAGGAAATCAATATGAAAACGGACCTAGCAGTCACTGGTTTGTAGCACAACTGTAAAGGAATCATCTGCAGTCACCAAGTGTCAGCAGTGCAAGGGGTAAAGAAACGAGATAAAGAAAAGCGTGAGGCAACGGATGGTAGCTCTTCTTCACTCCTGTGGTGTCACACACTATCTGCAATGTTTATTCGGTGTTTTTCTCTCCATCTCTAAAGCTAATCTCTAACTCCACCTTACTATCCAGATTCACCACAAATTGACTGCTTCATTCTCTGCCTCTGCTTTTATACAGGCTATGATAGTTTCTCCTGGTTAGCTACATTATATAGAGGTTCAAAATACGTTTGATTGTAAATAGTTGAATCTTGATATTGTGACTTTTTTAATATTATCTACAAAAAAGTGTTTTTTTATGAAGACCTGGCTGCTGTAACTTTTCCTTTCCACATTTTGTGACACTGCAAGTTTCTTCTGCATTAGATCTTCATCGATGGATGAGCTGACTTTTTTTGACCCTTTGTATTTATCCTGTATTTATCATGTAAGCCCTCTCTGGTTGATGCAGTGCACACACCATGAGAACAGACAGCCTGGTTTACACCAGTCCTCACACTTGTGAGTCCTAATGCTAAAATTAAAAGCAAAGCCACAAAAAGAGGAATTAAAATTTTCGGAGGATTTTTTTATTTCTCTCTTTTTGTGGCTTTACTTTTAATTCTGATGCAATCTTCTGCAGTGAGTAGAATGATGGTAGCTATTTTAATCAATTAAAATTCACTAATCATTTGAAATTACCAGGTTAAGTAAATTCCTATAATTTCTACTCAAAAATGATTCATTCGTCTGTAAAAACAGATATACTTTTTTTTGTCATCGGCTTTGTACACCTCTATCTCAGGAATATTGGCCTCATAGGTCTTGGTCTCGTCATTGTGGCCAGCGAGGACACACAGAATTCTTTACGGTCGAATCTGCTCTTATCGGAGTAACTCAGCACCACCGCATTTCACCATAAGTCCCAGAATAAGATAAAGTTCCGCCCTTTTATTACTGGATGTAACAGGCCTTTAACTACTCCGACTTTTTGGGACTCAGTGCCACCATTCGTTTTTATGGTCACTCTGGCGAAAGGGTTGTTCTTGTCATCCCCATGAATACAGCGGATGTGCATGAGTTTTCTGGGGATCAACTGGTGAGGGGAGTGTGGCCCTTACCAGGGTCACCAAAGGCCCTAAGTCCAAGAGTCCAGACACCAGTACTCCATTTATTGTCACAGGACATGCCCCAGGATCATTGCTAGGCTGATAGTCCACACTGAAGGCCAGAAATGCATAATATGAACAACGCTTCCCTATGCTGCAGTCCATGTATTTGGTAGACATAGGACAATGGATGGCTATGCGCCCAGCACCGTGACTCCTCCAACACATTAAGTTCTTACTATTGGCCCTTTGCAACCACTCAGAGGCCCCTCGGGACTCCTCCCAGTTGTGTCTCTACTACCCTTCTTTTGAGAGTCGGGCTCCAGTTGGGCACCCCAGTATGGGGATGCGACAACTTCCAGTTTAATTAAGGACTTCTCGACCAACTGGTACCTTTTCACTAGGGCAACCAACTCATCCAGATTTCTGGGATCTCTCTGGGCAACCCAGGTCTGAACTAGCCAAGGAAGGAAGTGGATAAAGCTGTAACATAACAATGCGCTCGATCATCTGTGCTGGGGTGGATTAGTCCGGCTGTAACCGCTTCTACACAAGATGTAGCAAGTCGAACATTTGGGAGCAAGGGGGCTTGTCACCGCAATACGCCCAGTTGTCATCCCTGTGCTCTGACAGACATAGTCACTCCTGAGCACGCCAATATTTTGTTTTTCAGTTTGGCATACTCCTGTGCATCCTGTAAGGTCAGGTTATAATAAACCTTTTGGGACTCGCCAGTTAGGTAGGGCAACAACACCTCCGCCCACTGCTCCGGCGTCCGCTTCTCCCACTCTGCTATTGTTTCAAATATGGTTAAAATGCCTCAATATCATTACCTGGGGTCATCTTTTGCATGGCTAGTCTTACCGCTTGCCAAACATATGAGTCATCATCTGGACTTGGGGAAGGGGTGGTTGCCCTGCCACGGATCGCCTCGATCAGGAGCAGCAACTGCCACTGCAGGAATTTTTCCTCCTGATGCTGCTGCTGGAATTGTTCCTGCTGATGCTGCTGCTGTTCCTGTTGTTGAAGCTGCTTTCCTTGTTGCTGTCATTGTTGTCGCTGCTGGAGACTAGCATGCAGTAGCTTCTTGAACAACTCCTCCATGTTGTCTGCTTTTCATCCTGCGGCCGCTTTCACCCAAGACATGCAGTTTGTCCACAGCCATCACACGTGCTTACTGGGGAAGTTGCCCCATGTCTAGCACCAACTATGCTAGACCAACTCACTCTGCTGCTCAAAGAGGTAGTCACAGGAACGCTTTTCATTTTTCAACTAGTTTATTAAAAAACATTCTACATAAACCAGTCCAACATTAGGTAAAACATACACAGCCCTTCTGACATAACGGGGAAATCAAAATAGCAAAATAGCATATAGCACAGTCTGTGTGGCTGCGAGGTGTACTCGCTCAGAAAAAAAACAATATTCAGCCCACAGACACATCTCCAAACCCACCAAACACTGAATGAGTCCAAAAGCTTCACAACCTGAGAAGGAGATATGGTGTAGAGGCTCCCACCCACTCTTCACTGTTCACAAAAACCCAGCCCTCTTTATGGCGGATTAACCCTTCTCAGCACATATTATGCTGGATCATACTTCCGGATTCATATCACTGAGGCTGACATCTTCAGTGACACATATCTCCCCTCTTATTTTACCAGTGACCTTCTCACAATATATATTTAATTTTCACATTTTTCAATTTTGGATTTTTTAAAAGAATATGTATTAAATGTATCTTTTTGGGTATTTGTTGTTTTTTACTTTTTTTTTTCTTAAAGTGGTTGTCTGCTTTGCGTAATCACTTTTTGTAAGGATGAGACCACACAGTGCAGCTGCCACGAATGGCTAAAATCCTTCCCATGCGATGATCAATGATTGTATGATTGTCATGGCCATTGGCCACCTTGGCTAGACCGAGATTCAGCCGTAGGGCCATACCTTGTGTGGTTTTACGCAGCGGCGCTATATGAAGCACGTATACCCCAAAGCAACATCTCCAACAGGGCTCCCCACTGACATGGGTCTTTTAAGGTACTGGTCTGATATTGGCCAAAGGGACCTTTTGGCTCCCCTAATTTTCAGAGCAGGGCTGCGTCTGCAACCACTAGTTATGCTCTGGTCTTACCTTTAGAATGTGATTACTAGAAAATCAGCAGTAATCTCTAGGGGTAATGGTGTAATGATATTAGGTGCAAAAGTTGCAGTTGCACCTGGGTCCTGCTCCATAGAGGGGCCCAAAATATCCCTTTAGCCCAAATGAGAAAACTAATGTTATTAAATGCCATGATAGCTGGAGGCTCTGTTGGAAATTTTGCAATGGCGTCCACAAGCTTTATGTTAATTAAATGTAGAATAAAAAAAAAAATTCTCATAACTGCCAAATGAGGCGATTACTCCCTCCAGAGGTGGCAAAATGGTTTTAGTTAAAAAAAAAAATTGAATCTATTTTCTATAATAAAATCGTCACATTGTCAAGTTACACGAGGTACAATCGCTAAGGGCTGCCGTCTCCACCTTGACAAATGAATTCTGTTATATACGGGGCTGCAGAAATAAAAAAGAGGACAATTTCCGTTTTTCTTATTTGGGCTCTTTTAACAGCTTGAATGATAGAGAGGGGAAAATTGCCTCTGAGCTGGTGTGATTTTAATGAAATGGGCCACCACAAGAGGCCACTTTTTCACCAAAGGGAGCAGGGCAGCAAAGCCTCGGGCTGATGAGAATCTGTTACAAAGCAGGGTTGTCAATCATCCCTCCGTTTTGTACAATGTGCACCAGCAGGCACTGACGGCAATACGGCACATTAAAGGGTTTTCAAAGCCCATCCTAGCGCTGAGAGGTAACAGAGGGTCAATAATGATTTGACATGCAGGTCTGTAAGGTTCAGCCAGGAAAGACTATGTGATAGTGAAAATATCATGAAAAAAACGTAGAAATTGCTAAACCTACATCTGCTAGTAGAAGAAGAAGGAGGAAAAATGGCAACAAGGTTTTTTTTAGATGATAAATTATATTTTTGCACATTTTATTTGAAATGGTTGGTGGATGGCACTAAATACATAGAGGAGACCTTAAAGCTGCCCCAGAAAACAGCTGATTTTGCTACTCAAAGCTTTAATCAGACACTTCCTAAATACATCAAGTGTCCATCAGGTCAACATCTAATCTTTCGAAGTGGTTCTCATTCATGGAGGACGGACCTTCTAGGCCTCATGAAGAAGGGTTGACTTTGGAAGATAACCTCTTGAAAAAGTTGTTCATTATCCTCTCCTCTTTCTATAGACCATCAATATTAGATCGGTTGGGTTTCAACATTGGGCAGCCACACCAATTGTTGTATTAAAGGGGTCACACCTTATACTTGTCCACTTGTCGACTCTTAGGACAACCTCTTCTTAAGCTAAATGTTTGGCCCCGATAAAATAATAAAGCTTATACTCACTTCCCGTGTCGGCTCCGTTCCAGCAGTGTCGGCATTCGCTCTCCTCGAGGCTGTGATGCGGTGTAATGACACATGATGCCCGGCACCAAATCAGCACTGGCGTCACTGTCTCCGCTTTCGAACAATCTGAACATGAAGCTGCAGCTGATCCATGGCTTCTTCTTCATGGTCAGTTCATATGAAGGTGGAGGCAGTGACGCCAGCGCTGATTGGGTGCCGACATTATGTGTCACAACAACAGCACAGGAGCCCCAGGGAGAGCGAGTCCCGAAACCACAGGAACGGCGCCGGCACGGGAGGCAAGCATAAACTTTATTATTTTATCGAAGATGAACATTTATTTTAAGAAGGGGTTGTCCTAGTAGAGGAAAACTCCTTTAAATAGGACTAAGATTCTTTTAGTTGCACTATCAGGCTCAACCACTATCAAATATATTGCGCTGCTCCTGTAGCCCCTTGAAGCAGCTGATTGGTGGGTTTACCAAGCGATGGACCACCACCAACCTTATATAAATTATCTTCCCTACACAATGTTCTTCATTTTCTGAAAACTAGGCAACCCCTTTAATGTAAGTTGTATTAAAATGAATAAAATATATTGAAAATGTGCAGAGTTCACCTTTGATAACAGTTCTGGGTGCAGAGCACATGTACAGCTTTTACGAGCCATACATATTGTCATTGGGAACAGATATAATAAATTTACCTCAATTCGAGCTTTATACTAGAGTCATAACTCATTTATTCAAGGAACCGTGCACCAGGATTAGGTAGCTCACAAACCGGTAGGCCACCCGTATTTGTCGCACAGCTGTAAAATGCACCAATTATTTCAGCGCTTTACTGCAGTATATTAAAAACAGAACTCTGCCCAGGGGAGCGGGCCGGGAAGATTTATACATGAACGCTTCTTCCTGAGTTTTTATGCAGTAAGAAATGAACAATTGAGAAAGAACAGAAACATACAATAGTATTTTGTATTAGGTAGAAAAAAAATAAAAATATGAACTTTTTATTAAAATGTATTTTGCAGCAGTTGTAAAATAATCCACTATGTGACGGGAGCGCTGTTTGTGGTCACTTGGCAGCTCCAAAGAGGGCTACCATGAACGGGCTTGGCACTAGCTAAACCGGTTTCCAGGTCTCAGGGGTTGTCTTGGCGTTCACCCTTTAATCCCTATAGAGGGACCCTTAGGTTGGGGCCACGGATTTAGCTGCTGTCCGGTACTTCAAGCTGGCAAGAAGACTGCTCCGGTAGTTGGAACAGAACCAGGAAGTCAGTACAAGGACAAAACCACAAGGCAGGTGAGTTCTTAAAAAACCAGCCGTGGTAAAATTATAACTGGCAGTAGAAATCAGGCTTTCAGGAGCTTAAATAGCCTGCAGCCTCGCCTAAGCCACATACAAGTAAGCACTGAAAAATTTATTTCTAATTTCCCAGTATGGACAGAATTTCAAGTACCAGAGGACACAGAATTAGAGTTGTCGCTCGCGTCGCCACAACAAGAGCACGGACCACAAGGCAACAGAAGGCGATACAGGAAGGGCTGGCACCGACACAGATGTCACAACTAACGTTGTTACAGGAACACTCTGGGAAGAACTGACAAACTATTGCCTGATTTATCGAAGCTGGTGCTATGTTCAATGCTCATCAGGACCTTTTATGTAAATTTGATGAATTTGTCAGTTGCACACCCAACTATAAGTTGACAAATTTATTAAGTGGAATAAAATTTTTCTAGAATTTTACAAAAATTTGTATTCTCCAGAATGTGAGTATTATGTAATTATTAGCATGTCGACACGGGGGGACCAACCTGTGACGATTCCTCCATCAGTGTCTGCTACAGTGACATTATAATCCTCTACCAGTAGAAGTACATCTCCCGGCTAGCTCCTCTGCAACATCTAGCACCACCCCGGTGGCTCGCTGCAATAGCACTGGTACTGACCACCACTGCGCAAGGTAATTACAATCCGCTAGACCCCCCTTATTGCCCTGCAGCTATAACATCTTACAGAAGATGCAAGATGTTGCTAGCCTACTCTCAGATGCTTCAGCAGTGTCGGAAACAGTGCCAGATACATTTTATTTTCCTTTCGAACCGAATCTCAAAATGTTCAAATTTGCACGAAATCATGAATTTCAGGAAATTCGATGCAAACTTGTTCTTCCGCAGATCGTTCCGCTCATCTCTATTAGTGGAGTAAAATTTGCTACAAAATAAATTTTCTGGTAAAATCCACACGATTTGCCAAATTTGGACCCAGCTAATCTCTGCATGTTTGTGAAAAAGTTGATGGAGCTGTTTGAGACTGGAGTAAGAACTCCAAAAGCTGCAGAATTTTTGTGCCACCGCCAGTGGTGTAATAATTTTGTGACATTTCAAGCAGTTTAAATTAGCATCTTCATCCGGAATTCAATGTGGGAGCTGCAGAAAGAAGATAAAGCAAAGCTTAAGATAGGAAAAAGTTTTCAAAAAGTGTAAAAAATATAGAATTTAAAAGTAGCAAGAGCGAGGTTTCTAATAAATGGCAACCTACGTTCTCACGGTATCACTATATTTCCCCCGGAGTGGTGCTGGTGACATGTGGATTATCTCTATTGACTCTCCTGGTGATATAGTCTTACAGTGAAACAAAAAGTCATAAAAAGACGTCAAAGAACAGTAATGAAAAACAACACAGTGGGGCAGATTGATCAAAAGTGTCATTAGGAGAAATTGTAGAAGCCCGGCAGAAACGGCGGCGCCTGCAACCTATATATTACAGTGTCACACGACACAATGCACATTTGGCACAGTCGTTATATCCTTGGTAGTTAAGTCGCAGTTCTTTTTTGGCAGAGATTATACTTGGTGGCAATCAACAATCAGTCATGGAGAGAAGGAAAGGGAAAAAGGCACAAATGTCCCAAATAAATAAAATATATATTCTGCCTGTAAAGATTCATTCACATAAAAATACGCACAACTAAACCCTCTGCTAAATTTTGTGTTGGTCCCCTTCATGCTGAAAAAACAGCCCCTTGAAGATGCATTATGGACTCCAAAGGTATCTGTAGTATCGAGCTTCAGGAAAACCTTTAAAGGGGTGTCCATTGAAGCATAATCCCTTCTTAACTGCTAAAGTGCTGGGGATAAAATGAAAAAACAATCAATTTCCCGGTCCGGCACCATTCCTACGATGTCAGTGCTGTGTGTCCCAGCGGTCCCAACGGTCACATGACTTACTGATCGATCGGCTGCAGCCTTTCAGTAGTCGATCTAATGTGACATCTGCCAGTCATTGGAGGTATGTGTTTTATTATTATCTCAGGACTTTAGAAGTTAAAGGGAATCTGTCACCCTAAATTGGTGGGATATTTAAATGATGGCAGTCAGGTCAGATGGGCGGTGTTTTGGGTACTTGCCTTAACATGTTGTTTGCCACTGTCTCCATTATTAATGGGAATTGTAGTGTTTGCCCTCCATATAACGCGCCTGTGCATTGCAATCTGCGGGCAAAGCATACTGCGCGTGCGCAATTCAAGATTGCAATGCGCAGGCGCGTTATATGGAGGTCAACGACTACAATTCCCAGAAATAATGGAGACAGCGGCGAACAACATGTTAAGGCAAGTACCCAAAACATCGCCCATCTGACCTGACTGCCATCATTTAAATATCCCGCCAATTTAGGGTGACAGATTCCCTTTAAGAAGAGTAGTTGAGTAGTGGACAACCCATTAAAAGGTGCACTCTCAGCTTCTATCTTCAGGAGCGCGCTGCTCCCCTGCCTTTCAGATTTATGATCGGGGGCGGTGTGCTGCTGAAGATTGATAGTACAGACTATGGTGGCGCTTATGGTCTGAACTGAGCTTTCTCCAATGCTACTGGCAGAGGCAACTTTGCATCTGCAGCATGGGAGAAGTGCAAGGGAAGAGGAGCTGACCGAATCCAGTGACACGGCTAGCTTCAGATCAGCACTTGCAAGCTAATTAGCAAACAGTTTGCAATCACCGGTTCCATGGCTATGAGACCGCCCACAAAGCAGTGGTTGATAACCTAGAAAATAAGCAGTAAACTATGGAATTAAAAACACCTCTGTTATTAAGGTTAATTGAAAAGTTGCATGTTTTTGCAGGCACTTTGCAATTTCAGTTATTAATAAACAAGAGAACAACCCTTGTAAGTCATAGAATCATAGAATCCTAGAATGTTCGAGTTAGAAGAGACCTCCAGGGTCAACCCCCTGCTCAATGCTGGAGCCACTAAATCATCCCAGACAGATGTCTGTCCAGCCTCTATTTGAAGACTTCCATTGAAGGAGAACTCACCACCTCTCGTGGCTGCCTGTTCCACTTATTGATCATCCTCACTAGCAAAACATTTTTTTCTAATATCTAATCTGTATCTTGTGACATCCCTTCAGATATTTGTAGACAGCTATTAAGTTTCCACTTAGCCTTCTTTTTTGGAAGCTAAACATTTCCAGATCCTTTATCCGTTCCTTGTAGGACATACTCTGCAGTCCGCTCACCATCCTGGTCACTCTTCTCTCAACTGGCTCCAGTTTTCTAATGTCTTTTTTAAGTCCTGTAAGTTGATCAGTGGAGCCTCAATAGATCAGATTGGATTTTCCAGCACATCGCACAGATGGATTAGTATGAGATCTGGGACATTTGAAGACATCCCCTTTCTATCTTTATCGTGTTCCTCCATTGCTGGACAGTTTTTTTTCAGTATGATAGTGGTATTATCCAGCTGAAAAGGCCAATGCCATCCAGAAATCATCCCCCTACCATGAAGTTGGGTATTTGGTATGAATATTGTTTTCATAAGTGATATTTGTGACACCCACATGTTGGATTTGAACATAGAGGCTAGCCTTCATCCGACATGCACATCAATGAGCCTTGGGCAAACATGGACCTGTTGCCGTTCCATTCCCTGGTTGTCCTTCCTGTGGACCACTTTGCTTTGTACGAACAACTGCACACCGGGAACTGAGAAGACCTGATGTTTGAAGATGCTCTGACCCAATAGTCTACTCATCACATGCAGATATATATAAGGATGAAGCATTTTCAAAATGGACACACATACACATAAGTTAACAAACACGCTCAGCAATAAATGTGCACGTATTCACAGAAATATGCAAACACGATGCACGGAACATGCAATTTGTCTCAGTAAAAACATCCAGACTTGTTCTTCCTTACCTTTCCTATTGGTTTCACATATTCCAAAGTGGATGATCAGGTTTGAAGAAAAAGAAAAAAAGATTTTATGATATTCTGTCAGGAGATGATTCTGCTATATTTGGATACATATGTATATAGCAGAATCGTCTCCAGACAAAATATCATAAAACCTTTTTGTCTTTTTCTTTAAACCTGATCATCCATTTTGGGATGTGTGGAGTCAAGAGGAATGGTATATGTGTAGTCATCCAGCGGTGGTTGATTTTGCTATTGAGTCATGATAATCTATTGAATTTGGATCAAGAAGTTTGGAATCCGTGAAAAAGAAAAATTGTGAATATTCATTTATAGCAGCAGCACCTGACTACTAATCGTGGCAATTTTGTTGTCTGTTGCCATGAAAATACAAAGTTTTGTATAGAATTTATATGAAAAAATAGATACTGAAATGAAGTTTGCTTTTATTTTAGAGAAAAACAAACTTCTACGTAGAGAAGGTAAAGATCTCTGCAGTGAGATAGACCATAAATCCGTCCTCAGCTTTATTCATGGAGTCGCTGGCACCTTCTGCTCAGATTTATAGTCTCTATTTCACTCACAATCACTTAGAGATCTCAACTTACAAACAAATCTCATCCAAGCACAAGCACGGTCAGAAATCATCGCATTACTTTTTGACTGTAATACTGCAAATATAATTTTTCTGGAAGTTAGCGATATATTGAGTGGTGGGAAATTACAAGTCAGGGTTTTATCTCTGCACGATATTAAAGACATATTGCCGGCAAAGGCCATCAGTATCCGATCATTGAGGGGGCAACTGCTGTGACCCCCCAACATTTCGTACAACAAACTGGCAGTGTTACAAGAATTGTGCTGTGCCATGGCAGCTCCCCATGGCTCTACTTGGCTTTTTCTGACATCGAATGTTCAGCTGCTGATTATAAGTGTGTTTGGGTTGCAAAAATGTTGAAAAGAGTCATTGGGCATCTGTATCCACAATACATACCCAAAGTCTATTGCTACTTATTTTTATCAAAATACAGATGTACAATATTCCTTGATGTAAGGACGTTCTATCAGTGGTCGTCTGGCAGCTCTAAAATGGCTACCACAGACAAGCTTAGAGAAAGCCACTCTACTTACCAGATCCCAGGGGTTACACTAGCCTTCACCATTGAACCCCTTGTGACAGGGTCATTGGCGATGTACGTGAGGGGAGAAATGTACCTATATTGTAAGACAGCATTGCAGGTTCCACCCACCCAAATCGAAATGGCTGGACAGAGCCTGCACCAGCCAGAGCTTCTGGTTCCAACAACTCTCCTGTAACCAGTGCCACGTGGCAGGTCCTGGTGATGATGTGGCGCAACTTCCTTTTTACACACTATGAGTGGAGCGAGATGAACAACTTTTAAAGGAAAGTTTCCTTACACTCTGTCAGGAGATGTTTTTGGGCCTATGTGTGTTCACCCAATAGTTGCGATGTGACTTTGTCTAAAGTTTTTCTATCATGAAGTAATAATGTATTGAATTTCTTAAAAAATCCCAGTCCTTTTATGGAACATTAAAAGGTTATTCCCATGTTTTGAAGTTATCATCCATTTATAGGATCGAGTGTAACTTTCTGTTCAGTGGGTGTCCTACTGCTGGATCCTCACTAATGAGTGAGGTAATGGGCAAGACATGCAAATAACTTCATCATTTACTCTGCCGGAGAAACCACAGCGCTGTAGAGAGTGAATGAAGCAGTGGGGCACATCTGGGGGTTGATCTAGTTGATCGACACTTGGGTCAGGAGGAGAAAACTTTCTAATTGGGGCACTGTTATGAATGTGCTAGAGATGGTTTCTGAGCAGAGGCTCCCTCTGGTGGTTACAGACAGTACTGAACCTTTCAGCGAGGAATGGCAATCTGGGATCGCTGACTGGTCTGATATAAGGGAGGTTCCCTCCCATGTTGGTTGCCGGTGAGCAATTGTTCTTGTCTCAGTTGTGGTTCCTGGTTCATTTGGAAGTTGCTGAATCTTGCCTGCATCTTCTGCTTTCAGATAAGATATTTTCTGCTTGTATTTTTGTACTTGCTTTTTGCATAGTTCTTTGCACTTTTGTAGAGGTCAGCCAGGTCCCCTTCTGTGGCCTGTGCTCCTCTCAGTTTATCTGTAGCCACTGTTATTTGTTCATTTGTTTTTTCCTGTTTTTTCAGTGGCTGCTGCTTAGTTTTGTTACACCAGAGTTCTGATTTAGGTGGTGAGATCGTGTGATCTCAGGTGTTTTTGCAATCAGAAGAGTTGGTATTTTTTAGGGTGTTTTTTTTGGATTGCAGTAAGAATCCTTTCCTGTACTTTTCTGTCTAGACAGATTGGGCCCCAGCGTTTGCTCATTCTATTTTCTGTCTGTGTCCGTGCTTCTTCTTGTCTAACCGCCATTACATGTTTGGGGGCTTCCTATTTTCTTTGGGGATCTGGATGTTCCTGACTTTTTGACTGATTTTTCGGATGTGTTTAGTGAAAGTAAATCCGCATCCTTGCCCCCTCACAGGAGCTATGATTGCGCTATTGAATTAGTGCCTGGTGGTAAATTTCCTAAAGGTCGCCTTTTTAACTTGTCTGTACCTGAACATGCTATGCGATCTTATAATCAAGGAGTCATTGGAGAAGGGTCATATCAGACCATCCTCTTCACCCTTGGGCGCCGGTTTTTTCTTTGTAGCCAAAAAAGGATGGTTCATGGAGGCCGTGTATTGATTATCGTCTCTTGAATAAGATCACTGTGAAGTATTAATATCCGTTACCCTTGATTTCTGACCTGTTTTCCAGAGTGAAAAGTGCTAGTTGGTTTACCAAGCTTGACCTCAGGGGGCGTATAACCTTATTCGCATTAAGCACAGGGATGAATGGAAGACGGCGTTTAATACCCCAGAGGGGCATTTTGAGTACCTAGTGATGCCCTTTGGCTCACTAATGCTCCTTCCGTCTTCCAATTCTTCATGAATGATATTTTCAGGGATTTTGTGGATACATTTCTGATTGTTTATTTGGATGATATCTTGATTTTTTCCAATGACTGGGATTCTCATGTGAAACATGTTCGGACTGTGTTCCAGATTTTGACAGAGAATGCACTGTATGTGAAGCGATCAAAGTGTCTTTTTGGCGTACAGAAGGTCTCATTTCTGGGATTCATTTTGTCTCCGTCTGTTATTGAAATGGACCCGGTCAAAGTTCAGGCCATCTGTGATTGGGTCCAACCTACTTCATTAAAGGCTCTTCAGAGATTCTTGGTTTTGCCAATTTTTATCGTAAATTTATTGGTAATTTCTCTGTTATTGTTAACCATTGACTGATTTGACCAAAAAGGGTTCTGATGTGGTGAATTGGCCTCCTGAGGCAGTCTCTGCGTTTCAGGAACTTAAGCAGAGATTCACTTCTGCTCCTGTTCTACGGCAGCCTGATGTTTCTCTGCCATTTCAGGTGGAGGTCGATGCCTCTGAAATTGGGGCAGGTGCCGTTTTGTCCCAAAGAGATCCAGAGACCTCTAAAAGTAACCCTTGTGCCTTTTTCTCTCGAAAATTTTCTCCAACTGAACGTAATTATGACGTGGGTAATCGGGAGTTATTGGCCATGAAGTGGGCTTTTGAAGAGTGGAGACATTGGCTGGAGGGAGCCAAACATCAGGTGGTGGTCCTCACGGACCATAAGAATCTGGTTTATCTGGAATCAGCCAAGCGATTTAATCCTAGACAGGCCAAGTGGGCCTTGTTTTTCACACGTTTTAATTTTGTGGTTTCCTTTCTTCCTGGCACTAAGAATGTTAAGGCGGATGCCCTCTCGAGGAGTTTCCTTGTGGACTCTCCTGAGTTATCTGATCCTGCTGTTATTTTGAAAGAGGTGTAGTTCTTTCCGCCATCTCGCCCAATTTGAGACTGGCTCTGGAAGGGTGTCAGGAGGATAAACCCGATCGTTACCCTATTGGGAAATTGTTTGTCCCAGACCGGTGGAAAAAGAATGTGATGTCTGAGATTCATTGTTCCGCGTTGGCCGGTCATCCCGGAATTTTTGGTACCAGAGACTTGGTTAGTCGGTCCTTTTGGTGGCCTGCTTTGTCTCGTGACGTCAGGGAATTTGTGCAGTCCTGCAGGACTTGCTCTCGCTCCAAGCCTTGCTCTCGCTCTAGTGGTTTGTTGATGCCATTGCCTGTGCCCAAGAGACCATGGACCCATATCTCTATGGATTTCATTTCCGACCTCCCTGTTTCTCAGAGAATGACCGTTATCTGGGTGATTTGTGATAGGTTTTCCAAAATGATACATCTTGTGCCATTACCTAAGTTGCCTTCCTCCTCCGAATTGGTGCCTTTGTTCTTTCAGCACGTGGTTCGGTTACACGGCATTCCTGAGAACATTGTGTCTGACAGAGGAGTCCAGTTTGTTTCCAGATTTTGGAGGACTTTTTGTTCTAAACTTGGTGTTCAATTGTCTTTCTCCTCGGCTTTTCATCCTCAGACCAATGGACAAACTGAGAGAACAAACCAGACATTGGAGACTTATCTGAGATGCTTTGTGTCTGCTGATCAGGATGACTGGGTCTCTTTTTTGCTTTTGGCTGAGTTTGCTCTTAATAATAGGGCTAGCTCTGCCACTTTGATGTCTCCACTTTTCTGCAATTTTGGGTTTCACCCTCGATTTTCTTCGGGACAGACGGAGAATTCTGTCTGTCCAGGTGTTGACTCTGTTGTGGAGCGTATGCAGCAGATTTGGGACCAGGTAGTGGAGAGGTTGTCCCTCTCTCAGGAGAGGGCCCAGCGGTTTGCCAACCGGCATAGGACTGATGGGCCTCGGTTTGAAGTGGGGGACTTGGTCTGGTTGTCCTCAAGAAATATCCCTATGAGAGTTGCATCTCCTAAGTTTAAGCCTAGGTTCATTGGACCTTATAAGATCATGGAGATCCTTAATCCTGTTTCCTTTCGTTTACTTCTTCCAGGGACATTTAAGATCCATAACGTGTTCCACAAGTCCTTATTGAAGAGGTTGTAGAGCCAGTGGTTTCTATGGCTGCGCCTCCTCACCCTGTTTTGGTTGAGGGCAATCTGGAGTATGTGGTTGAGAAAATATTGGATTCTCGTTTTTCTAGACGGAAACTCCAGTATTTGGTTAAGTGGAGAGGTTATGGTCAGGAGGACAATTCTTGGGTGTTTGCTTCGGACATCCATGCTAGGAGACTGATCCGTGCATATCACAGAGCTCATCCTGACCGACCTGGTTGCCCAAATGAGGGTTCGGTGACCCCTCCTCAAGGGGGGGGTACTGTTGTGAATGTGTTAGAAATGAATTCTGAGCAGAAGCTCCCTCTGGTGGTTACAAACAGTACTGAACCATTCAATGAAGATTGTGAAGATTGGCAATCAGGAGTTACAGACTGGTCTTATATAAGGGAGGTTCCCTCCCATCAGGGTTGCCGGTGATTAATTGTTCTTGTCTCAACTTTGGTTCCTTGTTCACTTGGAAGCTTACTGAGTCTTGCCTGCATCTTCTGCTAACAGATAAGATATTTTCTGCTTTTATTTTTGTGCTTGCTTTTTGCATTTTTTCCTGGACTTCTGTGGAGGTCAGCCAGGTCCCCTCCGGGGCTTGTGCTCCTCTCAGTTTATCTGAGCCACTGTTATTTGTTCATTTGCCTTTTCCAGTTTTTTCAGTGGCTGCGGCTTAGTTTTGTTACACCAGAGAACTAATTTAGGTGGTAGAGGTCGTGTGATCTCAGGTGTTTTTGCAATTAGTAGAGTTGGTATTTTTTTAGGGTTTTTTGGATTGCAGTAAGTGTCCTTGCTATCCTTTACTTTCTAGGAAGATTGAGCCCCAACGTTTGCTCATACTATTTTCTGTCTGTGTCTGTATTTCCTCTTGTCTAACCGCCATTACATGTTTGGGGGCTTCCTATGTTCTTTGGGGATCTGCTCCGGGGCAGATAGTTTTCCTCTTTCTATCTTTAGGTGTAGTTAGCTTCTCAGGCTGTGACGAGGCGTCTAGGACCAACGTAGGTACACTCCACGGCTGCCTTTAGTTGTGGTGGTTAGTCAGGGTACTGCAATCCAGTAGATTCCAACCTCTCTGGTGTATTGCCGTTTTTGCCTGCTCTCCTCAGCTACCAAATCATAACACACGGCCGTGTTTTCAGCCTGAGTAACTTCAACACTCAATCCAATTGATCTGTTCTGTTGATAGTTGTCTCACACGAATTGAATGTCCATGTGAAAAAAATCTCAACACGCATTATTCTGGTCCATATTTCAGATGAGACTTCCCTATTGAAGTCTATGGGTGTGCAAAAAAAATCTGATCCAATTCGGATCAACTGTATAGCATCTGATTTTTACATATACGGTACATTACAGCTCTTAAAGGGGTTATTGAAGACTATTTTATTTTCTGTTTTATTGTCTGTTTTGCTCAGCGCCAGCTCAGAGCTTGTGTCAGCAATTCTGCTGCTTCACGGCAACAGAGCAGCTTTTCGTTCGTCCATCTCTTGATGGAGCGACGTCATGCTGATTGACAGCCAGATCCTCGCAGTTATGCAGCAGAGCTAGCTGTCAATCAGCATGACATCAGAAGTCACCCCTTGTCGGCAGAGCAGACCAGAGCGGAAGAAAAGCAGCTGATCTCCTGGCGTTACAACACTGGTAGCTGCAGAATCCCCGGCAGGAGCAGACACATCGGTGTTGGAAATAACAGATAGTTAGCTAACAACTGTTAGTAAGTAAGGCCCAGAAGAAAAAAAGGAAATATTCCCAGATAGCCCCTTTTACGTTGGAAAGTGTAAATAGTCTTGGAAATTTTCCTAACTTCTGATATATAAAAACGTATCCGTATGGATAATTGACATGAAAATCGTCAGTTTTTTTCTGGGTAGAATTTGGACGATTTTTTTATACTCTCACATGACCTTTGTCTTGCAGTGAGAAAACTATGTACGGCAGCTAACATTAAAGTGACTGCCAGAAATAACAGAGCCGGGAATCGCATATTTGAAACTGGCACTTAGCGACTTTTCATCCTGGGAATTTTTATTACAAAGATATAATCTAAGAAGCGCAGAACAAAGAGATGTCATTAACCGTAAACAGTCGAGTGTTTTAGAAGGCAATGTTTTCTAACAGGTGGTTACCGAGGTAAATCATAATACTTAATGCATTAAATTCATAAAGACCAAATGCAAACAGTCATTACATCTCTTATTCCTCACCCGGGGTCTGCGCCGCTCATTGTTTGTCTTTGTTTAACGCAGGGAATATCGAGCCACCAATAAACAAACTGGCCGGCGGGAGGCGGCGGAATGCGTTTTGCTTCTAATTAGAGCTGATTGAAGCCTCATTAAATAATGTGAATGTATTATGCAGCCTGATGCTTGTGATATATGTAATTATACCTATGCTACAATGTATTCAAGAACTTACAAAAAAATATTATTACGAGAACGGTTTTCTTGTAGAGTTGCAGCCAACACTTCCCAATTGTCCCCAGGAGATGTTTGGCTCATTGAGGTCTATTCTTCACGTCACCTGGATACCTGTCTAAGCTTACCTGTATCTTCTATTCTGTAATTTTCCCCTCTGGTTTTTAGCAATTCTATTTGCTCTCTACAGCAATCAACAATCGTTGCTACTTTTTGCCTAAAGTTGTTCAATATGGAGGGTTATGTCTCCAAACTGTCCCTATTGCCCAGTAGAAGCCCCTAGATAATGGGCTACCTTATCAAATAGTAACTCATACCCAGGCTGCCTGGACCGCTGTGTCTCATGAGTGGAGTGGAATATTAGGATTAAACTGAAAAATTTACATTTTCCTCCAACCACATTTTCATTTCAAGGGCAAGTGAAGATGACCCTCTTTTTGGTCCAAGTACGATCCAACAAACCATCGGCTCACACTCATCCCCAAGTTATTCTATGGGGTTGTGCACATATCCAACTTTTTTCTTGGACTGAGCCGGTCTGACGAAAAAGTCGCTCAATGCCCAAACCTTATCCGATATTCAATATTTGGCTCGCAAGTAAATAAGTCTTTGAAAACCTTCGGACTGCACCCAGATGACAACTGACACAATGGAGAAGATGGAGAGTTCTTTTTCTCCATCTTCTCCATTGACGAAACGGACTCTCACATCTTTATTACTTGAGAGAATTCCACGACATCTTGAAGACTCTGTGTTTGAGCTTTTTCTATTTAATTGCAATAATTCCTAAACTTTGGTCTTTGGTTAAGAATTGTTATTTGTAATACCAAGTCCGGCCACTGGATGTGCTGTCGAGAAGAGGCGCGTGTAGACCAAGTGCATTCACAAGAGATTGAAACTTCGAGTTGCTTTTTAGTTTCTCCCGAGTAAACTGGATGTTAGTAATCATCATATTACCAATACAGCGGGGGACTAAAGTGAAAAGTAGTCCCTATATTGTAAATATGTAGACTGATATTACAGGATGTCCACATTGATAATAAGTGATGGGATCATTAATTCAACTAATCTTCTACTCTACTTGTATGGTCACCACTAGTGTTGAGCATTCCGATACCGCAAGTATCGGGTATCGGCCGATATTCGCGTTATCGGAATTCCGATACTTAATTCCGATACTTTTTCCATATCGTATACCGGAATCGGAAGTTCCCATAAATTCTTTGAGAGGCAATGTGATTTTAGTCAGCCAATGAGGAATCCTACGAAGTGTGGGCACATCCTGTAATGATGCGGTCATCTTAACTAATGGCATGGCTGTGATTGGCTGCTGAAATGATGTCAGAATGCACTATAAAAGGCGCCGCAGCCATTTTAGCGTCACTGTGCTGTGAACTCAGTTAGGGACAGAACGCTGCTGTGCTGACTCTGAGGGACAGTTAGATATTGCGATTTTGTGTACTACTGTGCTTGAGGCAGGCTAGTTTACCAACCGCTGTGTAAAGCTTCATTTTGCCAGTGTTGTTTTAACAGCTCTGTGCAAGGTGTGTGTGTGACAGTGCAGGTGACGCTGCAGTTTGCTCTGCATCCACCGCTGTTTGTAGGCATCTGCACGTGTCACTTTTTTTTTATTTTTTTTTATTTTATTTAGTGGAATTGGTGCAGCTCCATTATATTAGAAAAAAATCAAATCTATTAGTGTGACGTGCTTCCATCCGTATACAATACATTGGTTGCAAACACTATAGAAGTACAGAAAGGAGCTTTTCACAGATTGTGAACAGTTGTGTTTCAGTGTTCACTTCAGTCTGTGTTTTTTACTTTTTTGAGTGCAGATCACGCTCCAGTTACTTGTTCAAGCACTGCTGCTTGTACTCTGCTGAGCGTGTCTCAGTGGCTCATCCTTTTCATTTATCTCCAATTGGTTCTGCTACATTCCATTTAAAAATAAATCTAATCTATTAGTGTGACGCGCTTCCATCCGTATACAATACATTGGTTGCAAACACTATAGAAGTACAGAAAGGAGCTTTTCACAGATTGTGGACAGTTGTGTTTCAGTGTTCACTTCAGTCTGTGTTTTTTACTTTTTTTAGTGCAGATCACGCTCCAGTTACATGTTCAAGCACTGCTGCTTGTACTCTGCTGAGCGTGTCTCAGTGGCTCATCCTTTTCATTTATCTCCAATTGGTTCTGCTACATTCCATTTAAAATAAATCTAATCTATTAGTGTGACGCGCTTCCATCCGTATACAATACATTGGTTGCAAACACTATAGAAGTACAGAAAGGAGCTTTTCACAGATTGTGGACAGTTGTGTTTCAGTGTTCACTTCAGTCTGTGTTTTTTACTTTTTTTAGTGCAGATCACGCTCCAGTTACATGTTCAAGCACTGCTGCTTGTACTCTGCTGAGCGTGTCTCAGTGGCTCATCCTTTTCATTTATCTCCAATTGGTTCTGCTACATTCCATTTAAAATAAATCTAATCTATTAGTGTGACGCGCTTCCATCCGTATACAATACATTGGTTGCAAACAATATAGAAGTACACAAACGGGCCTTTCACAGCTACTGAACATGGGTTTTTAATTTTTAACTAAAATATGTATTTTTTCAAATGACACAAATATAAGTAATGTTGAAGAGGAATAGTCCTACATCCATTGTTTGCACAATATTACAGGTGTACATCATGTCCCTTAATCAACAATGTATTATTATATTTACTTGTATGCTTTTATTTAAAAGCCAAGAACACAGAAGGATAACCTTCGCACTGCAGCTGTTGTCAAAGTTCAACCCACATTATGCACTTCCAACATTGCAGCATTTGAGGCATGATGTGAGTTGGATTGGTCAAAGTTATGGAGTGAGAAGGTTCACCATCAGTACCCTATAGCATAAGTATGCTTTTGTGTTAGCATTTGTGTTAGACATGTGGATATCTGCCATAATATGTCACAATTATTTAGTTACAGATTTGTTACCAACACTAATCATTGAATGGTTTTAAATTTGACGTTTCACTTGTTTACAGCTTAGAAATAAGGGTGTAGCCTGATATCTATGTGTAGCACTAGCCACTTTAACATGTCATGTTTTTTTAAACATGTGTAGCTAGGTAGCAGTAATTTTTGCCGGACACACAGCAGGGGAACAGCAGGCGTTACTGAACCCCACTATCACTATAGCTTGTGTATTGGTCTGTGGACACGACACTTCTGAGCAGCAACTGGCAGTGTTGTAGCCCAGGGAGTATAGCTCAGGTGGTAGAAAGATGAACATAACAGGAGACATGGAAAACGTTGTCAACCAGTTAGTTAATCTGAAACCGGACAGGCAAATTCAGGCGAGATCCATGCCTAGTTCATTTTCAGAAAAGTAAGCCGTTCTACATTATCGTAGGATAGTCGCATGCAACGGTCTGTTAGTACACCACCTGCAGCAGTAAAGACGCGCTCCGATAATACACTGCCAGCAGATCAAGCCAGCACCTCCAATGCATACTGGCTAAGCTCTGGCCATGTATCCAGCTTAGAGACACAAAACTTGAATGGGGAAGAGCCATCTGGGAGTACACTGAGAGGGCAAGACATGTAGTCTGTCACCATCTTACGGAAATGTTGCCTCCTGCTGACTGGAGCCGTCTCGGATGGTGTAGACATTGGTGGCGCTGCCACAAAACTTCGACACATTTGGAACATACTGTTCTTGCCCTGTGCAGAGGCGCTGCTTGTGCTCCCTCTTGTTGCAGAGCTGTCTCCACTGCCTCGACGCACAGAGCTGCTTTGTAAATCAGTAGCAGCAGCAGTGCTCTCGGCTGGAATGGAGAACATTATGGATTGCACCAGTGTGTCTTGGTACTTCCGCATTTTACGCTCCCGGTTCAACGGTGTGATGAGGCTTTGTAAGTTGTCCCGGTAGCGAGGGTCTAGGAGGGTGTACACCCAATAATCAGACGTGGTGTGAATGTGTTCGATGCGGCGGTCGTTTCTCAGCCACTGCAGCATGAAATCAACCATGTGCTGCAGACTCCCAACTGGCCAAGAAACGTTGTCCCCTGCAAGAGGCGTCATCTCCGCCTGCTGTGCATCACCCACACCTTGGTCTACATACTGACTAGAGCATTGTCTACCTCCCTCTGGAGCGATGTCTTCCTCCTCCATTGACTCCTCCTCATCCTCCTCACAAAGTCCTTCAAATACATATAAATTTACAAAATTTAAAACTCAAAATTTAAAAACTTTGTATCATAATTCTGTAACATCAGTTTATGGAAACACAATAGCATTACAAAAGGATAGACAAAAAATGTACATTATGTGCTTTGTAAATACATTAAAAGTTTGTAATGGTTATGAAAATATAGACAGCGACTCTGGAGGTTCAATTGTTGATACAGCATGGTACTTTGAAAGTCCTCCAGCCCTTTGTGAGGAACCACGTTGCGCTGACTGTCCAGAAGGTGATGGAATTTGTGACTCCTCATCCTCCACCTCTTCCAAAACCTCATGCCTTAGTGCTTGCAGTGTTTTTTGAAGCAGGCAGATAAGGGGGACAGTCAGGCTGACTAGTGCATCATCTGCACTCGCCATCCGCGTTGACTCATCAAACGCACGCAAAACGTGGCAGATATCCTTCATAGAGTTATTCGCCACTCATTACACTGGCAGTGGCTGCCCATTCATTATAGGATCCAATTCTAATTACTGGTTCTCACCAACATAGCTCTCCACAGCGCAGCACCCCCCTACATCTCCTCCCTTATTTATATTTATCGGCCTAACCGACTGCTGCACTCTGCAAACGACCTTCGACTAACCTCTGCACTAATCCGTACCTCCCACTCCCAACTCCAAGACTTCACCCGCGCTGCGCCAATCCTCTGGAATGCTCTACCCCAAGAAATTAGGACTATCCGCAATTTGGATGGTTTCAGGCGCTCCCTCAAAACACATTTGTTCACAGTGGCCTATCACATTCACTAATCAAAGTCATTCTATGTGTAATTCTGTGTGTGTAGCCCATTCACTATCTCCATGCATCCCTCACTTCCTTAAAATGGCTGGACCATCATTGTAAAAACACCATTGTATATAAACACCTGTACTTTGTATCTCCCACACCTCATTGTAGATTGTAAGCTTTCACCAGCAGGGGCGGCTGATTTTGCTTTAATTATTGTATTGTTAACGTTGTTACTTATGACTCGTGTTTTGAAACTGTTAAACTGTAAAGCACTGCGGAATATTATGGCGCTATATAAATAAATAATATTATTATTCTTATTATAGAGGCCCACTCAGTAGTGGTGAAGTGTGAACGCCGCAAATTGCGAGTTGACTGCGCCTGATGCAGCTGATACTCCATTACTGTTGGCTGCTGCTCACACAACCGCTCCAACATATGTAACGAGGAATTCCACCTGGTGGGTACGTCACATATAATGCGATGTTCATGAAGGTGAAATCTGCGTTGCAGAGCTGCAATCAGCGATCTGGCCATGCTGGAACGTCGCAAGTGAGCGCACTCTAGGCGGACCTTGTGCAGCAGTGCATCAAGATCCGGATAGTCCCTCAAAAAACTCTGCACGACCAAGTTGAGCACATATGACAGACATGGTATGTGAGTGAGGTTGCCAAGGCCCAGAGCTGACACCAGATTTCGGCCATTGTCACACACTACCAAGCCTGCCTGTAGATTCTCTTCCAAAAACCACACGTCGCTCTCCTGCTTTATGGCATTACAGAGCTCCTGCGCTGTGTGGCTAAGATTCCCCATGGAAATTAATTTCAGGATGGCCTGTTGACATTTGGACACGGCTGTGCTCATATGGGTCGCAACAGGTAAACGTTCACGGGTCCATGTGGAGGTAGACCGTGACGGCTCCTGCAGCGATGATTCTGAGGAACTGGAATAGGAGGAGGAATCAATGTGTACAGACTTGATTCCTGCAATCCTTGGAGTTGGCAGAACACGTACAGCGCCACTCGCAAGATCAGTACCCGGCTGCACAACATTGACCCAATGGGCAGTGAGGGAAAGGTATTGTCCCTGGCCATGGGTGTTAGAACCCTCTTGTTAGGTTTTGTTTCAGTTTGCTGGTCACATGACCTTTTTTCCCTATTTAGTCTGGCTCCGCCCTTCTGGCTTTGCTTGACTTCATTGTATTATCTACTGTTAAGCTAGCCGGGTGCTTAGGTGCCTTAATCTGTGAGTTTTGCTTGATGTTAGGATCACAAAGTATTTATTTTTCTGTTTAATTATCCATGCTACAATTTATGTTAGGAGGTGTCCACCTTTTCTCCCAGTCCCTAGATCTTGTAGGGATTACTCCCTCGCAACTATAGGTCTTCGTTCACACTAGATGAGGACTTTAGCGGGTCTGGTCGCAGGATCAGGTTCCCCGTTACATCGTAGGGATTCAGCTTAGTTGTATTGTAGGGACAGAATTCCCTTCTTTCCTTACTGGTTGTAGCAGATCATAACAATGGGTACTGGTCCACGCATCGGTGGTCAGGTGGACCTTGCTACTGAGGGCTTTTAGTAGCGCATGTTTAATTTTTCCCTCAACATGCTTTTGCAGACCAGGGACGGCTTGCCTGCTGAAATGAAATCGGCTTGGCACATTGTATTGTGGGATTGACAATGATATTCAGTTACGGAAACTGTCTGTCTCCACCAGCCTGAATCACAGCATTTCAAGGGACAGGAGTTTTGCAATGCCAGCATTCAGAGCCTGTGCTCGTGCATGGTTTGCGGAGTATGGCCGTCTTTTATCCCATGCCTGTGCTACCGCTGGCTGTTTTGTGGCCTGGGAGTGTGAGGATGACAGGGAACTTGCTGCTGTGTGTGGAATAACAGTTTGTCTCTGGACAACAGTGGCCGAGGTTCTTCCATGGCGATCCTGTGAGGAAGCATAACCAGCTGTGTGTGAGCTCGATGAAGAGGCTTCAACACAACCTGAAGATGTAGGTGCTGCTGTAGGTTGGCCTACATCTCCAGTGTGTCTTTGTAACTCAACTACGTGCTTTGTCCGCACTTGTTTCCACATATTTGTGGTATTGAGGTGACTGACACTTTTAGCTATTTTAATTTTTGATTACACAGCTTGCATTTCACATAGCAAATATCATGTGCAAGTGTGTGAAAAAAGGACCACGCAGTGCAAGTCCTGGGAGCGCACGTTTTGACTTTTGGAAGACAACTGCTCCGAACAGGTGCCAAACTGGAGCTACAGGCAACCGAGTCTGCAGCCTAACTCTCCCTCCTGTTTGTACCGTTGGGGCAATGTCTTCCTCTATCTTCCTTCTATCACTAACCATTTCTCTAGGCCTCTCCCAGCTTTCAACCAAAGTACTGGTTCTCACCCACAAAGCTCTCCACAGTGCAGCACCCCTGCACCCCTCCTACATCTCCTCCCTCATTTCTATCTATCGGCCTAACCGACTGCTGCGCTCTGCAAACGACTTTCGACTAACCTCTGCACTAATACGTACCTCCCACTCCCGACTCCAAGACTTCTCCTGCTCTACGCCAATCCTCTGGAATGCTGTACCCCAAGAAATTAGGACTATCCACAATTTGCATGGTTTCAGACGCTCCCTCAAAACACATTTGTTCAGAGCGGCCTATCACATTCACTAATCAAAGTCATTCTATGTATTCTGTGTAAGTGTGTGTGTGTCTCTAGCCCATTCACTATCTCCATCCCTCAGTCCCTTAAGATGGCTGGAACATCATTGTAAATGCACCATTGTATATAAACACCTATACTTTGTATCTCCCCCATCTCATTGTACATTGTAAGCTGTCACGAGCAGGGGCGACTTATTTAGCTTAAATTATTGTATTGTTAACGTTGTTACTTATGACTTGTGTTCTGAAACTGCTAAACTGTAAAGCGCTGCGGAATATGATGGCGCTATATAAATCAATATTATTATTATTCCTCTGAGCTGCTCCCACCACCTTCCTGTTCTTCATGCCATGTTGGTATTGGACCTCATCATCTCCACTACCCTCTTCCAACACCTGCTGTTGGGTGGTCTGGCCAGCACCATGGTCAACAGAAACTGGCACCTGGGTCTCATCATCATCATCAGATGCGTTCTGCGGTGTGCTGACCATCGGCACTGTCTCACCCGCCTCTTCAGATTCAGAGAGACACAGCTGTTGCGCATCACTGCATACTCCCTCTTCTTCACATTACAGAATGCTGCTTGGCTGGGCCCCTGTTTGCAAGCCAATAGATTATGAGAACAGAAGCAGACACTCAGCTGGCTCCTGTACAGAACTCTCTGACTGCCTGGGCAATTTGCCAGGCGGTGAAGAGACAGATGGTTGCCCAACAGTGCTGTGGTCCTGAGAGGAGGTGGAAGCAATTGAAGTCGATGCATTGGCTGAGATCCAAACAACAACGGCTTCAATTTGTTCTTCCCGCAGCAGGGGGGTACTCCGAGCTCCTACAAAAGTGCGCATAAAGGAACGCTCACGGCCCGGGGAAAACTGGTGGATGCTGTGTCACTGGGGGCCGCAGCAGCCACAGAATCCCCACGTCCTCTCCCTGAAGAAAATCCACGACCACGTGCCTTACTCCCTGCCTTCTTCATCTTGGTAGATTGATAAAGAAAGTCTGAAAAGTTATAAGGCCTAAGTGTGGTTATTCCGCAGAGACTGCAGTGAACACTGCACACAACTGTTCAGTAGGTGTGAAAGGCCCCTTTGTGTACTTCTATAGTGTTTGCAACCAATGTATTGTATACGGATGGAAGCGCGTCACACTAATAGATTTTATTTATTTGTAATAGAATGGAGCAGCAACAATTAGAGAAAAATTTCAAGGATGTGCCAGTGACACACGCTCAGCAGACTACAACCAGCAGTGGTTGAAGAACTAACTGGAGCGTGATCTGCACTCCAAAAAGGAAAACCTCAGACTACAGTGAACACTGCACACAACTGTTCACTACCCAACGCGTCTCAGCAGGAAGGCAGTCTGTGCGTCAAAACAAAGGCGCAAGCATACATCCACGTACCCTGTTTATAAAGCTATATAAAAAAAATTATGTAGTAGTGACGCACACTTTATTGAGGTACAGTATTACATCGCCATTCACCATCTGTGGCTATGCAGTCTCATCTATATATACCTTATCTATCCGTTGTCATGCTTGCAAGTCGACAGTCAGGCATAAATAGCAATTTTCACTATGCACTATGCACTTTTTAAAGGTTATGTTTGTTAATAAACATGATTATTGCCACATATTATGAGTATTACATGATGGAAATTGTATAATTTTGTATAAACTGTTTAGTGACATTATTCAGCAAATGTAACATTTTAGTAATGTCACAGATAACTTGTAATGCTGATGATGTTTTGAAGTCAGACATTCATTGTCTATACAATAAAAATGGTGTACATACTGTTACTTATCCATCATTAATGGATTCAGATATGTACTTGTATGCTTTTATGTACAACCGTATAGCAGATTCCTTAACTAATTTATTTTGTGGTTTGCATTGCTGTTCAACATGTTAATGTATGTGTTTATGTTTGTCAATTCTTTATTTATCTAGATATTAGTTTAAATGAAATCATCATCTTATGGTAGTAAAGGTTATCTTTCTCTTGTTTGAAGTATAGACATTTAAAATTGACAGGTAACAAGGAAATTACTTGATCTAGTATTTAAACATCCTCCTTGACCCTGGGCTCCAACACCGCCAGTTGTTGCTCGGAAGTGCTGTTAGCACAGTCAACACTTGCTCCTGTGTTACTGGGGTTCAGTAACGTCAGCTGGTCCTCGTTGTGCCATTGGCTCTTTTCCTTCTGCTGCCCCTCCGGGTTCCAGCACAGTCAGCTGGTCCTCGTTACTTGCATTGGCTCTTGTACCTTCTGCTACCCGTCCGGGTTCCAGTACCGTCAACTGGTTCTCCGCAGTGCCTTTGGCCTAGGTGCCTCCATCTCGGTATCCGAGTTCCAGCAACGTCTGCTGGTCCTTGGTAGTGCTTTGGAGCACAGGTACCTCCTGCTTAGTAACCGTGTCCCAGTAACGTCAGCTGGTCCTCGGTTGTGCCATTGGCTCTTTTCCTTCTGCTGCCCCTCCGGGTTCCAGTACCGTCAACTGGTTCTCCGCAGTGCCTTTGGCCTAGGTGCCTCCATCTCGGTATCCGAGTTCCAGCAACGTCTGCTGGTCCTTGGTAGTGCTTTGGAGCACAGGTACCTCCTGCTTAGTAACCGTGTCCCAGTAACATCAGCTGGTACAAGATTGTGCTACAAATACAAGATACGGAACAAGAGACACAAGAACAATAAGCAGAAGATCTAAAAGCAGAAGAACATGAAGTATAAGACCAAAATGAAGAGCAAAATATATGCTCTAAATTCTAAGCAGAAGAAGACTAAGCAGTGTATGGGGGTGAGTCCGTTCCTCCTCGTGGTGCCCCTGGAAAATGCCTGCTGCTGCAGGCTAAACTGAACACGGACAAATACTGTTGTAATTTAAATCTTTTGTGACAGCAAGAACGGAAGGATGAAAAATTCATACTTTGACAGATTACAAGTACAGGATTCTCTGTCACAAATAAGAATATGATGAAGAAGATGAAGCAGAATATGAATAAGAATAATAGTTTAATAAGAAGAATATGAGTAATGTTAACAAAGATGAATAGCAAGAAGTTTAAGAAGAAGATAAAGAAGGTGAAGATGAAGAATAATTTGATGAAAAAGATGATGCTGCAGAAGATTATGAAGGAGAAAGTGTGTGAAAAGTTAAAAAGGTGAAGATGAAGAGCATGGAAGTTGTGTAATATACATATTTGCCAAAATATAAAAAACGTTAACATTGTCAATTTCTTCGTCAATCCGAACATCTTTAAAAAAAAAAATATTTATGCTATTCCATTTGATTGGGTTAAACATCTATGCCTTTAATGTCTCCTCAACCTTCCCCAATACATTCTACATTACTCTTTCTTGTTTTCCTTCATGTACAATTAACCAACAAGGCAAGAATGGGTTTTTTTTTTAATTTCGATATTTTGTTCCCATAGACTTACATGGGACTTCCGGTATCGGTATCGGGTATCGCCGATATTTTAGTGATATCGGCGATACCATTCCGATTCCGATACTTTAGGATATCGGAAAGTATCGCTCAACTCTAGTCACCACTGTGCTAATGCTGCAAAGAATGCCCATGACTATTTACTATATAAGCCAATGGGTTTTGCTCTACCACAAAGCATGCCCCTATTATCTCCTATATAACACAATAAGTTATGTTCTACCACAAAGCATACCCACTATTACATCCTATACACAGATGTAGCCATTCTTAAACTCTGTGCTAATTTTTATGATACTTACCAAGGGGACATGGCTCACAAAAATAGTCCACATTTGACCCAGTGAAAGGTTCTCCTTAACACAACACTAAGAAATTGTTTTGATTGGTATCAAATCCCACTTCTCTGCACCAGGATATCACTCTCAATTGTGATATCTTTGTCATTTTAAGAACGGCTATATCTGATAAGTCAATAGGTCTTGTTCTGACACAAAACATTCCCTCTACTATCTCCAAGTTGATCAATGCTGCATAGGTTTTAGTTTGACTTAAAGCATGACCACAACTATCTCACATAAAGCATGACCACAACTGTCTCCCATAAAGCATGACCACAACTATCACACGGAAAGCATGACCACAACTATCACACATAAAGCATGACCACAACTATCACACATAAAGCATGACCACAACTATCTCACATAAAGCATGACCACAACTATCACACAAAGCATGATCACAACTATCTCACATAAAGTATGACCACAACTATCACACATAAAGCATGATCACAATCATCTCACATAAAGCATGACCACAACTATCTCACATAAAGCATGACCACAACTATCTCACATAAAGCATGACCACAACTATCTCACATAAAGCATGACCACAACTATCACACATAAAGTATGACCACAACTATCTCACATAAAGCATGACCACAACTATCTCACATAAAGCATGATCACAACTATCTCACATAAAGCATGATCACAACTATCACACATAAAGCATGACCACAACTATCACACATAAAGCATGACCACAACTATCTCACATAAAGCATGACCACAACTATCACACAAAGCATGATCACAACTATCTCACATAAAGTATGACCACAACTATCACACATAAAGCATGATCACAATTATCTCACATAAAGCATGACCACAACTATCTCACATAAAGCATGACCACAACTATCTCACATAAAGCATGACCACAACTATCTCACATAAAGCATGACCACAACTATCACACAAAGTATGACCACAACTATCTCACATAAAGCATGACCACAACTATCTCACATAAAGCATGACCACAACTATCTCACATAAAGCATGACCACAACTATCTCACATAAAGTATGACCACAACTATCTCACATAAAGCATGACCACAACTATCACACATAAAGTATGACCACAACTATCTCACATAAAGCATGATCACAACTATCTCACATAAAGCATGACCACAACTATCTCACATAAAGCATGATCACAACTATCTCACATAAAGTATGACCACAACTATCTCACATAAAGCATGATCACAACTATCTCACATAAAGCATGACCACAACTATCTCACATAAAGCATGACCACAACTATCTCACATAAAGTATGACCACAACTATCTCACATAAAGCATGACCACAACTATCTCACATAAAGCATGATCACAACTATCTCACATAAAGCATGATCACAACTATCTCACATAAAGCATGACCACAACTATCTCACATAAAGCATGATCACAACTATCACACATAAAGCATGACCACAACTATCTCACATAAAGCATGATTACAACTATCTCACATAAAGCATGACCACAACTATCTCACATAAAGCATGATCACAACTATCACACATAAAGCATGATCACAACTATCTCACATAAAGCATGATCACAACTATCACACGGAAAGCATGAACACAACTATCTCACATAAAGCATGATCACAACTATCACACGGAAAGCATGACCACAACTATCTCACAAAGCATGACCACAACTATCACACATAAAGCATGATCACAACTATCACACATAAAGCATGACCACAACTATCTCACATAAAGCATGACCACAACTGTCTCACATAAAGCATGATCACAACTATCACACATAAAGCATGATCACAACTATCACACATAAAGCATGACCACAACTATCACACGGAAAGCATGACCACAACTATCTCACATAAAGAATGATCACAACTATCACACTGAAAGCATGACCACAACTATCTCACATAAAGCATGACCAAAACTATAGCACATAAAGCATGATCACAACTGTCTCACATAAAGCATGACCAAAACTATCACACAAAGCATGATCACAACTATCTCACATAAAGCATGACCAAAACTATCACACATAAAGCATGATCACAACTATCTCACATAAAGCATGACCACAACTATCACACATAAAGCATGACCACAACTATCTCACATAAAGCATGACCACAACTATCACACATAAAGCATGATCACAACTATCACACATAAAGCATGACCACAACTATCTCACATAAAGCATGACCACAACTGTCTCACATAAAGCATGATCACAACTATCACACATAAAGCATGACCACAACTATCACACGGAAAGCATGACCACAACTATCTCACATAAAGCATGATCACAACTATCTCACATAAAGCATGACCACAACTATCACACATAAAGCATGACCACAACTATCACACTGAAAGCATGACCACAACTATCCACATAAAGCATGACCACAACTATCTCACATAAAGCATGACCAAAACTATAGCACATAAAGCATGATCACAACTGTCTCACATAAAGCATGACCAAAACTATCACACAAAGCATGATCACAACTATCTCACATAAAGCATGACCAAAACTATCACACATAAAGCATGATCACAACTATCTCACATAAAGCATGACCAAACTATCACAAAACTACCACAACATCTCAAAGCATGACCACAACTATCTCACATAAAGCATGACCACAACTATCTCACATAAAGCATGACCACAACTATCTCACATAAAGCATGACCACAACTATCCACATAAAGCATGATCACAACTATCCACATAAAGCATGACCACAACTATCTCACATAAAGCATGACCACAACTATCACACATAAAGCATGATCACAACTATACACTAAGCATGATCAAACTACAAACTATCACACATAAAGCATGACCACAACTATCTCACATAAAGCATGACCCCAACATTCACATAAAGCATCCACACATTCAAAAGCATGATCACAACTATCACACATAAAGCATGACCACAACTATCTCACATAAAGCATGACCACAACTATCACACATAAAGCATGACACAACTATCACACATAAAGCATGACACAACTATCACACATAAAGCATGACCACAACTATCACACATAAAGCATGACCACAACTATCTCACATAAAGCATGACCACAACTATCTACACATAAAGCATGACCACAACTATCTCACATAAAGCATGACCACAACTATCACACATAAAGCATGACACAACTATCACAAAAAAGCATGACCACAAACTATCACACATAAAGCATGACCACAAAATTTCACACATAAAGCATGACACAAACTATCACACATAAAGCATGACCACAACTATCACACATAAAGCATGACCAAACTATCACACATAAAGCATGACCAAACTATCTCACATAAAGCATGACCACAACTATCTACACATAAAGCATGATCACAACTATCTCACATAAAGCATGACCACAACTATCTACATAAAGCATGACCACAACTAATCACAATAAAGCATGACCACAACTATCACATAAAGCATGACCACAAACTATCACACATAAAGCATGACCAAAACTATCACATAAAGCATGACCAAAACTATCACACATAAAGCATGACCACAACTATCACACATAAAGCATGACCACAACTATCCACATAAAGCATGACCACAACTATCCACATAAAGCATGACCACAACTATCTCACATAAAGCATGACCACAACTATCTCACATAAAGCATGACCACAACTATCACACATAAAGCATGACCACAACTATCTCACATAAAGCATGACCACAACTATCACACATAAAGCATGATCACAACTATCACACTGAAAGCATGACCACAACTATCACACATAAAGCATGACCACAACTATCACACATAAAGCATGACCACAACTATCTCACATAAAGCTACAATATCCAAGATACCACAACTGTCTCACATATAAGGAAATCAGTATTGTTCTGATATAAAGCAAGACCACTAATATGACATAAAGCATGATGGCTGTTATGTCCACGGGCGAGTGTCTGAACAGTCGGATGTGGGTTTCGCTCCCTCATATAAGCCAAAAAGCTTTGTTCAGACATAAAACATGTCCTCTACTATCTCCTAGATAGGTCAGAACTCAGTAGTCTATGATCTGACATGAAGCATGACAACTACTATCTAATACAGTGTATATGTAAATATATAAATATATATATTTAGAAAAAATCCACAGTGAAGCAAATCCATCCAATTTACTAAATGACAAAGTACACATTAATGTTATTTACAAGGCTCTTTTCTTGTTCCACGCCACTTAGTTACAATATCCTCGGCTTAGTGAGGACACAATTCATTGCTAAGTAGTTAATAAACATTAAATCCAGCACAAAATTCACTCAGGGAATAATAATTCCATGTCAATATCATTCATTAAATGTTACAAGTGAAATAAATGAATATATATGATTTACTCTTGTTCTGTATATATTGCTAATTGGTCTCCCAAGCCAATCACATATTCCAAATGTAACATCTCTTCCGTGGATTGATTGATTCTCGGTGATTGTTAGTTGTTATAACAGGCTATAAGAATCCAATCTTCCTCCTCCACCTTCAGATAAAAGTGATTTGATGTTGTTTCCAAACTTTCTTGTGGGCAGTGATAAAAATTGCTGGATTTATGTTTTGCTTCATGGCCACCTTTACTTGAAAGAGGAATTTTCATGACCCTTTTTTCCCCCACAATCCTGTCCTTCAGAACTTTTATATTGTGAGGATTTTATATCTGTGCGGCCAATACTGGGACAGCCTCGATACTTAAAGAATTAATAAAAAAAATAATAAAAAGTTGCCTGAGTAGTTGTGCTTTATAACATTGCATCGCTTTGTTTTCTCCTTCACGGGAAACTCGTGTATCCATATCCAAATCATGATGAGTGGAAAACAGCAAGGAAAATCAAGTGTCGGAGTCAACACCAGAGCAAGTGATTTCTATAATATCACAGTGTACAGTAGATGAGCCGATGACTACGGGGAAGATGATAGAACAGCGCATTTTACAGATTCAGAGTTACAAAGTGAGCGTTTCATTCATCACTGGAGATATTTAAAGAGAAAATGAATTTTAAATATTTAAATGTTAAATATTTCAAGCAGCCAAGAAGTCAGGTTCACGATCAGCGCTTTTATTTTAATTTTTTCTAACTAAGAGAGAGGGATGATCAAAAAATAAGGCAGCTGCCTTATTTGTTTTATTGTATTTGTTTGATTGTATTTGTTTCATTGTATTTGATTGATTGTATTTGTTTGATTGTATGTTATGTTTCAGTAGCTGAGGAGGCAGGAGCAAAAAAACGCATAGGCAGCCTGACACCAAAGAGGTTGGAAACTAATAAGTTGCAGACCCCTAAACTAACCGCACAACTAGAAGTAGCCGTGGAGCTACCTATGGTGCCCTAGACGCCTCTGCACAGCCAGAGAGATAGCTATCCCTGAAGATGGAAAGAGGAAAGCTGACTGCCCCGGAGTAGACCCCAAAAGAGTAGGAAGCCTCCAAACATATAATGGCGATTAGACAAGATGAAAATACGAACACAGACAGAAAATAGATTGAGCAAACGCCAGGGCCCAAAACTGTCTAGGTAGGACAGCACAGGAGAAAATACTGTCTGCAACCCAGAAAAACCCTAGGAAAAACTCCAACACTTCTGAATCCAAAAACACTGAGACCACACGGTCTCGACCACCTATATCAAATCTCTGGTGTGGACACGTAGCTACCCAGCAGTAGAATATCACAAAAACTGAGCAAGTGAATAAATACAAGAAATGAACGGAGACCAGCCAAAGCCCCCCAAAGGGGACCCGGCTGAAGACAAAAAGCAATGCAGCAAAAAGCAAGGAAACTCAAACCACAGTAAAAAAAACTGAAAGAGACTTATCTGAATGCAAGCAGGAGACAGTAGAAAAGCAAGCTGAATTCCAAACTAGACCAGGAAGAACAATTGATCACCGGCCAGGACCCTGGGAGGTCAGCTCACTTATATCAGGCCAGTCCGTGTCACCTGACAACCAATCATTAATTGCAGGTGTGGGACTTCTGCTGTTCAACATAGGTTCAATACCCTCAGCAACCACCAGAGGGAGCTTCAGCTCTGAAGTCGTCTCCAACATGTTCACAACAATTGTATTTGTTTGATTGTATTTGAGTTGGTTTCTCTAGGTAAGCACCTGTTCAGACCTGATTTGTGTTTGGCTGTGACGGTCAGTTTTTTGATGTAAGAGAGAGGTATGGCTATTAAAAGAAAGGAGGAAAAAAAGAGAGATGGGTAGAAAGAATGCATACAAGAAGAAAGGGCAATTATCAGAGCGAGTAAAAGAGGAATGATTGAAGAATAGATAGGAAGTAAGAAGGGAAGGAATGGAGGAATTAATAAAGGGAGAAGTAAAATGGGGAAGGAAGAAAAAAGTCAAAAGTAAAAAATTAAGGAAAAAGCAATGAAGGAGGAGGAAAAGGAAGAAGAAAGTGAGAAATAGAGTAAGGAATGAAGAAAGGAAAGAAGGTAGAAAGGAATATAGAATGGAGAAAAAATGAGAGAGGAAGTAGGGAAGAAAGTAAAGAAAGGAAGAAAGAAAATGAGAAAGGAAGAAAAGTAGAAAGGAAAAAAGGAAGGAAGGAAAAAAAAAGAGAAAGGATGGAAGGAAGGAAGTGGTGAGAATAGGAGTGTGAAATGAAGAAAGGAATGAAATTAGTAAGGACCATAGGCAGGAGGGGAGACAAGAAGGAAGGAAGGACAAGAAAATGGAATGAGAGAGAAAGGAAGGGAGAGGGAGTAAGAAAGGAAGTGAGAAATGAAGAAAGGAAAGAAGGAGGGAAGGAGTGGAAAGAGGAAGGAAAAAAGCACGGGGAAAAATGAGAAAAGCAAGAAGTAAAAAATGAGAACGAAATGCAGTAGGGATAGTTGCTGGAGAAGGGAAAGTTTGCATTACAGGCCTATAGTCAGGGGTTATATTGCCATACAGGCCTTTCTCCTTAAACTTATAAACAAAAAGTCCCTTTCAAGTCTACATCTTTCTATTCTATATAAATACCACTGGTAGCTGTATTTAGTGTAGGGATAGTTACTGGAGAAAGGATAGTAGTGCATTACAGGTTTTGAAGCATAAACGTAAAACCTAAAACACCTTATCAGGGCTAAATCTATTATTCTCCCTATCAATAACACTGTTACCTGCATTCAGTATAGGGATAGCTGCTGGAGGAAGGATAGTTGTGGATTAAAGGCATAAAGGCAAGGTTTATTACCTTACAGTCCTTCTATATGTGTACTGATGCTGCAATCTAAAAACAAAAGTATTTTTCAAGGCTAGTTAGATATATATATTATTTTCCCTACTAATAGCTCTGTTCTCTGCAGTCAGTGTAGGGATAGCTGCAGGAGGAGAGATAGTTGTGAATTAGAGGCATATAGGCAGGGTTTATTACCTTAGAGTCCTTCTATAGGTATACTGTTGCTGCAATCTAAAAACAAAAGAAAGTCCTTTTCAGGGCTAGCTAGCTACATATATTATTTCCCTATTAATAGGGCTGTTCCCTGCATTCATTGTAGGGATAACTGCTGGAGGAGGGATAGTTTTGGATTAGAGGCATAAAGGCAGGGTTTATTGTCTTACAGTCCTTTAATAGAAGAGGTCCCCAATCTTTTTGACCTTGAGAGCCACATTCAGCTAGTAAAGAGGGTCGCAAGCCACATTCAGCTCCTGCCCCACTCCCAATAGTTACACCCAGAGCCCCCTATTACTGGTATGACAGCCAAAGCTTTTCACTGAAATCACACCAAGGCAGTATGCCAAGCTCCAGGGTTTCCTAACTTAACCCCATTCAGATCTGGTCTTTTGTGCAGGGCTAAACACAAAAGTCATGATCTAGAGATCTGCTCTTAATAGTTGTTTGCTACACCTGGTGCTAATGCATTAAACTGGCAGACAGCCGCGAGACAGACATCACAGGCCCAAGAACCACATGTGGCTCTCAAGCTACAGGTTGGGGACCACTGCTGTAAAGATTTTGAGTAAAGGCCTCCTGATTACCCTATACAAATTTTGGAGAGAGGGCCGTATGATGACCATGGTGATATGGTAGAGCAGGAGGAGAAGGACTAAAAAAAGAAGAAACCATGAACTGTATACCCTTTATTGGGTGGGAAGGGATGCATTAGAATACACCAGAGAAAAAAAGGAAGACGTAACTCTTGCCCTCGGAACTTGCTGAGTTTGGGTGTTCTGGGTACCACTTGCCCATCTACTCCCTCTGGCCACCCCACTGCCTCTTCCTGCCTGTTGTGGTGCTGTGGATCTCTCCCCTTCTGTGCTGCTGGCCTCACTCTGCATGGCATTTTCCCAGATAGGGTCAATGAGTTAATTGTCCATCACCTCGTCTTCCATTTTCACATTTTGTTTCTCCTGACTTGTTGAATTAACATCACTTGTGGCAACTGTGTGTCATCATCCTCTACGTCTTGAAGCACTAGTTACTGTTCGTCAACATGGTCTTCCTTTGACTGTTGCTGCTGAAATGTTTGGGTATCATTACACATGATCTCCTCATTGAAACCTGTAGGGTGAGAGTCCATAATCAATAAATGGAAATGTAAAAATGTCTTCAGAGTGTCTGAATGTGTGATCACTTGTCTCCTGGGGCTCACCATAGTGGGAGGAAAAAAGGATCAGGGTGAGGATTATGTGGTCCAGACTCTTCGATAGGGAAATTGGACCATGTGGAAGACAGGGTGGTGCTGGGAAACATACTGGAAGCATTAACTGTCATCCAACTGACCACCTGTTGGCACTTTTCTGGCTTCAAGAGTGGTGTTTTGCCCCTCATACAAATTTGGACAGGAAGCTAAGTCTTGTGGATAAGTGTGTTTTTTGTTTTCCCGCAGCAGGTACAGTTTCACCTTGTCCACGGACTTGACCTCTGAGTGTATCATCAGCAACACGTTCACTTCCCAGCTCCTTACCGCATGTCTAATTATTTTTAAATTGGGTATATATTATTTGCATGTAAACTTTCTGGTATGAATAGGGAAAAGAAAATGGGTAGTTGTGAAAAGGAAAAGGAATTGCGAGTGAGGACCGCCTGTTTAATCTTTTAATTTTTGAAGTGAGGGCTGCCTGATGACCATGTAAAAGTTTTGAGCAAGGGCCATCACTGTGTAAAAATTTTGAGTGAGGGCCACCCGTTTATCCCCGTGAAATTTGGAGCTGGGACCACTTGATGACTGTGTAAAAATTTTGAGGGAGAAATGAGGGGAAAAGAAGGGAGTAAAAAAGGGAAAAGCATAATGGAGGAAGGAATGAAGAAAAGAAAGAAGGAAGGAGAGGAGAGTGGAAGGAAAGAAGGAAGGGAAAAAATTGAGAAAAGACAAAAAGCAAGAAACGTGAAAGAATGAAGGAAAAAGTAAAATGAGGAAATAATGAATAACTAAAAAAAGAAGAAATGAAGTGAGACAGTAAGGTAGAAAAGAAGAATGTCTATGTCAGGTGGGTAAGAAGGGCTATAACAACAAAGAAACAGAGATGGAGGAAAGGGGGAGAGAAGGTGATAAATAGAGAAGAATGTGAAAGGATGCTGGTGATGATGACACTTATGACAATATATTGTTACCCACTTACACTTTTGATGACATTGACAGCAGTATTTATATGACATTTTAATTTCATACAATGTTTCTCTTGTTGAGTCATTTTCTGGACAAGTAGTTGCCATATTAGACATCCGTTGATGAATAGAGAATGGCTTCTGTGCCAACTGAAGCCATTAATCTTCCGTGAAGATGAGTGGGAATACAGCACTGACGCTTTGTAATTACTTATTTGGTTATTTAGTGATTTACACTTTTCCCAAGTGGAGTAAAGATGGACAAATTGTTTTTAATTATGTAACATTTTATTTGCGTTCCTGTGAATATTATATATAATTTATCCTTGTGTTAGTGAGCGGCCAAGGATAAGAACAGACTAAGACATTAAGCATTCAACTTTAAAAAAAAAGTGAAAAAAGATCAATTTTGGAAAAATAATTTTTTTTTTTCTAGATCTATAGAAACAGCGGTCCTGTACCTCACAAGCTGGATCTCATATTACAGCATCACCCTATAACGTGTAATGAAAGCAGACCTGCCATGAGTATATACTGTAGCCGGTGGACAGGAATGGCATTGTTGTTTTTCTAAAGCAAGCAGTTATGTTATTTGTCACGTACAGTATAACTTTTATAAAAGAGAGTCTGTCACCAATAAATCTAGATTTAAACTATTTATACAGTCCTATAGGGGACGCAACCCCTATAAAATGCATTCTTACAATATAGAGATAGTTGCCCAATTCCTTGGACTCTTCTCTATGGATTAGCCAAATCTATTAGTGACCCAGAGGTTCCCGTTGGCCACATTACATATGTTATAAGAAATCCTTGTTGTACAGAATAATTGCCAATGAGCAGTGATGTATCTATTAGGCTGGGATCACACATTCGAGAAACACGGACGAGTCTCACATGTGAATTCCCGGCACTGCCGCCGGCACTCGGGAGCGGAGAGTTCGGCTGCATGTATTTCTATGTCCCGAGTCCCGGGAATTCACATGTGAGACTCGTCCGTGTTTCTCGAATGTGTGATCTGGGCCTTACATGTATAGACAATGTGGCTTCTCCTACATCTAATACAGGGCAGGAAGAAGTGAAGCATGAAGGAGGCAAACATCACCAACCAGACAATCCCTGCTTGATGTTCCATCTGTTTCGCTTCTACAAGACAAGATGCTTTTTAGAATGTTTCAATTTGACCTATTCTGTTTCTTTAACACTGCAAGTTCTCATTCCTGCAGTAATTTTTCAGCCTTATGCTAAGAAGAACGCATGTACAGTGGGGAAAATAAGTATTTGATACACTGACTGTTTTGAAAGTTTTCCCACTACAAAGAATGGAGAGGTCTGTAATTTTTATCGTAGGTCACTTCACCTGTGAGAGACAGAATCTTAATAAAAACCTAAAATTCTCATTGTAGGATTTTTTACATAATAAATTTGAATTTTATTGCATGAAATAAGTATTTGATACAAAAGAAAAACAGAACTTAATACTTGGTACAGAAACCTTTGCAATTCCAGAGGTCAGACGTTTCCTGTAGTTCTTGATCAAGTTTGCACACAGTGCAGCAGGGATTTTGGCCCCCTCCTCCATTCGGATCTTTCAGTTTTCAGGCAGTTGCTGGGCAACATTGAGTTTTAGCTTCCATCAAAGATTTTCTATTGCGTTTTGGCCACTCCAGGACTTTGAAATGCTTCTTACGGAGCCACTCCTTAGTTGCCCTGGCTGTGTGTTTCAGGTCATTGTCATGCTGGAAGACCCAGCCACGACCCATCTTCAATGCTCTTACTGAGGGAAGGAGGTTGTTGGCCCAATTCTCACGATACATGACCCCATCCATCCTCCCTTCAATGCAGTGCAGTTGTAAGGGGTGTGTTGAGGGGCCTGCATCCCTTCATGTTCCTTTCTAATAAAGAAGGTACTTGTATGTGCAAAATGATGTGCTCTGTTTTATTGTGTAGTAATATGCTAAACAATGTTATGATGTTTGTGTACGGTGTCAGTTATATATCTCTATTGTCTAGGGTCAGAGATAGGAAGACACAGTGGTAGAATAAGGTTTAGCAATAGTAATAGGTAATATAAGGTTTAGTACAGTGGGGGGCACTGTAGATTAGGAGATAAGATAAGGTTAGGATAAGAAATAGGGGATTTCCAAGTGGAAGTGACCAGAGTAGTGACAGTCGAGACACTTCCTGGATTTAGTCAGTTAGAATATGGGATGAGGACAAGTAAGGTTGTTGTAGAAACAAGTTCAAGAGAAGTCCAGTAGTTCAGGGCCTTAGGGGCTGGAAGTCACATGGACAAGTGCAGCAAGACAGGAATAGCAGCTAGGTTCAGTGGGAAATCCCAAAACATCAGAGCCCTACGGTCTGGAAAAGGTTGGAAAGCACCTTCCTTTATTTCACCTTCAGAGGGGAAAATGGATGGAGAACCCCAGGCATGAATTAGTTTGGCTAGTCGGGATGCTGCTGTACCATAGGGTATGGTATGGGAATAAAGAATGACAGGAGAGCAAGGAACAGCACAGAGGAAAGGATCTAGGATCATTGGGGATTACCATGCAATGCCTGTGACTAAACTGGACACATTAAGTAAAGTTTTGCTAAAAATGAACTTGGACTCTGTCAATCACTGTGTGGTGATGTCTGGAACTGGGACCTTGCAAGCTGAGGAGGACTCTAACCTAAAAGTGAGTGATTTGCACTGTACACACATCACACAGAAACTAGGACTTTGTAATTTCTTTGCGGGGTGTGTCGGAACACGAGCCCGTCGTCATGACTACCACTCTGGTCACCTCAAAAAATCATTCTGTCCCTTTTGCACAAAAGCACCTCCAAAGTATGATGTTTCCTCCACCATGCTTCACGGTTGAGATGGTGTTCTTGGGTTGCGCACAGCTCTTTGGTCTTGGCCATGGTGGAGAGGTTGGAGTGTGATTGATTGTGTAGACAGGTGTCTTTTTTACAGGTAACGAGATCAAACAGGTGCAATTAATACAGGTGATGAGTGCAGAGTAGGAGGATTCTTAAGCAAAAACTAACAGATCTAATCAAATACATATTTCATGCAGTGAAATGCAATTTAATGACGTAACAATCCTACAATGTGATTTTCTGATTTTTATTTTTAGTTTCTGTCTCTCACAGGTGAAGTGTACCTACGATAACAATTACAGACCTCTCCATTGTTTGCAGGGGGGAAAACTTGCAAAATCGGCAGAGTATCAAATACTTATTTTCTCTTCTGTATGAGGTCTTTACCCTGCCAGAATATATCTAGAGAGGGTCTTCATAACATATTGACCTAATTTGTAGGTTTATTTTAACAATTCAATTCATATTTGTAGTGAATGTGGCATCTGGGGAGTTAATGTGACACATTTTCTGTTACATCATGTTGAATCAGCAAAAATTGTGGAGTGTGATCCGAGAGGAAGGAGCCGTAAATTATAAACATTGATTAGCTACATACGTTGCCGACAGCAGATAAATCACGTCATACAGCCCTATGGCAGGCCGTGTGCATTACATTAGTCTGGATATTACAATGTTCTGGTTAAATTGGAATCAATAACAAAAACAAAATTAATACAAAATAAAACTAAACCTTTTAAATAAAAACAAATAGAAAAAAAATGTTTTATATGTTTTCCTTTTCAGGATAATATTTCTCTGTGCGTGATATTCATTCATTCATTGTACAGTTCATTTCCAGTAATACAGAACCTGCTGATGTGAAATCCCGCCTGAGTCACGCAAATATATATTTTAATGTAGCAGTGAATATTGTTGTACAAAACTAGGGACAATTTCTGCTTTCCTACCTCCTAACAAGTTGGAACTGGTTTTGCTGACCATGAATGCACCATATGTCAAACAGCTGCACTGCTTATCTTACTCTTTTTTGAGTGGATAGTTCCTCTTCATCAGAATTCTGCCAGCACTATAGGTGTCAGAACTTTCTTTCTCACTCTTCCATTTGCCTAGAAATTTCAAGATAGGAGTCTGGCTGGCAACAATTTCCCTTTAAAGTTTATCACCCAGAACTTTCTTTCTCACACTTCCCTTTGCCTAGAAATTTCAAGGAGCACATTGGCTGGCACCAATTTCCCTTTAAAGTTTATCACCCAGAACTTTCTTTCTCACACTTCCCTTTGCCTAGAAATTTCAAGGAGCGCATTGGCTGGCACCAATTTCCCTTTAAAGTTTATCAACCAGTATTAAATGTCCAGGAACTGTCCTGATACTCTTATAAACTGCCATCCTCACTTTTTGAAGGGGAAGTTCCACTTTATCAGCATTCTACCAGCACTATAGGTGTCAGAACTTTATTTCCCTTCCATTTGCTGAGAAATTTAAAGTTATTCCTTTTGTTATCACCAATTTACCCACTGTATAATTCCCCCTAAGGCTATGGTTCCACGGTCCGGAACCATAGCGCTTTGGACTGAGCGGAAATTCCGCTCCGTCTAAGCCCCGCCCCCTTTCTGACGCGCGATCTTTCCGGAGGTGTTCAGGACACCTCCGGAACACCTCCGGAAAGAGCGCAGGGCTACATAGCCCTGTGTTAATTATGTTGCGGCGACGCACCGTCGCCGCAATACGCGAGGACATGCTGCGGTCTAAAAAGACGCGCCGCATGTCCGTTTACGCAGGTTTGCCACCTGCGTATTGTTACGCATAGTGGAGACGGGATTTCTTGAAATCCCCTCCACTATGCTGTAACATCTGGACGCTGCGTGTTTGGCGCTGCGCCAGCGCACAGCGCCAAACACGCAGCGTTTCCTGACCGTGGAAACTCACCCTTATAGTTCGTCATCCAGTACAATAACCTGACTCTCTTGCTCTGTAGTTCACATTCTGATAATTTTGAGTCTACAATTCATGTTCATTCAGCACTATATGTGTCAGAACTTTCATTCCTGCAGCCGCGGAGACTCAAACTAAATTTTCGACCACTTCGAAAACACTCAGCGCCTGTGTATGCTCAGAAAGCACCTTATCCCAACACATTCGCTCATCACTATTTACTGCATGTAGAAAAATGTTACCCCAGAAATTGGCCCCATATTTTTTTTGTATTGGTCATCCTTAATGTTCAATAAATCCCCAAAACTTCATTCTCTATCCCTTATTTGCTAAAAACTCTAAATCTATAGAGACAGTGCATTAGAACAGCCGAGTGTCTCTGTTTCCTGTCGCATGCGCAGAGCACCCTGCCTCGGCATTTTTTGCTTGCCCGATTTACTTGCTATGACATTGCACATACCCCAAAAGCCAAGAGACAGAGCTCCCTAGGATAGCTGTGTATCTCTGTCCCCCAGCGCATGTGCATTGTAGCAAGCTTTACTTGCACTGGCACTTTTTACTTGACATATATTTTCTTTTTCTCTGGTGACTGAATCTACTCGCTTATTCACCACAGTGGGTATGATTAGTCTTCTGACAGTATGGCCATGTAAGGAAAAGATAACTAATAGAAATTAATTAGCAAATTGCACAAACTGGATTGCAAATTTGTTTTTTGCACCTGCGCTTTTTCAGAAAGTTGACATAAAACTACCTACTCTTTGTCTTTATCTCTGGGGGGGTAATGTGATGGTGGCAAGCAGCGCAAACATGTCCACTCCTTATAGATTTAGTGAGACTGTAACCCATTACCATAATAAAGGAGGGTAACAGTATTGAGACCTGCAAACTTTATATCATATTTTCCATGTAATACATGAGAGGCTTAAAGGGGGCGTTCACTTTTTTATCATGCAGTTTCAAATTTTTCAGCTTTTAGGGATACAAATTCAATATATTATTGTAACATACTAACAAAGCTCAACAGGCTGCAGAGCCCATCAGAACCCCTGGGTGGCCACGTATAGATACATATAGCATAAACATCTCCCACCAGAGTATATTGAAGTCTTTTTTTTTTTTCAAAAACTAGTTGTCTACGGATATTTTGAGAGGAAAAATAATGATGTGCCAATCTGTTTATTGTACTAGAGCTGAGAGATAAAATGATCTCAGCCTACAGCCGCTACTGGACTAGACAATTTCTATGTTACTATAACATTATTTAAGTAGACATTTCGATTTTTATCTTTTCTTTAGGCTACACCTATATTCAAATGTGCGTCAAAAGATAAACAAGCTTTAAAAAAAGATTAATTTCATGATACTCTATCAGGAGATGTTTATGCTATACGTGTCTATATGTGGCCACCTAGTGGTTGGGAAGTGAGTTGCAACTTGTCAGGAGCTTTGCTAACATGTTGATCTATTGTATAGAAATAGTTTTGTAAAAAATTAGTCAAGGACTCATCTTTTAACCAAAGAACGACATTCTTGCTCTTTCTCTAGAGTACCATGTCTTCACTTTTCCATTAAATCTATGGCATCCCGTGATTAAAATCTGATGAGCTCAATCCTTCTAAGCTCTAAGTAGAACCAGGAGGTCAATTTTCCCTGCGGGAGTCATCACTGTGAAAAGTCCCAGGCAGGGGGAGGAGAGAACAGCTGGGTCAGGATTTGAAGATGGGAATGGTTTATGGAGGGGCAAGAGACTTCCCGTTTCTACATAGAGCAGAAAAAAGAGAATAATTTACTGGGTAGAAAGGTAAAATGAGCAATTGTAAGTACACAGTGCTATATAATATGACGATTGCAATATATTAAGAGAATAAAAACTTTGAAGGGAGGAGGAAGAGGAAGAAGAGGAGGAGGAGGATGATGAAGGAGGAGGAGGAGGAAGAGGAGGAGGAGGATGATGAAGGAGGAGGAGGAAGAAGAGGAGGAAGAGGAGGAGGAAGAGGAGGAGGATGATGGGAGGATAAGTAGGAGGGAGGAGGAGGATAATGGAGGAGAAGAGGAGGAGGATGATGGAGGAGGAGGAGTGCTTCTTTAATCTGAAAAGTTTAGCTCAACCCCAAAGGAAGGATGGTCAATTTGATATTATTATTATTATTATTATTTTTATCATCTTTTTTTTCTATATTTTTGAAACATTTCACAACAACTGTTGAAAACGATTTTTGTTCTCAGCTTAGCCATTTACATCCCACAGAGTTGAAGACACATTGGCAATAGGGTCTTGTTTTATATTTTCAGATAAAGACATTTATTGGCAGCCGAGCCCTGTTATCTGTGGCGGAGACACATATTGACAGCTGGGCCTTTTATTTCCTATGGAGATGACACAGTGACTTGAAAATGGATTTTTTTTTTTGTATTATTATGATGATACTTCTCAGCAAATTACGCCATTTATGTCTGATGGAGATATACAATCCCGTTGACGGAAGAAATATTCAACGACAATTGAATAAAAATATCGAAAGAAAAACACAAAACACAAGAAGATCAGCTATGAAATTAAAATTTACTTAACTCCTTACTCAAATTTCTTTATCGGCTATCAGTTAATTAATTGTAAATGTAAGAAAAGGTGAAGGCAAATTTCATTATATACACTCTTCTCTGAAAAATTAGGGGAACACTCACATATCACATTACTTTTACACATTCGTTAGACGCTGTCTGTGCTTGAGCTGGAATATACAGACTGACCGCCAGATATCCTGACCTATGCCTACTGCCTCACATATGCCCAAAAGTAAGGAGACATTGCGGTTGGGCTGGGTATTCTGATCTGAACATGGACCACGCTTTACAAGCTTTTGAAACACCCAAGTCAATTAAACTTTAGGGATATCAGAGTGTCCATTGCAAATCAATGTGACCTTTTTTTTTTATGAAAATGCAAAAATATACTGGAGATAACAAGTGTAAGATGTGGAGAATCCAGTAGTTTTTTTGGATTAACAATGAGCAAAAACTTTATTGTAGATGTGATAAAACAGGTAATTCCCGGTACTATAAAAATGTAAGACCTTTTCCACCTTTTCCTATGCGTATCGTACTAATACATAGTCTTTAAGTTACGCTAGGCACTTCTTAAGGACTAGCCGTGAGGTAGAGTGCTCAAGAGGTCCAAGGTCAAAAGCCAGGAAGGTATGTCAAAGACAGAGTGATCAGACAAACGGATAGTTCGGGGCATAGTCCGGGGTCTGGTAACTTAAGTCAGAATATGTCAAAGGCAAAAGGTAGTCGAAAGGCAAATAAAAGGTCCGGCAACAAAAGATCAGAAAATCAAAATACAGAGCACAGAGATGAAGCTCCAATTGGCGATGATCTGACATTGCCAGCGAGTTAAATAACCCGGCAATTATGTGGAAAGGAAATCACCTGGAGTAACTCCAAGACAACACTGACAGCCCGATACGTCCCGATGGTGCCAGCAAATTCTGGGCCCTGATCATACATCCTTTGTTGAAGCAAGAAAATTGGAAAAGTGTAAATATCTGAGCAATAAGATAAGAGTCAAATTGTGATGCGTAGACGACAGGATCAGAGAATCTCCAAAACTGCAGGTGTTTAGTCTTAGAAGCTACCAAAAGAGATCGAAGGAAGGAGAAACGGTGAACCGGCGACCGAGTCCCCAATATAATTTTTTCTAATCATTATTAATCACCATGGAGACAGAGGGATGTTGATGTACAGTAAAAAAAAATATATTTTCCAGACCCAGAAAAAAATAATACCAATATGTATTTTTCATGTAAATATGATTAACAATACGATTTATTTTAGATACAATCTGCTTATGTAATTTATTTCACAATAATTGGCTGCACCTTCCTATACAAAAGGGAAGAGGCATCAGCGCTCGTTATGCAAGCTGTTTATCAATATGTCCTGCAGATGGTCGCAATCTTCTAAATAGAACCGCAGACTATCTCCACGTATAGGAGGATGGAAACGCCCATCTGAAAGGCAAGGAATCAGATTTGACTTCTCGTATATACAGAATTAGACATTGAGGCCAAGTTATTATGTGAATATCACAGCTTTTCTACAAGCCTCTCAAGGATTCGTGGGCCCCGGCGAAAAAGTCTCAGTGCGCCCCTGGCGAAAAAGTCTCAGTGGGCCCCTTTAACACGTACCACAATTCATGCAGAGGGGATATATGCAAGTCAAGCCTCTTATGTTCCAATTCTACGCCCTGCCCCATCCTCCTTCATATATATCACCCCTCGGGGCCCAGCCTGCCCCCTCCTCCTTCACATATATCACCCACCAGGACTCAGCCTTCCCCCTCCTCCTTCATATATATCACCCCTCGGGGCCCAGCCTGCCCCCTCCCCCTTCACATATATCACCCTCCAGGGCCCAGCTCCTTCCTCAAATATTAGTGTCTGAGCAAAGGGTCTGAATACTTATGACCGTGTGACATTTCAGTTTTTCATTTTTAATAAATTTGCAAATATTTCTACATTTCTGTTTTTTTTTTTCAGTCAAGCTGGGTGCAGAGTGCATATTAATGAGAAAAAAATGAACTTTTTTGAATTTACCAAAAGGCTGCAATTGAGCAATAGTTTTATTGGTACTTTCATTGGTTAGATACAATGTCTTCATCACATTTTATTGCATTCTTTTGGGAAGCTGTGTCTATCAATACTGGTAAATACGGCTTTTATTTTCCATTTTTATGGAGCCTTTTTTTAATTTTAAGCATTTTGTTTTAAATTACTTAGGTGCATTTTTTTATATTTTATTTTTTTTTATTTTACTTCTCAGTTTATTGTTTGAATCTGCAATTTATTTGATCGCCAGTATGTAGTAAAAATCAAAGTCTCCTGAGACTTAACAGAAAAACCAAGATTACAACAATGGTATCCTTAGATAGACAGTTGCAGCCTTGGCAAAACATATTCCCTTTATTCCTCCCATCCAGTGACAGAGGATGGTGGAGCAATCGGAGTTGTCTTCTACCTTGTTAGTCAATGTGGAAATGATCTCTTAAGGATCGGTGTAATTCTTCACTTACCCTTGTGGTGGCGCTATAGGGAAACAGCACTAGCTAAAATCTGTGATCAGATCATCATAGGAAGACTTATCCAGCAATAATGGACTGTCCAAAGTAGGCGGCACGGATTAGATCCGTCCAAGGCTTTCATGGAAAAATAAAGGGCCTTCCTAATCTCACGTAATATGGTCACACTTATGAAATTAATGGACTCGTTTTTATAATCTAAGAGTGAACTATAAAAGATTATGATTTGTTCTGTAGTTTCATCTCAAATGAAAAAAACGTATGGAGCCATCTGACCTCTGAGAAGTGGAGAGACGAACATCGAGGTTACACTGAGGGCATAGCGAGACTCCAGATTGACCCAAATGAAAAAGTTGCTGATACAGGTAATTGTCTAATTAAAAGTCAAACAGATGCTGACGGCCCCGGGGCGAGACCCTGAGAGCCAAACGTGGCAATGAGGAAAGCTGCCCGTTATGTAAGATCTGCACGCTGCAACCACAAACACAAAGCTAATAGTCTCCATGTAACAACTTATGGAAAATACTCAAATTCAGAGACAACTTGATTTAACATGTGAGTAGATAGATAGATGGATAGATAATAGATATACTGTACAGATAGATAGTAGATAGACAGTTATTCTCATGGTACTAGCGGAGATCTCACCAAGGTCACCGCAGTTCAGCCCGGCTAGGAACAGAGCCTCAGTGACTTCACCGCTAGTCACTGACGCTGCGCTCGCACCAGCTCATTCACCAGTGGTTCTCAGCCTGGACGGTCGCATCTTGGCACCAGTCCAGGTTGAAAACTACTTCTCCCCCAGATATGGATTACAGAGTGAGACAGAACGACGGAGAGGTGAGGGATATTGTTGTTTTATTATTTTTGGTTTATTACAGGAGATCAAGGGCTTCGGTGGAATTAGGTGATGCAGTAAGTATGGTTTAATTGAGATCATTAAATGAGTCTGTGTCATTCTTACAATTAAAGGACTTTATTCTGGCTGTGTCTTTATTTACCATACAACTATAGGATTAGTAATGGATAGGTGTCTTATAGATATATCCATTACTAAACTGTGGGATTGATGACACTTGACAATACAAAGTGTTAATATCTATTCAGTTTGACCATCCGCCATCTTGCTGTGGTTTTTGGCTACTGGTCTGTTTTCCCCTGGTAGTGGGCTGGTTCTTGGTCAGGTGATTGTATCACCCTTTATTACCCTGCACCTGACTCCCAGTCTTTGCTGGACATCAGTGTTAATTTGCTTGAGTTCTGGCTAGGAGCCTTAATAGCATTATGCTAGACTTTGTGCAGCTCTGGGATCTCTATTTCTGCTTGCTTTATCTTTTGTTTTTTCCTTTTGTTTCTGCAGCTTCCTCTGTTTCCCTGCTAGGAGGTTACCAGTGTTTTGTTCCCAGTCCCTAAATCTTTCAGGGATCCCCTTCCCCCACCTTCAGGTCTTCTCTTGAGTTTAGACTAGGATCGTCGGTGGGTCAATTCGCAAGGAATAAGTCGCCTGCTCCATCGTAGGGATCGAGTTTAGTCATAGTGCAGGGTCTGTTTCACCCCCGCTCTACTCCTGAGTTGCAGATCCATAACACAAAGGTGACATCAACCCCACAAATATGAACCCCACTTGACACCTCTATAGGGCAAGTGGAAAGAGCCAGGCAAAGTGCCAGAATTGGCACATCTAATAGATGTGCCTTTTCTGGGCAGCTGCGGGCTGCTATTTTTAGGCTGGGGGGGGTCAATATCCATGACCCTTTACCAGCCTGAGAATACTAGCCCCCAGCTGTCTGCTTTAGCAAGGCTGGTTGTCAAAAAAGGGGGGTGAAACCTATGCCATTTTTTTAATTATTAATTTAAATAATTAAAAAAACAGCGTGGGGACCCCTGTATTCTTGATAACCAACCTTGCTGAAACTGACAGCTGAGGGTTGCAGCTCCCAGCAGTGAGTTTTGTCTGGCTGGTTATGAAAAATACGGAGGAACACACACAGGTTTTTTTTTTTAATTATTTATTTACAGTGCAGGAGCCGCTGACACCAGTGACTGGAGGTAAATGTTGTACCTCCGATCACAGCTGCGCGCTCCCGTTGTCTTTTGACAGCATGGGAACCGCGGCTCTCTGACCGGGGGGAAGATTTCACCGCTGATCAGAAGTGGTGTTTGCTGCGCTGTCATGCATATGACAGCGCAACAAACATCCGGTGTTCAGGCAGCCGAACCCGAACAGCAGCACGGACTTTCTGGTTTACAAGTATTCAAGCAGCTGACAGCACTCGGGAGTTAGCACGGATGCAGTTCAGGCGTTCAAGGATCCAAATGAACAACAGTCCAACGAAAAAATAGGAACAGCATCCAATCCAGGTGAAGTATAACAAGTCTTTATTCAGCCACCATAAAATACGACGTTTCGGCCATTTTCAGGCCTTTATCAAGTATACAAAAACAGGCAAAATGGTGTCCTTAAATGGTGTGGAGGAGCCAATCACCATCCAGGAACCGCCCATAATACAAATAGACATATATACAGAATATACAACGATAATCAATTTAAAACAGTGATCAAAGCTCAAATAGTGACATCATAGAAAAATACAGCAGTGTTATAATTGTGCATATAATATGCCATAGATTACTCCATATAAACAATATCTCCATTTAGTCTGCCAATCGATGATCTGTTACTGCACACTCCCATTCTGGTGCTGCACCAATCATGTACTCACTAGCAGCAGCGTCCTCCATATCCAATCAGTGTCAGTTCAGCAGCGCTTAGTCAGAGCACTTTCCAATAACCCACAGGATAACAAATCGGGAGGCACACCTAACTCACTCCCCACTGTGTGATAAACAAAGGCACATGTTCAGAAGTCATCATAGCAAACGCCCAGTGGATCATGTGAACACCAGCGTCATCAGACACCCAGTCACATGACGCAAGCATCATCCAGGTCTAATCACATGATAGTCCCATCATAAACCTCTATTCCAGGCTGAAAACACTAAAATAGCGCGCGATAACCGGCATCATCCGACACCTGAAAAAAGAACACGCATGCACAATAAACTCTATCATTATTTATACTACTCCAGATATGTCATCAGGAAACCTGCAGGTCACATGACCGTCAGTATTGGCATAATGTAAGCAAGAGACCGCACATGCGGATCTATATAGAATGGAAGATTAACAATATAGCAGACGCCTAAAGAAATATATATAATATCTACAAAATAAATGATGTCATCAGGAACCATTAAGTCACCACTTGCTCCGATCACTCCAGATAATAATCCTACGAAAACAGCAAACATAAGTAAAATATATATCTAAAAACAAACACAGAATATAGATGCAAAAATTACCTAGCACAAATATGCAAATTATATTCGATATTCAACCCCTTTGGTTGCAATGTCTCCAAAACGGAGATCCACCGGAGTTCTTTCTGTTTAAGCAACTTAATCCTGTCGCCACCTCTCCTAAGGGGTGGAACCCCGTCAATAACTCTAAATCTCAGCTGACTAACCAAGTGTCCACATTCTACAAAGTGCTTAGATACCGGCAGTTCCATCATCTTCGTCCTGATAGTACTTTTGTGTTTACTTATCATACCCTTAACTTCCATCGTTGTCTCGCCTATATACATGAGTCCACACGGACACACGAGCATATAGATTACAAAGCTAGATGTACAAGAGTACCGTTCCTGGATCCGAAAGCGTTGACCCTGCGTGAGTGGCCAAAACTGTCACCCTTGATCATATTGCCACAGCATGCACAATTCAAACATGGAAAATTTCCATTTTTTGGAGGGCCCAAAGTTAACTGTCTGGATATTTTGGAGGATCCAATGTCAGATTTGACCAACTTATCTTTCAAATTACGCCCTCGCCTATAAGAAAGCAATGGCTTGTGTGCAAATTCAGCTACTTCCGGTAAACCTCTATGTAATAGACCCCAATGCTTATTCAAGATATTCCCTATTTTACCACTAACAGGGCAATAGGTAGAAACAAAAGGGACTCTTTTAGGGGAAATCTTAATACGTTTGTTTCTCACATCTTCCAATGTTGTCTTCAAGGCTTTCTCCTTGAATTTTCTAAGATCCTTCTCAGGATAACCCCTTCTGATGAACTTCTCACACATCTGATCAAGCCTCCTGTCCAATACAGTCTCGTCCTTTACTATCCTACGTACTCTCAGCATCTGACTCCAAGGCAGAGACTCTATCATTTTCCTTGGATGATTACTATCAAAAACCAGGAGACTATTCCTGTCTGTGTCCTTTATAAACAAATCAGTGCATAACAATCCACTGTGCTTGTACACTAAAGTATCCAAAAATTGAATCTGGTCAAAGGAGTGTGTCATTGTGAACTTCAGCTCGGGAAATATCATGTTAAGATGACTATGGAAAGATACCAGATCATTCATGTTCCCCTCCCAAACACAAAAGATATCATCAATGTAGCGCCACCAGGCTCTGACATGGCGCCAGTGGATGGAATTGTACACATGCTGGTCCTCGAATACCGCCATGTAGATGTTTGCATAAGTGGGCGCCACATTGGACCCCATGGCGGTACCACGCAACTGCAGGAAAAATTCATCCCCAAAAAGAAAAAAATTCTTCTTGAGGACAAACTCCAACAGTCCCAGGACCAGCTGTGTACCACCTGGGGCCATGTCAGAGCCCGCCAGCGCCACACCAACAGCCTCCAAACCACGTTCATGTTTAATGGAGGTGTACAGTGATACAACATCAAACGAAATGAGAATAGTATCCTCTGTGATGTCCAGACCCTCAATCTTACTCAGAAAATGGTTAGTATCCATGATATAAGATTTGGCCTCAATAGCAAAATGACGTAACACTTTATCTAGAAAAATGGATACCTTACCACATAGAGAGCCCCGCCCAGACACAATTGGGCGTCCAGGGGGATCCATCAGATTTTTATGGATTTTAGGCAGGGTGTACAGAATAGGTGTCACTGGAAACTCCACCAAAAGAAAATCAGAGAGTTTTTGGTCTATCAAACCATTAGATAATGCCTCATTGATCAGTATTCTCAATTCACTTTGAAAACAAGGTGTGGGATCTTTAGACAACTTAGCATAAACTGCCGTGTCCAACAATTGACCACAAATCTCAGCCCTATATTTATGGGTATCCATCACCACCAGGGCCCCAAGGAAAATGATAGAGTCTCTGCCTTGGAGTCAGATGCTGAGAGTACGTAGGATAGTAAAGGACGAGACTGTATTGGACAGGAGGCTTGATCAGATGTGTGAGAAGTTCATCAGAAGGGGGTATCCTGAGAAGGATCTTAGAAAATTCAAGGAGAAAGCCTTGAAGACAACATTGGAAGATGTGAGAAACAAACGTATTAAGATTTCCCCTAAAAGAGTCCCTTTTGTTTCTACCTATTGCCCTGTTAGTGGTAAAATAGGGAATATCTTGAATAAGCATTGGGGTCTATTACATAGAGGTTTACTGGAAGCAGCTGAATTTGCGCACAAGCCATTGCTTTCTTATAGGCGAGGGCGTAATTTGAAAGATAAGTTGGTCAAATCTGACATTGGATCCTCCAAAATATCCAGACAGTTAACTTTGGGCCCTCCAAAAAATGGAAATTTTCCATGTTTGAATTGTGCATGCTGTGGCAATATGATCAAGGGTGACAGTTTTGGCCACTCACGCACGGGTCAACGCTTTCGGATCCAGGAACGGTACTCTTGTACATCTAGCTTTGTAATCTATATGCTCGTGTGTCCGTGTGGACTCATGTATATAGGCGAGACAACGATGGAAGTTAAGGCTAGGATAAGTAAACACAAAAGTACTATCAGGACGAAGATGATGGAACTGCCGGTATCTAAGCACTTTGTAGAATGTGGACACTTGGTTAGTCAGCTGAGATTTAGAGTTATTGACGGGGTTCCACCCCTTAGGAGAGGTGGCGACAGGATAAGTTGCTTAAACAGAAAGAACTCCGGTGGATCTCCGTTTTGGAGACATTGCAACCAAAGGGGTTGAATATCGAATATAATTTGCATATTTGTGCTAGGTAATTTTTGCATCTATATTCTGTGTTTGTTTTTAGATATATATTTTACTTATGTTTGCTGTTTTCGTAGGATTATTATCTGGAGTGATCGGAGCAAGTGGTGACTTAATGGTTCCTGATGACATCATTTATTTTGTAGATATTATATATATTTCTTTAGGCGTCTGCTATATTGTTAATCTTCCATTCTATATAGATCCGCATGTGCGGTCTCTTGCTTACATTATGCCAATACTGACGGTCATGTGACCTGCAGGTTTCCTGATGACATATCTGGAGTAGTATAAATAATGATAGAGTTTATTGTGCAGCGTGTTCTTTTTTCAGATGTCGGATGATGCCGGTTATCGCGCGCTATTTTAGTGTTTTCAGCCAGGAATAGAGGCTTATGATGGGACTATCATGTGATTAGACCTCGGATGATGCTTGCGGTCATGTGACTGGGTGTCTGATGACGCTGGTGTTCACATGATCCACTGGGCGTTTGCTATGATGACTTCTGAACATGTGCCTTTGTTTATCACACAGTGGGGAGTGAGTTAGGTGTGCCTCCCGATTTGTTATCCTGTGGGCTATTGGATAAGTGCTCTGACTAAGCGCTGCTGAACTGACACTGATTGGATATGGAGGACGCTGCTGCTAGTGAGTACATGATTGGTGCAGCACCAGAATGGGAGTGTGCAGTAACAGATCATCGATTGGCAGACTAAATGGTGATATTGTTTATATGGAGTAATCTACGGCATATTATATGCACAATTATAACACTGCTGTATTTTTCTATGATGTCACTATTCTGAGCTTTGATCACTGTTTTAAATTGATTATCGTTGTATATTCTGTATATATGTCTATTTGTATTATGGGCGGTTCCTGGATGGTGATTGGCTCCTCCACACCATTTAAGGACACCATTTTGCCTGTTTTTTGTATACTTGATAAAGGCCTGAAAATGGCCGAAACGTCGTATTTTATGGTGGCTGAATAAAGACTTGTTATACTTCACCTGGATTGGATGCTGTTTCTATTTTTTCGTTGGACTTCCTGGTTTAGTCGGTGTTCGGTGTCCGTGCCGAACAGCAGGTGTTCGGTACAGACGCCGAACTTAACTGTTCAGGTTCACCCATCTCTATTCACCATTCTATGAAGATAATTAAGTTCTTTTTAATTTTCATTTAAAGTTGGACGTTTGACAAAAAGTGCAATAGTGTTATAATCAGCATGGCATCAGGTGCAGTGATATCAACAGGAGAGACATGACGGACAACCAACGTTTCGAGCTGAATTTGCGCTTCTACTGGTCCTTGTTCCTATGTAAAACTACCTCATTTCAGAAATGTATATCACAGTGAAATAATATGCACGGGAAAAATAGTTTAATGATTTGTTCAGTTCTGCTACATCAAGACGATTGCAAAAAAGAATAAAAAAAAACCTATTTTTGCAGAATGCTGAGTGCATGTAGATGGAAACCCACAACGCGGGCGAGAAAAATCAGACAGAACTCTATTGTTTTATGATATCATTGCTCTGGGGTCATGAAATCCCAGGACTGGATTGGAAAATTAGGCCACGGCTCAGTATTAAAAATGATTTATGCCCCGGCACTGCTGCCCTCAAGGAACTGACCCTGCTACTTTTGGGAATGAAAATTCCATAAGATGTCTTACATTACACATATTTATGAGGATTACACTGGAATAGTGAGCGAATATACGGATATCATGGGAAGACTTCATACTTTCCAATGTGAAAAAAGGTATATTTATATATATATACTTACAGTGCGGAAAATAAGTATTTGATACTCTGCCGATTTTGCCAGTTTTCCCACCTACAAAGAACGGAGAGGTGTGTAATTGTTATTGTAGGTCACTTCACCTGTGAGAGACAGAATCTAAAAATAATAAACAGAAAATCACATTGTAGGATTTTTACATAATAAATTGCATTTTATTACATGAAATCAGTATTTGATCACCGACCAACCAGCAAGAATTCTGGCTCTCACAGACCTGTTAGTTTTCTGTAAGAAGCCTCCTACTCTGCACTCATCACCTGTATTAATTACACCTGTTTGATCTCGTTACCTGTATAATGGACACCTGTTCACACACTCAATCACACACCAACCTCTCCACCATGGTCAAGACCAAAAAGCTGTCTAAGGACACCGGAGTCAAAATTGTAAATCTGCACAAGGCTGAGATGGGCTACAAGACAATAGGCAAGCAGATTGGTGAGAAAGCAATAATTGCTGGAACAAATATTAGAAAATGGAAGAAACACAAGATGACTGTCAATCTTCCTCGGTCTGGTGCTCCATGTAGCATCTCGCCTTGTGGGGTAAGGATGATTATGAGAAAGGTCAGGAATCAGCCCAGAACTACACGGGAGGACCTGGTCAATGACCTGAAAAGAGCTGGGACCACGGTCTCAAACATTACCGTTAGTAACACACTACACTGTCATTGATTAAAATCATGCAGGACATGCAAGAACCCCCTGCTCATGCCAGCACATGTCCAGGTCCATGGGAAGATCGCCAATGATGATCTGGATGATCCAGAGGAGACATGGGAGAAGATCATGTGGTTAGATGAGACCAAAATAGAACTTTTTGGTATCAACTCAACTCGCCGTGTTTGGAGGTAGAATAAAGATGAGCACAACCCAAGAACACCATCCCAACAGTGAAACATGGTGGGGGAAACATCATACTTTGGGGGTGGTTTTTGTCATTGGGATAGGACGACTGCACTGTGTTGAAAGGAGGATGGTTGGGGTCATGTATGGCAAGATTATGTCCAACAACCTCCTTCCCTCTGTAAGAGCATTGCAGATCAGATGTGGCTGGGTCTTCCAGCATGACTATGTCCTGACAATGATCCATGCTTCCATCCATCCTTGGTAGAAGGATGGATGGATGTATGGATAGATAGATAGATAGTTCTGTATGTGGGATGTAGGATATTGATAGTTGCTATCATGGGCCCTCCTGTTTTCTTCAATGAAAACCTTGGAAAAAAATGTCTTAGCAAAAATAAATAAATATATAAATAAAAAGAAAAAAAGAATTAAAAAGAATTTCTTACTGACCAAACATTAAGCCATAAGTTAAATCAGATTTTGACTGAGCCTGAATGAGTCCTTAATGGCAGAGGAGCCATAGACTTCATTTAGTCTGACTTTCTCCAATTCTTCTGGAGTCGCAGACTCAAAGTAGGGCGATGCCATCCTTCATATCGATACATAACTTCATATACTTCATGACCTTATTCCTACAACCTCGTCTGTTCATCATCTGACCACAATCAATGCTAAACTGTAACACTCCCAGTTATAACTGTCAGGAAAAAAAGAAATTGTTGACCAAAACTCTTGATGTTTTGTTAATTAGTCCATCATGGGCTGCTCATTAATCTTACTTGTCCTGACATATTTTTACCGTAATGGATGGAAAGATGCCAATATCAGCAGAAAGTCATCTTGATCTACATTGTGAAAGTTGTTGAAGCAACCAAAGAGGCAAATGCAGCTCATGAATGCTGTAAATTTGTATCTTTCTGTCATCTGCGGGACCAGACAGGGGATGAATTAGCAATTAATAGGGAATACCAGGTGGTAGAGTTGTTGGTAGACCTTCTTTCATCTAGAGCAGATAAATTTATCATTCTGCATTAGCGGTATATAGTTGCTTGTGCCACCACGGACACATGACCCACCAAATCTTCTACTAGCTATTACATATCAGATGGTCATAGTATATAGAAAAATATGCAAAACTCTATTGCAAGAGTAAAGACTATCTAGAAAGGATGCAAACCAAAGATGCCAAATGCAGGAAGACGTCAAAGATGCTTGGTGGTAGAAGACCCAGAAAGATTCTTGGTGCCAGAAGGTGGAGAAGATAACAGTCAAAGGAAGACTCTAAATATGCTGAGACCTGGAAGACCCCAAAGATACTGGAGACCAGATGACCCAAAAGATTCCAAATGATTCATGATGCTAAAGATACAAGGTGCTGGAAGTGTCAGAATATGCCGGCTGTTGTATATGAGGTGTCTCAGATTCAGAATACCTCAAGATGCTAGGTGTCAGAAGATTTTGAAAATACTGGGACCAGAAAACTCGGAAGATTCTGGATGCTGGAAGAGATCGAAGATATTAGGTCCATGAAGACATTGAAGATACCTGGTCCTGGCAGATTCTGAAGATGCAGAGTGCCAGAAGGTGCCAAAAATGTGAGGGACTGGAAGACACCATAGACGACGGGTGTTGGAAGACCTAAACTTACCAGGTCTGCGGAGACACTGAAGATGGTGGGAGCCAGACAGAGACCAAAAATGTTGTGTGCTGGAGAACATAAAGGATGCTAGGCACCCAAGAAACCACCAAAGAGGCTGGGAGCTGGAAGACAGCGAAGGGGTCAGGATTTGGAATACATAATAGTTGCTGGATGCTGGGTGTCTCCGAATATGCTAGGTGCTGGAAGACATTGAAGATGGCCCAGTGAAGACCAAACTAGTGATTATACCAAAGAAGACGACGGGACAAGAGCATGGCTGCGTGAATAGGTGAAAGCCGGGTGAGGATAATTTTTTTCCACCTATTATGCTTTGGAGTCTGGACAGATTTCGCATCATAAAAACGAACATCCAAATCGCATTGAATAAATGCAATGTAAATCTGATTTCCTTTTGAAATTTGAGCAACTTCGTAAAATTCACATTTCGTCAGATTTACTTATCGCTGTAACGCATGTGCTGAATCAAAGTAACAGTCCAGGAAAAGCTAACATTATGCGGAGTTTTCCTTTAAACCTATAGAGAGGAACATATTTAACCACATTTGGAATACATGAACATTACATCTTCCATATCAGACCGAAAGGAAAAAATTCTGCAAGAAAAAAATATCACTGTGTTGTCACATCTTAAATTAAAGTTGAGAAGAGATTTTGGAAGATTCTGCTTTCCGGGCATTAGCAGAGTCTTGGCAGCAGCCGCCATTGTCAGTCAGCAGTCACTTTCCCCAGGGGAGACTTTTCATCCTGAGGACTCTCCTGTTGACACAAGGTCATCCCCTGAGATTAAAACAAGTCTGACTTTCCTTTCGGCAAAGGGAAGGAGAAAAATCTTTCTAGCAGTAGATAAGAAGAGAAGGGTCTCCTCTATATATCAGCACCAGGCACAGGGTTCTGAAAGTAGAGAAATAAAGCTGAGACCTTTGAAGGGGAGATGTCAAACCTTCAGCACCTCCCCGTAGACTTTCTATTGACGATTTTATAAAGCTTTCCTGACAGGTTCGGCTTTCCGAGAGGTACAGGAATCTTCAACTGTTGCGAAAAGAAAAGTAATAAACGAAAGAAGTAAAAAAAAAAAAAAAAAGACCTTCCAATCTTGGGGTCTAACTTTTTATGGTGGGACCTCAGGCAAGATCCATCAATCCATCATAGGATCGGTGGGAGGTCAAATCTAAACCGGAGGTTCACACTAATGGGCAGAAGATGTCATGGCTGTCTTTTCTACCATGCCTTCTGTGTTTTTTAGCGCATCACCAAAAGTCCATCATGGGTCGATAGAGCATGTTAGGAGTAGTAGTATTCTAGGAGAACAAGAACCAAAGACTTTCTCAATGCTGTTTATAGTTTAAGCAGTTGTGTAACGATTCACATTGTTAAAGAAAAACTCCAGCAAAATACCGATATAGTGTATAGGGCCTAGTGAAGGCCATGGAAAGCGTGCAGCAGGACACAAAGCTTCATATAGCTAGATGGATGGATAGAAGGATGGATATATAGATAGATAGATATATGAAAAAACTGAAGGCAGCACTTCTTTTCAAAGAGAAAAAAATGTGGTTTTATTTCAGAGCTACATGGCTGGCGACGTTTTGGCTCATGCAGTGAACCTAATACAACTGTGCATATATAATATATATATAGGTACTTCTGAAATGCTCCAATTAATTTACAAATGTGCAAATCACATATTAATTCACATATTTCCAGATTTATATATCATTTACAGTGATTGCATAGTATACTCCGTTACATAAAGTGCATAGTGCGTAAAGTGCTTACAAAAAAAACTGTGTTATTCTTACAAAATAGTATTAATTACATTGTTCATCTCCAGACAGTGCATCTGTGCACATATCACAAGAACAGTCACTCAGATCTGGAATCCAGACCACGATATGGGATTGTTTAATATATATTAATATGGACCTTGGTTGAGACACCCCGGTCTTGCCGGACTGAGGAGTCACCCGAGGTATCTATAAGGTTGCAGGAGGTCACCTGAATAAGGGACCATCAGGCATACCTGGATGAAAAAAAAATAAAAAAATAAAAAATTCCCAAAGGTCTTACTAAATCTAAATATATATGCACAGCGCTGTAATATAAGTGATGGTTGGAACTTGAAAAGTACCGTTTGGTATGAATAATAGAATTAAAAATATGGTGACTCTTGATCATACACCTTTTCCAAGATAGTGGTGAGATGCTGCATAGTGTGCACTGCGTATGATATGGGACTTTTAAATATACATCAATATGGACCTTGGTTGAGACACCTCCGGTCTTAGCAGACTGAGGAGTCACCCGAGGTATCCATTAGGTTGCAGGAGGTCACCTGAATAAGGGATCGTCAGGCATACCTGGATGAAAAAAATAAAAATAAAAAATTCCCAAAGGTCTTACTAAATAGGAATATTGGCATATATATATGCAGCGTTGAAACAGAAGTGATTGTTGGAACTTGAAAAGTAGCGTTTAAAAACACTTATTTAGTGTGCAATTGAAAAAATGAGTGAATCGTGATCATATGCCTCCTCTAAGATGGCGCTGAGATACTGCATAGTGTGCACTGAGTGAAATGGCACACAAGAGATAAGATTGGCCACGGTGTTACTGGCGTTATCTGAGTGAGAGACATGCGCAGCAGACTATAATGAATGCCAGAGACGGCTGACGGCGTCCTCCATGTGTGCTGTGGATTCCTGATTAGTGACTGTTCTTGTGATATGTGCACAGCTGCACTGTCTGGAGATGAACAATGTCATTAATACTATTTTGTAAGAATAGCACAGTTTTTTGTAAGCACTTTACGCACAATGCACTTTATGTAACGGAGGATACTATGTAATCACTGTATATGATATATAAATATGTGATTTGCACATTTGTAAATTAAATGGAGCATTTGAAAAATATCTATATATATATATGCACAGTTGTATTAGATTCACTGCTTGATAAAGGCTCTGCATGAGCCGAAACGTCGCCAGCCGTGTGGCTCTGAAATAAAACCACATTTTTTTTCTCGTGCTGCCTTCAGTTTTTTCATATGTGAATTTTGGCATTTGGGATTATTGCTTGGGAGGCCTGTGCACCTGAAGATTTTGGATTGTGCTGTTCCATTTTCTCTTGTTAGGCTGTGTTTCCATGGTCAGGAAACACAGCGCTTTGGATGGAGAGGAAATTCCGCTCCGCCCAAAGCCCCGCCCCCTTCTTAACGCGCGCTCATTCCGGATGTGTTCAGGACACCTCCGGAACACATCCGGAATGATCGCAGGGCTGCATAGCCCTGTGTTATTTCCCTTGTGGTGACGCAGCGTTGCCGCAAGGGACTAGGACATGCTGCGGTCTGAAAAGACGCGCCGCATGTCCGGAAACGCAGGTCTTCCGCCTGCGTGTTTTACAGCATAGTGGAGACGGGATTTCTTGAAATCCCCTCCACTATGCTGTAACATCTGGACGCTGCGTGTTTGACGCTGCACCAACGCACAGCGTCAAACACGCAGCTAATCCGGACTGTTTCCTGATAGTGGAAACATACCCTAAGATAGATAGATAGATAGACTCTGTGTTACCTCACACCATGGAGCTCTGACTGCATGCAAGAAGAAAACTGACACACCCAAACCCTTCTTACAGGGGTTTTCTGTCAAACTGGTATCTGTGGCCTGAGGCCACCTGTAAGACCCGGCCTGGAGGAAACGGACCGGCCCCACTTCCTTCCTGCAGTTTAAGAAATAAAAGCCCATACCGGCTTGTCCTGAACAATCCCAGGCCAGATAGCTGGACCAGGTCCACGTTTACTTTTATTTTCCCTGTGACTCACAGGCGTCCTGCTGTGACCACAAGGCACTCTAGCGGGTCTAATAGGGCTCCGTCCACATCCTGGGGGGTACATATTAACCCTCGCATATGATCCCCCTCCCTGCCTCACACTATAAATACTGAACATTTACTTTCCCCAGATAGATTTCATTACAACAGGAGGCACAAAACCCTGCTTTGGATCTTGGCCGCGGTGTCCTCAGCCTACCTGCCCAGCTTAGCATTCCACCAAGTGAAGACTGTAGTGTGACCCCAAGCCGAAACCCCGGTTAATGTGCCTAAATATCCGATAAATGGAAATGCAGGACGGCCCATACTTATATGAGATATTTCCAGAAAGTCACTGAATAAATCATTTCCCACCAAGAAGCACAATCTATTTTCATTTTCATTATACTTTGTTATTCAGCAGGGAAAGTGAGATTGAGAATTCTCTGCAAACTGAGGCTTCAGCCGTGATTTATTTGTGGAATCAGACCTACAGTAATTCTATTATATAAACCTATGGAAAAAAACCCCTCAAAGATATGTCAGAATCTCGGGATCTACCCGACATTTTGCTTTTCACACTTCCCAGTCATCCGTGAAGGATGGCAGCCGTAATAGTGAAGGATTTGTGTCTATTACCGCACCTACATTATGCAAACTGAGATAGGAGAAGGCAATTATTGAACCGTAGGTGTCCATCAGCGCCTCACCTTCTGTCAGGGATGGTAGCACCATGCTTCGTCTGAGAGTCTCTGGGAGCTAATGACTTATGGAGCTGATATCATTAGACGTTGCTGTGATGAAGATCGTCTGGTAATGGCTCGATCTGCCCGCTCACTAGGAACGTTTACTTATTGTCACAGAATATAGGATCCTGATGGAGAAAATCACAATGGAATTTTTGCAATTAATCAAAAATATTATTATTCAACTTTTTAGGTTATACTGTACACTTAGAGGGGTTGCTCCAGGAAATACATGAGATGATGTCCACCTTACTGTAGCCCAGATCACATTATTACAGTATCCATTAGAGATGGATGAAACCGAACGGTAAAGTTCAGGGTCCGTATTGGATACCTAGTGCCCGAACACGGACTTCTCCTAGAATTATTGGATTCCAGTCTACTCCAGAGTGTAATTGTTCCCGCTGTTCATAGTTATGACTCGACTTGTGTTCCTGACCCTGCTTTAGCATCAACCCTTTGACTCTTTTTGATGGTGCGCCGTGGTTTAGCTGTATGTTTAAATCCTTTAGTGATCCAGTGGATCCATGTCTCCAGATGGCTATTACTACAGTCATACTTTATATTACTCTCAGGACCTCAGAATGGTTGATTTTTGTATGTTAGTGGAACTCACATCCATCATTAATGCTGGGGTACCACCTCAGGGAATGGTAGTTCTGCAATGCGTATGCTAATAAATGCGCATGCCGGGGACCTTTCCTTGAAATGCTGATGGGGTTGGTCTTTGTATATTAGCAGGACTCACATCCATCATTAATGCTGGGGTCCTATCTCAGGACATGGTTGTTCTGCAATGTTTTGAACTCGTATGCTAATGAATGCGCATGACGGGAACTTTCCTCGAGGTGTTGATGGGTTGGTCTTTGTATATTAGCAGGACTCACATTCATCATTAACGCTAGTGTACCATCTCTGGGCATGGTTATTCTGCAACGTTTGGAAAGCAGGACTCCCATCCATCATTAATGCTGGACTCCTATCTCAGGACATGGTTGTTCTGCAACGTTTGGAACACGTACGCTAATGAATGAGCATGATGGGGACCTTTCCTCGAGGTGCTGATGGGGTTGGTCTTTGTATATTAGCAGGACTCACATCCATCGTTAACGCTAGTGTACCATCTCTGGGCATAGTTGTTTTGCAATGTTTGTAAAGTGGGACTCATCCATCATTAACGCTGGACTCCTATCTCAGGACATGGTTGTTCTGCAACGTTTGGAACATGTATGCTAATGAATGAGCATGACGGGGACCTTTCCTCGAGGTGCTGATGGGGTTGGTCTTTGTATCTTAGCAGGACTCACATCCTTCGTTAACGCTAGTATACCATCTCTGGGCATGGTTGCTTTGCAACGTTTGTTAAGTGGGACTCATCCATCATTAATGCTGGACTCCTATCTCAGGGCATGGTTGTTCTGCAACGTTTGGAGCACGTATGCTAATGAATGAGCATGATATGGACCATTCCTCGAGATACTGATGGGGTTGGTGTTTGTATATTAGTGGGACTCACATCCATCGTTAACGCTAGGGTACCATCTCGGGAAATGGTTATTCTGCAACGTTTGGAAAGCAGGACTCACATCCATCATTAATGCTGGACTCCTATCTCAGGACATGGTTGTTCTGCAACGTTTGGAACACGTATGCTAATGAATGAGCATGACGGGGACCTTCCCTCGAGGTGCTGATGGGGTTGGTCTTTGTATATTAGCAGGACTCACATCCGTCGTTAACGCTAGTGTACCATCTCTGGGCAATGTTGTTTTGCAATGTTTGTAAAGTGGGACTCATCCATCATTAACGCTGGACTCCTATCTCAGGGCATGGTTGTTCTGCAACGTTTGGAACACGTATGCTAATGAATGAGCATGATATGGACCATTCCTCGAGATACTGATGGGGTTGGTGTTTGTATATTAGTGGGACTCACATCCATCGTTAACGCTAGGGTACCATCTTGGGACATGGTTGTTCTGCAACGTTTGGAACGCGTATGCTAATGACGGGGACCTTTCCTCGAGATGCTGATGGGGTTGATCTTTGTATATTAGTCGGACTTGCATTCATTGTTAACGCTAGGGTACCATCTCTGGAAATGGTTGTTCTGCAACGTTTGGAACGCGTATGCTAATGAATGCGCATGCCTAGACTTGTCTTCAAGATACAGATGGGTCCTACATCTGTGATACATCGATAGATTATCTATGGGAAGAGATGGGAATACTACTTTAATTCACAGAGGAACCAAAGAGGAACAGAGAGATTTGGGTCACCGCTAGAGTCTGTCCTTGAAGGAGCACTAGGACATAGATACGTATCTACACATACTTTATTATCATACAGTCATATCGGTAATCACCATTGGGTGACTTATATAGTAGAGTGATACAATGTATCATAATAATGATATAAAATTGTAACTTTCCTGTTTACTGACATTACATGAAGGAATTGGTACCACAAGCTGCAATATTAGGATATCTGACAGCAAAAACAAATGTGATGTATATCCCCTGTGAAGGAAGTATCAGGAATGTCAGAGTGATTGTGATTAGAGGCTGCCATTCTACTTACATCGACTTTCCTGTGTGTTTCAGAATATAGCAGCCTAATTACAATAATACAACATCAGACCCGCGACTTCTATAAGTGTATCACTTTCTGGCTGGAAACTTTCCAGAGTAGATTTGTTTTTTGTTTTTTTTTAATATTTTTTCTATTTCATAGTAATTGTAACTGAATTTTTCTTTCTGTAATTATTGGACCCTTCAATTTGTGACCAAAATAAAAGCTTTCAAAATCAAGTGGGTATTTAAGAATCAAACTAGCACCTGCTTCAGTAAAAGAAGCCAAAACTAAAAAAGGAATGGACTGCCCGATTATAAAACTAAGACTTGCCTGCGCTCAACATTTTGTGCACCGGGCAGATTCTGGGATCGAAGCTAATTACAGTATATGGCAGCTATCAGTGTCAGCCATATTAGCTCTTCTGGGCATAATGACTCTGTTACTCGGTCACCCTAAGATCCCCCTTGTCTCAAATCTTCCAATCAGTTCTTTACAGAGATCCTTCTTTTTCCTTCCTCCTCCTTCTTAGGTAGCCGATTCAATATGATAGGGGTTGTCTCAAGATGTATCTTCAGGAGCACAGCGCTTTCCTGCCTCTCGTTTTCCTGCTTACTCAAGTAGTGGGGTGGCTCCTGATTGATTGACAGTTTAGGTCAGCCGATTGGTCGCATTACTGAATTGATCAGCTTTGTCTCTGCATCATCTGAGGATCACAGGAGAATTGAAGTGGGCCAGTTCTGACCATCCGGCCATCTGTAGAGCAGCGCTTTTGAGCTGTTAATCTAAGAGCTTGTAAGCACTGCACTGCTCGCCTAGGAAACCAGCTGCCTATCACAGACTGCAGATGTGGCAGTAACCTAGGTAATATACCGTGGGCGATGCTTTCGTCTCTTGCACCCCGGCATGTTATATGAAGGTAGGGGTCCTGGTTGGGTGTGTGGACTTGTGCTATGCCCTTGCAGGCTGCATGTAACTGATGACTTTGGTTGGCCAGGACTAGATGTTGAAGGCTTCAATGAGGGAGACCACCACGGTTCAGATATGGTCTTCTTTCCCCTGAAGGAACTATGTTGCCAGTATGGACGGTACTTAGCTTTTCTGCTACTGATGTCTTGGAACGCCCACCTGGGGTACTTTCTTCATCTCACGCTCTCTGTCCCGTCTTCTCCCACTTCCTCTCGGCGTTATAAACTCTGAGCCGTCCTGCTATGTATCCTATCCTCGGATGTGTCTCCAATTGATCACTCTGTCCTTTCTTCTTTGCTCTGGCTCACGCTAACCACTTTGGTTGCCCCGCATGTCAGGACACCCACATCCTATGGCACTGCTACTGTCTAGACCTTAGGACCTAGACCTATCTGACGTTCTGACAGGAAACTGTCCCTGTCCTTTCAGTTTAGCCTCTCCCACTCTGGGCTAGTCCCAATAATTAACTCTAACTCTCCCTACTGTTGGGCAACACACTATACCAACATGATTAACTCATGCCACACTTCAAATTTCACAATGCAGCATTACTCTTGCTCTTCAAGCGGGAACGTGGGCAGTATGTCCATCTCCTTACAGTGAAAAGAAAACTATAGAATTGAAACATTCTCCATTCTCCAGTTTATTTTTACAACTGCTTTGCAAATTTAACAATTTAAGAACATGACTCAACCTTTTAAGCCTACAGGACATGGTTGCCGGCATATTCCCTAAAGGGCATGAAGGTGTTATTTAGCAGCTCCATTTAATATTGCAAAGCATTTGCAGGATAGGTGTTATAGAATTGTCAAACGCAGTGAACTTGTCTTTCAGGAAACTTCCAAAAAGAGGAAAAAGAGAAAAAGACACAAGAGCGCAATTTAAGTGTCTTAATTAGTATATAAAGTCTAGAAAATAAGGCGTCGCATTGACCTTTCACAATTGAGCACCATTTAATTTACAGATGTGGTAGACCAGATCTCTTCATGCCGATGTTGTTGCTTCCGGGGCAATCTTCCAAGTAGATCTTCGGAGCCAATATACAAGTAGATATGATGACAGAACATCTTTCGTACCCATGTATTATAATTTGTTTGGGAGGATGATATTCCAAAAAGTAGAGAAAACTTTACTTAATACAAAGGCAACACGTTTCAGCCACATGAGAGTCTTCATCAGTCATCACGGCTGCCGTGAACGGTCAATCAACCGCTCCAATTGCAAAGCACTTCACATTGGCACAGTGGTCTTGAATTCACATGGTGCCACATTGGCCTGGAGTGTCTTCTTCTGTGCCGCGGGCCGCAGCAGTCATAAGGAGCAAGCTAGTATCATACTACATCCTGTACTTCACATTTGCACAAGGACTGCATCTGAAAAGCTTCTGGCTGCAATGGCAACCCATCGCCACCCTAATATTGCACTGCAGGGGTTCCGATTGACATGGTAATGGATGCCACAGTGGAATTACTGGAGACCTGGTTAGCACTTGGGGCGTCATGGGTTTTGACAATGGAGAGGTTTTGACAATGGAGACCTAGTTGTTCGATGCAAAAGTTAAGGAAAAGCGAAATAGGATGCTGGGTTGCGGTGGAGTGACGGGTAAGAGAGGCGAGATGAGTATTTATTTTTCACCCATCGTGTACCTGCAATGTGAATCTAATTTCTGGTCCAAATTCAAGGGAACCGCCAAATTTATAATTCAGGAGATTTAATCATCTCAAAAATGAAATGCACTAAGGGTGGGGTCAGCAATGGAGACAAGCAAACCTGAAGCTAAAAGTTTGGTGTTCGTACCGAAGCATTGGTGTCTGGTGCTAAACGCCGAACATGGACTTCTCCCGGAAGTCTGTTGCAATATTTGGAATTCCGAAGGAAGAGGCCATTGTTTTCAGTGGGGTTTGGGTTCTGATTCAAGTCCGGGTACAGTTCTAGTACCTGAACCAAACTTTGGAATAAAGTTCAGGTTGGGTACCAGACTCCGAACTTCCACGGGTCAGCTCATCCCTAGCCAGCAGTCATCTCATTACCGAAGGGTCATCATAACAATGATTACTCCTCTATTATTAATCCACGTGAAGGTGACACAGGATCACATAATTTACAATAGGTTATTTTGACAGCTCCTCCCTCATCCTCATGCCCCCTGTACTCCAGGGGTGTAACATGGCCTGTGATGGTGACGTTGGCCAACGCTGTAGACGCTAAAATCTATGAGAGGGGTTCAAAATGTCTCCCTGATGGACAGAATTGGTTGTAGTGTTAGGGCTAAGAGTAAGGCTAGGTCTAGAGTAATAAAATCATTGTAATTTTTTTTATAAAAATTGTAAAAAATACATCAATTTAAAACTTTTTATCTTTAAAAATTTTCAGTAGACATCAGATAAAAAATCTCGGAGGCAAATTTTCCTTACATCAATATTTTTTTTAAATAAATGACATGAGTTTATAAGATAAGGGGTTCAATACTGGACTGGTTGAAGTGAGTTGGGGAGCGCTGAGGGTCCATGGTCAGGGTCTTATAACCCTCGCTCTGCCACAGCTGTTCTCTCCTGTAGAAATCAGTACGTTGTAGTTTTGTGACCTAGTTTCCCCCTGTCCAGGTCCTTTCTGTAAAGCAAATCTTTGGATCTGCTGTTACTCTTTTTCGCAGCGCTCAGTAGTTTCTTCTGCCCCTTACAAGACAAGTCTTTTTTGACTTAATAGAAATATGGTAATTTTTTTTTTTCTTCCATGAAACGACTTAGATGAAACATCATTTCCATTCCTTTTCGAATTGTTAATGTCTCCGCCAGAAAAAAGGGGGAATTTTTATTTTATATATATATATTTTTTTTTTTTGCTGCATATGCAAAGTGCGACTTCATGAAAAGCTGATGGATGGACACATTTAGAAGAAGTGCGTCTCACTACTGGAAAATCACATCGCTCTCCCAAGGGCCATCAAACTGTGACATAAATATTTGATCTCTGGAAATTAAAGCTTTTTCTATCTGCTGCACTTCTAGCTTCCACTTCTCATTGTGCTCGTTTCTATATGTGTCTCGGAGCTTTCTTGTTCCTAGAGATCCGTGATGAGATGAATGTCTCGGAGTGTAATTTGTATCAGGAGCTATCGCCATTGTTACTATGTGACTTATTTATATTACTTGGGTTCCGATAGTATATAAGCGGGGGTGCAGAACAGGGGGTGCAAAGGAAGCAGATACATCATGGATCGGGTACTTGGGGGGACACCAGTATTAGAGACAGGAGAATTAGACTTTGTTACAGATTTCAAATTAAAAAGCTTCAGTTCTTGCTGCTACTTGAAGGGATTGAGTTTTTCAGGGTTTTCCATCTTGGTCCGATCTGGCTGCAGAAACTGCGGTACTATAAAAAGATTTCATCATTTTACAAATCCCACTGGCTCCAGTGAGTTTTTTTTTCAAACCCCTTTAATCAGCCATTTTACCAATTCTCATTTTTTTCAGAACGTGCACGATAATTAAATAACTGTTCTTGTTTTGATAATTTTTTTTAATTCTTTTATTACCTTGTTCAGTGTATAAAAGAAAAAGTGGAAACTCAGCAAGCAGGCTGTCACTGGAAACAGTCAGCAAGCAGGCTGTCACTGGAAACTGTCAGCAAGCAGGCTGTCACTGGAAACAGTCAGCAAGCAGACTGTCACTGGAAACAGTCAGCAAGCAGGCTGTCACTGGAAACAGTCAGCAATCAGGCTGTCACTGGAAACTGTCAGCAAGCAGGCTGTCACTGGAAACAGTCAGCAAGCAGGCTGTCACGGAAACTGTCAGCAAGCAGGCTGTCAATGGAAACAATCATCAAGCAGACTGTCACTGAAAACAGTCAGCAAGCAGGCTGTCACTGGAAACTGTCAGCAAGCAGGCTGTCACTAGAAACTGTCATCAAGCAGGCTGTCACTGGAAACTGTCAGCAAGCAGGCTGTCACTGGAAACTGTCAGCAAGCAGGCTGTCACTGGAAACAGTCAGCAAGCAGGCTGTCACTGGAAACTGTCAGCAAGCAGGCTGTCACTGGAAACTGTCAGTAAACAGGCTGTTACTGGAAACAGTCAGCAAGCAGGCTGTCACTGGAAACAGTCAGCAAGCAGGCTGTCACTGGAAACAGTCAGCAAGCAGGCTGTCACAGGAAACAGTCAGCAAGCAGGCTGTCACTGGAAACAGTCAGCAAGCAGGCTGTCACAGGAAACTGTCAGCAAGCAGGCTGTCACTGGAAACAGTCAGCAAGCAGGCTGTCACTGGAAACTGTCAGCAAGCAGGCTGTCACTGGAAACAGTCAGCAAGCAGGCTGTCACTGGAAACAGTCAGCAAGCAGGCTGTCACAGGAAACTGTCAGCAAGCGAGCTGTCTCAAAGAGGATGTCCTGCCATATTATACAGATGACCTATCGTTAAGATAGGCCATTAATATCATATTAGTGGGAGGCGGGGGCTAATATCCGGAAACCCCACTGAGCTCCGTACAATGTGTAGTGGCTGTTTTACCTCTATAGCACTTAAATTTCCGTCTTTATTTAATGTAAAATGGATCAAAGTGAAATAATAAAAAAGTATCTACAGCATAAAGGAGAATGAGGAGCCATGGAAGAGATGATCCGGCCCCCGCAGAGCCCTGATCTCACATCATCCAGTCTGTCTGGGATCACAGGAAGAGACAGGAGTCTCAGACACAGAAGATCTGGGGTCAGTTCTCCAAGATGTTTGGAAAGACAATTAATGGTGTTTTGAAAGCAAAAGGTGGTCACCAAATATTGATTAGAATTAGATTTATCTTTGGTTCCTTTGCTTTGCATTTTAAGGAACATTTCTATTTTTTTAAAGCTATTACTGTGCAGAATTTATTGTACACCTGCCTTAATCTTTTGCACATATATATAATGTATTTGGAAAGTGCACGGTGTAAAGGGCTTGTGTCTAATCACCAGCGTCAGTCCATCATTCATCACTGATCACAGAAGCGAGAGGTCCGCATCCATGTTACGTCGCCTCTTAATATCACAGCGGCTGATGATGATGTTTTCTCAGTCATTACGCCGGAGATAAAAGCCTCGCGCGTTTCATTGTAAAGTGCACAGGTCTTTGCAGCTGTGAAATAGAAACATTAAATGCTTTATATTTACCATGCCTTGGAAGCAGTGAGCAGCGTCCTGCACCGTGTGCCGCAGCAGCCGCAGCAGCCGCAGAGCAGATGTCACCATTCTCTGAACGGATTGTGCTCCTCGGTTTGCAGCTCACCTTCTCCCTCTATTGGTTTTCGTTAAATATCTTTCTTTTTTTCCTTGGACGTTTCTGCAGAACAGAACGGTCTAAGATTGAATTCCCTTTAAATATGTCTTTTGTCAGTGTTTTCATTGCCGCTTTTATGCGAGTCCCACAAATCAAATGTCAAATCTAATGAAAGTGGGAATATCAATAATCTGGGCTTTTTTTTCTTGAGATGTCGCTGGATCCAAAGCTGCTCAGGAAAAAAAAATAACAATGAAGGATGATTAAAATGTTACAAATGCATGCTTTCTACCAATACAGTTATTGTTTGTGAACTGCAGCAGAGACGTATTCACTTCAATGGGGCTGAGCTGAAAAACAAGAAATATGATCACCATGATTGCAGCTCTGGAGGACAACAGCGAAAATAAGGATCACAAAAATATAAGGAATGTGTATACACAGTGACTGCACCAGCAGAATAGTGAGTACAGCTCTGGAGTATAATACAGGATGTAACTCAGGATCAGTAATGTAATGTATGTACACAGTGACTGCACCAGCAGAATAGTGAGTACAGCTCTGGAGTATAATACAGGATGTAACTCTCAGGATCAGTAATGTAATGTATGTACACAGTGACTGCACCAGCAGAATAGTGAGTGCAGCTCTGGAGTATAATACAGGATGTAACTCAGGATCAGTAAAGTAATGTATGTACACAGTGACTGCACCAGCAGAATAGTGAGTGCAGCTCTGGGTATAATACAGGATGTAACTCAGGATCAGTAATGTAATGTATGTACACAGTGACTGCACCAGCAGAATAGTGAGTGCAGCTCTGGAGTATAATACAGGATGTAACTCAGGATCAGTAATGTAATGTATGTACACAGTGACTGCACCAGCAGAATAGTGAGTGCAGCTCTGGAGTATAATACAGGATGTAACTCAGGATCAGTAATGTAATGTATGTACACAGTGACTCCACCAGCAGAATAGTGAGTGCAGCTCTGGAGTATAATACAGGATTAACTCAGGATCAGTAATGTATGCACACAGTGACTGCACCAGCAGAATAGTGAGTGCAGCTCTGGGTATAATACAGGATGTAACTCAGGATCAGTAATGTAATGTATGTACACAGTGACTGCACCAGCAGAATAGTGAGTGCAGCTCTGGGGTATAATACAGGATGTAACTCAGGATCAGTAATGTATGTACACAGTGACTGCACCAGCAGAATAGTGAGTGCAGCTCTGGGGTATAATACAGGATGTAACTCAGGATCAGTAATGTATGTACACAGTGACTGCACCAGCAGAATAGTGAGTGCAGCTCTGGGTATAATACAGGATGTAACTCAGGATCAGTAATGTAATGTATGTACACAGTGACTGCACCAGCAGAATAGTGAGTGCAGCTCTGGAGTATAATACAGGATGTAACTCAGGATCAGTAATGTAATGTACTGTACAGAGTGACTGCACCAGCAGAATAGTGAGTGCAGCTCTGGAGTATAATACAGGATGTAACTCAGGATCAGTAATGTAATGTATGTACATAGTGACGGCACCAGCAGAATAGTGAGTGCAGCTCTGGAGTATAATACAGGATGTAACTCAGGATCATATGTAATGTATGTACACAGTGACTGCACCAGCAGAATAGTGAGTGCAGCTCTGGAGTATAATACAGTAGGTAACTCAGGATCAGTAATGTAATGTATGTACACAGTGACTGCACCAGCAGAATAGTGAGTGCAGCTCTGGAGTATAATACAGGATGTAACTCAGGATCAGTAATGTATGTACACAGTGACTGCACCAGCAGAATAGTGAGTGCAGCTCTGGGTATAATACAGGATGTAACTCAGGATCATAATGTAATTATGTACACAGTGACTGCACCAGCAGAATAGTGAGTGCAGCTCTGGAGTATAATACAGGATGTAACTCAGGATCAGTAAATGTATGTACACAGTGACTGCACCATCAGAATAGTGAGTGCAGCTCTGGAGTATAATACAGTAGTAACTCAGGATCATAATGTAATGTATGTCACAGTGACTGCACCAGCAGAATAGTGAGTGCAGCTCTGGAGTATAATACAGGATGTAACTCAGGATCAGTAATGTATGTATGTACACAGTGACTGCACCAGCAGAATAGTGAGTGCAGCTCTGGGGTATAATACAGGATGTAACTCAGGATCAGTAATGTAATGTATGTACACAGTGACTGCACCAGCAGAATAGTGAGTGCAGCTCTGGAGTATAATACAGGATGTAACTCAGGATCAGTAATGTAATGTATGTACACAGTGACTGCACCAGCAGAATAGTGAGTACAGCTCTGGAGTATAATACAGGATGTAACTCAGGATCAGTAATGTAATGTATGTACACAGTGACTGCACCAGCAGAATAGTGAGTACAGCTCTGGAGTATAATACAGGATGTAACTCAGGATCAGTAATGTATGTACACAATGACTGCACCAGCAGAATAGTGAGTGCAGCTCTGGAGTATAATACAGGATGTAACTCAGGATCAGTAATGTAATGTATGTACACAGTGACTGCACCAGCAGAATAGTGAGTGCAGCTCTGGAGTATAATACAGGATGTAACTCAGGATCAGTAATGTAATGTATGTACACAGTGACTGCACCAGCAGAATAGTGAGTGCAGCTCTGGAGTATAATACAGGAGGTAACTCAGGATCAGTAATGTAATGTATGTACACAGTGACTGCACCAGCAGAATAGTGAATGCAGCCCTGGGGTATAATATAGGATGTAACTCAGGATAAGTAATGTAATGTATGTACACAGTGACTGCACCAGCAGAATAGTGAGTGCAGCTCTGGAGTATAATACAGGATGTAACTCAGGATCAGTAATGTAATGTATGTACACAGTGACTGCAGCAGCAGAATAGTGAGTGCAGCTCTGGAGTATAATACAGGATGTAACTCAGGATCAGTAATGTATGTACACAGTGACTGCACCAGCAGAATAGTGAGTGCAGCTCTGGAGTATAATACAGGATGTTACTCAGGATCAGTAATGTAATGTATGTACACAGTGACTGCACCAGCAGAATAGTGAATGCAGCTCTGGAGTATTATACAGGATGTAACTCAGGATCAGTAATGTAATGTATGTACACAGTGACTGCACCAGCAGAATAGTGAGTGCAGCTCTGGAGTATAATACAGGATGTAACTCAGGATCAGTAATGTAATGTATGAACACAGTGACTGCACCAGCAGAATAGTGAATGCAGCTCTGGAGTATAATACAGGATGTAACTCAGGATCAGTAATGTAATGTATGTACACAGTGACTGCACCAGCAGAATAGTGAGTGCAGCTCTGGAGTATAATACAGGATGTTACTCAGGATCAGTAATGTAATGTATGAACACAGTGACTGCACCAGCAGAATAGTGAATGCAGCTCTGGAGTATAATACAGGATGTAACTCAGGATCAGTAATGTAATGTATGTACACAGTGACTGCACCAGCAGAATAGTGAGTGCAGCTCTGGAGTATAATACAGGATGTTACTCAGGATCAGTAATGTAATGTATGAACACAGTGACTGCACCAGCAGAATAGTGAATGCAGCTCTGGAGTATAATACAGGATGTAACTCAGGATCAGTAATGTAATGTATGTACACAGTGACTGCGCAGCAGAATAGTGAGTGCAGCTCTGGAGTATAATACAGGATGTAACTCAGGATCAGTAATGTAATGTGTGTACACAGTGACTGCACCAGCAGAATAGTGAGTGCAGCTCTGGAGTATAATACAGGATGTAACTCAAGATCAGTAATGTAATGTATGTACACAGTGACTGCACCAGCAGAATAGTGAGTGCAGCTCTGAAGTATAATACAGGATGTAACTCAGGATCAGTAATGTATGTACACAGTGACTGCACCAGCAGAATAGTGAGTGCAGCTCTGGAGTATAATACAGGATGTAACTCAGAATCAGTAATGTAATGTATGTACACAGTGACTGCACCAGCAGAATAGTGAGTGCAGCTCTGGAGTATAATACTGTCACGGGTGTGTCGCTGCGAAGATCGTCGCGATTGCACACCCTGACTTCTCACAGCTGAGTTTCTGGTGCTGGGTGTTTTTCGGCAGTGAGAGAGTTAATTCTTCCTCTCTCTGTGCTGGACAAGACCAGCCTCGCTCAGCTGCAATTAATGTTGTTGTAATTGGATTCCTTCAAATACCTGCCTGTCTGCTAGGGAAGTGTCGGTGAAAGCATTCATGCAGACCAGCAGAGCGATCGTATTGAGAAGTCTAAGGCTAAGAGTTCCTGTTGTGGTTTTCTCCTCTCCTCGCTTTATTATTTATCTCCTTACCCGTTGGTGTTCCCTCTGTAGTGGTAGTTTTGTATGCAAGGTGGTCTTTTATTTTACCCCTTGTACTGTCTCATTTGTCTTATACTGTGTGTGAAGGCAGTTACCTTCCTGTTCCCTGTGGTGGTAATCAGGGTCCTTCTCAGGACTAGATTACAGTGGTTAGGGATTCACAGGAGATAGGGTTACGCTGGTGGCCTGGACCTCTGTACCATCAACAGTACCTCCAGGTAGAGGGATTAGTCAGGACCCCAGCTTAGGGTCAGCATAGACCCCGGTCCTCCTGTATACAGAGACAGCATGACATTTTCACCGACCATACTAAAGATTCCCCCAGCCACCATGGATCCAGTAGCCAGTCTAGCTCAGCAGTTGCAGAGTTTGTCCATGGAGCTGAGGGACGTTAAGTCCAAGGTTTTGTACCCCCGGAGCAGGCCGGACCTGAACATAAAGTAGCTCTCCCGGACAGGTTCACTGAAGGGCGGGACAAATTTTTTGCTTTCCGGGAGGCATGTAAATTGTACTTTCGGCTGCGACCTCGGTCATCTGGGAGTGAAGATCAAAGGGTGGGAATTGTCATCTCGCTCCTTCAAGGGGACCCCCAATCCTGGGCATTCTCTCTTCCCCCGGGCTCCCCGGCTCTCCAGTCAGTGGATAGATTTTTCGCAGCTCTGGGTCTTGTATATGATGACCCGGATCGGGTCTACCTTGCTGAAACTAAGTTACGTAAGATACAGCAGGGAGATCGTCCGGCAGAGGAATTTTCTTCGGAGTTCCGTAGGTGGGCCACGGACACCCAGTGGAATGACCCGGCTCTTAGGAGCCAGTTTTGTCAAGGTTTATCTGACAAATTAAAAGATGTGTTGGTGCAGTATGACCCTCCCACGACACTGGAAGCCGCTATGGCCCTTGCTATTCGTATTGACAGACGTCTTCGGGAGAGGTGCGGGGTAACTTCGCCCCTGTGATGACTCCACCTTCCTTAAGGGTCCCTTATACGGAGGTTCCCCTGGTCAGTCCAGAGGAGCCTATGCAATTAGGAGGGACGTCATTCCGGGGGAGGGGATCGGTGGGGCGCCACAAAACAAGAAGTTGTTTCTTCTGTGGAAAAAAGGGTCATCTTATTAGGGGGTGTCCATCCTGTCCTTTGCAGAGTGAGAAGTCGCCGGAAAACTATTGATCCCAGATTGTGTGGTGGACGGCAATCTGGGAGTAAGTATTTCGTCCCTAAGTTCGTCTCAGTTTCTCGTACCGGCGGAGGTGGTGGTGGGTGCGAGAACTGAGAGGATATCTGTTCTTCTGGATAGTGGGGCCGGGGCTAATCTGGTGGATGCTCGCTTTGCCCGGGTTCAAGGTATGCGATTGAGTGGGTTGGCTAAACCCGTCCCCATATTCTCGATCGACGCCAGACCTCTCGGTCAGGGAAGTTTTGTGCAAGCTGTGCATAACATAGATCTTCAAGTGGGGGCGCTACATAAGGAACTGTTGTCTTGTTATGTGTTGGAGGGTCTTCCCACTCCTATAGTGCTGGGCCTGCCTTGGCTAACTAAGCATAACCCGGTTATTAATTGGCAATCCAGAGAGATAAGCCAATGGAGCGATTTCTGTAATAAAAACTGCATGAATACGTTCATTGGTGCGGTCGCTCCTAGGGCCTTACCTCCATTTCTGGTGGACTTTGAGGATGTATTCTCGGAGAAAGGGTGTCAAGAACTACCTCCTCATCGCGACTATGACTGTTCTGTTAACTTGCTCCCTGGGGCCAAGTTACCGAAATCTAGGTTGTATAACCTTTCTGGTCCTGAGAGACAGGCCATGAAGGATTATATTTCAGAGAGTCTGGCTAAGGGGCATATTAGACCTTCATCTTCCCCGGTGGCCGTGGAGTTCTTCTTTGTGAAGAAAAAAGATGGAGGCCTACGCCCTTGCCTGGATTTCCGTGAGCTTAATCGGATTACGGTCCGAGATCCGTATCCGCTCCCACTTATTCCCTATCTCTTCAATCAGATCGTGGGCACCAAATGGTTCTCTAAGTTGGATCTCAGGGGGGCGTATAATCTGATTAGGATGAAGGAGGGGGATGAGTGGAAGACGGCGTTTAACACTCCGGAGGGACATTATGAGAACCTTGTCATGCCATTTGGTCTGAGTATTGCCCCGGCGGTGTTTCAACACTTTGTAAATGACATCTTTCGCCACCTAATGGGACAGTTTGTGGTCATATATCTGGATGATATCTTAATTTACTCACCAGATCTTGTGTCTCATCAGGAGCATGTTAGGCAGGTGTTGCAGATCTTGCGGGATAATAAACTGTACGCCAAATGGGAGAAGTGTGTGTTCGCCGTACAGGAACTTCAGTTTTTAGGATTCCTGGTGTCTGCATCCGGTTTTCGTATGGACCCTGGGAAAGTGCGGGCAGTAGTGTTGAGCGATACGATACCGCAAGTATCGGGTATCGGCCGATATTAGCTCTATCGGACTTTCGATACTTAGTTCCGATATTTTCGTCTTATCGGATACCGGAATCGGATTTGTCACTGTCACTGTCAGTGTCCGTCGGTCGGGTCTGTCAGGAGTCAGCGGCACTTACCTGGCAGAAGATCTCCGGCGGTCACGGGCTGGACTGCTTGATGGCCGCCATCATCTTTCCCCGGCGGTCACATGCAGTTTCTCGCGATAACTGCAGTGACTGCTGGGTAATCGCGGCCGTAAAGCAGTCAGTCCGATGACGTCACCGCCGGGGAAGCAGGTAATCAGCTGTGCTGCGTCGAGATGACAGGCTCTGCCTGTCATTGCGATGTAGCAGAGCTGGATCGTCGTGGGACTATCGTTACTATGGACTTCGTCGGACAGGTGGTATACTGTTGGTTTGTTTTTTTTCTTTTTTTACAGGAGATCGATGGCGTCGCAGGAATGAGAGTATAATAAAAGAAATGAAAACTGTGTTGTCTTTTTTATTTCAGTAAAATACTTTTTTCTTGCTGTGTCTTTTTTTTTATACATTTAAAAACTTTGGGATTAATAATGGATCGGTGTCTTATTGACACCTCTCCATTATTAACCGGGCTTATTCTCACCGTGCAATCAACGGTGACATTAACCCCTTATTACCCCGCTTGCCACCGCTACAGGGCAGTGGGAAGAGCCGGGTAAAGTGCCACAATTGGCACATCTTTTGATGCGCCAAATGTGGGGCTGCTGTAGCCTGGTATTATCAGGCTGTTGAGGGCCAAAATCCATGGGCCTTGACAGTCTTTTAATACCAGGCCACAGCAGTCTGCATTTTACTTGGCTGGTTAACAAAAATAGGGGGACCCCTACGCCGTTTTTTTTTCGAGGGGATCCCCTATTTTTGTTAACCAGCCAAGCTAAGCAGACTGCTGTGGCCTGGTATTATCAGGCTGGCAAGGTCCATGGATATTGGATCCTTACCAGCCTGAAAAACCAGGCCTCAGCAGTCTGCTTCATCTGGCTGGTTAACAAAAATAGGGGGGACCCCACGCCAATTTTTTTTCGAGGGGATCCCCTATTTTTGTTAACCAGCCAAGATATGCAGACTGCTGTGGCCTGGTATTATCAGGCTGGCAAGCAGGGTCGGACTGAGGCACCGGGACACCGGAGAAACCTACGGTGGGCCCCAGCTCCTGCGTGGTGGGCCCTGATTTGAAAGGATAGGTCGCGGGGCAGAGGGGGTGGTGGCCCCAGGGCCCGCGCTCTGGGGGGGCCCACCCGGAGCTACGATACAGTTACATTCTGCGGCAGAGCAGGGAGAATCGCTCTCCCTGCTCTGCCGCCCGGAAGCTATGGGGCCTGAACAGGCGTTGGGGGGGCCCGGTGCCAGCAGTAGGCCCCCCACCCGTCATCGGAGGGTCAGCTGTATCGGCATCCAGCCGATAAAGCTGACCGCATGGAGAGAGAAGGAGCGAGCGCTCCTACTCTCCCATAATCCCCCTCTCAGCGTATGACAGCGGGCGCAATAACATCACCTGCCGGCGCCCGCTGTCAGACGCTGAGAGGGAGAACAGTGAGCAGCACAGGAGCCGGGAGGTGAGTTTTTTTTTTTTTTTTTTTTTAATGGGGGTGCAGTCGAGTCCTGGCTGGAGAAGTCGTCATGTCGGTGTGGGCCAGATGGAAAAGACATGAAAAGTGAACAATTCCATTAGAAAGAACATCAGCGGTAAGTCATTATCTGTACCTGTGCTGTAATCTATTATATGTTCTGTAGGACTGGTATTATTTACCACAGACCATATGGCGGTAATATCAATATTGGTCTTTTTATATATAGATTATTTTGGCCAACAGCGCGGTCATTTGCTGAGGTTCTCTGATGATGGGCCCACTCAGAAGTTTTGCCCCCACTAAACCAAAACCCTAGCTACGCCTATGGCTCTCTCTCTAGTCTTTCTTTCTCGCTCTCTGTTCTTTCCTTCTCGCTCTCTGTTCTTTTTTCTCTCTGTTCTTTCTTTCTCTCTTTTCTTTCTTTCCTCTCTTTCTTTCTCTGTTTGTTCTTTCTCTCTCGCTGCTCTTTCTTTCTTTTCCTCAGTACCAGCCACTGTGCCCTCATTACCAGTCAGTGTGATCAGCAGTGCTAAAAGGTTACGCTTGGGGCGAGGATATGGGTGTGATTAGCTGTGAAATGGGTGTTGTCGGGGCGTGGCCTAAAATTTTCAGCGGCGCGCAACACGCGCCGCAGCCTTTAATCCTCTTTCCTGTCTTCCAAATTTGGGAGGTATGCTGTATGACCTCCCTACAACTTCTGGCCATGCTCCTGATGGTCTTGTGAGGGATCTCCTCCCACACCTGGACTAAAGCATCACCAACTCCTGGACAGTCTGTGGTGCAACGTGGCATGGCCTAAAATTTTCTGCAGCATGCACAGCGTGCCACAGCCTTTGTCCCTCTTTCCCTTATTCAAAGGTTGGGAAGTATGTTGTTGGGCCGCAAGAATATATTTTCTCTGGTGGGCCCAAGGTACTCCAGTCCGACGCTGCTGGCAAGGTCCATGTATGTTGGCTCCTTAACAGCCTTAAATACCATGCCTCAGCAGCAGGGGCGTACATATAAATCATGGGGCCCCATAGCAAAAGTCTGAATGTTCCCCACCCCCCCAAAAAAAAAACCCAGAGGCATTGTAAATGTAAAGTGCCAGCACAGTGAGGGAAGTTGAGTCGCACAGAGACAGGGGTTTTGGGGTACTCGGCACCAATCACGTCGACTTCTATGGGGGATGTCACGAGTAGCACAGCTCGGTCCGTGACCTGGGCGATCACTGGAATGTGGGATATTTCCAGGGGATGATAGAATGTTCGTGTAGTTTGTCGTGACGCCACCTGTAGTACCTGGTCAGGGTGTCCAGCGCTGCTGTGCAGGTCCTCTGGAAGGGATGGTGTAGTGCAGCTAGGTGAAAAGTCTTCTACAGGTAACACGCTATCCTTCCAGGGCAGATAGATGTGAGATAGAGCAATGGTGCAAAGTGATGTAGCAGAGTGGACTATGCGACGTAGTAAGAAAGCAGGAAACACTTCAAGTTAAACGTTGTATAATAAAATTTTTAATAATAACATTACAAAAGTGCAAATGGCTTATATTATGTGACATGTTTTGTTACTGTTCATACCCTTGATATGTGTTATACATGTGTGTTAATAAATACATATTCAACAAAAGTGCAAATAGCATTAGTGCCGAAGTTCGTGGAGACTTCTTAGGACTACAACCCCACCGGGGTAACTTCACAGTGTCCTTTACTTGTGCTTGTGGAGGACCCGCTTCAAACCTCCAACTGTGGTCTTGGGTGGGCTGCAAGACTTTCCTTGAGCAGACCTCACTTTCGGCCACACCAAACGGGTTTTTAGTTTCTGAGGTAGTTGAAAATAGTGCACAGTAAAGTTTTTTGTAAAACCAAGATGGAGCACCGAAGTGCCAACTATTTACAGAAAAATTTGTGAGCCAGTACAGTTCATGGCTTCAAAGTTCAACATTTTCATTACAGTGAAACACCATTACCCAACCTGGGTATATTAAGGCAACAATAAACTTGTTCTTCTGAACATTCACCCGTCCGGGTACATCAAACCATTACCCAACCTGGGAATATTAAGGCAATAAACTTCTTTTTATGAACATTCACCCGTCCGGGTACATCAATAATTTAACTATTTACATACAGAGACCCTGTCCGGGTTATTTAGACTTCTTTGGCTGGCCTCTTCCAGGTACCACCTGGTACTCTTCTGGAGCTTGCCAAACATCCATGACAGGAGGGTCCACCCAGACCTGATGACATCGTGTGGCCTGTACAGTGACGTCGTGACCCGCTATCTGGGTCTGTGTGGCCACCTCTTTCATCTCCCTCCGGGTCTGGACCCCTATGTCCCGGACTGAACGAACCCCAGGGGGCCTTACAGGCGCCGGGTACGGGCCAGCTATCATTATCATGTCCATAGCTGGGGCTGCTGAGGAGACCACTGAGGGAGGCTGGGGAGATTTACGGCGTGGGGTGGGCACTTGTGCAGAGGCCTGGTTGGGGGAGGCTGAAGGCTCGTAGGGTCTGTCAGTTTCCTGACACTCTGGGGAGTAGGGGTCACACCTGGTAACATTTAGGGTGTACCATCCATTGTAACCCCAGTGTCGGGTGTAAGTCACCAAGTCTCCTGGCAACAGGTCCCTCCCCGGGTGTCCTTCTGGGATGTGAGCCTCCACATCCCGCCGGGTTACAAAAACTTCTAAATAAAGTCCAGGCTCCTGGATGTAGCCCCAACCACCTTTTAACTTAAAGTTCCGTACTGCACCCTTACGCCGCGGCTCCCTCACCGTACTTTTATCCTTTCTCATACGTGCCTTCTCTGCCAGGTCCTTCTCCAGGTGACGTTGCCGAAGCTTTTGGGATTCTCGCTGCTCCCTTTGTCGCTCTGCTTCACGCTCCCTACGTCTCCACTCTTCCTCCTGACGCCGGTTGTAATTCTCCTCCACCAGCATCTCCATGTCTCCACCATCAAACGCCAGCTTACGATGTACGGTTTGCGGCAGCTCTCCTGGCGCCCGCCAGTCCTGGCGGCGCTCACCTGCGGCGGAAGCAGCCGGCTCTGGAACAGATGACGGTCGGGGCTCTGGTACAGGCAGGTAGAGCTCTGGTGCCTGCGCGGCCTCCTCCATGAGGACGGGTGTCGCTTCTTCTGCCTCAGCGATGGGGGCAGACAGCGGGATCTGGGGTGCTGGTGCGGCGTTTTCTGCAGGAACGGGTGCCTCCACTGTGATACTGGCAACCGGTTCAGATTGCAAGGGCTGGGATGCCCGCACGGCCTCCTGTACTGGAACGGGTGTCTCCACTGAGATACTGGCAACCGGTTCAGATTGCAAGGGCTGGGATGCCCGCACAGCCTCCTGTACTGGAACGGGTGCCTCACCTTCCGGTACAGACACTTCAGGGGGTAAGAGGGATTGGCGCCGCTCCAATTGTAGTTTTAGGGCCCGCCAGCTCGCTTCCATCCTGGCGACCTCCTCCCGGTGCCGGGTCAGGTCTCTCAGGGTATCCTCCGCTTCTTCCAGCGTAGGAGGGTTTCCAGGCCGGGTGCCAAACGGTGGCTCCGTGGCGATCGGGTCGCTTCCGTGGGGGGAGAGCTCTGACTCCTCCATCCCTTCCCACTTCTGCTCATGTCCATTCGCCATCTCAGCAAAGTCACATGTGTCATTAGCATCAGGAGAGGCGACATCTTTTGTAGGGAGGCGGGACCTTCGTGTTCGTTTACGCCCACTGAGGAGGATGAGGAGGCGGAACTCCAGAGCTGTGGGGCACGATCTTACATTGCAGTAACATTTAGAGTGTGCGGACATCGTTTTCGCGCCACGGAGTGAGTGTACGCCCACGAGAGCACCCCCTTATTCTTCACCTGTGCCTCATGGCGCAGATATGACGGAAAAATGGCAAATACAGTCTATGATGATTTTTGCAATTCTCAAGCAAAAAAACAGTTCAATTAAGGCACACAGGACTTGCTTATAGCGAGCTTCTGAATCCTGTTCGCTGGGTGCGATGCAACATCTCTGTGGCGACTGGACCCTCGGGTGCTTCTGTCTTTTCACAAATGCCGGCTTTACCCGGCAATTGAATCAGAGGCTATTTTACTATGTAGAAGTGACTAAACTATAAATATATGTATATTGTGAGACAGTGAAGGAATATGTGTCGAATGGGGTGTACATTTCACCTAGGTACTGTGCTGTATGGTATAAGGGAAATGTGTGGCTTTGTAAACCTAGTGGTAGTGAAAAGTTACTACACCTTACATTCAGTACACACTTGCAGCTCAGGCCTGAAACCATTCAGCTATTAATTAGGAGACCAGAAGTAGGTGTCTGCGAACACAGTCAGAGAGCTCGCTTAGTCTGGACACAGGAGGGGTCCAGGCACAGAAGGTGTCTCCAGGAGTATGAGCTGTCTCAGTCTGGGTGCTCGATGTACCCCGGACACAGGAGTAGTCTCTGTGAGAATCCATGCGGATAGCTGCTGAATAGGAGGGGAGCTCTCTCAAGTCTGGACGTTGAAGGTGCCTTCAGACACAAGGAGGAGACTCTGTGAAACTCCATGCTGGTAAATGCTGAACATATGTGTTGTTTTGGGCACAGGCTGCTATAGCCTGGACCCGGATAGAAAGGGAAATCTATCTAAGTGTAGTAAGTGGCTGGACAAGCCCAGGCTTTATGTTTATGATTTGGTTTTGATTATGTTCTGTTTGCTGTGGACTTTAATAAAACTGGTTGCGGCCAGTTTTTAACAGAACTACTGTCTGTGAATGGTCTCTTTATGCCACTCCGTCTCCCCAAGACGGCGATCCCAGAGCTATATCCCTGAAAAGCTTACAATTGGTGGAGAATGCGGGCAGCACAGTGGCTGATACAATTAGTGCTAGAATGTGTGTGCAGCACAGTGGCGAGAGACAGCAATAAAAGGTGAAGTCTGTTGAAGCATGCAGCAGAGCATGGAGCGGCAGCGCCTGCAGCACCAGCAGCGCATGCAGCAGGCCCAGCAGCAATTCCTGCAGCAGCAGCAGGAGAATAACCGGTTGTTTTTTGAGCAGGTTGCAGCACTACAAAAGACTTGCAGCGCATCGTCCCAAAGTAACGTTGCAAAGTCACCTGCATTGTCCGCTGTAAAGAAGGCGGTAAGACGGTCCCTGAAAAAGATGACACCTCGTGACGATGTGGAGGCATATCTCACTAGGTTTGAGGGACTGGCAGAGAAGGAGAATCTGCCCCTATCTGAATGGGCCATGATGGTCGCACCCTATCTGATTGGAGAGCCCCAAAGGGCCTATGCTGACCTGAGCGAGCAGGACAGCCAAGACTATGCCAAGCTGAAAGCGGAGATTCTTACCCGGCTGGGTGTTACGGTGACAGCCCGTGCCAGGGGAGTTCATGACTGGAGATGCAGTTGGGAGTCTGCAGTCAGCAAACCTGATTATGGAGTTAAAAAGGTGATAGTGGACCGCTACACCCGAGCTTGTCCTCCTGAGGTAAAGCCAGAGGTCGGACAAGGAGACCACCAGGACGCCAATCGTCTGGTCAGCCTGATGGAGAAGGCCTTCGCCAGCAAAGACTGTCTCCATGACCAGCCGTCTGAGAGGTCGTCACTTCAGAGTTCCCGGACGCTGAACTCTCGCGGTAAGAGCGTTCCAGCTGTTGGGGACATGGGGTATGCTGATAAGCGGGTTCAGGCCCGAGGGGACATGTGGGTGGAAAAGTGTGATGGACAGTGTTGGAGATGTCGTGAAATTGCAGCCAACTGTCCAATAGAGGGGGAGCCTATGTATTGTGATGTTGGCAGATCCCTCTCTCTCTGCGCAGAACCTGTGTGTGTGTCCACCTCAGCCGAAGAGACTGGACCACAGGTGTGCCCGGTGGTTGTAAATGACTGCCCAGCACAGGCCCTCTTGGACTCAGAGAGTCCAGTGACTTCCGTATGTGACAGCCTGATTGATAGGGACTTCATCCCTGATAAGCACCTGAGTATGGTGTGCATCCAGGGAGACACCAAAGTCTACCCAGAGACTGCCGTGGACTTGGTCCCCAAACTCGGGGAGGTTTCATATAAAGGGGGGGTAGTGAAGAACCTGGTGCAACCCGTCATATTGGGTAATGACTTTCCCCGGTCTAAGGATCTCTGGGGGAAAAATGTTTCTGATGGACAGTGTGATGAAGCTCCTATTGAGGGTGCGCAGTCCCGAGGGGCGGAACACAATGCTAGTGGGCAGTTAAACTTATGTGATAATGATGATGATGATAATAATGATAATGATGATGATGATCATGATAATGATGCTGATGCTGATAATGATAATGATGATGATCATGATGGTGATGATGATACTGATCATAGTCATGATAATGATATTGATAATGATGATGACTGTGATAGTGATGAAATTCCTTTGCAGGTGATGTTGGGAGACGAGGAGGGTGGTTCTCGGGAACCAAGTGTCCCTGACTTACCTGTGTCCTGTGACAATTTTGAGAGTAGCAGTGGCGAGACCCCTCTCTTAAAACGGCCCAGGAAAATATAAATGTTCTAAATGAGGTTTCCCAAGAGCCTGGCTCTGAGGAGAGGTTTCCTCATGTTGCCATAAACACTAACCTGTTGTATAGGGACACTGAAGTCCAGGGAGAGGTCGTGAGCCAGCTCCTAGTACCTGAGCTATATAGAAGTATAGTGCTGGGGTTGTCACATAGTCATATACTTGAGGGACCAGATGGTGAAGTTAATGTTGTGGATGACATGTTAACTAAGGTTCCAGATCAGGATGTGAATGAGAATGAATTGTATACCCCTGAAAGTGAGCAGGATGAGAATGAGAATGAATTGTATAGCCCTGACAGTGAGCCAGATGTGGCTGAGAAAAAGGGGTCAGACAGGGATAGTGGTAGTGATAGTGAATCATCTGATGACCATAAAGCAACCAGTGCAAATGAGGAAGGCATGGTAGCAGAGGAGGTTGAGAGTCCTGAGAAGAAAGCTGATGCTGACCTTACAGCCGGACAGAAGATGGCATCTGAAGATGTTTTACAGTTGGCCGGTTCCCTGGCGAAGACTAAGGTGAAAGGAGGAGAGCTGAGCTTTAAAGGCAGGACTCTGAAACTGAACACAGCACAAGTGGATGCTGTTGAAGATGAGAAGTTGTCGATGTGTGGTATGGAGCTGCATCATGCCCAGGACTCTGAAGGTAATGCTGCAGAGGTGGAAAAAGCCATGGAAGTGGTGGTCACCAGGCCGGATGCCTCGTCAGAGGCTGAGGTCTCAAGTGAAGCTGTGAGGAACAAGACTGAAGATATGGGGACTGACTCTGTCCAGGAATCTGTTTCTGCCGAAGACAGCGGCGTGGACGGGTTACGGTCCGGATCAGTAGCTGCAACTCGTGAAGCTCAGGCTGGAAGTTCGGCGCCCGGAGCCCCAGCAGTGTTCCCGAGTGATACCAAGGATCTGGATAAATCACAAGATGAGATTTTGAGACATCAGGCTGGCATTGGTGAGCTCAAGCGCACTTTCATGGAGTCTACATCGGAGCCACGTCCCAACAAATGGGAAAAGCGGTGTGTCACTCCGTTGCCGCTGCAGATACACGGGAGCCCAGATGGGATGCGGAGCGTGGTGGAAGAGAGGAGCCAGGCGGGTTCTGAGTGTGCAGATGCAGCTATCAGGGAGAACTTGAAAGCTGGAATAAATGGAGATATTGGATACCATAGTGATGTGACTGAAGAGGTAGAATGTAAGACTGACGGTAGGGCTTCTGAGCATGTTCTACCAGAAGAGCCTGAAGAAGGGGCCGAGGACGTAAAGGACGTCCAACAGCTACAGGAGAAGATGCGTCTCCATGAGGTCTCCACCAAAGAAATGAAGACTGAGAATGTTGCGTTACGCGAGCAGCTGCAGCAGTGTGAACTGGATGTGACATCTTTTCGCCGGGAACGTGAGCGGTTCCAGCAGTTGTTCCAGAGAGCACGAAATGAAGGGGAAAGTGTATATAGTACCTTGCAGGATCAAGGAAAAGTGGTTGCACAGGTACCAGATGAATTGATTACTTCTCAGAAAAAACTCCAAACTGTGATGAAGGAGTGTGATGAAAGCCATGAGCATCTTCGTGAGAAAGTAGATGTGCTAAAGAAGGTTCAAGGGGAACTAGAGAAAAGTAAAAAACCCCCTATACCTTCTGTGATAGTTGGTGACACATGGTCAGTGCACCAAGGACAGGAGGTACGTGAGTTTCTGAGGAAGAGTCAGCAGAAGTGTTCTGATGTGCCGGGTCGTACTTCTCTGGCCAGGCACTATATCAAAACTGAGCCCGGCCCTAAGGTCAAGATGAAACCGTGCAGGATACCCGAGGCCCGCAGACAGCATAGGCCTGGGAGGGTACAGGGTAGTGCGGATGCTTCAGATGAAGAGAAAGCTGAGGTTGGCTATGGCTCAGGTGAAGATACAGATGACAGTAGTGAAGATGAAGCTGATGAAGGCCATGACTGGTCCAGAGTTCACTGTCTCTTTTGGATTGTTGACCAGCCCTCCGGTCTGGAGAAGAGGGGGGGGATATGTGAGACAGTGAAGGAATATGTGTCGAATGGGGTGTACATTTCACCTAGGTACTGTGCTCTTTGGTATAAGGGAAATGTGTGGCTTTGTAAACCTAGTGGTAGAGAAAGGTCACTACACCTTACATTCAGTACACACTTGCAGCTCAGGCCTGAAACCATTCAGCTGTTAATTAGGAGACCAGAAGTAGGTGTCTGCGAACACAGTCAGAGAGCTCGCTTAGTCTGGACACAGGAGGGGTCCAGGCACAGAAGGTGTCTCCAGGAGTATGAGCTGTCTCAGTCTGGGTGCTCGATGTACCCCGGACACAGGAGTAGTCTCTGTGAGAATCCATGCGGATAGCTGCTGAATAGGAGGGGAGCTCTCTCAAGTCTGGACGTTGAAGGTGCCTTCAGACACAAGGAGGAGACTCTGTGAAACTCCATGCTGGTAAATGCTGAACATATGTGTTGTTTTGGGCACAGGCTGTTAGAGCCTGGACCCGGATAGAAAGGGAAATCTATCTAAGTGTAGTAAGTGGCTGGACAAGCCCAGGCTTTATGTTTATGATTTGGTTTTGATTATGTTCTGTTTGCTGTGGACTTTAATAAAACTGGTTGCGGCCAGTTTTTAACAGAACTACTGTCTGTGAATGGTCTCTTTATGTCACTCCGTCTCCCCAAGACGGCGATCCCAGAGCTATATCCCCTGAAAAGCTTACAATATATATATGTCACAATGACATGTATATATATATATATATGTATTCTAAGTGTGTATATTTTGTGTTTACAAGGAAAGAAAGTGTTTTTTTAGTTGCGATATTTTGTTCCCATAGACTTACATGGGACTTCCGGTATCGGAATCGGATATCGCCGATAGTTAGTGATATCGGCGATACCATTCCGATCCGATATTTTTAGATATCGAGCAGTATCGCTCAACACTACTAGAGACTAGTTGGACAGGCCGGTTCCTGACAGCCTATCTCTGCCCACTGCCCTGGAGTGACAGTTCGCTCCCTATAAAAGCTTATTGAGAGAGAACTGTAAGTCACTGGCAATCGATGAGGGATGATCAGTCAGAGACTTGCCTGTCCAACTAGTTTCCAGCTTGGCATGCTCCGCAGAGGCTTTTAAAGTATGTTCTTCTCTGAAACGCCGTAGCTTTTCAGAGTCTAGCACACCTGACAGTAAGTGCCCCAGGATCGGGCAGCATGTGTCAGCTGTCAGTTTCTCTGTAAAAGCAACACTGGAGGGAATGGCCACAACTGCTCCATTCACTTTTTTAAAACCTTGCACCTGAAGTTGGCACAAACTGTTGTCGAAACCTAAGACTTAGAAGTGTTGTTTGGGTGTCAAACCTTTTAGGTTCCTTTATGGGAGGAGTGCAAGTGTTGACAGCAATATATTAATTTTGACATTTGTGCTAGGAGTTTATGTCTTATGGATGCGAAAATAAAATCTCCCCATGATTATTTTTGTTTAATAACATTTTAATAATATATTTGTCGCAGCCAAGTTGCACCTTCAGGTGTTCAGCGGTAGGAATTCCATTGTTAACATTAACACATCATATTTCTTCCTATATCCTCTTTCAAAACAATTTGCTTCTGAGAAATTATTATTTTTTTTTCTCCAGGGAACTGCGAAGACAGAGGACTGCTGCCTTTTTAATTAAAAAGGTATTGCCTTATGAATCCTTTAGGTATCATTTTGATTGCACATATGTCTATAGAAATGGAGATATCATTGTAAATGAAGAGTGTTTTGGATGCCAGGATTATGTGTCACTCATGTAGTTAGGAAATTTTTCGAAATCTTTCACAAATTACTTTAAAGGACAACCTGTATGTTAAATCCAATGAATATAGCACAGGACTGTGAAATAAATCAGTTCTCATCTGTTTTTCACTCTATATGGTCAATACTCCAAGGTACTTTCAGGTGTAAACAGCAGAAATCAGATCTACGTGAAGTCTACAGGACATTAGATCATAATAAAGTCCAATCCTCCATGAAGTCCAAGTACATGACAAAAGATCTCAATGAAAATCAGTCAAAAGACTCAAGATCATCATAAAGTCCAAGCACCGGACACAACATTTCTGTAAAGTCCAAGTAACAGACACAAGTTCTCCATGTAGTTCAAACAATGAACATCTGGTTTCTGTAAAGTCCAAGTGACAGACATAAGGTCTGCATGAAGTCCAAGCACAGGACATAAGATTTCTGTGAAGTCCAAAAACCAAAAGACACAGTCTCTATGAAGTCCAAGCAATGGACACAAGCTCTTCATGAAATCCAAGGGACATAATATCTTCATGAAGTCGAAGCACCAGACACAAGATTTCTATGAAGTCTACGTAACAGACAAGAGGTCTCCATGATTTCCAAGCACCGGAAAAGAGATCTTAATGAAGTCCAGGCTCCAGACTTGAAACATTCATGAAGTTCAAGCCACAAAAACATGATTTTCATGAAGTCCAAGTCCTTTATAAAGTCAAAACTGAAGTCACCAAGCTTTACTGAAGTTTGCCAACGGTCACGTAATATTAGATCTTCATGAACTACGACAAGATCTTCATGAAGTCAAAGTAGGATGTTCTTGAAATTCAAGAACATCTAAATAATGCTTTTCAAATAAATGCACATTTTCTTACGGACTCATAAATAACTGTGGAATAAGCTGTTATACAGTATTCTCTGCGCTGGGATGGGTACATGGAATGCAGAGGTAGCAGTATTATCCTGGCCCTGGTGTGTAAGGGGTTTCAATCTGCAGCATAAGAAGAAACAAGTATTATCAATGGCATTGGGTCATAAGAGCTTCGGGTTGTGTCTCTCTCAACAATCTACATAAATGTAAGACTGCCTTTAATAAGCTTCAATCAACTACAAACACTTTACAATATACCTTATCTTGGTTTCTGCTCATAGTAAAACACCCACCAGTCTACTCACTAATAGAGATGAGCAAACATTGCACATTCGGATTCGTGCTTGGATTCCCAATCATTTTTCCTAAAAATCAGCAAAATTTGACCAAAAGATTGTAAATCATCGGGTTTCCACTAAAGGCTCTTTCAGGTGTCAGTGTTTCGGTAGCATCAAGGGCCACAAAATGTCCCACATACGTGCACACTGACGACACACTGATGTCACCAGGGAAACATCAATGTCACAGTGAAGACAGCTCACATCACTATTGCCTGCTCGCGCTGTGATCAACTAATAGATGTGCCTTTTCTGGGCAGCTACGTGCTGCTAGTTTTAGGCTAGGGTGGTCCAATATTCATGGTCCCTTAACAGCCTGAGAATACCAGCCCCCAGCTATCAGCTTTAGCTCGACTGGTTGTCAAAAATGGGGGGACCCCACACCGTTTTTTTAAATTATTTATTTAAATAATTTAAAAAAACAGCGTGGGGACCCCTGTATTTTTGAAAACCAGCCTTGATAATGCTGACAGCTGAGGGTTGCAATCCTGGCTGGTTGTCAGATATACAGCAGGAAGTTTGATTTTGCCTCTCACTGAATTCAATGGTGTTCGACTATGTTCGGCAAAATGTTAGGCGAATTATTCAGCAAACATCAGGAAGTTCGGCAAGCATAGCTGAACCGAACCTTAAAAGGTTGGCTCATCTGTACTCACTATGGCTTAAGCATACAGTCTATATATTTTTTTTTAATGACCGGCTCAATCTCAAGTCATGGCCACCTAATGGATGAAAGGTCGTTAGGAAGATTGATCATTGTGCAAGCCTAGATAGGCCCACCAGGGTCTACTCCGCCATTAACTTGATAGTATCAAGCCATCGGGTTCTGGTCTTCCTCTTCGCCTTGTTCCTTCTATTTTTCCGACCAGGATGTTCTTCTCCAGTGATTGCTCTCTTCGTTTGAAGTGTCCAAAGTAGGCAAGTCGTAGCTTGGTGATCTTTGCTTTGAGTCACGTCTGGCTCGATTTGCTTCAAATTCCTTGTTTTTTGCACTGTAATTATTAACCCTTTTACCATTTCATGGGGAAAGGAGCCAGTAAACCTAATTAAATAACTTAGTACACTATGGCTGTACAGTGTAACTGCTTAATGGAGCTCCAATGAAACAGCACCAAAGTTCAATTTGGCAAAATGGCTTCCATATTTTGATTTCTCTGGGTAACTATTCCTTCTTTTTTTTCAGGCAAACTTTGCTGTGTGACTAGGATTGCATTGCATTCTTCAAATGGAACCTGTCAGCACTTTTGCACATATGGAAGTACTAGTTATGGCTGTCTAGGTGTTTGTCCCTGAATAAAAATTATAACACTACTCAGCTGTTCATGTTCTAGCTACCTCTCCCATATGCCTCAGGTTACTGCAGCAACCTGATGCACTCCAATAACATCACCTGTCCTGGTGATTTAAACATGTTAACCATTATACCATGTACCATTATTCCATTTCTGCTACATCAGTTTCTCCAACTCATTTGCCCGGCCACGCCAGAGCCACTAGTCAAGGCTGCATAAGAATTGCTCATCTGGATCAGGAGTTTCAAGGATCCACCTCACCATGTGATATATAACACATGCAGATGTATCCTTTTCCTAAAAGATATCATATTCTATAAATATAGAATAACTACATCTGTAGCTTTTTTGGTAGAGATTTGAGGAGAAACATAGTGCAAAATCCATAAACAAATCAGCCTGGAAGTGCAGTGAATATTGCTTGTAACTAATATTGTGTCTTATTCTTAACAATTAGACATGCTAACTAATTTGTATAAAGTTGCAAACTTCTGAAAATATGTTGAACATCGCCAACACTGTAAATTCTTGTGCTTTAGCCTCAATAAACAATACGTGGTGAGGATGCCAATGAACCTGATCATCTTCAGCTACAAGAACAGGATGTGAGGGCTGTGCGTCCTTCTGTCGGTTCCATCCATCCACATAGACCTATGGTAAAATACGTACGGTGACTTGTCTGTCTCACCCGCAGCTTAGCAACAATTGAACACCGTATTCATTTCTCCGTCTGAAACAAATTGTCTTTCTGGCAGTGTGGGTGGTGAAGGTTTCTGAATGAGCTCTTCGTGGGAGTACGTCAAGGACAGCCCCGCAAGTTATAGAAATTGGATGAAAATATTTCTAGCTTGTACTAGTTGTCAACTTTTGCCGGTTGAAACCAAAGAGACAGCATGCTCCTGGAAATTGTTAGCTGTAGCAGTGCCACTTTTAGAGGCCATGCGTATTCCCCATCACTTTTTCCATTTCTCCTCTATGCCTCAGGCTCTGTAGGTTGGCTGTTAGACCGGTCATGATGACTTGCTGTATATGTGGTGTTATTATTGGACAAAAAGTAAGAGCCTCCTAGAAGACTGTGACAGGGAAGGTATGGAGAACTTTCATAGACCCAGGAGGTGCAAATCCTGGGAGAAGATAGGGCAACATGCCACAATTTGTTCAGATCAGTTCAAAGGAGAGCTCAAAAGGAAGACGGCTTTGCACCAGTCTGGAAGTATGCAATCACATCACAAATAGTGATGGACCTGAGTGGGGAAGTTCTGAGCAAAATTCAGACCAAGATCTGTGAGGATTAAGACTGTTCATTTGTGGTCAGGCGAAGGAGACTGAAAGGCAGTAGAGGTAGTAGGCTGAAGATTGCGAGTTATGATGAGGTAGCCTGTTTGGAGCTGAAAAGTCTCCTGTCCTCATACATGTTCTGGGAAACTGGGGTGGAGGCACCAAAGTGCAATTTTGAACAGGGTTGGTCCTGCTGAGAACATGGGTCATTGTTGTGAATGGACTTGAAATTAGTTCTGAGCAGAGGCTCCCTCTGGTGGTTACAAGCAGTACTGGACTGTCCAGTGAAGATTGTGAGGATTGGGAATCAGGTGTTACTGACTGGTCTTATATAAGGGAGTCGCCTTCCCATCAGGGTTGCCGGTGATCAATTGTTCTGGTCTCAATCCTTGATTCCTGTTTCCTTTGTAGCCTGCTGTGTCGTGTCTGCATCTCCTGCTAACAGATAAGACATTTTCTTCTTTTTGTTTTTGTGCTTGATTTTTGCATTTTGTCCTGCACTTCTGTGGGGGCCTTCAGGGTCCCCTCCGGGGGCTTTTGCCCTCTCAGTTTAGTTCAGCCACTGATGTTTGTACATTTGCTTTTTCCAGTTTTTTCAGTGGCTGCTGTTTTGATTTTGTTACACCAGAGAACTAATTTAGGTGGTAGAGGTCGTGTGATCTCAGGTGTTTTTTGAAATTAGTAGAGTTGGTGCTTTTCAGGGTTTTTTGGGATTGCAGTAAGTGCCCTTCCTATCCTTTTCTATTTAGGTAGTTTGGGCCCCAACGTTTGCTCATACTATTTTCTGTCTGTGTCAGTATTTCTTCTTGTCTAACCGCCATTACATGTTTGGGGGCTTTCTATGTTCTTTGGGGATCTGCTCCAGGGCAGATAGCTTTCCTCTTTCTATCTTTAGGTGTAGTTAGTTTCTCAGGCTGTGACGAGGCGTCTAGGACCAACGTAGGAACGCTCCACGGCTGCCTCTAGTTGTGGTGGTTAGTCAGGGTACTGCAATCTCATAGATTCCAACTGCTCTGGTGTATTGCCTTTTTTACCTGCACTCCTCAGCTACCGAAACATAACAGTATCACCGGCCCAAATAAATTGAAAATTGTATGGTACTCACAGAAGGGAAAAATATTGTGAAAGAAAAAAGGTTGTCAGAGTTGCCAGAGATATTTTTCTGTTTGTTGCATTTTTTTTTTTTCCCTCTGTATCTCTGGGTGCTGGGGAGGATTTTTTCTCTCAATGGAGTTTGCACAGTTGTCTGGCCGTGTGGATGAGCTTGCCACTGAGGTTTGGAGTATTGCTACCTATCTTGCTAGGTTGCCTGTTGTGGAACCTAGGATTCCCATGCCAGATTTGTTTTTGGGGATCGAGCCAAGTTTCTGAATTTCAAAAATAATTGTAAATTATTTTTTGCCTTAAAATCTAAGTCCTCAGGGAACGCAGCGCAGCAGGTTCAAATTGTCATCTCTCTCCTGCCGGCGATCCTCAGGATTGGGCTTTTTCCATGACACCAGAGATCCAGAGACCTCTAAAAGTAACCCTTGTGCCTTTTTCTCTCGAAAATTTTCTCCTACTGAACGTAATTATGACGTGGGTAATCGGGAGTTATTGGCCATGAAGTGGGCTTTTGAAGAGTGGAGACATTGGCTGGAGGGAGCCAAACATCAGGTGGTGGTCCTTACGGACCATAAGAATCTGGTTTATCTGGAATCTGCCAAGCGACTTAATCCTAGACAGGCCAGGTGGGCCTTGTTTTTCACACGTTTTAATTTTGTGGTTTCCTTTCTTCCTGGCACTAAGAATGTTAAGGCGGATGCCCTCTCGAGGAGTTTCCTTGCGGACTCTCCTGAGTTATCTGATCCTTCTGTTATTTTGAAAGAAGGTGTAGTTCTTTCCGCCATCTCGCCCAATTTGAGACTGGCTCTGGAGGGGTGTCAGGAGGATAGGCCCGAGCGCTGCCCTGTTGGGAAATTGTTTGTCCCTGACCAGTGGAAAAAGAGTGTGATGTCTGAGATTCATTGTTCCGCGTTGGCCGGTCATCCCGGAATTTTTGGTACCAGAGACTTGGTTAGTCGGTCCTTTTGGTGGCCTGCTTTGTCTCGTGACGTCAGGGAATTTGTGCAGTCCTGCAGGACTTGCTCTCGCTCCAAGCCTTGCTCTCGCTCTAGTGGTTTGTTGATGCCATTGCCTGTGCCCAAGAGACCATGGACCCATATCTCTATGGATTTCATTTCCGACCTCCCTGTTTCTCAGAGAATGACCGTCATCTGGGTGATTTGTGATAGGTTTTCCAAGATGATACATCTTGTGCCATTACCTAAGTTGCCTTCCTCCTCTGAATTGGTGCCTTTGTTCCTTCAGCACGTGGTTCGTTTACACGGCATTCCTGAGAACATTGTGTCTGACAGAGGAGTCCAGTTTGTTTCCAGATTTTGGAGGACCTTTTGTTCTAAACTTGGTGTTCAATTGTCTTTCTCCTCGGCGTTTCATCCTCAGACCAATGGTCAAACTGAGAGAACAAACCAGACATTGGAGACTTATCTAAGATGCTTTGTGTCTGCTGATCAGGATGACTGGGTCTCTTTTTTGCCTTTGGCTGAGTTTGCTCTTAATAATAGGGCTAGCTCTGCCACTTTGATGTCTCCATTTTTCTGTAATTCTGGGTTTCACCCTCGATTTTCTTCAGGACAGACGGAGGCTTCTGTCTGTCCAGGTGTTGACTCTGTTGTGGAGCGTATGCAACAGATTTGGGACCAGGTAGTGGAGAGGTTGTCCCTCTCTCAGGAGAGGGCCCAGCGGTTTGCTAACCGGCATAGGACTGATGGTCCTCGGTTTAAAGTGGGGGACTTGGTCTGGTTGTCCTCAAAAAATATTCCTATGAGAGTGGCATCTCCTAAATTTAAGCCTAGGTTCATTGGACCTTATAAGATCATGGAGATTCTTAATCCTGTTTCTTTTCGTTTGCTTCTTCCAGGGACATTTAAGATCCATAACGTGGTCCACAAGTTCTTGTTGAAGAGGTTTGTTGAGCCAGTGGTTCCTACTGCTTTGCCTCCTGACCCTGTTCTGGTTGAGGGCAATATGGAGTTTGTGGTTGAGAAAATATTGAATTCTCGTTTTTCTAGACGGAAACTCCAGTATTTGGTTAAGTGGAGAGGTTATGGTCAGGAAGACAATTCTTGGGTGTTTGCTTCGGACATCCATGCTAGGAGACTCATCCGTGCGTATCATAGAACTCATCCTGACCGACCTGGTTGCTCAAGTGAGGGTTCGGTGACCCCTCCTCAAGGGGGGATACTGTTGTGAATGGACTTGAAATGAGTTCTGAGCAGAGGCTCCCTCTGGTGGTTACAAGCGGTACTGGACTGTCCAGTGAAGATTGTGAGGATTGGGAATCAGGTGTTACTGACTGGTCTTATATAAGGGAGTCGCCTTCCCATCAGGGTTGCCGGTGATCAATTGTTCTGGTCTCAATCCTTGATTCCTGTTTCCTTTGTAGCCTGCTGTGTCGTGTCTGCATCTCCTGCTAACAGATAAGACATTTTCTTCTTTTTGTTTTTGTGCTTGATTTTTGCATTTTGTCCTGCACTTCTGTGGGGGCCTTCAGGGTCCCCTCCGGGGGCTTTTGCCCTCTCAGTTTAGTTCAGCCACTGATGTTTGTACATTTGCTTTTTCCAGTTTTTTCAGTGGCTGCTGTTTTGATTTTGTTACACCAGAGAACTAATTTAGGTGGTAGAGGTCGTGTGATCTCAGGTGTTTTTTGAAATTAGTAGAGTTGGTGCTTTTCAGGGTTTTTTTTGGGATTGCAGTAAGTGCCCTTCCTATCCTTTTCTATTTAGGTAGTTTGGGCCCCAACGTTTGCTCATACTATTTTCTGTCGTGTCAGTATTTCTTCTTGTCTAACCGCCATTACATGTTTGGGGGCTTTCTATGTTCTTTGGGGATCTGCTCCGGGGCAGATAGCTTTCCTCTTTCTATCTTTAGGTGTAGTTAGTTTCTCAGGCTGTGACGAGGCGTCTAGGACCAACGTAGGAATGCTCCACGGCTGCCTCTAGTTGTGGTTAGTCAGGTACTGCAATCTCATAGATTCCAACTGCTCTGGTGTATTGCCTTTTTTACCTGCACTTCTCAGCTACCGAAACATAACAGGTCATCTGCCAAAGATTAAACAAACCGTTGAGTTATGAGTAGTATGGATGCTTGGTGGGTTCTTGAAAAACATGTCATAGAGTGGGCAAGGAACCGCTCGAGAATCCTGCTGTACAGCCTTTCCACCTACCATGAACCACTTATAATGGTGTCTTTTAGCAGAAGAGTCTTTGGACATCCAAAATTATCAGTGTCCTTGTGCAACTTGTGATTCCTCAACCAATATGGCTACACCTCTGATGTTGCCTTCTACTGCACTTCGGCTCAGCCCGTCGAATATTCCCTCAACTGTCTGCAGATGATGGATGAAGTTCTACCCATGACATTCTTAATCCTATCTGTGTCTTTCCTTTTTTTCTTTGTGTTCACATTTTTTCGATGTTCCTTTTTTTTTCCGGAGCGTTCCCAAACATTCAGCGCTATTTTAGAGTTCGAGGATTAAGTCGCACAGACTAATAGCTCACTGTCATCTTCACATCTGAGGGAATTGCTATTTTCTTTCCAATATTTTGTGGTGTTCTTTTCCAACATTTTACTATTTACTATTGTCAACTTCAATTACACCAAGAAGGTCCTCTTATTATGATAACTGCGCAACTCTCCCTCTCGCTCAGCCTGGGGTCGATATTTTCATCCTTGTACACCAAAACTCGGATGAATTACTGGCAATAATTCAAGGGAATGTGAACTTTTTTTTTTAATTATTTTCATATTTTTCTTCAAAAATAGAAAATCTGCTAAGAAAAATGGAAAAAATGTTCTGTCACCTAAAAGAGCTGCTTACATTAAGGGGATTGTCCCATTATTGTCCTTAGAAAACCTATGGATGTTCCTATAGACTTTTTATATCAGCCAGGACTGGGTGCCATTTATTTCTTTTGCTTCCAGAAATAGCAATACAAAAAAAAAGGACATGCACAGGAAAGTTCCATCATGCTACATTGTGAGCTGTAATCTGGAATTGAAAGAGGTTGCCCGGTAAAAACAAGTTATCTACTATCAACAGGATATAACTTATTCAGTGGTGGAAGTCTGACCAATGGCACCTGCACCGATCGGCAGACTGGGACTAGGGAAATATTATTCCCGATGGATCACTTTTAACCCCTGTAGGGTACAGTCAGACAGCAGTATAAACCGGACAGATTGGAACACAGTGCACTGACTGGCAGACAGCTGCAAATAAAAATACATGAAGATTTTTTTTCCTTTGACATGCATCGGAGATGAGCGTCGGAACCGATGCACCTGGGACATGTGGGCCGGTTTACATGCGCTATTACTACTGCCCACACATGAGTAGCTCTATGTAAATAAGGATAACAGGAGGATGACAGGAGGGAGCATTTGGTACACTCCCCTTGAGAAAGCACGTGAACGAAACGCACGTCGGGGCGTCTGCGGTGGTGTCTGTGATTTAATACATCAGATCATTGGTAAGCATTATTTTTATAACAACTTCACCTTTATCATCTAGTTGAACTGTATTGCAATTTATCATAGACACATTGATTGAATGTCCATTGGTGGCTACAATTCTTTATGGTGATTTGATTTGGTCTGATGTGGCACTTTTGCCTTACATTATATTTTTGACTCTCCACCACCCTGTTTTCTCGAACTTGACTTAACCTCTTTGTCCCTAACCTCATACATATGTCTTCTTCTCGTATGATATATGTTTTTTAAAATTAATGTTCAATTAAAATTCTATTGATTTTATAACCCTTGTGTGAGTGGTTCATAGATACTTGGTATCCATCTATAGGTAATATAGAAATACATGAAGCTGACACACTCAGATCGAAAGAGCCGTCGGCCAGTCCTTGCACTGTGTTCCAATATCGGTCCGATTTATACAGCCATCTGACTGTGCCCTTAGATTGAAATGGCAGGTTGGATACTCAACCACCAATCCTTTCATTTCCCATGGGGCTGACGGAAATAGAAAACAAGTGAAGCACCTGTTGAGCATACGCACTGGTACTCCATTATAAATGGGGGCAAAAATACCCTTTCTGCTGATCAGTGCAAGTCCCAATGATCAGATCCCCACCATTTATTAAGTTGCCCCAATTATGCCCATCGCACATGACCTATTGACCGCTTGAGCTTGCAGCAGAGCGGAATCCTTAGGGTATGTGCTTTTTGATGCCGTGTTCAAGGCAAAGACGCTACAAGAAAAGGTCGGCAGTGTTTTTTCTAAAGATTTTGTTGGATTTTTTTCGCATTGCTATTTTAGATTTTAAACTTTAAATAGCGAGCGGCTTCCAGGCGCAAGATATCTGAAGAATGAGCATGCTACTTATTTTCACTGCATCCAGACTTCTTGAAAGATTAGCAGATACAAAAGACAAAACATTTGCACAGCAAGTCATTTTTACATTGCAGTGTAACATATACTGTATGCTTTATTTTTATAGCGTTTTTTTTTACTGCTTTTTCAGATTGATCTAAAAAGAAATCCGCCTGAAAAACAAATCAAGTGCACAAACCTAACGGTGTCCCACATTGCAAAACTGTCAGGATTCAGCAAGCAGCGGTGAGATAGAGGAAACTGCAGACATTTATTTTTTAGTCCGAAAAACCCTGTAAACCTCAGGCGATGATGACGCTGGTGTCAAGTCAAGCTGATATTTCCACTCTGACATTTACGCAATTTTTTTTTACTTTGCAAGTTCAGTTAAAAAAGAGATACATAATAGCAGAAACATCTCCAGGTTAGACCCCGGTCCTCCTCTTTCCTGTTACAGCTCATCAAGTCCTCAAGATTAACCCTGAGTTCAACTATATTGTTTCTGCACATCAAGTCCTCAAGATTAACCCTAAGTTCTGCAGAGATTGTGTCAGGTAAATCTATTTTATACTTACATTCTGATGTTGCTAAACTATATGTTGTATAGAGTGTGGTTCCTGTATAAATAGTTTACTGACATTGTATTCATATCATTAGACAGCGTGACAGGGGCAAGGGGAACGGTAAGACAGGACGTTTCTGTACCTGTAAAAAGATGTTATATTGTGTTCTACAAGACAAAGGTGAATGAATGAACATTCCATGTAGGCACCTAGTAAGGGAAATGGAGAAGAGAGTCAGAAAAAGAAAAACCTGCGACCTACATATATGGATTACACATGGGTATGGGATTGTAAAGTGAGCCCTTGCGGCCCCTATAATGTGCGCATCTGATGCTCGACACCTTTTCGACTTGCTCGGGGCGAGCCGCTGATTATGGCCTCTTAGGCCGCTTAGTATTTGAAATTCTACAGGGCAGACGCTTAAAGATTACTGTAAATCCCGGCAGATACCGTTACCTATGAAAATCCATTAATGCCTCTTATAATATTAAAAAGGGTTAATACAGTGTCAAACCAGCGCTGACCCGGCTAACCCGATGCCTCTTTCCTTTTAGGAATAGACTTCCACCAAATATATATCTATATATTTCTATATATATATAAAATTAACCCTTTTATCCATTAATCCAGATAATCCTTTCTAATTTGTTTAAAGGGCACACAGATAATCCTACTTTATGGTTTAACTAGGCTTTTGCACTCCTACTCTACGGAGAGACAGGAGAGGAATTAAAATCCTGCATTTAGAGGTGACATTTTCCTCAGTTCTGATTTTTTATCCCAAATAAATCAGGCACCTAATGCTTTGAAAGCGAACTGCTTTTTTTTTTTATTTCCCTTTTTGCTTTAGAATTTATGTTGCATTGGACGTTTTGTGAAAAGCAACCGTGACTCATACTTTTCTAACAGGACAAAATGTGCAATGTGCTGGTAAAAATGCTCTATATGACTTCAAAAAGAAAAAAAAAATGCTGGAATATGGAAGGATTCTGGGACTATAACCATAGATTCAAGGCTGTAATATCACATGTGTTTCTCTGGTGCTTAACTTTAGTTTTTACACAAAGAAAGCTTAAAGAAGTCTGCTCATTTGCTTTTTTTCAGGAGCACTCCGCTCCTCTGCCTTGCCGGGGAACACCGCGCTCCTGATGATTAACAGTTCAGACTAGCAGCAAGGTTACGTCATGGGTCCAAACCGTGTAGTTTCTCAAGCTGCTTGCAAAAGTGCACTGAACTGGACAGGCTTTAAAGCTAACGTACTGCTCGAGCGGCTTCAGGATCACGAACTGCTGGAGCGCTTTCATGCTCAGGTACTACTAGAGTGGCATCAGGCTCACGTAACGCCAGATTGGCTTCAAGCTCACGAACCACCGGAGCTGTTCAGGCTCAGGTACCGCCGAGCGGCTTCAGGCTCACATACTGCTGAAGTGATTTCAGGTTCATGTCACTGTCACGCACGTGAAGGAAAGGTTGAGCAACGAATGGATAAGGGAAAGGGAATCAAACACTAGGGAAGGGGGGAATGGAGACCCCTAGACAGATCTAACTTCACCCTGTCTACCATATCATCCCTATATAGGTTAAGCACCTATCGCCGAGCAGGATACCTAATCCCTGCCTGACCTTGGCGATAAGCCCTGCACCGAGAAGGACAGGATGAGCACTAGTCAATCCCCACTACCACAAGGACAACTTGATAGGCAAATGAAATAAGGGGAACACTTACATTGAGTGGACTCAGAGAGAAAACCAACGTCCTCCAAGCTCCAAAAGGATGCTAGCTGAGAGATACTGCTCCAAGCATCAACAGGGAAATGTAGATAAAAATATCACCTGCAACTCCCAACAGCAAGTTGGGAGTTATAAACACCTAGATCCAGGTGTGACCATTAGAGCTGGGGGAGGTGGCCACTGGGTCCTAGCATCAGAAGGACCAGGCAGAAGTCTGCAAAGCAAACTGCTGAGACCTTCTGCAGATAGTTGCAGTGCGATGGCCTGCAGCCTCTGACACATCCGTGACAGTAACACAGGCAATGGGAGCAGGTTCTGGGTTAGACAACATGTGTCACAGGCACAGAATTAGGTTCAGACTAAGTGCGTTTTACAACAGGTTCAGGAACTAACAGAATAGATTCAGGGAACAGTTCACAGATAGGTTCAGGGACCTGACAACTAATTAGCAAGGAAAAGCTTAAACTCACACTAAAGAGGGTGTTGTACAGGCATCTCCCTGCTGATGAGTGTACCTTAAATACTAGATGCCTTCCAGCTATGGGCTTGGAGCATTTCCAAAATGCACACTGCTCCTTTAAGAATTGAGATCGCATGCACACTAGAAGCTCACCCGTGAGACATGAGCGATGTGTGCAGGCCCAGGAGACCAGGAAGCCAAGCAGGGAGCCACTAAGCTGCCAGGGCAGTGAGTATGTCGGCGTCCCTGCCGGGAGGAGAGGGGATGGAACATTCAGAGATGCCGACATTAGCGTTACAGCTTGTTTTAAAAGAGGACCTCACACATTTTTGAAGTGGTCTGGTCAAGGAAAATGATGAAATACCGCAGTAGAAGCTGAGTAGATTAATATATAGATTTATGGGTAAAGATTTAGAATAACTTAAAATATTTTTACTTTAAGTTCTACTGATTATGAGCTTACGAGTCCAGTAGGCGGTGCTAAATATATCAACCAATATTCCTATAACCAAAAAGTATCTGGCTGAATAAGATAAGAGATACACCTAAGAATCATGAGCTAAACAAATGAAAATGGTTCTATGAAATATATCTCACAAATATATCCACTTTATTAAATATAAAATATAACGGATTTTGGTAAAAAAACAGAGGGCTAACAACAAACATCCCAAGGCTGGAAACAGTATATAACTAGTATGCCCACATACACTATTGCAGTACATTCCCTAATGGTTAACATATACATCAGATATCAGAGTATTGGAGGCAAACTTACATAGTAATTATGTGTAGCCCTGCACCCCAATGCGCGTTTCACCCAGCTTCATCAGGGGGTATGCTAAATAATTTTAACCTCTTCCCAGTGCATAGTTCTATTATGCTTTGAGGTCGAGAGGGCAATATACATTTTTTTTTCAGCAATCAGGGTTCATTTGGTTTGCACCAAATACATTTCTGGGCAGACTTAAATCTGTGGAATTAGAATTTTGGCAGATTCGCTCATGTCTAGTATACATGCTATTCCCATCACTATCTGATGGTAGAGAATCCCTCAGCTTTTCTGTAACTATAATCCGAAAACATAAAATAAAAAAAAAGTAAAAGGGAAAGAATAAAAGTAACATGAATTAAAAAAATGATCTTTCAATACGTTATTTCAAAACGGCGGTAATTTCAGCCTTTTCTCAAAAGATTCCTTATTTACTGGCAGAAAGATTATGTACCGGACAGAAAGTCATTTCATTTCAGTCGCATTCTTTTAACTGATCTCCCGCTCTTCCTTGGTTAACCTTGAGCCTGAAATTTAAGCTCCTGCTTTGGGCAAGTGCTTTTATTTATTTATTTGTTTGCCCCGACCGAGCCGGCTTATAATATGATTGGAATGTGGATAGATTCGTGTTACATTTGTCTGACTTATATAATTCCCTGACTCGCCTCGGGGACCCTTATAAAAGCCTGTCACTGTTATATTATCAAAATTACAATCTGAAGACTTTTAAACATTTACTTAAGAGCTTCCCAAGGGTTTGTAATTGTATGTGTCGGCCTGTCACATCTTCTTTCATTAAATCCTAAGTTTTTATGATGAAGAAAGAAGATAGAAACTAAAAAAGAATATGTAGAATTCAACTATTATATATAAATATATATATGCATTGTCATGTAAAAATTTAAAAGTCTTCGCACCCCTGATCAAAATACTGTTATTGTGCAAGTTGAAGATGAAATTATCTCTAAAAAGTCTTAAGTTATAGATGACACATTACCGTATATACTCATGTATAAGCCGACCCGTGTATAAGCCGACCTCCCTAATTTTGCCACAAAAAACTTGGAAAACTTATTGACTCGCGTATAAGCCGGGTGTATAAGTTGCCGTCCTGCTCTGTGCTCCCCCATCCAGCTCTGTGCGCCCCTATTCTCCTCTGTGCTCCCCTCCTCCTGCTCCATTATCCTGTCCTGCTCCGTGCTTTCCATCCTCCCCTGTCCTGCTCCATGCTCCCCATCCAGCTCTGCACTCCCCCATTCTCCTCTGTGCCCACCCCCGTCCTGCTCCGTGCTCTCCGTCCTCCCCCCATCCTGCTCCGTGCTCTCCGTCTTCCCCCTGTCCTGCTCCGTGCTCTCGTCCTCCCCCCGTTCTGCTCCGTGCTCTCCGTCCTCCCCCGTTCTGCTCTGTGCTCTCCGTCCTCCCCCCGTTCTGCTCCGTGCTCTCCGTCCTCCCCACCGTCCTGCTCCGTGCTCTCCGTCCTCCCCCCGTTCTGCTCCGTGCTCTCCGTCTTCCCCCGTCCTGCTCTGTGCTCTCCGTCCTCCCCCCGTTCTGCTCCGTGCTCTCCGTCCTCCCTCGTTCTGCTCTGTGCTCTCCGTCCTCCCCCCGTTCTGCTCCGTGCTCTCCGTCCTCCCCCCGTTCTGCTCCGTGCTCTCCGTCCTCCCCCCCGTCCTGCACCGTGCTCTCCGTCCTCCCCCCGTTCTGCTCCGTGCTCTCTGTCCTCCCCCCGTTCTGCTCCGTGCTCTCCTTCCTCCCCCCATTCTGCTCCGTGCTCTCCTTCCTCCCCCCATTCTGCTCCATGCTCTCTGTCCTCCCCCCGTTCTGCTCCGTGCTCTCCGTCCTCCCCCCCGTCCTGCTCCGTGCTCTCTGTCTTCCCCCCATTCTGCTCCGTGCTCTCCGTCCTCCCCCCGTTCTGCTCTGTGCTCTCTGTCCTCCCCCCGTGCTCTCCGTCCTCCCCCCGTCCTGCTCCGTGCTCTCCGTCCTCCCCCCCGTTCTGCTCCGTTTTCTCCGTCCTCCCCCCGTCCTGCTCCGTGCTCTCCGTCCTCCCCCCGTTCTGCTCCGTTTTCTCCGTCCTCCCCCCCGTCCTGCTCCGTGCTCTCCGTCCTCCCCCCCGTTCTGCTCCATGCTCTCTGTCCTCCCCCGTTCTGCTCCGTGCTTTCCGTCCTCCCCCGTTCTGCTCCGTGCTCTCCGTCCTCCCCCCATCCTGCTCCGTGCTCTCCGTCTTCCCCCCGTCCTGCTCCGTGCTCTCCGTCCTCCCCCCGTTCTGCTCCGTGCTCTCCGTCCTCCCCGTTCTGCTCTGTGCTCTCCGTCCTCCCCCCGTTCTGCTCCGTGCTCTCCGTCCTCCCCCCGTCCTGCTCCGTGCTCTCCATCCTCCCCCCGTTCTGCTCCGTGCTCTCCGTCTTCCCCCGTCCTGCTCTGTGCTCTCCGTCCTCCCCCGTTCTGCTCCGTGCTCTCCGTCCTCCCCCGTTCTGCTCTGTGCTCTCCGTCCTCCCCCCGTTCTGCTCCGTGCTCTCCGTCCTCCCCCCCGTTCTGCTCCGTGCTCTCCGTCCTCCCCCCCGTCCTGCACCGTGCTCTCCGTCCTCCCCCGTTCTGCTCCGTGCTCTCTGTCCTCCCCCCGTTCTGCTCCGTGCTCTCCGTCCTCCCCCCATTCTGCTCCGTGCTCTCCTTCCTCCCCCCATTCTGCTCCATGCTCTCTGTCCTCCCCCCGTTCTGCTCCGTGCTCTCCGTCTCTCCCCCCGTCCTGCTCCGTGCTCTCTGTCTTCCCCCCCATTCTGCTCCGTGCTCTCCGTCCTCCCCCGTTCTGCTCTGTGCTCTCTGTCCTCCCCCATGCTCTCCGTCCTCCCCCCCGTCCTGCTCCGTGCTCTCCGTCCTCCCCCCCGTTCTCGCTCCGTTTTCTCCGTCCTCCCCCCCGTCTGCTCCGTGCTCTCCGTCCTCCCCCCGTTCTGCTCCGTGCTCTCCGTCCTCCCCCGTTCTGCTCCGTGCTTTCCGTCCTCCCCCGTTCTGCTCCGTGCTCTCCGTCCTCCTCCCCCGTTCTTCTCCGTGCTCTCCGTCCTCCTCCCCCGTTCTGCTCCGTGCTCTCCGTCCTCCCCCCGTTCTGCTCCGTGCTCTCCGTCCTCCTCCCGTTCTGCTCCGTGCTCTCCGTCCTCCCCCGTTCTGCTCCGTGCTCTCCGTCCTCCCCCGTCCTGCTCCGTGCTCTCCGTCCTCCCCCTCGTTCTGCTCCGTGCTCTCCGTCCTCCCCCCGTCCTGCTCCGTGCTCTCCGTCCTCCCCCCGTTCTGCTCCGTGTTCTCCGTCCTCCCCCCGCTCTGCTCCATGCTCTCCGTCCTCCGCCGTTCTGCTCTGTGCTCTCCGTCCTCCCCTGTCCTGCTCTGTGCTCTCCGTCCTCCCCCGTTCTGCTCCGTGCTCTCCGTCCTCCCCCCGTCCTGCTCCGTGCTCTCCATCCTCCCCGTTCTGCTCCGTGCTCTCCGTCCTCCCCCCGTTCTGCTCTGTGCTCTCCGTCCTCCCCCCCGTCCTGCTCCATGCTCCTTGTCCTCCTCCATGCTCCCCCCGTCCTCCTCCATCACACTCACCTTCCCCATGCCATCGCTGAACGTCCGGCCAGCAATCCTGCGTTCTCCCGGCTTCCTGCAGCTCTCCAGCGCTGAGCGGTGACGTAATACCGCTCATTAAGGCCATGAATATGGAGGCCACGCCCATGGGAGTGGCGTCGCGTCCATATTACATGACCTTAATGAGCGGTATTACGTCACCGCTCAGCGCTGGAGAGCTGCAGGAAGCCGGGGAGAACGCAGGATTGCAGGGACGTTCAGCGATGGCACGGGGAGGGTGAGTATGATGTCCCAGCCACCAGCCACCAGCTCCTGCCGCCACATCACCTCCCCGCTGGTTTCTGCCCTATGACTCGTGCATAAGCCGAGGGGGCATTTTCAGCAGAAAAAAAAGGTGCTGAAAATCTCGGCTTATACACGAGTATATACGGTACTTTTATATTTTAGGTAAAAAAAAACCTATTGTCATTTTTTACATTTTAAAAATAACAAAAAGGAAAATGAGCCAACTCAAAAGTTTGGGCACCCTTGAAGATATGTGTGCTCAGATAACTTTGACCAAGGTTTCCGACCTTAATTAGCTTGTTAGGGTTATGGCTTGATCACTATTATCATTAGGAAAAGTCAGGTGATGTAAATTTCCCAGCTTTGTAAAGACCCTGCTTTCTCTAACATTGTGCCAAAAAACAGCAGCCATGGGTTCTTCTAAAAAGCTGCCAAGCACTCTGAAAAAGAAAATGTGGAGGCCCACAAGCAGGAAGCGGCTGTAAGAAGATAGGAAAGCGTTTTCAATTTGCCCTTTCCTCAATTTAAAATATAATTAAGAAATGGCAGTTACCAGGAACAGTGGAGGTCAAGATAAGGTCTGGAAGACCAAATTCAATTTCAGAAAGAGCAAATCAGAACCCCACTTGACTGAAAAAGACCTTCAGAAAGATTTAGCAAAATCTTGAGTTGTGGTACATTATTCTACTGTTCAGAGACACCTGCACAAATATGGCCTTCTTGGAAGAGTCATCAGAAGAAAACCTCTCCTGTGGCCGAATACTACAATTCAGCATCAGAAGTATTCAAAGAAAGATCTAAACAAGCCTGATGCATTTTGGAAACAAGTCCTGTAGACTGATGAGGTTAAAATAGAACTCTGTGGCCACAATAATCAAAGGTATGTGTGGAGAAAAAAGGGTACAGATTTTCCAGAAAAGAACATCTCACCAACCATTAAGCATGGGGTGGATTAATTATGCTTTAACAGCCAATGGAAGGGGGGACATTTCATGGGTAGAGGAAGAATGGATTCAATGAAGTTTCAACAAATTAATGATGCAAACATAACACCATCTGTAAAAAAAAAGCTGAAGGTGAAGAGAGGAAGTGGATGGCTTCTACAAATGGAAAATGATTCTAAACACACGTCAAAATCCACAATAGACGACCTCAAAAGGCTCAGCTGAAGGTTTTACAATGGCCCTCACAGTCCCGTGATCTGAACGTCATTGATATTCTGTGGCTAGACCTCAAAATAGTAGAGGATGGAAGACAACCCAGGAATCTCACAGAACGGGAAGAATTCTCCAAGGAAGGAAGGATGAAAATCCCTCAAACAAGAACTTAAAGACTCTTGTATGGCTACAAAAAGGGTTCACAAGGTGTGATACCTGCAAAAGGGAGTGCTACTAGGTACTAATCATGCAGGGTGCCCAATTATTTGTATTGGTGTATTATACTTTTTTGAATTTTTAAAATGTAAAAAATGAAAATATATACTTTTTTTGCATAAAATACATACGAATGCGTCATCTTTACCTTTAGGCTTTTATAGATCTTTTCATCTTCAACTTGCTTAACTGTTCACAACAACAGTAATTTTGATCAGGGGTGTGAAAACTTTGAGGAAAAGAAGTATTTGATACACTGCCAATTTCGCAAGTTTTCCTACCTACAAAGAATGGAGAGGTCTGTAATTTTTAAAATAGGTACACTTCACCTGTGAGAGACAGAATTTAAAATAAAAAAACAGAAAATCACATTTTATGATTTTTAAATAATTAAATTGAATTTTGTTGCATGAAATAAGCATTTGATCACCGACCAACAGCAAGAATTCTGGCTCTTACAGACCTGTTAGTTTTTCTGTAAGAAGACTCCTACTCTGCACACATTACCTTTATTAAATGAACCTGTTTGAAAGCATTACCTGTATAAAAGACACCTGTCCACACACTCAAATGCACTCCAACCTCTACACCATGGCCAAGACCAAAGAGCTATCTAAGGACACCAGGAACAAAATTATAGACCTGCCCAAGGCTGGGATGGGCTACAGGACAATAGGCAAGCAACTTGTTGAGAAGGCAACAACTGTTGGCACAATTATTAATAAATGGAAGGCACACAAGACTGTTAATCTTCCTCGGTCAGGGGCTCCATGCGAGATCTTGCTTTGTGGGGTAAGGATGATTCTACGAAAGGTCAGGAATCAGGCCAGAACTACATGGAAGGACCTGGTCAATGACCTGAAGAGAGCTGGAAACTGTCTCAAACATTGCCATTAGTAAAATGCTACGCTGTCCTGAATTAAAATCCTGCAGGGCAGGCAAGGTCCCCCTGTTCACGACAACACATGTCCAGACCGGTTTGAAGTTCGACAATGGCCATCTGGATGATCCAGAGAAGACATGTGAGAAGGTCATGTGGTCAGAGGAGAGCAAAATATAACTTTTTGGTATCAACTTCACTTTCAGTGTTTAGAGGAAGAAGACAGATGAGTACAGCCCCAAAAACACCTTCCCAACTGTGTAGTATGGTGGGGGAAACATCATACTTTGGGGTGCTCTTCTGCAAAGGGTACAAGATGACTGCACCAAATTGAAGGGAGGATAGATGGGGTCATGTATCGCGAGATTTTGGCCAACGACCTCCTTCCCTCAGTAAGAGCCTTGATGATGGGTCGTGGCTGGGTCTTCCAGCATGACAATGACCTGAAACACACAGCGAGGACAACTAAGGAGTGGCTCCGTAAGAAGCATGTCAAGGTTCTGGAGTGGCCTAGCCAGTCTCCACACCTGAACCCAATAGAAAATCTTTGGCGGAAGCTGAAACTCAATGTTTCCCAGTTACAAGTTGGCAAGATGGAGTAACAGTCTAATGTGCATGGATCTCTCCTTTTATTCTCCTTAGAGGAGTTTGTTAGTGTTTTTCTAATTGAGAACACAGGCAGACTCTTCTCTGGGTAAGAAGGCTGTCAATGCATTAAATCATATAGTGGATATGAGCCGATCGCGGGGACCCTTCTATTTCACATTTCTAAAGAGTACCAATGCATTGGACTTATTGATCAATGGGGTTACGACCGTGCCCGACTCGGCCCCTTCTCCATTCTTTCCCTACTTTGCACTCGGCATTTTCCGGCCACCCCATGGAGAATAGTCTGGTGCTCTGTTTTGCAACAGGGATAAAAGTTCCCCTTTGGGGATAAAGTTTTCCGATCTGCCAATGTTATCATCTATCCTGTGAATAAGGGATAATCAATTTCATTTGACAATTTCCTTTAGTGCTAGAGATCGTCACTGTAGACTAAAGTAAATTGTGCTAACCTCTCCTCCCAGATGGGACTTTTGCCATTTTATAAATTCCTCCTTCCTATCAGCTCTTGGCATCCTGGGTTGGTGCCTTTCCATACCTTCCTTCACTTCTGCGGGCACAAGACTCATTAGGAGGCGACATTTGATAAGGCACAACTTCTCAGGTGCTATAAATAAGCAAACAAAGGGCTCTCCAGTGCCTCAGACACAAAATGTCAACTTTTTGTAAAATTATGCCCAGGAGGTTCCTAGGATGTTTATTGATACATATTTTGCTTGTAGCATAGATTCATTAGTCTTCGCTTTTCAAAGAACATTAGTCGCCATAGTCCAGCTCTAGACCGCGGCTCGTTGACAATGATGTACGACTAAGAAATCCAGAGTCTTTTCTTTGTTTTGTAAACCATCTACTATTCCTGATGTCTGCAGAGTTTTTTTTTAGCTCGGCTTTATATATATATATTTGTTTTGTATTTATTTTTATATACAATAGCAAAAGCTCATTACATTTACAAAGAGATACACAACAATCATAAAGGCTTTTCTACAAAAGATCCACAGCTCTCGGGTCACTAGACTGCAATTTGGAAGGCCTATTAACATGGATAATATAATAGACACAGACCTTCAGCAGGTAATGGAGGAACATTGACAAATCCATTATTTCTGCAAGCATAAAGCATGAATCCGAGACAAGTTTACAAGAGAGTCTAATAAATCATCACCAAAACTATTGCAGACCGCTAAAAATGGAAAGAATTTCTATTTAATCTTGACCTGTGACTGCAATGCATTCCCAAGGAGTGGATCAATCAGACGAAGTTTATACAAACAGTTCCGGGAATATCAGTTTATGCGAAAGGATAAAATAAAATTATATAAACACAATACCGCATAAATAACAAACTGCAACATTGCTTCAGCTGACTGCGTACCTAAGATGGGTTATAGGAAAATTCTGATTTATTGTACCTTTAAAAATCATAAAAACTTCCATGAAAACTCTGATTCTCGCTAACAGCATTGGGCGCACAGTTGCTCAATCATGTGTTACTCTCTTTTACTTAATTGTCTTCTACTGTATGTAGGTTGGATAGAAGCTAAGGAGTGGAGTTAACTCCTGCTCGCTATCAGACTACACAGGGTTGGTTTGTAGTCTGTATCCATGGATACATATAGGTTTGAATAGAAGATTTTAAATTAAGATACATTGTAGCAACAAAGAATTGTTGGAAAGGTAAACTTACCATTTTATGTGCTCTGTCTGCAAAATCGACCTATCTTTCTAACAAAGTACAACAATTTGGAAAAGTGAAAAAAACTTAAAAGAAAGAAAAGTGCTATTTAATAGCTTATATGGCAAATTTTCAGCTCTAGTCGGAACCTTTTTTTGTCTGTCTATTTATATACTGGATGTACACCATGACAAGCAATAGCATCTTACGCTATTTGCATCGATGACCATGTATTTACTTTGCATCAATGTGATATCTATTTGAGATGATGGAATCTTTTGAAATTCATATTTTCCAGGTTCAACAACTTTTTTCAACAAATTGGATTTGTTGCAAATCACAGTAATGCAAAACCTCCAATTACCCTGAAAAAATGTGTGTAGCACTTGCTGCATTCCCTGCATCGGCTTTTCTACAGGCTACCTTTATATCTATTATTAATGAGCGTTGAACGTGCTTGGATAAGTTGTTCTTCAAGCAGGTTCGGGTGCTAACAGAGTGACTTCGACATGCTTAAAAAATATGTTTGAGTTCCCGTGGCTGCATGTATCGCAACTGTTCAACAGCTGCAACACATGTATGGCTTGCTTGTTTGTTAGGCAATCCCTGTATGTGTTGCGGCTGTTGAACAGCCACGAGACTTGCAGGAGCAGGGACTTGAACATATTTTTTGAGCACGTCGAAGACACTTGGTCAGCACCCGAGCACTTGGTTAGCACCCGAGCACTTGGTTAGCACCCGAGCACTTGGTTAGCACCCGAGCATGCTCAGATAACACCTTATCCAAGTACATATGCTCATCACTACTATCTATGTTTCTATATCAGTCAAAAGGAATTCAGAAAGGTCACTTTTACATCTAAATCCATCATGGATTAACACTATGTAAGCAGATGTGGGCATTAAGCGAGCAGGAACCTGTTACTGACATAACCTTGTCTAACAGATGGCAGATGCCTCGTAGAAAAGAACACTGGCCCACTCCCAGTCTGCTAACGCTGTACTTTGATATGAAGCCCATAAGATTTGTCCAGCATGTGATAATATAAGCAGATTAGACTAGTCAATGCAATGTTGGCAGTAACATATCCGCTGACGGATGTTCGGGGTCAAGTGTAATTATTATCCGGTGTCAAGTGTCAGTGCAAACAATTGATAATGATCAAGTAGAAAAATGCGCCAGGCACTCAACTCTGAGGTCTGACGGACCAGCGTCTAATTCCAAAATCTGTATTGTGCAGCATCGTGTCCAAAGAGAATGTAATTAGAGGTATTAACGCTCTTTAGTCCAAATGTAAAATTTGCAACATGTCTTCAAATTTACCGCCCATGTTTTACTACGAGATGGAGGGATCTTAAGTGGTATTAGGATGATGTAATACAGGAGGTAACTCAGGATCAGTAATATACCAGCAGAATAGTGAGTGCAGCTCTGGAGTATAATACAGGATGTAACTCAGGATCAGTAATGTAATGTATGTACACAGTGACTGCACCAGCAGAATAGTGAGTGCAGCTCTGGAGTATAATACAGGATGTAACTCAGGATCAGTAATGTATGTACACAGTGACTGCACCAGCAGAACAGTGAGTGCAGCTCTGGGATATAATACAGGATGTAACTCAGGATCAGTAATGTAATGTATGTACACAGTGACTGCACCAGCAGAACAGTGAGTGCAGCTCTGGGATATAATACAAGATGTAACTCAGGATCAGTAATGTAATGTATGTACACAGTGACTGCACCAGCAGAATAGTGAGTGCAGCTCTGGGGTATAATACAGGATGTAACTCAGGATCAGTAATGTAATGTATAATACACAGTGACTGCACCAGCAGAATAGTGAGTGCAGCTCTGGAGTATAATACAGGATGTAACTCAGGATCAGTAATGTAATGTATGTACACAGTGACTGCACCAGCAGAATAGTGAGTGCAGCTCTGGGGTATAATACAGTATGTAACTCAGGATCAGTAATGTCATGTATGTAGACAGTGACTGCACCAGCAGAATAGTGAGTGTAGCCCTGGAGTATAATACAGGATGTAACTCAGGATCAGTAATGTAATGTATGTACACAGTGACTGCACCAGCAGAATAGTGAGTGCAGCTCTGGAGTATAATACAGGATGTAACTCAGGATCAGTAATGTATGTACACAGTGACTGCACCAGCAGAATAGTCAGTGTAGCTCTGGAGTATAATACAGGATGTAACTCAGGATCAGTAATGTAATGTATGTAGACAGTGACTGCACCAGCAGAATAGTGAGTGCAGCTCTGGGGTATAATACAGGATGTAACTCAGGATCAGTAATGTAATGTATGTACACAGTGACTGCACCAGCAGAATAGTGAGTGCAGCTCTGGAGTATAATACAGGATGTAACTCAGGATCAGTAATGTATGTACACAGTGACTGCACCAGCAGAATAGTGAGTGCAGCTCTGGAGTATAATACAGGAGGAAACTCAGGATCAGTAATGTAATGTATGTAGACAGTGACTGCACCAGCAGAATAGTGAGTGCAGCTCTGGGGTATAATACAGGATGTAACTCAGGATCAGTAATGTAATGTATGTACACAGTGACTGCACCAGCAGAATAGTGAGTGCAGCTCTGGAGTATAATACAGGATGTAACTCAGGATCAGTAATGTATGTACACAGTGACTGCACCAGCAGAATAGTGAGTGCAGCTCTGGAGTATAATACAGGAGGAAACTCAGGATCAGTAATGTAATGTATGTACACAGTGACTGCACCAGCAGAATAGTGAGTGCAGCTCTGGAGTATAATACAGGAGGAAACTCAGGATCAGTAATGTAATGTATGTACGCAGTGACTGCACCAGCAGAATAGTGAGTGCAGCTCTGGAGTATAATACAGGATGTAACTCAGTGTTAGGGTCTGCGGAACGCACCAAATATAAGATGTGGAGAGGTGCGTTCGCAGCCCGGGGTCCACCGTGCAGGCGAAGCCTGCTGCTAGTAAAATGGCGCAAGAAGCGAACTCTGTTATCCCGCAGAGTCGCCAAAATAAACGCCGTAACGCGCTGTGGCAATATGTGTGAACTCTGTTAATCCACAGAGCCGCTAGAAGGAGTGCCGCAGCGCTATATGGCGATGTGTGCGAACTCACTTAACACAACTGAGTCGCAAAATAAACACGCTAGGGCGCTGTCTAGCGTTGAAAGCGAACCCTGTTACATCACAGAGCCGCTGAGACAAACTTCTGTGTCCTGTCAGGCACCCAGGTACACAGTGAACAGCTAAGCGAACATAGAACGTGATCATGCGCTAATGTCCTCGTGGGAGTCACCCGCAATCTATGGCGTCTGAACGCCAGGCCCTGAATACGGCAATCAAACTCCTCACCGGTTATGCCGGCAATCTAGGGCATCTAGGACACCGACCCTGACCAGCTAGCACACCAAACTCCTCACCGATTAAGTTGGTATTCTAGGGGCTTATTTCAGCCTAACCACACACACGCATGACCACACTGGCGCTAAGCATATAATGATTGATATTAGCGCATGGCGGCCCAGCCATGCCACCCTTTTATAGCAACAGCTACAGGACCTGCCAGAAACAAGGACCAATGAGAAACTGTTCCAAACACATGAGGTTTCATGACCTTCCTGGCGGACCAATAGGAGCTGCTGCAGTACCTGAACATGTGACCCCAGATCTCCAATGAGAGATCTTACCGTGGGCATGCTCAGAAGGGGAAACGCAGGACTTCGTCCCAAAGACGTCTGCTCCAGTACTGGCTATAATAGCAGATCCAGGAGAGGCAGCATCAAGTCTCTGCACAGTATTGGAATGGGCAAGACGCTGGGACCGACGTCTCTGCTGAGCAGGCTCCACTGCGGCCGGAGATGAATGGGGGACCGCAGCGGACCGGTTGAGACTCCCCTTGTGCAGCAGCGGGAACTCGAACCTTAACATTACCCCCCTCCTTGGGCCTCGCTGCGCTCAAAGGCAGCGATGAGCTGCGGAGCGTGAACATGCTCGGCAGGCTCCCAGGACCTATCCTCAGGCCCATAATCCACCAAATAAAATTTTTTGCCTCCTACCACCATGCACCCAACAATGGCGCTCACCTTATGATCGTCGGTAGATGAACCCGACGTCCATGCAGATGACTCGGAAAACCGGGAAATGGCCACGGGTTTCAGGAGGGACACGTGAAAGGTGTCAGTGATACCAAGGCGAGGCGGAAGGGCTAGGCGGTAAACCACCGGGTTCACCTGCTCAAGAACTTTAAAGGGACCCAAAAAGCGAGGTGCCAACTTGGTGGACTCTACACGTAGCCTGATGTTTCGGGCAGAAAGCCACACTAGGTCACCCGGAGCAAATGTAGGAGCGGGGCGCCGATGGGCATCGGCCGAAGACCTCATCCTCTCTTTGGAGGCCTGAATGGCATCCTGGGTGCGGTCCCAAATGTCCCGTGCATCCACAGCCCAGTCTGCCACCCTGGAATCGGCGGAAGACACGGGCATGGGCACTGGTACCCGCGATGCTGACTGTAGTTCAGGAGGAATGGGGTCTGTCCGGTGGAGTCAGCCACAGCATTATTTAGAGCGAACTCAGCCCACGGTAGCAAGGATGCCCAGTCATCAAGTATGTGACCAAGGTCTGGTTGGCCCTCTCTACCAACCCATTCATCTCAGGATGGTATGCAGAGGAGAGATTCAACTCAATGCTGAGTAAACGACACAGCTCTCTCCAGAACCAAGACGCAAACTGGGGACCTCGATCACTGACAATTTTGTCTGGCATACCGTGTAGGCGGAAAATATGCCTAATGAATAATGCTGCCAAGGCCCGTGCAGACGGTAACCGTGGTAACGGCACCAAGTGCACCATTTTGGAGAAGTGGTCGGTTATCACCCAGATGATGGTGCAGCCCCGAGACTTGGGTAAGCCCACCACAAAATCCATTCCGACCATCTCCCAAGGCCTGTCTGCCACCGGTAAAGGGAAAAGTAACCCAGCTGGCCGTTGTCGAGGGGACTTATTCTTGGCGCAGGAGACGCACGCCTGAACGTATTCCCTGACGTCATGGGCCATCTGCGGCCACCAGTATGTCCTCGCCAGCAACTCAGAAGTCCTTTTTGTCCCAAAATGTCCACCCACCCTGGACAAATGTGCCCAAGAGAGTACTTCCGGTCGCAAATTGGTGGGCACAAAAGTCTTGTCCGGAGGCACAGACTCAAGCGAAACCGGAGCCACCGTTCTTAGGCTTTCTGTGGGGACAATAAGCCGAGGCTCCTCCTCCACCTCCTCAGAGGACACCACGGAGCGGGATAGAGCGTCTGCGCGAATGTTCTTCTCACCGGAGAGGAAATGGAGGGTGAAATGGAACCGGGAGAAAAACAAGGACCATCTGGCCTGACGGGAATTTAGCCGCTGGGCTGTCTGCAAATACACCAAGTTCTTGTGGTCCGTGAATACTTGGAAGGGGAAGCGAGCCCCCTCCAGAAGATGTCTCCACTCGGAGAAGGCCAACTTCATAGCCAGTAACTCCCTGTCCCCGATGGAATAATTCCTCTCTGCTGGTGTAAAGGTCTTGGAAAAGAAGAAGCAGGGATGCTTCCGACCCTGGGCATCCTTTTGAAAAAGGACTGCTCCAGCACCAACAGAAGAGGCATCCACCTCTAAGATAAACGGTTTATCGACATCGAGGCGATGTAAGATGGGAGCACTGGCGAAATGCGACTTGATGGAAGAGAACGCCTTGGTGACCTCCTCTGAACACAACTTGGGATTAGCTCCCTTCTTGGTGAGGGCTACCAAGGGAGCTACCAAAGTAGAGAAGTGGGGAATGAATTGGCGATAGTAGTTAATGAACCCCATAAAGCGCTGCACCGCCTTAAGGGAGTGGGGTTTTGCCAATCCATCACAGCCTGTAGTTTGGTAGGATCCATAGCCAATCCCTGGGTGGAGATGATATAGCCCAGGAAAGGTAGAGACTCCTGCTCAAACATGCACTTCTCCAACTTCGCATATAGGGAATTTGCTCGCAAGAGGTCAAAGACCTTGCAGACATCTCTTCGGTGGGAGGCCATATCTGGAGAAAAGATGAGAATGTCATCCAGATAGACTACCACCGAGGTGGTCAACATATCCCGGAAGATGTCGTTCACAAAGTCTTGGAAGACAGCTGGGGCATTACAGAGCCCAAAGGGCATTACCAGATATTCATAATGCCCATCCCTGGTGTTAAATGCCGTCTTCCATTCGTCCCCCTCACGGATGCGAATCAGGTTATACGCACCCCGCAGGTCTAGCTTAGTAAATACCCTTGCTCCCCGAAGCCTGTCAAAGAGCTCAGAGATTAGCGGCAAAGGATACTTATTTTTCACGGTGATAGCGTTGAGACCCCTATAATCAATGCATGGACGTAATTCTCCATTCTTCTTCTGCACAAAGAAGAACCCCGCTCCCGCTGGTGACACCGACTTCCTAATGAATCCCCTTGCCAAGTTCTCTTGAATATATTGGGACATGGCCTCTGTCTCAGGAAGAGAGAGGGGATAAACCCTTCCTCTAGGAGGCTCAACTCCAGGCAAGAGGTCGATAGGACAGTCATAGGGGCGATGAGGCGGAAGAGTCTCCGCAGCCTTCTTCAAGAAAACGTCGGCATAAGACCAATAGACCTTGGGAAGAGGAGAGAGGTCTATGGGTATCTCAGTGGTGTTGACCTGCATGCTGTCCCTAATGCATCTGCCTTTACATAAATTACCCCAACCCAGAATTCTCCCTGAAGACCACTCAATATGGGAGAGTGGTGGCGGAGCCAGGGTAATCCCAACAAAACCTCATCTATACCCTCAGGGAGGATAAAAAATGATATATTCTCCTGATGGGAAGGAGACATAGACAAGGTGAGTGGGACAGACTGATGGGTGATTTGTGAGGGCAGAATTGCTCCATTCAACACCCGTACCGATACTGGTTCAGCCAGCAACACCAAAGGCATGGTGTGGTGAGAAGCAAAGGAGGATGACATAAAATTCCCCTCTGCCCCAGAATCCACACACAGCTTGACGGGTAGTGTGATAGAACCGTGGGTAATTATCCCCTTGAGGAGCACTTTAGGGGCAAAACTCATGGCGTCCAGTGACCCTGTTCCTACGGTTACTGGGCGCGACCATTTATTCAGCCGCTGTGGACATCGGTTGGCAAAATGTCCCTGCTGCTGGCAAATATAACAAATCGGGGATGGACGAGTGACTCGAGATTTAGATCCTGCAGGAGCAACCTCCTGAAGGTCGGGCGCCTGAACAGGCGACTCCAGAGGGCTGGCGAAGGTAGGAGCCAACCGGACACTCTGCCTACACTGGGCACGTTCCAGCCTCCGCTCGTGGAAACGGCAGTCGACGCGGGTGGAAATAGCGATAAGCTTCTCCAGTGTGGCAGGAATCTCCAAGGTAGCCAAGGCGTCTTTCACATGACCCGCCAGTCCTCTCCAGAACACGGGAATGAGGACTTTATCTGGCCACTCTAATTCCGAGGCCAGAGTCCGAAATTGGACAGCAAAATGGCTGACCAAAGCCGAACCCTGGGTACTTGCCAGCAGTTTGAGCGCCGTATCGTGGGTGACCTGAGGTCCTAGAAAAAACTTTTTCAGAGCCTCCAGAAAACGAGAAGCGCTCCGCACCACACGGTCATCGCGCTCCCACAGCGGCGTTGCCCACTCCAACGCTCTGCCCGACAGAAGAGCTATCACAAAGCCCACTTGTGCCCGATCCGTGGGGAAACGTGCAGCCAGAAGCTCGAGGTGTATGGAGCACTGACTCACGAATCCCCGACATTGCTTTCTGTCACCAGCAAACTTGTCTGGAAGCGGGAGGTGGGACAATGTAGGGACAGAGGTGGCAGAGGACAAACTGGCTGCAGCTACGCTAGCAGCCTGAACAGCGACTGCGGTAACATCCACAGCTGAGGTTGTGCGCTCAAGAGCCGCCAACCTACCCTCCAGCTGCTGGATGTCCCGTAGTAGACGCTGGTCATCCGCCATTTTACTAGCCAGACCCTGGCGCTAATATTATGTTAGGGTCTGCGGAACGCACCAAATATAAGATGTGGAGAGGTGCGTTCGCAGCCCGGGGTCCACCGTGCAGGCGGAGCCTGCTGCTAGTAAAATGGCGCAAGAAGCGAACTCTGTTATCCCGCAGAGTCGCCAAAATAAACGCCGTAACGCGCTGTGGCAATATGTGCGAACTCTGTTAATCCACAGAGCCGCTAGAAGGAGTGCCGCAGCGATGTGTGCGAACTCACTTAACACAACTGAGTCGCAAAATAAACACGCTAGGGCGCTGTCTAGCATTGAAAGCAAACCCTGTTACGTCACAGAGCCGCTGAGACAAACTTCTGTGTCCTGTCAGGCACCCAGGTACACAGTGAACAGCTAAGCGAACATAGAACGTGATCATGCACTAATGTCCTCGCGGGAGTCACCCGCAATCTATGGCGTCTGAATGCCAGACCCTGAATACGGCAATCAAAACTCCTCACCGGTTATGCCGGCAATCTAGGGCATCTAGGACACCGACCCTGACCAGCTAGCATACCAAACTCCTCACCAATTAAGTCGGTATTCTAGGGGCTTATTTCAGCCGGGCCCTAACCACACACACACATGACCACACTGGCGCTAAGCATATAATGATTGATATTAGCGCATGGCGGCCCAGCCATGCCACCCTTTTATAGCAACAGCTACAGGACCTGCCAGAAACAAGGACCAATGAGAAACTGTTCCAAACACATGAGGTTTCATGACCTTCCTGGCGGACCAATAGGAGCTGCTGCAGTACCTGAACATGTGACCCCAGATCTCCAATGAGAGATCTTACCGTGGGCATGCTCAGAAGGGGAAACGCAGGACTTCGTCCCAAAGACGTCTGCTCCAGTACTGGCTATAATAGCAGATCCAGGAGAGGCAGCAGCAAGTCTCTGCACAGTACTGGAATGGGCAAGATGCTGGGACCGACGTCTCTGCTGAGCAGGCTCCACTGCGGCGGAGATGAATGGGGGACCGCAGCGGGACCGGTTCGAGACTCCCCTTGTGCAGCAGCGGGAACTCGAACCTTAACACTTAGGATCAGTAATGTAATGTAATGTATGTACACAGTGACTGCACCACCAGAATAGTGAGTGCAGCTCTGGGGTATAATACAGGATGTAACTCAGGATCTGTAATGTATGTACACAGTGACTGCACCAGTAGAATAGTGAGTGCAGCTCTGGAGTATAATACAGGATGTAACTCAGGATCAGTAATGTAATGTATGTACACAGTGACTGCACCAGCAGAATAGTGAGTGCAGCTCTGGAGTATAATACAGGATGTAACTCAGGATCAGTAATGTAGTGTATATACACAGTGACTGCACCAGCAGAATAGTGAGTGCAGCTCTGGGGTATAATACAGGATGTAACTCAGAATCAATAATGTAATGTATGTACACAGTGACTGCACCAGCAGAATAGTGAGTGCAGCTCTGGAGTATAATACAGGATGTAACTCAGGATCAGTAATGTATGTACACAGTGACTGCGCCAGCAGAATAGTGAGTGCAGCTCTGGAGTATAATACAGGAGGTAACTCAGGATCAGTAATGTAATGTATGTACACAGTGACTGCACCAGCAGAATAGTGAGTGCAGCTCTGGAGTATAAAACAGGATGTAACTCAGGATCAGTAATGTAATGTATGTACACAGTGACTGCACCAGCAGAATAGTGAGTGCAGCTCTGGGGTATAATACAGGAGGTATCTCATGATCAGTAATGTAATGTATGTACACAGTGACTGCACCAGCAGAATAGTGAGTGCCGCTCTGGAGTATAATAATACAGGATGTAACTCAGGATAAGTAATGTATGTACACAGTGACTGCACCAGCAGAATAGTGAGTGCAGCTCTGGGGTATAATACAGGATGTAACTCAGGATCAGTAATGTAGTGTATATACACAGTGACTGCACCAGCAGAATAGTGAGTGCAGCTCTGGAGTATAATACAGGATGTAACTCAGGATCAGTAATGTAATGTATGTACACAGTGACTCCACCAGCAGAATAGTGAGTGCAGCTCTGGAGTATAATACAGGATGTAACTCAGGATCAGTAATGTAATGTATGTACACAGTGACTCCACCAGCAGAGTAGTGAGTGCAGCTCCGGAGTATAATACAGGATGTAACTCAGGATCAGTAATGTAATGTATGTACACAGTGACTGCACCAGCAGAATAGTGAGTGCAGCTCTGGAGTATAATACAGGATGTAACTCAGGATCAGTAATGTAATGTATGTACACAGTGACTGCACCAGCAGAATAGTGAGTGCAGCTCTGGAGTATAATACAGGATGTAACTCAGGATCAGTGATGTAATGTATGTAACACAATGACTGCACCAGCAGAATAGTGAGTGCAGCTCTGGAGTATAATACAGGATGTAACTCAGGATCAGTAATGTAATGTATGTACACAGTGACTACACCAGCAGAATAGTGAGTGCAGCTCTGGAGTATAATACAGGATGTAATTCAGGATCAGTAATGTAATGTATGTACACAGTGACTCCACCAGCAGAGTAGTGAGTGCAGCTCCGGAGTATAATACAGGATGTAACTCAGGATCAGTAATGTAATGTATGTACACAGTGACTGCACCAGCAGAATAGTGAGTGCAGCTCTGGAGTATAATACAGGATGTAACTCAGGATCAGTAATGTAATGTATGTACACAGTGACTGCACCAGCAGAATAGTGAGTGCAGCTCTGGAGTATAATACAGGATGTAACTCAGGATCAGTAATGTAATGTATGTACACAATGACTGCACCAGCAGAATAGAGAGTGCAGCTCTGGAGTATAATACAGGAGGTAACTCGGGATCAGTACAGGGTCAGTAAAGTAACGCATGTATTAATTTTCTGAAGTTTTTAGGTTGTGTATGCTTATTTATAAACTATAATATGTATTATATTAGCTAATACAGTAAAAGCTTTATATTATTAGGTTTATGATATTTTCAACCTCTGCTTTTCATAGCCTTTGTTTGCACAACTCTATGAGAACAGAAAGAGGAAGACAGAGAACAATAACAAACACAACATAATGAATCAATGATACAATTTCTTTCTTTTATTTATCCTTTTATGTTTTTTTTCTACTCTAGTATCCCTTTAACAACGGTTGCTATCATCAGCAGGTACCATACATTACAAGCTGATACCAAGTAGTGATTTTAAGAAAAATGAAGCTTTCATCTCTAATATTGATTGGGTAATTTTAACATCCTGATTAATGATAGACAAATAATTTTGCTCTTCTCACGCGGAAACATGTGAAGCGTTGATAGCAAATCAATATACAGTACAGGTTCATTTCTACATGAAACACACCTAGACCAGGAGCAGAGTTTTATTATTACTGTTAACCTTTCTTTTTAAAATGTCAATGTGCTCCATATCAGCAGGATGTAATGTATAGGTTAGATAGATAGACAGACAGACAGAGATAGATAATAGATAGATAAATAGATAAATAATAGATAGATAATAGAGTTTAAATATGGATTTATTACTTGTTTAGTAATTTGCAGATTTCCTTTTTTATTTTATTTAAGATGTCTTTTGATCCTTTCAAAGATTCTAAGTAATTAATAGGAGGGTGGTTAGGCTGGTTTTGGGTGGCGGGCCGCGTTAAATATGTAGTATACAATTGCCCCTATTAACAAAATAGTATTTGTTGCCCCCACTCAGAGATGGCAGAAGTATTACAGATGTACAATGGGAGTATAATTGCAAAAAGGCAGAGAGCTTGTTGGTTGCTAAGTGTTTTAAAAGAGCAGCGAATGTGCTTGGTAGTTAAAGAGTCTCTTGAAAGAGCATCGTGCTTGTTGGATATATTGGTTACAGAGTCTCTTAAAAGAGCATTGTGCTTGATGGTTACAGAGTTTACTAAAAGAGCAATGTGCATGATGGTTAAAAATTATTTTAAAAGAGCAATGTACTTGGTGGTTGCAGAGTCTCTTAAAAGAGCAACATGCTTGGTGGTTACAGAGTCTCTTAAAGAGCATCGTGCTTGTTGGATACATTGGTTACAGAGTCTCTTAAAAGAGCATCGTGCTTGGTGGTTACAGAGTCTCTTAAAGAGCAACATTCTTGGTGGTTGCAGAGTCTCTTAAAAGAGCATAGTGCTTGGTGGTTGCAGAGTCTCTTAAAAGAGCATCGTGCTTGGTGATTACAGAGTCTCTTAAAAGAGCATCGTGCTTGTTGGATACATTGGTTACAGAGTCTCTTAAAAGAGCATCGTGCTTGGTGGTTACAGAGTCTCTTAAAGAGCAACATTCTTGGTGGTTGCAGAATCTCTTAAAAGAGCATCGTGCTTGGTGGTAACCGAGTCTCTTAAAAGAGCATTGTGCTTGGTGGTAACAGAGTCTCTTAAAAGAGCATCGTGCTTGGTGGTTACAGAGTCTCTTAAAGAGCAACATTCTTGGTGGTTGAAGGTCTCTTAAAAGAGCATCGTGCTTGGTGGTAACAGAGTCTCTTAAAAGAGCATCGTGCTTGGTGGTTGCAGAGTCTCTTAAAAGAGCATCGTGCTTGGTGGTTACAGAGTCTCTTAAAAGAGCATCGTGCTTGGTGGTTACAGAGTCTCTTAAAGAGCAACATTCTTGGTGGTTGCAGAGTCTCTTAAAAGAGCATCGTGCTTGGTGGTTACAGAGTCTCTTAAAAGAGCATCGTGCTTGGTGGTTACAGAGTCTCTTAAAAGAGCAACATTCTTGGTGGTTGCAGAATCTCTTAAAAGAGCATCGTGCTTGGTGGTAACAGAGTCTCTTAAAAAGGGATCGTGCTTGGTGGTTACAGAGTCTCTTAAAGAGCAACATTCTTGGTGGTTGCAGAGTCTCTTAAAAGAGCATCGTGCTTGGTGGTAACAGAGTCTCTTAAAAGAGCATTGTGCTTGATGGTTACAGAGTTTACTAAAAGAGCAATGTGCATGATGGTTAAAAATTATTTTAAAAGAGCAATGTACTTGGTGGTTGCAGAGTCTCTTAAAAGAGCAACATGCTTGGTGGTTACAGAGTCTCTTAAAGAGCAACATTCTTGGTGGTTGCAGAGTCTCTTAAAAGAGCATAGTGCTTGGTGGTTGCAGAGTCTCTTAAAAGAGCATCGTGCTTGGTGATTACAGAGTCTCTTAAAAGAGCATCGTGCTTGTTGGATACATTGCTTACAGAGTCTCTTAAAAGAGCATCGTGCTTGGTGGTTACAGAGTCTCTTAAAGAGCAACATTCTTGGTGGTTGCAGAATCTCTTAAAAGAGCATCGTGCTTGGTGGTAACAGAGTCTCTTTAAAGAGCATCGTGCTTGGTGGTTGCAGAGTCTCTTAAAAGAGCATCGTGCTTGGTGGTTACAGAGTCTCTTAAAAGAGCATCGCGCTTGGTGGTTACAGAGTCTCTTAAAAGAGCATCGTGCTTGGTGGTTACAGAGTCTCTTAAAGAGCAACATTCTTGGTGGTTGCAGAGTCTCTTAAAAGAGCATAGTGCTTGGTGGTTGCAGAGTCTCTTAAAAGAGCATCGTGCTTGGTGATTACAGAGTCTCTTAAAAGAGCATCGTGCTTGTTGGATACATTGGTTACAGAGTCTCTTAAAAGAGCATCGTGCTTGGTGGTTACAGAGTCTCTTAAAGAGCAACATTCTTGGTGGTTGCAGAATCTCTTAAAAGAGCATCGTGCTTGGTGGTAACAGAGTCTCTTTAAAGAGCATCGTGCTTGGTGGTTGCAGAGTCTCTTAAAAGAGCATCGTGCTTGGTGGTTACAGAGTCTCTTAAAAGAGCATCGTGCTTGGTGGTTACAGAGTCTCTTAAAAGAGCATCATGCTTGGTGGTAACAGAGTCTCTTAAAAGAGCATCGTGCTTGGTGGTTGCAGAGTCTCCTAAAAGAGCATCGTGCTTGGTGGTTACAGAGTCTCTTAAAAGAGCATCGTGCTTGGTGGTTACAGAGTCTCTTAAAGAGCAACATTCTTGGTGGTTGCAGAGTCTCTTAAAAGAGCATCGTGCTTGTGGTTGCAGAGTCTCTTAAAAGAGCATGGTGCTTGGTGGTTACAGAGTCTCTTAAAAGAGCATCGTGCTTGGTGGTTACAGAGTCTCTTAAAAGAGCAACATTCTTGGTGGTTGCAGAATCTCTTAAAAGAGCATCGTGCTTGGTGGTAACAGAGTCTCTTAAAGAGAAATCGTGCTTGGTAGTTACAGAGTCTCTTAAAGAGCACCATTCTTGGTGGTTGAAGAGTCTCTTAAAAGAGCATCGTGCTTGGTGGTAACAGAGTCTCTTAAAAGAGCATCGTGCTTGGTGGTTGCAGAGTCTCCTAAAAGAGCATCGTGCTTGGTGGTTACAGAGTCTCTTAAAAGAGCATCGTGCTTGGTGGTTACAGAGTCTCTTAAAGAGCAATTCTTGGTGGTTGCAGAGTCTCTTAAAGAGCATCGTGCTTGGTGGTTACAGAGTCTCTTAAAAGAGCATCGTGCTTGGTGGTTACAGAGTCTCTTAAAAGAGCACATTCTTGGTGGTTGCAGAATCTCTTAAAAACGAGCATCGTGCTTGGTGGTAACAGAGTCTCTTAAAAGAGCATCGTGCTTGGTGGTTACAGAGTCTCTTAAAGAGCAACATTCTTGGTGGTTGCAGAGTCTCTTAAAAGAGCATCGTGCTTGGTGGTAACAGAGTCTCTTAAAAGAGCATCGTGCTTGGTGGTTGCAGAGTCTCTTAAAAGAGCATCGTGCTTGGTGGTTACAGAGTCTCTTAAAGAGCAACATTCTTGGTGGTTGCAGAGTCTCTTAAAGAGCAACATTCTTGGTGGTTGCAGAGTCTCTTAAAGAGCAACATTCTTGGTGGTTGCAGAGTCTCTTAAAGAGCATCGTGCTTGGTGGTTACAGAGTCTCTTAAAGAGCAACATTCTTGGTGGTTGCAGAGTCTCTTAAAAGAGCATCGTGCTTGGTGGTTGCAGAGTCTCCTAAAAGAGCATCGTGCTTGGTGGTTACAGAGTCTCTTAAAAGAGCATCGTGCTTGGTGGTTACAGAGTCTCTTAAAGAGCAACATTCTTGGTGGTTGCAGAGTCTCTTAAAAGAGCATCGTGCTTGGTGGTTGCAGAGTCTCTTAAAAGAGCATGGTGCTTGGTGGTTACAGAGTCTCTTAAAAGAGCATCGTGCTTGGTGGTTACAGAGTCTCTTAAAAGAGCAACATTCTTGGTGGTTGCAGAATCTCTTAAAAGAGCATCGTGCTTGGTGGTAACAGAGTCTCTTAAAAGAGCATCGTGCTTGGTAGTTACAGAGTCTCTTAAAGAGCACCATTCTTGGTGGTTGAAGAGTCTCTTAAAAGAGCATCGTGCTTGGTGGTAACAGAGTCTCTTAAAAGAGCATCGTGCTTGGTGGTTGCAGAGTCTCCTAAAAGAGCATCGTGCTTGGTGGTTACAGAGTCTCTTAAAAGAGCATCGTGCTTGGTGGTTACAGAGTCTCTTAAAGAGCAACATTCTTGGTGGTTGCAGAGTCTCTTAAAAGAGCATCGTGCTTGGTGGTTACAGAGTCTCTTAAAAGAGCATCGTGCTTGGTGGTTACAGAGTCTCTTAAAAGAGCAACATTCTTGGTGGTTGCAGAATCTCTTAAAAACGAGCATCGTGCTTGGTGGTAACAGAGTCTCTTAAAAGAGCATCGTGCTTGGTGGTTACAGAGTCTCTTAAAGAGCAACATTCTTGGTGGTTGCAGAGTCTCTTAAAAGAGCATCGTGCTTGGTGGTAACAGAGTCTCTTAAAAGAGCATCGTGCTTGGTGGTTGCAGAGTCTCTTAAAAGAGCATCGTGCTTGGTGGTTACAGAGTCTCTTAAAAGAGCATCGTGCTTGGTGGTTACAGAGTCTCTTAAAGAGCAACATTCTTGGTAGTTGCAGAGTCTCTTAAAAGAGCATCGTGCTTGGTGGTTACAGAGTCTCTTAAAAGAGCATCGTGCTTGGTGGTTACAGAGTCTCTTAAAGAGCAACATTCTTGGTGGTTGCAGAGTCTCTTAAAGAGCAACATTCTTGGTGGTTGCAGAGTCTCTTAAAGAGCAACATTCTTGGTGGTTGCAGAGTCTCTTAAAGAGCATCGTGCTTGGTGGTTACAGAGTCTCTTAAAGAGCAACATTCTTGGTGGTTGCAGAGTCTCTTAAAAGAGCATCGTGCTTGGTGGTAACAGAGTCTCTTAAAAGAGCATCGTGCTTGGTGGTTTCAGAGTCTCTTAACACAGCATCATGCTTGGTGGTTACAATGTCACTAAAAAGAGCAACATGCTTGGTGTTTGCAAACATTCTTTCATGAGGAAATATCTTAAACAAAGGTACATGATTGGCACAAGCTTAAACAGTGGTTCTCACCCTGCGGTGTGCATTCTTTATGTGACAGATGCTGATGGGATACTTTGGAATGCAGAAAGAAAAACAATCAGGTTGCCACTTTGCAAGCCCAATTCTTCTAACATTATAGGACGTTAAAATGATAACCAAAAAAAATAAAGGAGAGTTCAAGGCTGTGCATTTTCTGTTTTTGGGCCACTGCCACAGAAACCCATGACTATTTAACCACGTGAAAGGTTTTCAGTAGTAGTTCAATAGAGTAGAGGAGCATGATATCCCAGCTTCTTCCAGACAGTAAAAAAGTAATGAATATTAAAAAAACAATTAAAACTTCCTAATAAATAAAATACAATTTTAAAAAATATTAGAAAAGAAAAAAAATCATGTCATAACAGACATTTCATCCTCGTAACAGCGCACCAAGAGGGTAAGCATGGTACTGCAAGTAAAAAATCACAAGTGGTTTACTGTAAATTATTAAAGTGATGTAAGGAGAAATATTAGTGTGTACTGATGCAAATTGTGCTAAATGAGTCATTAGTCAATTATATTACATGCTGATATAAATGGAAAGGTGTCTTAACGTGGGTTTTTTATGCAATGAAATATTAGTATTCTGCCAGCTCTCAGGGAAAGTCGATCAGAGAAGATGTCCTGGTATTCTGCAGAAAGCCCAGTTTAGTCATCAGCAAGCTTTACAAATGGCACGAGCTGATAAATATGTCTGACTTCTGTACTTACATCATCGTTATTCATCCTGGCAGATCCAAGGATTTCTGCTTACATCTTGTATCAACAAGCTCCTCACTCTTGTAATTAGCATATTTTAGCCTTTTCTATTATTAACATGTTTTCGCTGATGACTTATAACTTTGTTTACAGCTTAAGAAATTATGTAAAACATCCCCAAAGTTTTAGAACTTTGACAACTTTTACTAATGTCTTTATGTTTGTCCTTAAACTCATCTGACCACCTCAGTCCGGTACATGTTAGGTCCTCCAGAGCAAGCCCTATCATAAAAATGCCCCAAAAGGAGTTCATAAATTTTATCCTTCTTACCGAGATGCAGACTACAATGGAAATTCTTAAAGAGGTCAAAAATTTTTGCTAATTAGTTTCTAAAAACCCCATGGCTCCCCTGATTCTGCCACTCTTTTCTGCTTAGTGCTGCGACTCTCCATTGCAGAGATATTCACATTTGTTTCTTCTAGAGCTCAGCATGTGAAATCTCTGCTTACATTCCAACAGAGCATTTTGTTCACAGTCTTCTCTGTAGCTTCTACTTTTATTCCTCTCTCGCACATACTGTCAATCACAGCTCGACATGTGATCCGGTAGTCTACTAGTCCTAGACGTTGCCAAGCTGTGTTTGGCAATGTCTGGGAGGAAGGGGTCAAATCGAAGGCCCACAAAGAAAGACTGAAGAAATGCTCAGTTGCACTACAAGCAGAGATTTCACATAATGCGCTCCAAAAACAAGAAATGTGAATATCTTTGTAGTGCAGCAATGCAGCGCAAAACAGAAAAGAGTGGCAGAATATGGGGAGCTCTGTGAGTTTTACAAGGTATTTGATCCAATTTTTTTGATCAGGTGGCAGGTTCTCGTTGTGTCGTAGTCTCAAGAATAGTCACAAATTGTTGAAGGTTGAACAGTTGGAGAAGACACCATTGGACGATGGGTTAGAACGGTTTCTCAGAGTAGTACTAAACGTTTAGTAAAGTATCCACAAAACGGTCACATGTAGGACTGCAGTTCCAGACATGGTATCCAAAGGGATAAGGCAACGGAGCAGTCAGAAGAAGATGGAACTTCAGCTTTCAGACAGACAAATCAAAGGATGCTTGATCACGAGTAGATTCTGAATCAAAGCAAGATGTAGATAGGTTCAGAGTCCAGAGATCAGTTCTATAATACAAGACAGCTAAGCTGAGTATGTACAATCTACCGCTAGTACATAGAGTATAGCGCACCTTGATTGACAGGTGGTGGTGTGCTCTGATTGGTCAGATAGATGTGCATTCAGCTTGGTCAATTGTCCGTGTAAAGAGGACAGCAAAAACCAACTTCATTTCAGTTCTGGTGGTGAAATCCCAGAAATCAGCATAAACAAAGGGAAAACAAGTATCACATATTCCTGCAGTGCCCCCGCAGGTAAATGGAAGCATTGCCGAATTATTAATAATGGATTGTGGATGGCAGGATAAATTCATCTTCCACTATTGTATAATTGATGTAGACAAGATTTTTTTTTTGAGTCCAAAACAAAATATATATTTTTTTTTTATATTTTACTAACAGAATAATTAAAACGTGTTTTAAGTAAGTGAATTAAGTGAATTAAGTGAACCCTCTCCTGAAGAACACATACAATGGACCCATATTCTCCCTTTTCTAATTTTTAATGACTATTTGTACGCAAAAAAAGGTCAACGGTTAGAGAGTGAAGTCACCTCCGCTACAATGTACCAATCTGTCAGCGAATATTATCCGTCTGCTGTTTGTATAGACATTTGTAACCAAATTAAAGCTCCGCTCAGAAATGTAGGAATTACCATGGCAACACGTAATCCAGCTGAGACAGGGGAGCAAAAAAAAAAAAAAAAAAAAGTTTTTATATCCCAGGTAAAATATTCACAGATAAACATCTTTTCTCCAGCGAGTCGGCCTGTTTGACTCTTTGCAGTACTTATCTATTGTTGACATTTTACACACAAGTTTTCTTGCAAAATCCATTAGCCGGGACTGTTATCAGAAAACATGCCCTGTTAGCATTAAAAATAATATCACAATCTGGAGATCTGCGTCACAGGAGTGAAGGATAGGAATGAAGAATATGACAGGAGCGGAAATTGACTGCACTGGCAACCTCCAAACTCGGCTTACCTTTATTCAGTGTAGATAGGATTGGACGAAAATAGAAGAAAGATGGAAGGAGGTTTATTTAGTAATGGGTGAAAGGAAGCCTTCAAATAACCATGCAGTGGAAGGAAGAATCTGAGGTCTTTGCTTCAGTCTTATACTGATGATAACCAGAATTTCTCATTTTAAGGCCCCATATTAGTGCTGGCCAAGCTGCGGCTCTCCAGCCATTGGAAAACTTCATATCCCATTATCCATAGACTGGCAGGACAGGCTGAGTGTTGAAAGTTTCTTGTCCGTTGATTTTTGCCTCTCCGATTCTTTCCTCTGCAAATCAAATCCATTTAGTTTCTACTACCTGCATTTATTTCATTGGTCAGATCTGCAGTTAGCCCTTCGTCTGCTGTAGGCATAAAAAAGTTACCTCTGGTCTTGTCAACACTTAAAATGCTGCTGAAGCCAAGTGTATCATCTGTTCAACACCGCTGCAAGCTGTGGCTCTTCAGCCATTGGAAAACTTCATATCCCATTATCCATAGACTGGCAGGACAGGCTGAGTGTTGAAAGTTTCTTGTCCTTTGATTTTTGCCTCTCCGATTCTTTCCTCTGCAAATCAAGTCCATTTCGTTTCTACTACCTGCATTTATTTCCTTGATCAGATCTGCAGTTAGCCCTTCGTCTGCTGTAGGCATAAAAAAGTTACCTCTGGTCTTGTCAACACTTAAAATGCTGCTGAAGCCAAGTGTATCATCTGTTCAACACCGCTGCAAGCTGTGGCTCTTCAGCCATTGGAAAACTTCATATCCCATTATCCATAGACTGGCAGGACAGGCTGAGTGTTGAAAGTTTCTTGTCCTTTGAATTTTGCCTCTCCGATTCTTTCCTCTGCAAATCAAGTCCATTTTGTTTCTACTACCTGTATTTATTTCCTTGGTCAGATCTGCAATTAGCCCTTCGTCTGCTGTAGGCATAAAAAAGTTACCTCTGGTCTTGTCAACACTTAAAATGCTACTGAAACCGAGTGTATCATCTGTTCAACACCGCTGCAAGCTGTGGCTCTTCAGCCATTGGAAAACTTCATATCCCATTATCCATAGACTGGCAGGACAGGCTGAGTGTTGAAAGTTTCTTGTCCTTTGATTTTTGTCTCTCCGATTCTTTCCTCTGCAAATCAAGTCCATTTTGTTTCTACTACCTGTATTTATTTCCTTGGTCAGATCTGCAGTTAGCCCTTTGTCTGCTGTAGACATAAAAAAGTTACTTCTGGTCTTGTCAACACTTAAAATGCTACTGAAACCGAGTGTATCATCTGTTCAACACCACTGCAAGCTGCGGCTCTTCAGCCATTGGAAAACTTTATGTCCCATTCTGCATAGACTGGCAGGATAGGCTTAATGTTGAAAGTTTGCAAAAACTTGTAAAAAGAATGTTAAACACTTGTCTTGGCTCCAGGACCGGGCTCTGCTTCCTTCTTCTATAGTCACCGCACTTTGCTGCGCTCCACATCAAGTTTACAAGTTTCACAGCGAATTACATTGACATCATCACCCAAGGCCTTTTGAGACTGAATCTGACACTCAGATGTTTCTGAGTATTAAGTAAGTTCTGTCTTTAGTTTTCTTTTCTTTTGATTTTTGCCTTTCCTCCCGCAAATTATATCAGCAAAATCCATTTTAACAGGGTTCAAGTGATATTGTATATACCTGAGCAGTGGGACCCAGATTCAATTTAACTTGTGGATCCTTGACAATTTTTAAAATTTGAAAAATTGATCAAATTATAAAATAAAATATATACAGTGGGGGAAATAAGTATTTGATCCCTTGCTGATTTTGTAAGTTTGCCCACTGACAAAAACATGAACAGTCTGTAATTTTAAGGGCAGGTTAATTTTAACATTGAGAGATAGAATATCAAAACTAAAATCCAGAAGATCACATTGTATAAATTATATACATTTATTAGCATTTTGCAGTGAGAAATAAGTATTTGATCCCCTTAATACTTGGTGGTAAACCCCTTGTTGGCAGCACAGCAGTCAGACGTTTCTTGTAGTTGATGATGAGGTTTGCGCACATGTCAGGAGGAATTTTGCTCCACTCCTCTTTACAGATCATCTCTAAATCATTAAGATTTTGGGGCTGTCGCTTGGCAACTCGGAGCTTCACCTCCCTCCATAAGTTTTCTATGGGATTATGGTCTGGAGACTGGCTAGGCCACTCCATGACCTTAATGTGCTTCTCTTTGAGCCACTCCTTTGTTGCCTTGGCTGTATGTTTTGGGTCATTGTCTTGCTGGAAGACCCAGTCATGACCCATTTTTAATGTCCTGGTGGAGGGAAGGAGGTTGTCACTCGGCATTTTATGGTACATGGCTCCATCCATTCTCCCATTGATGCGGTGAAGTAGTCCTGTGCCCTAAGCAGAGAATCACCCCCAAAACATAATGTTTCCACCTCCATGCTTGACAGTGGGGAGGGTGTTCTTTGGGTCAAAGGCAGCATTTCTCTTCCTCCAAACATGGCGAGTTGAGTTAATGCCAAAGACCTCAATTTTTGCGTCATCTGACCACAGCACCTTCCCCCAATCACAGAATCATCCAGGTGTTCATTGGCAAATTTCAGACGGGCCTGTACATGTGCCTTCTTGAGCAGGGGGACCTGGCGGTCAGTGACGGATTTTAAACCTGACATGTTACCAATGGTTTTCTTGGTGACTGTGGTCCCAGCTGCCTTGAGAACCTTTTCAAGTTCCCCCCGTGTAGTTTTAGGCTGATCTCTCACCTTCCTCATGATCAAGGATACCCCACAAGGTGAGATTTTGCATGGTGTCCCAGATTGATGTTGTGTAAGGTTCTATGTATATATTCCTGAAACTCAGTTTGTTCGTCAGCCATTTTACTTTCTGTCTTGCTGCAGCTATCTTGCCCTCAGTCAAAATGGAGTTTCCAGCTTGCATGTTCCCGCCCTGATTCTCTCCTTTGCTTCTTAAGCAGCCACAGCTGAGCAATCAGTGCTTCAGAATCTAGCCTGCAGTGAACCTGTGACTTGACTCCTGTAAGCCTTGGACCTTGTACTCCAGCTATTCCTACTGAGGAACTCTGAAGCACTTGTGGACTCTGAACCCTGCTCTTTGAAAGACCCACGTTTGCATGGACTTACGGTAACAGAGAAGAAGATCCTGAATCTGTATTGGAGAGTGATTGCTGAGCTTGGATTACTCTGGCCTGCTGTGTCTCCTGTTTCTGTGTCTGCAAACTGTGTGACTATTTCTGCCAACTTGTATGAAGTAATACAGGACTTTTCTATATCAAACCTGTGACTCCTGTGTTTTCATCGCACCCAAGCACAAGACGCTATATGAACTGTACTACATACATTACAAGATTCTGAAGCCAAAACGTTAGTGTCTGCTGGGTCTGGAAGGCTGTGTCTGCTGTACTGTGGATATCAGACGTCCGGTTGTACTTTCTGTGATGACAGTGGTTGTGACTTCTCACAACCATTCCAGGTGAGCAATTCCCTTAAGTTTTTTCTTTTGCAGAGTTACCACAGGTAAACACTATTGTTTTTTTTTTTTTTCCTTTCTTTTCTCTTTTTTGTCTGCTGTAACTCTGGATATCAGATGTCTGGTTGAAACTTTCTGTGATGATAGTGGTTGTGACTTCTCACAACCATTCCAGGTGAGCAGTTCCCTTAATTTTTTTTTCTCTCTGCAGTGTTGCCACAGGTGAACACTATTGTTTTTTTTCTCTCCTCTTCTTCCAGTAATCCTGTCTTAAAAGATCTGGAAAATGGAGGCCCGCATAAAGGAACTTTGCGGAGTGACTGATAATATCCTTGCAGATTTGCAGAATATAAAGACCCGTTTTACAAATCTACAGGACCTCAATAATCACAATTTGCAAGTGGTTGGACAGACTACCCAGGATTTGCGAGCCAGGATTGAGGTTCTAGAGGGGCGAGTCCAGGCTCCTGCCGTAGCCCCGAGTGCTGGGATTCCCAAGTTGCCCCCTTTTCGTTTTGGCGGTGAACGTGAGAAATTCAGGGGATTTATTAATCAATGCAATCTTTTTTTTTCTGCACATGCTTCACAATTTCCCACTGAACGATCTAAGGTGCTTACTATAATTATGTTGCTTACCAACAAGGCTTTAATGTGGGCAAACCCTCTGATTGAGACTGAGGATGATTGTTTGAATCACCTTGATGATTTTATTTCAGCCATGGGGCAGGTGTTTGATGACCCCAATCGAGGTGCAACAGCTGAAGCAGCCATGTTAGCTTTGCGCCAAGGTAAGCACTCGGTAGCTGAATATGCCTTGGATTTCAGGAGATGGGCCCTTGATACCACCTGGGACAGTTCCGCCAAAAAATCTATTTTTCGAAAGGGGTTATCTCCACTGATTAAGGATGAACTTGCTCGTGCCGACCCTCCCACTGCGTTAGGTGACTTTATTAACTACTGCATCCGTATTGATACTCGTCTGACTGAACGCAGGCAAGAGAGATGGTTCGAAAGCAATCGTACTAACCTTTTCCTACCTTCCTCTCCAGCTAAGGAACCTTTGAGTAGGATTACACGGGAACCTGAACCTGAACCCATGCAGGTAGACTCTTTACAACGACGGGTTAGTGATGCACGCAAGGAACATCGTTTTAAGGAGAATCTATGTTTCTATTGTGGTAAGTCAGGGCACTTCATTATAAACTGCCCCAGCCGTTCTCGTAAGACTACTGCAGCACTCATTCATTGTGAGTGTTGCGAGAGGGGATCTGTCAGGTCCGAGCCTCAGGCTCCAGAGAGATCTGCAGCAACAGATCTTGATTTCTTGGACTTAAACTCCGTTACCTCTGAGGACGTTGACTGTGTAAACGCTGCCATTTTTCAAGTTTCCTCAGCGGTGTCCCAGCTGAGTTCTAAGAAAAACAATTCTCATTGCTTTCTTTCCATCAAACTCTGGGTTGACTCAGCTTGGGTGTCTAGCTCTGCTATGATCGACTCAGGGGCAAGTGGAAATTTTATGGATGTCTCCTTTGCTCTGAAACAGGGAATACGTTCAGTGAAGAAGGCTACTCCAGTACAGATGGAAACTGTGGATGGCTCCCTGCTGACCTCTGGACCAGTGGATCAGGAAACAGAGCCTTTGAGGGTTCTTATGGGTAAAGATCATCAAGAGAAACTGTCCTTTATGCTTATCTCTTCTCCCCACTTTCCCATTATTCTAGGGCTACCATGGCTGCAGGCTCAGAATCCTACCATTAACTGGGAGACCAAGGAATTACACTTTCCAGAAAAACAGATGAGTCCCAAAGTTTCAGCTTGCTCTGTTCCTAAAGGAATCATGTCAGTCCCTGAACTACCAGCTGTATACCAGGACTATGTGGATTTATGTGACAAGAAGAACGCTGACCAGCTTCCTCCTCACCGTCCATATGATTGTCCAATTGAATTATTGCCTGGAGCAGAGATACCTTTTGGTAAGATCTACCCCCTGGCGGGGCCCGAGCTAAAGGCTTTAAAGGATTACATAGATGAAAATCTAGCCAAGGGCTTCATACGCCCCTCTTCATCTCCTGCAGGTGCACCCATCTTCTTTGTAAAGAAGAAAGATGGATCTCTGAGACCATGCGTAGACTATAGGGAACTCAATAAGGTTACTATTAGAAACCGTTATCCATTGCCTTTAATCCCTGAGTTATTGGAGAGAGTGCGACATGCCAAAATTTTTTCTAAACTAGATCTTCGTGGGGCCTATAACTTAGTCCGTATTAGACCTGGGGATGAATGGAAGACTGCATTCAGGTCACGCTATGGACACTTTGAATATCTAGTTATGCCTTTTGGTCTGAGTACCGCCCCAGCCACTTTCCAACACTTGGTGAATGACATCTTCAGGGATCTCCTAGATACATTCGTGGTAATTTATTTGGATGATATTCTAATTTTTTCTAACTCCACAGAGGAACATCATGGACATGTGAGAATGGTCTTGGAACATCTAAGACAAAATCATCTTTACATCAAACTTGAAAAGTGTGAATTCCATAGGACCGAAATTCAATTTCTGGGGTATGTACTGTCTACACAAGGAATTAGTATGGATGGAAGCAAAACCCAAGCCATCAAGGATTGGCCAAGTCCTAGAAATGTGAAGGAGGTACAGCGCTTCATCGGGTTTGCCAACTTCTATAGACGTTTCATTAGAAATTTCTCTGAGGTAGTGTCACCTATCACTCAACTTACCCGGAAAGAGTCTAGGTTTTCCTGGACTCCCCAAGCCCAGGAAGCATTTTCCCGTCTAAAAGATAAATTTACCACTGCACCTATCCTAGTACATCCCAACCCCGAGCTTGCCTTCATAATAGAGGTGGATGCTTCAGACTGTGCCGTTGGAGCTATACTCTCTCAGAGAACAGGTGAGAAGAATGTCTTGCATCCCTGTGCCTTCTTTTCCCAGCAGTTGTCTTCGGCTGAGAGGAACTACGATGTGGGCAATAGAGAGTTGTTGGCCATTATTGCCGCCTTCAAAGAATGGAGACACCTTCTTCAGGGAGCTGCACAGCAAATAGTCGTCCTGACAGACCATCGTAACCTTGAGTTTATCAGGTCGGCTAAGTGCCTGACTCCTCGCCAGGCTCGCTGGAATCTTTTCTTAAACCAATTTAATTTTATCATCTCTTATAGACCAGGATCGCGCAATGGAAAGGCTGATGCACTCTCTAGGATTTACTCAGCAGAGACACGTCCAATTACTCCTCCTAAGACTATTCTTCCTGACTCTAGATTCCTAGGAGTAATTCATAATCAAGACCTACTTAAGGACATCAAGGAAGCATACCATGCGGATTCCTTTTTGGCACAACCCCCAAGGGACGTAAGTCTTGTCTTTAAGAATGGTGTGTGGATTCAGGGACAACGTCTGTATATTCCTGAAACAGTCAGATTAAGAGTATTGCAACTCATTCACGATTCCAAGATAGCTGGGCATAGAGGAATTCTAAAGACACAGGAATTTCTTTCTCGTTTCTTTTGGTGGCCCACTTGCAGGAAGGATGTTTTGAATTATGTCACTTCATGTGAGGTCTGTGCAAGATGCAAAACACCTCGCTCCTCACCAACTGGTCTGTTACAGCCTCTTCCCACCCCGTCCCGCCCGTGGGGATCCATTTCTATGGACTTCATTGTGGAGTTACCAACCTCTCAGGGGAAGAACACCATTCTAGTGGTGGTTGACCGTCTAACAAAGGCAGCTCATTTTATCCCTTGTGTCGGCTTACCCACTGCAAAACAGACATCAGATTTGATGATTAAAGATGTGTTTCGCTTACATGGAGTACCGGATGAGGTTATTTCGGATCGAGGGGTGCAATTCACTTCTAGGTTTTGGCAAAATTTCTGTGCAGCATTGGACATTAAAGTAAACCTTTCTTCTGCTTTTCATCCCCAGACTAATGGACAGACCAAACGAACCAATCAAACCCTGGAGCAGTATCTCCGCTGCTTTATCTGCCACCTACAGGATGATTGGGTGGATCTACTTCCATTAGCTGAGTTCTCGTATAACAACTCTCAGAGTGCCTCCACTAAACAGTCTCCTTTTTACTCTAATCTAGGTTATCATCCTAACATTCTACCACGATTTCCCATAGAAACGCCTTTACCAGCAGTGGCTGAAAGAATCACGTCTTTACAGAAGAATATGGATTTTCTAAAGGAAAATCTGGAATCGGCTCAAGAAAGGTACAAGAAAGCAGCAGATAAATTTCGTAAACCTGCACCAGCTTTCAAGGTAGGAGACTTGGTCTGGCTGTCAACCAGAAATCTTAAGTTAAGGATTCCATCGTCTAAGTTGGGACATAAGTACATTGGACCCTATAAAATCAGTAAAATTATAAGTGCCGTTGCTTGTCGTCTTCAACTGCCCAGAACTATGAGAATCCACCCTGTCTTTCATGTATCCCTACTAAAGGCTGCGACACCCAATACGTTTCCTGGACGTTCCTCTCCTTGCCCTGACCCAGTGCTAGTCGATGGTCAGGAAGAATTTGTGGTGGAAAGGATTTTAGATTCCAGGTTGTATAGAAATCAGTTACAATATCTGATTAAATGGCAGGGCTACCCAGTAGAGGACAACTCATGGGAACCGGTCAATAACGTTAATGCTCCTCACTTGCTCCGTCAGTTTCATCAGAGGTACCCACACAAGCCTGGTCTGAGGTCATCCGGAGGTTGTCCTTAAGGGGGAGTAATGTAAGGTTCTATGTATATATTCCTGAAACTCAGTTTGTTCGTCAGCCATTTTACTTTCTGTCTTGCTGCAGCTATCTTGCCCTCAGTCAAAATGGAGTTTCCAGCTTGCATGTTCCCGCCCTGATTCTCTCCTTTGCTTCTTAAGCAGCCACAGCTGAGCAATCAGTGCTTCAGAATCTAGCCTGCAGTGAACCTGTGACTTGACTCCTGTAAGCCTTGGACCTTGTACTCCAGCTATTCTACTGAGGAACTCTGAAGCACTTGTGGACTCTGAACCCTGCTCTTTGAAAGACCCACGTTTGCATGGACTTACGGTAACAGAGAAGAAGATCCTGAATCTGTATTGGAGAGTGATTGCTGAGCTTGGATTACTCTGGCTGCTGTGTCTCCTGTTTCTGTGTCTGCAAACTGTGTGACTATTTCTGCCAACTTGTATGAAGTAATACAGGACTTTTCTATATCAAACCTGTGACTCCTGTGTTTTCATCGCACCCAAGCACAAGACGCTATATGAACTGTACTACATACATTACATGTTGACTGACAGTCATTTTGTTTTTCTTCCATTTTCTTACTATTACACCAGCAGTTGTCTCCTTCTCACCCAATGTCTTACTTATGATTTTGTAGCCCATTCCAGCTTTGTGCAGGTCTATGATCTTGTCCCTGACATCCTTAGAATGCTCTTTGGTTTTGCCCATGTTGTAGAGGTTAGAGTCTGTGGACAGGAGTCTTTTATAAAGGTGACTATGTAAGACAGCTGTCTATAATGCAGGTAATCAGTTGATTAGGAGCGTCTAACTGATCTGTAGGAGCCAGAACTCTTAATGGTTGGGGATCAAATACTTATTTCTCACTGCAAAATGCAAACAAAATTATATAATTTATACAATGTGATTTTCTGGACTTTATTTTTGATATTCTATATCTCAATGTTAAAATTAACCTACCCTACTGTTCAGGTCTATGTCAGTGGACAAACTTACAAAATCAGCGAGGGGTCAAATACTTTTTCCCTTGCTTATATACATATATACTTTTTGAACAATATTTTACAACCTAAAATTAGAAAATTACCATAATTTCTAACAGACACTTCAAATCATTTTCTAAATCTGCTATTTAATCCTTTCGAGTATCTGAACAGTCAGAGATTTTTACTTTTTCCATGCTATACTTTTTTTTTTCCTAGAGGGCTATCCATAATGGCTTTGATAAAGAACCCTTTTAGATATGATTGAAAGTCATTACCATAACATGATTTGGTTTTCATTTTATAGAGAGTCTCCGGAAATATACCCGCATGTCTTTTATTGCTTAAATTAAGAAAATTACGTTAAAGCCTTGATTCAAAAAAATTGAGATTAGAGGAAGCGCGGAGAAAACCAGGGATCCTCCCGACAGCATATCCATCTGAGTACGCATTTCAATCAAATTGAAGGCAGAGATACAATAAAGTCAGCTTGGGGTTTACGATATTAGAGCCATAGAGATGAGTGGCCTCTGATATTTATACTTCACACTTTCGAAATCACAAAAGACTGCCATTCTCTTGACTGCTGCTAAGGAGCGTGTTCAAGAGGACGAGATTTATATAGAAGTAATTACAGATACAATAAAGTCCTCCATACACACTAGACTATATTGGTTCGAAATCGCCAATATCGACAGGTTCGTCCAACCTGATGTGTATGGGAGCACCGGACGATTGATTGTAAGGAAGAATATCAATCTGGCATATCTGTCAATCACTTTTGTTTTCCTGGAGATAAGCCACCAACAGAGATGTCCATCCATGGCTCTCACATAGACAACACAGGTTCGCTCGCTCCTGTGTATAGGAGAGCCGTCCGAGCCGGATGAATGATCGGCTGAACTATCGTTCATTCAACAGCCATCTGGTCTGCATGGCCAGCTTAAGAGTTCATAATGGTCGCATCTATGGACAATGCACAATGCCCTCTGAAAGCCAAAATCTCCAAGTGCTAACCAGAAGGGAAAAGAAGATTCATCAAAGATGGGTTTGTATAAGGATTAGGGATGCTACGAAGATAGGCATGTAGCCTATCTTGGCTTGTTAGAGGGGGGTCACCTAAAGGAGATTCATTGGGTAAATGGATCGTAGATTTATAGCCCTGGTATTGGCATTTGTATACAGCATTTAATGGAAAAAGTGGTGCACCCTTTACATTTATGTGCAATTTTATGAAAATATATGCATATCTATCCAAAATCCGGCATTGAACCGCATCCCATGATCAGTAGCAACAGACACTTGGAACAGACGTGAAGAAAACCTGTAGGCATAATTTTGTAATGTAAAGCAAAGACATGGCTGTAATAGCCCTGAAACACGGATTAGATTGATACCTTTGGTGAAGAAATCTGCTTCGGTGCACAGGGGCAGGACTGTGCACTGGGTCTTCTCCCTGTCTGTGATTCCCCAGCTCCTCCGCCTGGCTCTAGTCTATGACTTACCTGTCTCCTCCATTATAAATCTCAGCAGTGACTCATTAAAGACTGAAAGCAGGAGGAGGGGATGAGAAGTTGCAGGCAGAGGGACTGAGGACAGGGAGGAGAAGACCCAGTGCACAGTCCGCCCCCTGTGCACCAAAATCTAATTAGTAAAAAACTTCAAATGCTGATTAAAGAAGAACCACAAAGCCGTTTTCTTCACCACACGTATCAATGTAATCATTATTACAGCACCGTTACGGCCATGTCTTTACTGTAAATTACAAAATCATGCTGACAGGTTCTCTTTAAAAGTGTTTTCCAAGAATTACGCTTTTTACTTCAAATACTTTCTGAGCTTTACCACAGCTCAAGCGATGCCTCTCCATCGCTGCCCCACAGGCTTTGTTAAAAGGCTGCAACATGGATGCCATGACTGCACATGTGACCCCTGCAGACAATCATTGGACTGGGGGCAGCAATAGAGAGGCACTAAAGCTTGGATTGCTATTTTTAACCTTAACAAGCTTATCGAGTACAAAGTGGTTCATGGAAATCTCTTTAAGACCTGCTCTATGCTGCAGAAACGATACAGATGGCTGAGAAAGATACTTGCCAGTGCGGAGAGGCTCTTGAAGAAGCAACCCAGCTGAGGAGTGCCCTAGAGACTACTTGAAAGTGAAGCATATCCTGACCCTAATAATTGACCTAGAACTAGAACCTGCATTGATCGACAGCACCAGCCTACCTGCCTCATGGTGAGATGGTGTGTCCTGAAACAGCAATAGGGACTTTGACCTGTCCTCCTAACTGGGTCTGGAGCCTTAAACAGTATGAAGGACTCTGGACTGCCATGACTTGTCTTTCATTAGACAAGACAGAACCTTTGGTCACAACTTGAGTTTTCCCTTGATCTGAGAAAGTAAGGACGACTTTGGGAGACCAGCTGGGAATTTGTGCCTCCTTTTCTGTTGTGACCAGTTAAAGAGGTTGTCCTGCGAAAACAAGTTATTGCTTATCTAGAGGATACATATCAGTGGTGATACGACCATTGGGACCTGCCCCAACTGGCAGAACTGGAATGGAGATGCATGACCACCATTCCATTATTTTCCTACGTGGTTGCAGAGCACTACACGTGACATGGTTCCTATTACTTTTTTAAGTCACACCATGTTAGGGATCGAGTTCCCGCTGCTGCACAAGGGGAATCTCGAGCCAGTTCCGCTGCGGTCCCCCATCCATCTCCAGCCGCAGTGAAGCCTGCTCAGCAGAGACGTCGGTCCCAGCGTCTCGCCCAGTTTAACACTGTGCAGAGGCTTGTTGCGGTCTTTCCTCGTTCCTCTATTATAACCAGTGCTGGAGCAGGCAGTTCGGGAACTAAGTCCCTGCTTTCTCCATCTGAGCATGCCCAGGGCAAGATCTCCCATTGGAGATCAGGGGTCACATGCTCGGTTACAGCAGCGACTCCCATTGGTCCGCCAGGAAGGTCCTGAAGCTACATGTGTTCTGAAATGGTTTCGCATTGGTCCTTTTCTGGTAGGTCCTGCAGTTGCTACTATAAAAGGGTGGCATGGCTGGGCCGCCATGCGCTAGTATCAAATCTGTTACGTGCTTGCGCCAGTGTGGTCATGTATGCATGTGGTTAGGTCTGGCTGAAATAAGCCCCTAGAATACCGGCACCTCTGGTGAGGAGATTGTATGCACGTGTTCAGGCTCAGCTGAAAACGCCATTAGAATACCGGCTACTCCGGTGAGGAGATTATTGCTTGTGTTCTGACTGCATGACCTCAGACTGCAATCCGCTTAGCAGTCATCTGTGTTCCCTGTGAGTCTAACAGGACACAGTCTTTTTCTCAGCGGCTCTGTGCCCATAACAGGGTTAGCTTTATAACGCTGGTTCAGCGCCCTAGCGTTTTACTTTGCGGCTCACTGAAGCTAAGTGAGTTTGCACTTATCGCCATATAGCGCTGTGGCATTCCCGCTAGCGCTCTGGGGATTAACAGAGTTCGCACTTACTGCCACAGCGTGCTACGGCATTTATTTTAGCGACTCTGCGGGATAACAGAGTTCGCTACTTATGCCATCTTACTAGCAGCGGGCTCTGCCTGCACAGTGGACCCCAGGCTGCGAACGCACCTCTCTACTATATCTATTAGGTGCGTTTCGCAGACCCTAACACACCATCTCACCATAGACCGTCTAAGGGCAGGCAGGATGGTGCTGTCAATCAATGAAGGTCATGCTCTTGCTCTAGGTCAATTATTAAGGTCAGGAGATACTTCCCTTTCAAGGTAGCCTATAGGATAGTCGGCAGCTGGGTTGCTGCTTCAAGAGCCTCTCCATTTTGGATAGAAAATCATATATTTTGATAAAAAGGTACATGAACATGGCACAAAGAGGGCATTAAATGCTGTATAAAAATGCCAATACCAGAACGAGAAATCAACTGTCCATTTCCAGCAGTCCCATGTAGAGTGAGTAGATCTGCAGTCGGCCATGTGCACGGCTGCTCCCTTTTCATGGGGGTACAAGATCGGAGATAAGATTTCCCTATCGGTTGGACCCCACTGTTATCACCTAGACTGTACACAGGTGATTGCTTGCTTTCATTTGACTATCTCTTTAAAAGAATCATTAAAGACAAGTGTATCTACTGTACGTGACGTGTCAAGTCATTTCATGGATAAGGGACTGTTTGCAGCTATCGTAAATGCTTCTATGGAAGCTGCTAGAACTTTTCCGATTCGATGGGAATCAAACACTGTACATGTGCTGCAGAACAGAAGTATAGAGAAAGAAGAACTGGGTTACAGATGATGATCTCTCTCTAACCGAAGCGTCTTCTAAATCCCAGCAATAAAGTTAAATGCAGTCTTGATTCCCTCATGCTGATGTCTTCAAATTTCCTAAATCTAAGATTGAAGTGTGTCTCCTGGAAATAGAAAAGCTTGTTGTGCTATTATGAAGCAGTTCTCACCAAGTTATGAGCGCAGAATGTAATCTTCCCACCGCTGTACAAGATTTATCATTTGAATAAAAATGCCGAGCGTTCATATGAAACAAGTAAATGTGTGATGCCCCTGTATAGTTGTCTGTGAGTCGTTGGGTCATGGTGCCACTATGCCTTTAATGCAGGTAGGACTTATACACCAAGTCTCCATGAATATCCTGGAAGAAAGTAGACCTACCTGAGGAGTTGGCAAATTTCAAGACACCTCCGAAGTCTCCCAAATAGAGAATAAGGGTTGTGACTGAGGTATGACAAGGGTATGGTAGAAACGAGAAGGGTAAGTGGAATCCACAAAATAGGGCAGCGCATGAGAAGACCTGGGAATGATGTAGAGGCTGCATTGGTTGAAAAATCTTGACGTTACTAAGTCTTAATACTGAATCACTTATGATGCAGCACTAGCATAATCGGTAGCTTTTTATAAGGCAAGGAGGCCTTTGGGCGGATGTCCACCTTTAGGGACATTTTCTTGCTGAAATGCAAGTATTTGGGCTAAAAACAAATTTTTGTAATTGTGTTTAATTAAATATTTTGCACCGTTTGCCTTCGGTAGTCTCTGGGTTGCACTATTGCTGGATGCAGAATGAATTAACTAAAAATTAGAGGAGCAAAATCGAACTTCAAGGTTCGGGTTTTCATACCAGATACTTGGTATCCAGTGCTGAACAACACCGAACACGGACTTCTCCTGGAAGTCCACTGCAATGTTCAGAGTTTCGGGGAAAGTCTAGAGAAAGAAAGAGAAATTCTTCCAGGTTCGGGTTCCGGTTCAAGTACAGTTCTTCTACCTAAACAAAACTTTGGAATAAGTTTGGGTTGAGTAAGAGAACTTGAACTTCCACGGGTCCCCTCATCCCTACTAAGGATCTATTAGTGAACTCATTCTGATGGTCCAATGGGAGAGTTTGTGATGAGCGAATGTGCTCAGGTAACGTGTTATCATGCTCGGGAGTTATCAGAGTATCTTCACTGTGCTCGAAAAATATGTTCGGGAAAGGACGCAGAGGTGAACAACTCCATTGTACTTGACTGTGCACCAAATCAGCATTCTACGGGATCGCTGATTCGCTAATTTTTGTACTTTTTGATGCATTTGCTACAATTAAAACATGGAGAGTGAAACTATGTGCAGTATTTTTGCAGAGGGTTTACCTTTTTTTGCATCAGATAAACGCTAAATACAAACTGGACACAACTTTTGCGAAAGTCCTGAAAACCAGTACAACTCCACTACCGCAATGTATGAAGACCGCCGTATCACGGTGTACAATGGACACAGCCTCAAACAGTTAATTACCGAACATCGTCAGAAGTGTGTGATAAAAATGGTGCCAGGCTCCGCAGCTGCACGCTGGAAATCAGCCACTTTCTTTGCTAAATTTGTTTTGTTAAGGCTTCTCTGTGCAATTAGGAAATTGGGAAATTGAATTTGACACGGGTAAAATATGAAATTATTTTCTTACATTAACTCCATAAACATGAAAGAACAACAAGAAATCTCCGGTGGGTTCCTCGGCTCCAGACGCCGGTGCTATCTGTCACTGACGGCAGGAGTGAAGTGGGGCAATTAATTGGCTGATCCCTCATTATAAATACTAAAACCATATGGGTGAGCAATTACTCCCGTGTATCACTAATCTGAAGGGTAATCATACTGATTACAGCTGGTCGTAATGATGGCACAAGGCACCAGAAGGGTGGACGCAATGTTGCGGTAGTCTCTTGTCTAGAGTGGACAGATGCCCCGCGGCTGCGGCCATGTACGACCGAGGCTCGTCATGTGCCAACGTTCTTTGCTCTTTCATTGCATTTGGCCATGTCTGCATGAGAGCGACAGATGGGGCCTCTTCTCACAAGTCATGAAAAATATATATATATAATGTGGCCTGTCCGTCAGTAAAGCATGTTCTCGATGAAGGTTACGTGGTAATATCACACAGTCTGGCGGGTTATTCTGTACTACTGAATGATTCAGGGGATGAGCTCGTTAGTAAGAATGGTAATAAGATGCACATGAAGGCATGAATAAATCTAAAGTTCTACTTGTTAGCTTTATTTTTTTTCTTAAATACAAAACAAATATTTATATCTTATTGTCATTATTATTAGTATTCTTCTACTGTGCTACCTGCCACCATAACTCTATTTAGGCTTTTTGCAGGTTTTTTTTTTTTTTTACTATTATGCTTATATAGCGTCATCAATCATATTCTGCAGCGCTTTACAGACATCATCATCTCTGTCCTCATTGGCGCTCACAATCTATATTACCTATCAATAAGTCTTTGGAATGTGGGAGGAAACCGGAGAAGCTGGAGGAAAGCAACGCAAACATGGGGAGAACATACAAACTCCTTGCAGATGTTGTCCTTGGTTGGATTTGAACCCAGGACTCCAGCGCTGCAAGCTGTCTTCAATGAAAGCAGACTTTCCCATTACTGAAATAGGAGGTGACAGTTGGCACTCATAAAGCTCTGCCTTCTAGCTCCTCCCCCTCAAGGCGGCATAAAATGTTATGGGTACCAACTGCCGTATCCTATTTTAGTAAAAATCTGTCTTCACTGAATATGGATTCTACCCTGGAATTGAGAATTTTGAAAATAAACAATCAGTCCAGGTGGAGAAAGAAGAAAACTTCTCTGATAAGATATATTACTAAGTTGCTTATTTTCATGTGAACTATTTACTTATGAAATGAAAATGAAAACAACGGTTACACTTTAAGTCCATGTTAATGTTAGTATTTTGTCAGTATTTTACATCAGTATTTATAAGCCCAATTCAGGAGTGGAAGAATCAGAGAAAAAGTATAATAGAAACACGTCACCACTTCTTCATTTTTCACCCACTGTCACGCTGTGGCCTGAGTCTCTGATCTTACTATACTTCTGTTAATGTCCTAAGCTGTTCCCTCCCTCATGAGGCCTGGGACAGATATGTTAATGTATATACATGTATGACAAACAGGGATAACAAAAAGCAATTTACATACAAAAACACTCACCAAGAGTAGAGAGGAATAAAGGGAAGGATAGGAAGGTATAAAACAATTGGGAATAGGAAAACGGACAAAGCATACACACAAAAACAGCAGACAACAATCTCCAGCAGCAACTACGAACTCCAACTTCAGCACATCAACTCCAGCAAGCTAGGAAGTAAAACTTTCACAGGCAGGGATGAGAAGGTCTGGCCAGGTTTTATAAAGAGAGAAAATTAGCAGGTCATGAGCAGCTGTGAGAAGGAGCTGCATGTCTGTAGCCAGCATACAAAGAGTTTTTAACCTCTTCAGCGCCAAAGGAATCAAAGTCCATTTAATATGAGGAATAAAACACACAGACGACCTGCGATTCATAGTATATAATGATCGCCTAATCCCATATCTCCCAGGAGGACGTGACACACTCGTGACACCCACTCCTACTTTTGGCTTACAAATACGATGTAAAATACTGACCAATTACTGAACGTGTCAAGGTGGCCTTAGGGTGAAAATCTCAAAGAGGCTTCATTACATTATTATTATTAATAATACAAGTTATATAAACAGGAAACATCCACCTAAAAGGAAAATAGTTTGGCAGACGGCAATCCAATTTTAAACACAAATTATAAGGAAAATGGGCAGTTTTTTAAGACACCAACATGGCGGCTTCATTGAATACGGCCATCTTGATTTCTGCTTCAGTTTTTTGAAGTGGGAAGGTAGGTTTGCGACCATCAAAAACGACTATAGATGTAGCAGCAACCACTGTTCTCTTTCAGCAAAAGTTGGAATATCCTGCAACACTGGGCAAATCTTGTAGGAAGACTACTTCTAAACCTCCTGTAGCCACATGAAACCTTTTAGATCCTTACAATGAACTTTTTTACTCTTCACTACACTGTAAGCTTTTCAGGGGATATAGCTCTGGGATCGCCGTCCGGGTAGACGGAGTGGCACGGAAACAGTTCATTCACAGACAGCAGTTCTGGTAAAAACTGGCCGCAACCAGTTTTATTAAAGTCCACAGCAAACTGAACATAATCAAAACCAAATCATAAACATAAGACCTGGGCTTGTCCAGCCACTTACTACACTTAGATAGATTTCCCTATCTGTCCGGGACCAGACTCTAACAGCCTGGGCCAAAACAACACATATGTTCAGCATTTACCAGCATGGAGTTTCACAGAGTCTCCTCCTTGTGTCTGAAGGCACCTTCAACGTCCAGACTTGAGAGAGCTCCCCTCCTATTCAGCAGCTATCCGCATGGATTCTCACAGAGACTACTCCTGTGTCCGGGGTACATCGAGCACCCAGACTGAGACAGCTCATAATCCTGGAGACTCCTTCTTGTGCCTGGACTCCTTGTCCAGACTAAGCGAGCTCTCTGACTGTGTTTGCAGACACTTACTTCTGGTCTCCTAATTAACAGCTGAATGGTTTCAGGCCTGAGCTGCAAGTGTGTAATGAATGTAAGGTGTAGTGACCTTTCTCTACCACTAGGTTTACAAAGCCACACATTTCCCTTATACCATACAGCACAGTACCTAGGTGAAATGTACACCCCATTCGACACATATTCCTTCACTGTCTCACAACACCTAAGTAAGGTCTAAAATTCCTTGGCATCTCCCATGATGTCAAAGAATTATCTCCTTTTAAGAATTGAGGCTGTCATTGCCAGATCACAAGTCAGAAAGTTAAATTTGTCTGCCTATATTTTCTCCAAAAATACAGCTCAGTGCGTCCCCCCATACTACAGCCGGGGAGGATTTATAACACAAGATACAAGTGCTCAGAGGATCAGTGAGAAGGAGAGCATGCCTTGAATAATCTGCTCATCTAGATCGCTTCGGAGTTTGTTTTAACTAAAATCTCTACAGCTTTGTAAGCTTCCTTACTAATTAAAAGATCAAGACTTAATTTTCCATTTTAATATCTTACTGGCAATGTGGCTCATCTGCACTTAGTCTCTACTTAAAACAGAATAAATTCATTTGCAATATTGGTTTCTTGTTTGCTTTTCTAGCATTTTATTAACTTCTGAAAAGTTGCACTTAACATCAAGTAAGTATTTATACCAATAATTGATAAAAGGAGTTTCTTACCGTCCGACTGGGACATGCAAATTTACATATGTTAGGGAAATATCTGCATAAATTTACAGAGTATGTTAACAATAACAGTAATTTTGACCAGGGGTGTCGAAAATTTACATGCAACTGTATGTATGAAAAATGCAAAAATGGCTCAGATAAGATACCCTTTAAAATAGGGTTGCTTTTTCAGAGAACCCAAATGTTGTTGTCCCGTTGATCAACTATAGTCTTTCAAAAGAGTTCTGTGTAAAGAATATAAACTACATAGCTAAAAGTAGTTGTAAGATGTTACGGGCTCTTGTGGTGAGATTTTTTTATTCTAAGCTGTTGGTCTAGGTAAGCAGCATGGAACAGAGGTGACAGTGCAGTGGGGCAGGTCTTGATGGACATTGTGGAGATCAGCAAGGACCAGGATAGCAGTTACATGGCAAGGAGAACAGTAGACAAACAAGTGAATCAGGTAGAATGGATGAAGCATAGCCAGGTGTGCGGTTACACTTAAGGTACTGCCACACTTAGTGATCTCGTTAGCGATCTCAATAACGACGCAAGCTAATGAGATTGTTTTTGTGATCGTTTTAATGTCGCTAGTAGCTGCCACACTTAGGATCTCATTAAACGTACGGTTTAATTCGTTACATTGCGCATGGTAAAAAAAACAGCGCACATCGCTCACAAAAGGTGCCAGACACAGCGATATAGGCTCACCAGCGGGACGCCAACGATCTAAATACGGTCCAGAACTCTAGTGAACGATCAGCGAGATCACAGCAGGGGCCACTTGTTGCTACATGCCACACACGTTAGCGTCACGAACGAGATCGCTAAATAGTGACGTATTTTAGCGACCTCGTTAGCGACGCTGTTTAGTGTGGCATACCCTTTAGGAACAGTAGCAGGAAAAGAAAACTGGTATGTTTTCAGCAGGGAAGAGGTTAATCACAGAATGCAGTCTAGAGTCTTCCAGCAGGGCAATATTTAAACAAATGAGTAACTAAGAAGTAAATGTAGTCTGATATCCCCCAGCAGGACAATGGTTATTAGCAGCAAAGTAACAGAGATGTAAATGCAGTCTGGTATCTTCCAGCAAGGCAAAGGTTGATCACAGGAGTACAATGAAGTGTAAAGGACCCGTCACACATAACGAGATCGCTAGCGAGATCGTTTATACGTCACGGGTTTCGCTAGCGATCTCGTTACGTCTGACAGGTAGCAACGATCAGGCCCCTGCTGTGAGATCGCTGATCGTTACAAAGCTTCCTGGACCATTCCTGGGTGGTTGCGCTCCCTTCTGGGCAGTGTGCATCGCTGTATTTGACACCTAACCAACGACCTCGTTAGCGATTCAGAACTGAGACACGTAGGCGTGCATAAATTGGACTTTTCCGCGCCCGTCATCCCCGATTGGTGGTCGCTACAGCATTCTCATTTCCCACCGTGCATAAAGAAAGCAACAGAATAGCGATTCCATCCTTTGTTTCTGACCTCGTGCTGGATTGCTGATCTTAGCAGAATTCTCCGGGCTGTGTGGAGTCATAGCCGAAGAACACTACAATCCACAAACCAGAACGCTTGTCAGGAACAAAGCCCAGATGAATGGATTACGGAGTCACATCGCCGAAGAACGCTGACTACGATCCGAAACCAGAACGCTTGTCAGGAACAAAGCCCAGATGAATGGATACAGAGTCACAGCCGAAGAACGCTGCTACGATCCGAACCAGAACGCTTGTCAGGAACAAAGCCCAGATGAATGGATACAGAGTCACAGCCGAAGAACGCTGCTACGATCCGAACCAGAACGCTTGTCTGGAACAAAGCCCAGATGAATGGATACAGAGTCACAGCCGAAGAACGCTGCTACGATCCGAACCAGAACGCAAACAGGAACAAAGCCCAGATGAATGGATACAGAGTCACAGACGAAGAACGCTGCTACGATCCGAAACCAGAACGAAAACAGGAACAATGGACAGAATTGCTACAATGTGGCTTTATTTTAAACCTGCCGCCCAATCAGAACGCAGTAGGTCCACCAATCGGAGATGATTGGTGACACAGTACAGCCCCTATCAAGGTGTGAATCGTTGAACTAGCTGCTGTGTGAAAGCATCCCAACGACCAATGAGATCGTTAGTTAGATTGCTGGGGCAGCCAAAATCGTTGGGAAGTTCTGCATGTTTGACAGCTCCTCAACGATAATGATACGGCTCTCCAGCGATCTCAAAATCGTGACGTAATAACAATCTCGCTAGCGATCTCGTTATGTGTGACGGGGCCTTTACTAGTCTGGAGACTCGCCTGAAGAAAATGTGCTTAATTGAGACCAAATGTGAACAGTTGAGATAAACGTTGTGAGAAGTTGGTATCTGAGATGAGATGGTGTGGACAATACCAAAAAATTGTCCTGAGTTTAGATACATTGCTGCCTACAACATGGAAGCCAGGAGTGACTGAGGAGAGGATAGACACCTTATTGGAGTTGATAAATGAAGTAAATTAAATCTCCTAATAAATTTCAGGGTTATGATGTCTCAAGATTTTGCTGGGTTAACTGTTAAAATACAGCTTGGACCACAACAAAGGAAGGTGACAACAGAGGAGGGAGCAATGCCCGGCACTGGAGCCAGGACAAGTAAGTAAAAAGCTGAAACATTGTATCCATACACTGTACAAATCACATTAAATACATTTAAATTCCAAAAATATGAACGTTTGGAAAAGAGGGTCTGGAGATGGAGATAGTTTTCACTTTGGAGGTCTTCGTGCCTTCGCTTATCTATGAAGGTCATCTGCTATATTTTCGAATGACTTTTTTGGGGGTGGAAATGGCATCTCTGCAACCAAAAGAATATTATTGAGGCCAGTCATCAATATTGGTGGAAATGATAATTAGAACTTCCACACATCTCTCCGCTCTGTAGCGCAATTACGCCATATCGATGAAAATAGTTAGATAATACAATGGTGACTGACTTAAATGTGATACGTTTTATTAAACTATTGCATAATTCAACAAAGTCCAGGCAGAAACTTTCAAAAGTTACGGAAATATTATTTAATGGACTGTCACAGCTCATTCATCTTAACGAGAACTGCAAAGCTTCATTTCTCCTTCAGTAATGGTACGGGGGGAAGGGAACAATTTCTAATGATTGACAGCACAGATCATAGATGATTGTTGAAGTTCTCAGAACTGAAAGTCTCTATTTATAAGGGGCTGCTCACATACAAAAAAAGGGATGCCCAAAGAGGCAATTTATGTACATCAGTTGTGACAAGACGAACAAAGTAAAAAAAAAACTACGGTTGCATATTCTACTTCCAAAATCCTGGCTGAAAGATCTCTGGAAGCTTTATTGGTGGTGCACTCCACATCTGGTGGCATTTTTTTTTATCTAATTATTCCATATTTGTGCCATAAAATGAATCCTTTTTCCAGGGCTGCCTTTGTGTCTCATTATTTTCCTAAATCATTAGATCACAAAGTTCTCAGAGACTCAGAATAAGGACACGTGCACACAGAGGAGTTTATTTAGGATTTTTTTTGGAGCTGGTCCACTTGAAAATTACTTTAAAAAAATCACTTGGAAAAAACTTGAAAGGCTCATCCTATTCATTTTTATTGTTAAATCGTTTTGTTGGTCTAATTCAGGCTTTTAAACATGTTTTTTCCCACTTTAGGCAAAAAAAAAACAAATTACCGGTAAGTAAAGGACAGTTTTTTAAAGCAGCTCCGAGTGGGATCTGCCGTAAACTTGGCATCATCTAATCAAAAGGCTTCAAAAATCTCGGCAGGAAAATCAAATAATCCAAAACTTTTTAAAAACTGTCCAAAACAAATAAAAAAAAAAGAACTTCCAAAAACTCTACAAAGACTTTTTCTCCACTAGGAGACTTGTCATTTTTGACCACCAAAAAACTCACAGAGCCTAAGAGAGACAAGTGCATGTGATAAATGAGCCGTTTCTAGAATATTCTCACGCCACATCCCCCATTTCAGTGCAGACTATTCCAATTCCCTTCTTTGTAATGCCTCCTGTTGTTTTACTTACTATATCGTTATATCACAGTCACAAACACAAACCCGAGGAGCCCCAGCTAGGATGATTACCAATGATTTAATGCACTTACTTTGTGTCAGCCTGAGAATAAATGCTTTTACCCAGCAAATTTGTCATTTATTAAAGATAACAAGATGAATTGTGCGATGGGTTTTTTACACCAGGCCTCGTGCTCAGTCTGCGCCAGGAGAAAGTTCCATGGCTTGTAATTTACAAGAGATCGATGTGCACTTATTTTGGTAAAACATGATTTATTTTTTTGGCTTAGTAAAGTGGTTGTGCACTACTATTTCCATATTTTACCTATGATATTTAGTATAATGGTTTCTCCTTTCTGCCTCCAACTTCTCGTCGAAACGTCACCATGCTGTCACTCAAGAAGCTGTCTAAATGGGGCCTCAACATGCCTATAGATGGGGCCTCCAGGAGCCTATTAATGGAGTTTCATCGGGCCTATAGATGGGACCTCCAGGAGCCTATTAATGGGGTCTCAACAGACCTATAGATGGGGCCTCCAGGAGCCTATTAATGGGGTTTCAACGGGCCTATAGATGGGGCCTCCAGGAGCCTATTAATGGAGTTTCAAAGGGCCTATAGATGGGGCCTACAGGAGCCTGTTAATGGAGTTTCAACTGACCTATAGATGGGACCTCCAGGAGCCTATTAATGGGGTCTCAACAGACCTATAGATGGGGCCTCCATGGGCCTATTAATGGGGTCTCAAAGGGCCTATAGATTTCGTCCTCCAGGAGCCTATTAATGGTGCCATAGTGGACCTATAGATGGAGACTCCAGGGGCCTTTTAATAGGGCCTCAATGGACCTATAAATGGGGCCTCCAGGGCCTATTAATGGGGTCTCAACGGGCCTATAGATGGAGCCTCCATGGGCCTATTAATGGGGTCCTGCAGGTACCTATTAATGGGGCCTTAGCTAGCCTATAGATGGAGCCTCAACAGACCCATAGATGAAGCCTCCACGGGCCTATTAATGGTGCCTCCATGGGCCTATAGGTGGTGCAGGAAGGAGAAATAAGCAGACAGAGCCTTACAGGTAGACGACAAGTGGGAGCATGTGACCCCTACATGTACCGCAACAGATCAATATAAGTAAATGACAGACAATGAGGAAAAATAGAGGACAAACTTTATTCCCTACCTGCACGCTGCACAATGCCTACTAATAATGTTAAGGACCTTGAGCCTAAGGAAGTATGGCAGCACAGGACAAGGAGCACTAAAGAAGGCACAATATGTATAAAGAACAGAAACGAGAAGACAAAGGAGGCGGTGGGGCTGTGTGGGTGCACTGCGCCCTGGCAAGTATTTGCACCTCCTACTTTGTATACCTTTAACACGCCCAAGTCTCTTCCCTCAAGTCTAGTGTTGAACCCTTTGTTCCCCAAGCACGCATACTGTATTTTAAGAAAACACTAATTAAAGTAAGGCCACATTCACATTTCTGAACATTCCGTTTGTTTACTCCATTTAGAGGAACAAATGTCGTTCATTGTCAAAAGTATTCATGTGTATCCATTATGCTAAAGTAGCAAAGGGGCCACACTGATTATTAGAGGGTCTGTCTGGGTCCCATTTTTGAGTACAATGCCTCTGCCTACACCGGTGTGCCTGAGTGTATGCCCCCGATTGAACACAATGCCTTTGCCTACACCAGTGTGCCCTGAGACTATTGTCAGTTGACCCAATCAAAACTCAGGGGTTGATTCATTATACAGTATTCACTAAAATGTTTGCATCACTCGTAGTTGCGCAACATTTTAGTGACATTTGGTGTTTTAAGACAGCCCCGGCCAGTTTCGCCAAATGTAGTTGAGCTTAAATGGGTATTTACGTGGCTGCAAAATTTATGCAACAAAAGTGGCTTTAGATATTAAAGAAATATACACCAGCCCCTGACTAGAGTGCGTTTCTTATAGAGGCTGAAAGTTCTTTAAAGTGAGCACAAATTTGAATGACTTTGGCGCTTTTTACTGCTGCACATTTTCATTAAGGCTAGCCTTTAAAACACAAGTCTTGATTAATAAAGATCTTAGCATTTACTCACGAAGAGCTGAACAATCTGTCCTACCCTCTGCAGCAGACCAATTGAGATGACTTTGTCATGCTGCAGCACTCTGCATAGGCATTCATAGAATGTTAGAGTTGGAAGGGACCTCCAGGGTCAGTGTGTCCAACCCCTGCTCAATGCAGGAGTCACTAAACCATCTCATACAGATGTCTGTCCAGCCTCTGTGTGAAGACTTCCATTGAAGGACAACTCACCACCTCTCGTGGCCGCCTGTTCCACTCATTGATCTCCCTCACTGTCAAAAAGTGACAAGTAGTGTCATCCTACTGTGATAGCTCAGTGAAAACTGTAAAAACTACAATAGTTCATGTTTTGTAAATGTGGACAAAGAAAAAAACAGCAACAATTGACGCACTTGGGCGGAATACTAAGACCATCGAGGGCTTTTTTTTTTTCAATAGTCAGTGAAGACCACTATTGGGCTCTGTTCACACTGGCATTAGTGTCGGGTCCACTAGGCCTTTATTGCTCTTGAAAAGATTGTCATATCTGCTTTGCTGATTTTCTTACAAATTGGCACCTGCTGAACCGGGAGGCAATGGATCATCAAGATTCATTAGAATCTGTTCCACAATGAACCCATTGTACGCACTGTGGTTCTTGCAGCAGAGACTTATAATCTTTTTTAGATAATTAGGGTTGGATAGATGTTAGTGAGGGTCCCTAGTAGCAGTGTCATACGATGCATGGATAATTTATGCTAAATTATTGAAGTCTGATGTACATTTCATTGTGTTGGATTCATCATTAATGAGACAACAGGAGTCCGAAGTATCGGTCCTTTACTTATCTCCTCTGCGGTAATAAACATGCTCTGGATGCATAGTTCTTCTCATTAGCAGCACACATAGGGGGATTCATAAATGTAACATAATAAAACATAATGATCGCAGCTTTGGCCACTTATTTAGTGTTTCTGGAGAACATGGCTGGAAAAGTTGCTTACAAGAGACTTTGCGCATATGAGATTCTTGGATTCCCTTGACACCTCACTCCACATTTCTCTAAGCACACTCCAGGCTCTCACACATTTCCTTGGGTGGCCTGATTTCCTAGCACAACCGGTTGACTAAATGAAAAATGACAACCTCCGATATTCTGCAGATGTTGTCACTTGAGAGTCCGAGCTTCGCAGAGACAAATCGTTACACCGGTCAAGAACTGATTCTACGCTTATAAAAGTAATACATCCAATACTAGAAATTGTGAGAAATTCAAAAAGAGGACAATATAGCCATCTGGGAACATAATCTAAGTAAGAGTCCCTCCACAAATATATTGCAGTATAGGGGTAATGTACTTCCAGTTAATAGGACACAAAAAATATTGTTTTTATTTCTTTGTTTATCCCTTAGAACTTGATTCGCCATTCCAATTGATGTCCAATTTTCTAGATACTGAACCCCTGGATATCTGGGTGAAGTCCTTGGAGGAAGAAACAATTTGGAGTCTCCTTATGAATGTCATTTTTTTGTCTGCGTTAATATGATGTATTTATTATGAGTTATATATGTGTTACATGTGGCTATATGTATTATGTAGCGTCGGCGTCCCTGCCCTCTGCCAGGCAGGGACGCTGCTCCCCTCACCCCTCTGCTCCGAGTCCGGCGTCCTCCTCCCGCTCTGCTGGCAGCGCGCGCTCCTTTCCGGCCACTGTGCTTAGGGCGCGCGCGCGTGCGCTACCCCCCCTCTTAAAGGGGCCGCGCGCGTCGTCTTAAGGAGTCCCGGCCAATGGCCGGAGGACTTCACCTTATATAAGGCACTTCCTCCAAAATGGAGGTGCCCGAGCAATGTTGTTGCACTGTTCACTACTCTGCTTCAGTCCTCAGGGTCCATTGCCAGTTACCTGCCAGATTCCTGCCAGTTTGCTGTCTGTTCCTGCCTGTTATTCCGCTTAACTGCTTGCTAGCCAGTGGTTCGACAGTCTGCCTATCATCACCTGCCAGTCTGTCCATAGACCAGCCTGCCGCTCACCTGGGAGCGCTCATCTGTTACCTGCCTGCTAGCCTACCTGGAGGCTCTACCGTCACGTGCTGAGACCTTCTGCTGTTCCAGTGACTCTCGCCCGCTCACCTGGGAGCGCTCATCTGTTACCTGCTTACGAGCCTACCTGGAGGCTCTGCCGTCACACGCCGTGACCTTCTGCTATTCCAGTGATCTTCGCCCGCTCACCTGGAGCACTCATCTGCTACCTTCCTGCTAGCCTACCGGGAGGCTCAGCCATCACAGGTCGTATATACCTTCATCCAGAGACTGCCCCAGTCACTTGCCGTGACCTCCTGCCCGCTCATCCAGAGACTGCCCCGGTCACTTACCGTGACCTCCTGCCCGCTCATCCAGAGACTGCCCCGGTCACTTGCCGTGATCTCCTGCCCGCTCATCCAGAGACTGCCCCGGTCACTTGCCGTGACCTCCTGCCCGTTCATCCAGAGACTACCTCGGTTATCTGCTGTGACTACCTGCCCGTCTACCCTGGTTGCCACCCGCTCCCTTACAAGGACCGCCCTTTGTATAGTAGCTCAGAGGTTCCGCCTCCCAGACCCGTTACAGTTTGCTCGGGCCATGGAACCTGGTGGCACCCAAGCTCCCTCCATCTCAGACCTGTGTCATGAACTGTCCCGTCAGAGGTCCCAACAGGAATCCATCCTGGGTCACCTGCGAAATGTTAATTCTCGCCTGGACACTCTGACAGCTCCACCAGCAACCACCGCTGATGCCACGACTCGCAATCCGGCAGCTCCCCTGCTTCCCAATTCCATGGTTTCCTGTCACGGACCCCGGCTTTCCGCACCTCCTCGCTTTGGAGGCGACCCCGCTCAGGCTCGGGGCTTCATTAATCAGTGCACCCTCCACTTTGAACTTCTCTCCACCAGTTTAACTCCGACCGGGCCAAAATTGCCTTCATCATGTCCCATCTCTCCGGGGAGGCCCTGGCCTGGCTAAATCCTCTTTGGGAGAGAGGAGACCCCCTGTTGTCCGACCTGTCTGCCTTTCTCGCGGCTTTCCGGAAAGTCTTCGACGAACCCGGACGAAAGATCTCATCCGCATCATCTCTGCTACGTCTCCGTCAGGGAAGTCTCACCATGGGCCAATATGCCATACGGTTCCGTACCCTTGCCTCGGAGCTGGCCTGGGATAACGACGCTCTGGTATCTGTCTTCTGGGAGGGTCTGTCCGGCCGTATTAAAGATGAACTCGCCGATCGGGACATTTCTACTACTCTCGATGACCTTATAACTCTTGCCACCCGGATTGACCTACGGTTCCAGGAGCGGGCCAAAGAGGTCACCCGTGAGAGGAGGTTTCCACGTCTTGCTCCTACGTTTCAGAAACCCGTCACTCCCTCCGTTTCTCCCCAGTTACACTCTCCTGAGCCTATGCAGGTCGACCAGACCAAGATGGTCAAGACCCGTCAGGACTTACGCCGTGCCGAGGGGAGTTGCTTCTACTGTGGCAGTAAGGAGCACCGGATTCGTACCTGTCCGGAGAGGTCGGGAAACGCCTGTGTCTAGGTTCGCTCAGAGAGGTCGACCTAGACAAGGAGAAAGCCTCTCCATCTCTGCTGCTGTCAGTCTCAATTCTCTGCAGGGAGAATCGTTATTTCGAACTAGCCCAACTTGACTCTGGAGCAGCCGGGAATCTTATTTCACAGTTCCTGGTAGAAAAATACCGCATTCCCACCAAACCTCTGGCTGTACCAATATCAGTCGCTGCTGTGGATGGGGGTCTCTTACCACGCCCCATCCAACTCATCACCGAATCCATAACTCTGCAAGTGGGAATGTTGCATTCTGAGAGCATCTCTTTTCATGTTCTGCCTGGACTCTCTCACGCCCTCTTACTAGGTCTACCTTGGCTCCAGAGACATGCACCCGTGCTCGACTGGCAGACCAGAGAGGTCCTTCGCTGGGGACAGGATTGTCATAAGACGTGTTTGGCTCCTGTTCATCCCGTTTGTCCTTCTCCTACCCCAACTAATCTACCTGGACTTCCGATTCCCTATTGGTCATTTGCTGATGTCTTTAATAAAAAAGAGGCAGAGACATTACCTCCTCACAGACCATACGACTGTCCTATCTGTTATGATTTGGAAGCTGAGGAGAGCAGGCAAAAAAGGAAATACACCAGAGCAGTTGGAAACTATGAGGCAGCCGTGGAGTGTTCCTAAGTTGGTCCTAGACGCCTCGTCACAGCCTGAGAAACTAACTACACCTAAAGATAGAAAGAGGAAAGCTATCTGTCCCGGAGCAGATCCCCAAAGAACATAGAAAGCCCCCAAACATGTAATGGCGGTTAGACAAGAAGAAATACTGACACAGACAGAAAATAGTATGAGCAATCGTTGGGGCCCAAACTTACTAAATAGAAAAGGATAGGAAGGGCACTTACTGCAATCCCAAAAAACCCTGAAAAGCACCAACTCTACTAATTTCAAAAACACCTGAGATCACACGACCTCTACCACCTAAATTAGTTCTCTGGTGTAACCAAAAACAAAACAGCAGCCACTGAAAAAACTGGAAAATGCAAATATACAAACATCAGTGGCTGAACTGAACTGAGAGGGCAAAAGCCCCCAGAAGGGACCCTGAAGGCCCCCACAGAAGTGCAGGACAAAATGCAAAAATCAATCACAAAAACAAAAAGAAGAAAATGTCTTATCTGTTAGCAGGAGATTCAGACACGACACAGCAGGCTACCAAGGAAACAGGAATCAAGGATTGAGACCAGAACAATTGATCACCGGCAACCCTGATGGGAAGGCCACTCCCTTATATAAGACCAGTCAGAAACACCTGATTCCCACTCCTCTCTACTTTTAGAGGTCTCTGGATCTTTTTGGGACAAAACGGCACCTGCCCCAATTTCAGAGGCATCAACCTCCACCTGAAATGGCAGAGAAACATCAGGCTGCCGTAGAACAGGAGCAGAAATGAATCTCTGCTTAAGTTCCTGAAATGCAGAGACTGCCTCAGGAGGCCAATTCACCACATCAGAACCCTTTCTGGTCAAATCAGTTAATGGTTTAACAATAACCGAGAAATTACCAATAAATTTACGATAAAAATTGGCAAAACCCAAAAATCTCTGAAGAGCCTTTAATGAAGTAGGTTGGACCCAATCACAGATGGCCTGAACCTTGACCGGGTCCATTTCAATATCAGATGGGGACAAAATGAATCCCAGAAATGAGATCCTCTGTACGCCAAAAAGACACTTTGATCCCTTCACATACAGAGCATTCTCTCTCAAAATCTGGAACACAGTCCGAACATGTTTCACATGAGAGTCCCAGTCATTGGAAAAAATCAAGATATCATCCAAATAAACAATCAGAAATTTATCCACAAAATACCTGAAAATGTCATTCATGAAGGACTGGAAGACAGAAGGAGCATTAGTGAGCCCAAAGGGCATCACAAGGTACTCAAAATGCCCTTCAGGGGTATTAAATGCCGTCTTCCATTCATCCCCGTGCTTAATGCGAATAAGGTTATATGCCCCCTGAGGTCAAGCTTGGTAAACCAAGTAACGTTTTTCACCCTGGAAAACAGGTCAGAAATCAAGGGTAACGGATATTGATATTTCACAGTAATATTGTTCAAGAGACGATAATCAATACACGGCCTTAATGAACCATCCTTTTTGGCCACAAAGAAAAAACCGGCACCTAAGGGTGAAGAGGATGGTCTGATATGACCCTTCTCCAATGACTCCTTGATATAAGACCGCATAGCGTCATGTTCAGGTACAGACAAGTTAAAAAGGCGACCTTTAGGGAATTTACTACCAGGCACTAATTCAATAGCGCAGTCATAGCTCCTATGGGGAGGTAAGGATGCAGATTTACTATCGCTAAACACATCAGAAAAATCAATCAAAAAGTCAGGAACATCCTGAGCCTGGGGGGAGGCAGAAAAAACAGGAGTGTTGGTATTAACACATTGGCAGCCCCAACTGGTAACAGACACAGATTTCCAATCCAAAACAGGATTATGAGACTGTAACCAAGGGAAACCCAGTACGATAATGTCATGCAGATTATACAGAACCAAAAATTTGCAACTCTCCTGATGATCAGGTTCTACCCTCATTATCATCTGAGTAGAGAACTGAGGTTTATTCTCAGCCAAAGGGGTAGAATCGATCCCCAGTAGGGGAATAGACTTCCGTAGGGGTATCAAGGGAAACCCACAACGTTTAGCAAAATCAAAATCCATCAGGTTAATAGCTGCTCCAGAATCAACAAAAGCCTGAGCAGAAAATGAGGACAGAGAGCATATCAGGGTAACAGTTAATAAAAACTTAGTCTGAACACTACCCAAGACAACTGAGCATGCAAAACGTCTTCCCGCTTAGGGCAGACTAAAATAGCATGAGAGGCATCACCACAGTAGAAACATAACCCATTGCGCTTTCGAAATTCATGACGCTGTGCCCAGAAACCACTCTATCACACTGCATGGATTCAGAAGCAGGTTCACAAGGCAACATTATTCCACGCATACCTTTCCGCTCACGCAAACGTCTGTCAATTTGAATCGCTAATGACATAGAATCATTGAGACCAGAGGGAACAGGGAATCCCACCATAACATCCTTTATATTATCTGACAGTCCCTTCCGAAAAAGAGCTGCCAAAGCGTCGTCATTCCATTTGGTCAGGACTGCCCACTTACGGAATCTCTGACAGTATAACTCAGCGTCCTCAAGCCCCTGACTTAATGCCAACAAAGTTTTTTCAGCTTGATCAGTGACATTAGGCTTATCGTACAATAACCCCAAAGCCTGAAAAAACGCATCAACGTCACTCAAAACAGGATCCCCAGGTGTCAGGGAAAAAGCCCAATCCTGAGGGTCGCCGCGCAGGAGAGAAATGACAATTTGAACCTGCTGCGCTGCGTTCCCTGAGGACTTAGATTTTAAGGCAAAAAACAATTTACAGTTATTTTTGAAATTCAGAAACTTAGCTCGATCCCCTAAAAACAAATCTGGCATGGGGATCCTAGGTTCCACAACAGGCAACCTAGCAAGATAGGTAGCAATACTCCAAACTTCAGTGGCAAGCTGATCCACACGGCCAGACAACTGTGCAAACTCCATTGAGAGAGAAAAAAAAATCCTCCTCAGCACCCAGAGATACAGAGGGAAAAAAAAATGCAACAAACAGAAAAAAAAAAAAAAATCTCTGACAACTCTGACAACTTTTTTCTTTCCACAATATTTTTCCCTTCTGTGAGTACCATATAATTTTCAGTTTAGGCCGGTGATACTGTTATGATTTGGTAGCTGAGGAGAGCAGGCAAAAAAGGAAATACACCAGAGCAGTTGGAAACTATGAGATTGCAGTACCCTGACTAACCACAACAACTAGAGGCAGCCGTGGAGCGTTCCTACGTTGGTCCTAGACGCCTCGTCACAGCCTGAGAAACTAACTACACCTAAAGATAGAAAGAGGAAAGCTATCTGCCCCGGAGCAGATCCCCAAAGAACATAGAAAGCCCCCAAACATGTAATGGCGGTTAGACAAGAAGAAATACTGACACAGACAGAAAATAGTATGAGCAAACGTTGGGGCCCAAACTTACTAAATAGAAAAGGATAGGAAGGGCACTTACTGCAATCCCAAAAAACCCTGAAAAGCACCAACTCTACTAATTTCAAAAACACCTGAGATCACACGACCTCTACCACCTAAATTAGTTCTCTGGTCTAACCAAAAACAAAACAGCAGCCACTGAAAAAACTGGAAAAAGCAAATGTACAAACATCAGTGGCTGAACTGAACTGAGAGGGCAAAAGCCCCCAGAAGGGACCCTGAAGGCCCCCACAGAAGTGCAGGACAAAATGCAAAAATCAAGCACAAAAACAAAAAGAAGAAAATGTCTTATCTGTTAGCAGGAGATTCAGACACGACACAGCAGGCTACCAAGGAAACAGGAATCAAGGATTGAGACCAGAACAATTGATCACCGGCAACCCTGATGGGAAGGCCACTCCCTTATATAAGACCAGTCAGAAACACCTGATTCCCAATCCTCACAATCTTCACTGGACAGTCCAGTACCGTTTGTAACCACCAGAGGGAGCTTCTGCTCAGAACTCATTTCCAGCCTATTCACAACACCTATCGACCTGTTACCTGGTACTACGCCACCCCGTGGGCGTATTTACCCATTGTCCGCTGTTGAGACACGGTCGATGTCCGAATATATAGAGGAGAATTTGGCCAGGGGATTCATCCGGAAATCTACTTCCCCGGCGGGAGCAGGCTTCTTTTTCGTAAAAAAGAAGGACGGCTCTCTCCGTCCCTGTATAGACTATAGAGGACTTAACCAGATCACGGTGAAGAATAAGTATCCCCTTCCGCTTATTCCTGAATTATTTGATCGTCTGCGGGGGGCTAGAATCTTCACCAAACTGGACCTCCGTGGGGCGTACAACCTAGTCCATATCCGTCAAGGGGATGAATGGAAGACGGCATTTAACACCCGCCACTATGAGTATCTGGTAATGCCCTTTGGTCTCTGTAATGCTCCCGCCGTCTTTCAAGAATTAGTCAATGACATCTTCCGGGACCTTCTCTATTCCTGCGTAGTGGTGTACCTGGACGACATCTTGGTCTTCTCTCCGGATCTCCAGACTCACCGGAGGGACGTTCGTCAGGTTCTGCTCAGGCTCAGGCAGAATCACCTCTTCGCTAAATACGAGAAGTGCCTCTTTGAGCAGACCTCGCTTCCGTTTTTGGGCTACATTATTTCTCAGACCGGTCTACGAATGGATCCAGAGAAACTGTCTGCCATCGAGAAATGGCCCCGACCGGAGGGATTGAAGGCCATTCAGCGGTTTCTGGGCTTTGCCAACTATTACCATCTCTTCATACCGCACTTCTCTTCCCGGACTGCCCCAATTTCCGCGCTCACCCGTAAGGGCACTAACCCCAAAGAGTGGACGCCCGAAGCAGAGGAGGCCTTTCTTTCCTTAAAACAGGCTTTCTCTTCTGCCTCGGTGCTGCATCGCCCGGATGGCAACAAGCAGTTCTTCCTGGAGGTTGACGCTTCCTCTCTGGAGCCGGAGCGGTACTTACTCAGAAATCATCTTCCGGGAGGATGGTAACTTGCGGCTTCTTCTCCAAACTCTTCTCCTCTTCTGAGCGCAATTATTCCATAGGAGACCGAGAGTTATTGGCCATCAAGCTGGCATTGGAGGAGTGGCGTTACCTACTCGAGGGGGCTCTTCATCCGGTGATTATTTACACAGACCACAAAAACTTGGCTTACCTCCAGCATGCCCAGAGGCTTAACCCGCGCCAAGCTCGGTGGTCATTGTTTTTTGCTCGCTTTGATTTTGTTCTACATTTTCGCCCGGCTGACAAGAACATCAAGGCGGACGCCTTGTCCCGATCCTTCCTGGTGTCGGATCTCGAGGAGGAACCTAAACATATCATCGATCCCGCCAGAGTCATGCAGGTGGCTCCCATGAGCCTGAACCGTCTCCCTCCCGGTAAGACGTTGTATCGGTAACCGATCGGGAGAGGATCCTACACTGGGGTCATTCGTCCAAACTGGCTGGCCACGCCGGTCAGAGAAAGACCCTCCAACTTATTTCTCGGCATTACTGGTGGCCTACCATGCACAAGGACGTAATAGATTTTGTTGCTGCCTGTGTCTCCTGTGGCCGCAACAAAGTTCCGAGACACCTGCCTGCTGGTCGCCTTCTTCCGCTTCCTGTACCCACTGCCCCCTGGCAGCATATAGCCATGGACTTCATAACGGATCTCCCTGTCTCTGCTGGTTATACGGTCATTTGGGTGGCCGCTTTTCCAAGATGGCTCACTTTATTCCCCTGCCAGGCCTCCCGTCTGCACCCGAGCTGGCTAAAGACTTTATTCGCCACATTTTCCGACTTCATGGCCTGCCCCGTCACATCGTGTCGGATCGAGGGGTACAATTCACCTCGCGTTTCTGGAGAGCCACTTGTAAATTGTTGGACGTCACCCTGGACTTCTCCTCCGCTTACCACCCACAATCCAATGGTCAAGTGGAGCGGATCAACCAGATCCTGACCAGTTACCTCCGGCACTTTGTTAATGCCCATCATTCTGACTGGGTCGATCTCCTGCCATGGGCCGAATTTTCTTACAACAATCACGAGAGCGAATCTTCCTCCAAATCCCCGTTTTTTTGTAGTCTTCGGTCAGCATCCTCGGATCTCTTTTCCCGTCTCCACCACAGTGGACAATCCGGCTGCTGAATCTCTTGTTAACAAATTTTCCTCCATATGGGAGAGTACTCGGTCCGCACTTCTCCTGTCATCCGAGCGTATGAAAAGACATGCTGACAAAAAACGTCTGGATCCTCCTCAATTCCGTCCTGGAGATAAGGTCTGGCTCTCGTCCAAGTATGTTCGGCTCAAGATTCCTTCCTATAAGTTAGGTCCTCGGTTCATCGGTCCTCTGGAGGTCATCAGTCAGATCAACCCGGTGGCCTATAAATTGAAACTCCCGGCCAACTTACGGATCCCTAACTCCTTCCATGTATCTCTTCTCAAACCGGTGGTACTTAACTCTTTTTCCAAGTCTACAGGCACGCCTCCGGCTCTGGTTTCAGCTGAAAACGAATTTGAGGTAGAGAATATTCTGGCCACCAAAAGGGTAAGAGGGAAGACCTATTTTTTGGTTGATTGGAAGGGGTTTGGTCCTGAGGAGAGAACGTGGGAGCCACGGGAGAACATCCATGCCCCTCTCATCCTAGCTAAATTTCTGTCTGGCCTAAAAAAGGGGGGACCTAAAGGGGGGGGGTACTGTAGCGTCGGCGTCCCTGCTCTCTGCCAGGCAGGGACGCTGTTCCCCTCACCCCTCTGCTCCGAGTCCGGCGTCCTCCTCCCGCTCTGCTGGCAGCGCGCGCTCCTTTCCGGCCACTGTGCTTAGGGCGCGCGCGCGTGCGCTACCCCCCTCTTAAAGGGGCCGCGCACGTCGTCTTAAGGAGTCCCCGGCCAATGTTTCTGGAGAACATGGCTGGAAAAGTTGCTTACAAGAGACTTTGCGCATATGAGATTCTTGGATTCCCTTGACACCTCACTCCACATTTCTCTAAGCACACTCCAGGCTCTCACACATTTCCTTGGGTGGCCTGATTTCCTAGCACAACCGGTTGACTAAATGAAAAATGACAACCTCCGATATTCTGCAGATGTTGTCACTTGAGAGTCTGAGCTTCGCAGAGACAAATCGTTACACCGGTCAAGAACTGACTCTACGCTTATAAAAGTAATACATCCAATACTAGAAATTGTGAGAAATTCAAAAAGAGGACAATATAGCCATCTGGGAACATAATCTAAGTAAGAGTCCCTCCACAAATATATTGCAGTATAGGGGTAATGTACTTCCAGTTAATAGGACACAAAAAATATTGTTTTTATTTCTTTGTTTATCCCTTAGAACTTGATTCGCCATTCCAATTGATGTCCAATTTTCTAGATACTGAACCCCTGGATATCTGGGTGAAGTCCTTGGAGGAAGAAATAATTTGGAGTCTCCTTATGAATGTCATTTTTTTTGTCTGCGTTAATATGATGTATTTATTATGAGTTATATATGTGTTACATGTGGCTATATGTATTATGTAGCGTCGGCGTCCCTGCCCTCTGCCAGGCAGGGACGCTGTTCCCCTCACCCCTCTGCTCCGAGTCCGGCGTCCTCCTCCCGCTCTGCTGGCAGCGCGCGCTCCTTTCCGGCCACTGTGCTTAGGGCGCGCGAGCGTGCGCTACCCCCCCTCTTAAAGAGGTCGCGCGCGTCGTCTTAAGGAGTCCCCGGCCAATGGCCGGAGGACTTCACCTTATATAAGGCACTTCCTCCAAAATTGAGGTGCCCGAGCAATGTTGTTGCACTGTTCACTACTCTGCTTCAGTCCTCAGGGTCCATTGCCAGTTACCTGCCAGATTCCTGCCAGTTTGCTGTCTGTTCCTGTCTGTTATTCCGCTTAACTGCTTGCTAGCCAGTGGTTCGACAGTCTGCCTATCATCACCTGCCAGTCTGTCCATAGACCAGCCTGCCCGCTCACCTGGGAGCGCTCATCTGTTACCTGCCTGCTAGCCTACCTGGAGGCTCTACCGTCACGTGCTGAGACCTTCTGCTGTTCCAGTGACTCTCGCCCGCTCACCTGGGAGTGCTCATCTGTTACCTGCTTGCGAGCCTACCTGGAGGCTCTGCCGTCACGCGCCGTGACCTTCTGCTATTCCAGTGATCTTCGCCCGCTCACCTGGGAGCACTCATCTGCTACCTTCCTGCTAGCCTACCGGGAGGCTCAGCCATCACAGGTCGTATATACCTTCATCCAGAGACTGCCCCAGTCACTTGCCGTGACCTCCTGCCCGCTCATCCAGAGACTGCCCCGGTCACTTACCGTGACCTCCTGCCCGCTCATCCAGAGACTGCCCCGGTCACTTGCCGTGATCTCCTGCCCGCTCATCCAGGACACTGCCCGGTCACTTGCCGTGACCTCCTGCCCGTTCATCCAGAGACTACCCCGGTTATCTGCTGTGACTACCTGCCCGTCTACCCTGGTTGCCACCCGCTCCCTTACAAGGACCGCCCCTTTGTATAGTAGCTCAGAGGTTCCGCCTCCCAGACCCGTTACATATTAACACAGTTGTTTCCACACATCTTTATTTGTAGCACTTCTGCAATGTACATATAGTACATACTTTACAAAATGTCTTATTTTTATGGTAAAAATCAGGCCAAAAGCACAAGCCCCTATCACAGACATTTGTGCTGATGACCTGGCCTCCCACTTTATAGAAAAAATAGATACTATCCGTCAGGAAATCTGCTCTCAACCACCAAGTGCTGTGACTCCCATCCCACCCTGCATTTCCCCTGGCTCAATTTCCACATTTGATCCCATCACAGAAGAAGAAGTCTCCAGACTCCTCTCTTCCTCTCGTCCGACTACATGCACTACCGACCCCATCCCCTCACATCTCCTCCAGTCTCTTTCTCCTGTTGTCACAACTCACCTAACTACAATCTTCAATCTCTCACTCTCCTCTGGCATTTTCCCATCCTCCTTCAAATACTCCATCATTACTCCACTACTAAAGAAACCCGCTCTTGACCCTTCCTGCACAAACAACTACAGACCGGTCTCCAATCTCCCCTTCATCTCCAAACTTTTGGAGCGCCTAGTCTACTCCCGCCTCACCCGTTACCTCTCCACTCACTCCCTCCTAGACCCTTCACAGTCCGGCTTCCGACCCCTACATTCGACTGAAACTGCACTCATCAAAGTGACCAATGACCTTCTGACAGCAAAACGTAACGGCGACCACTCTCTGCTCATTCTACTCGACCTTTCTGTAGCTTTCGACACGGTTGACCACCGTCTCCTACTGTCCAGGCTCCACTCTCTAGGTATTAAGGACACTGTTCTCTCCTGGTTCTCCTCCTATCTTTCTGACCGCTCCTTCAGTGTTTCGTTCTCTGGCTCCACTTCATCTCCTCTCCCTCTCACTGTCGGTGTACCCCAGGGCTCAGTCCTTGGCCCCCTTCTCTTCTCTCTCTACACCGCCCCAATTGGACAGACCATCAGCAGATTTGGCTTTCAGTACCATCTTTATGCTGATGACACACAATTATACACGTCATCCCCCGACCTTACCCCCGCTGTACTACAGAACGCCACCGACTGTCTGTCCGCAGTCTCCAACATCATGTCTGCTCTCTATCTGAAACTCAACCTCTCCAAAACTGAACTTCTTCTGCTCCCGCCGTCTACTAACCTCCCTAAATCTGACATTTCCCTCTCAGTGGGCGGCACCATAATAACACCCCAGCAGCAGGCTCGCTGTCTGGGTGTTATGTTTGATACCAATCTCTCCTTCACCTCCCATATACAATCTCTTGCCCGCTCTTGCCGCCTACACCTAAAGAACATCTCTAGAATCCGCCCTTTTCTCACCATGGAAACAACAAAAACCCTCACTGTAGCATTGATCCACTCCCGCCTGGACTACTGTAACGCTCTATTATTGGCCTCCCCATTACTCGACTATCCCCTCTCCAGTCCATCCTTAATGCAGCAGCCAGGGTTATCCATCTGGCTAATCGGTACTCGGACGCGTCCGCTCTTCGCCAGTCCTTACACTGGCTGCCCATTCATTATAGGATCCAATTCAAAGTACTTGTTCTCACCCACAAAGCTCTCCACACTGCAGCACCCCCCTACATCTCCTCCCTCATTTCTATCTATCGGCCTAACCGACTGCTGCGCTCTGCAAACGACTTTCGACTAACCTCTGCACTAATCCGTACCTCCCACTCCCGACTCCAAGACTTCTCCCGCGCTGCGCCAATCCTCTGGAATGCTCTACCCCAAGAAATTAGGACTATCCACAATTTGCATGGTTTCAGGCGCTCCCTCAAAACACATCTGTTCAGAGCGGCCTATCACATTCACTAATCAAAGTCATTCTATGTGTAAGTGTGTGTGTGTGTTTCGCCCATTCACTATCTCCATCCATCCCTCACTCCCTTAAGATGGCTGGACCATCATTGTAAATGCACCATTGTATATACACACCTGTATTTTGTATCTCCCCCACCTCATTGTAGATTGTAAGCTCTCACGAGCAGGGCCGTCTTATTTTGCTTTAATTACTGTATTGTTAACGTTGTGTACTTATGACTTGTGTTTTGAAACTGTTAAACTGTAAAGCGCTGCGGAATATGATGGCGCTATATAAATAAAGATTATTATTATTATTATTATTATGGTAACTGATAGTTATATCCACTGACACACACTTGCACCTTTTGCAAGATTTATCGCTATCTGTTCTCATCCACAATTCTCATGACATCAGTCCCTAATCAGCTGCATATTTGTTTACGAAACACGCTGACCGTAGGTCACCTTCTTGCTCCTTAATTGTCTTCCTTACTAAACTTCGAAAACATGGCCGACAGTGAAACGCGCGTCGAGGCTTAAGCGGCCGGTATCCTTTCTCCCTCACTAGGATGGGTAAGCCATTCTAATGAATTTATGTTTCCATACCATGCTTTGACTGTTCCGATTCACACAGTTTACTGTGACAAGGAGTAGGCCCCTTTATCAATAATGTGGAAATGCTCTTGTTTGAATATAATGGAGACAATATATTGTTTTTGTCTACTTGTTGGACTTGCACTTTTAACTTACATATCCTTTTGAAACATCCCTAGGCCAGATTCTTGTCTCTGATTATACACAAGATTATGCACATACATTGATACCAGTCTTTACCCGGCAGGGATTAATTATGGGGCTATTTTGATTTTTCTTAATAGCTTTGGCTTTATACCTATTAATTAAATAGGTGGAAACCTTGCTGTATCGTTTCCTGCATTCTATCTGGTGGAACTGTATTACATGCCTTTATCCTTCGTACTAATAAAGCATTTTTTGTTTTAGGAATTCTTTTGCCGAGTAGGATTTACTTCGTTATCTGCAAAAACAATTTAACCGGTTGTATCAGAAAAAAATATATATATATTAGTTACCATTTCTAATGACACTTTTTATTATACTTTGTATCAATTTCCCGTTGTACCCAGGATACTTTCTTCAATGAGAGCAAACAGCGATCTTGGAAATGCATACAAATTGATTAAAAAGTCAATAAAAAGTAGTTCAACTTTAAGGAAAGAATGTCTAAAGCCCCCGTCACACACAGCGATCTGCTGAGTCACTAGTTTTGTGACGCAACAGCGATCTCCCCAGCGATATCGCTGTGTGTGACATTCAGCGACGATCAGCCCCCCTGCCGGGTATCGCTGATCGTCGCTGAATGTCCTGGACATTTTTTTGATCGTTGGTCTCCCACTGGCCAGCACACATCGCTGCGTGTGGCAGGCGGGAGACCAGCGATCAGCTGGTAACCAAGGTACACATCGGGTTTCCAGGCGCCGGGCGGTGCATGACCAATTGGGAGTCAATCAGATTGATGGATGACCCGCAGTCCACAAAGGCTGTAGAGGGAAAAGAACAACTGTCCACTAACAGTTCCACATGAAGCAACACCTTAGAAAACGAGGAAAAGTGTACCTGAAGGTCTGAGTAGCCTCCACGCTGACGACCCAGACCTTGTCGTTTCCCGCCGACCGGGTCGAGGACGGACAGGCAGGACATTCCTTTTTCCAATGTCCAGCTTCACCACAGTAGAAGCACAACTGCTTTTCCCACTGGCGCTTTCTCTCCTTTTCCTTCAGGGTGAGAGCCCCTACTTCCAAAGACTCAGAAACAGTCTCTTTTCCACTGGGGAACAATGGAGTCTCCACCTGCATCACCCCCCTGGCCCGCAACCTGCGGTCCATCCGGACGGCCTGAGTCATGGCGTCCTTCAGGGAGTTTGGTGGTGGGTGTAACACCAAGGTATCCTGCAGTCGCTCGGACAAGACCCTGTGAAAGAGTCCTTGAAGGGCGGCAGCGTCCCAAGAAATCTCCGTGGCCCAGCGGTGGAACTCAGTATAAAACCACTCGGCCGAATTCTTCCCCTGACAGACGCTCATCACCATGTCCTCTGCCAATCGCACTCGGTCCTGCTCATCATATACACTGTGTTCCAAATTATTATCCAAATAATATTTTCTCAGATTTTCCCAAATTACCTATATGAATTGCAGTCATTGTAATTTTCCAGTCAAATACATATTAGAGGACAATTGAAAGGTTTTTGTATAAACTGCCTATGATAACAGTATATTTTTTAAAAAATAAAACACTCAAACTGCACTCAAAATGCATGTTCCAAATTATTATGCACAGCAGAGTTTTCTACCTTTTCATTTTAATAAAGAACAAAAAAATGGTCATTTCTGAAATTATAAGTATTAGCAGGTTATTACAAACTCAAAACTTTATTCTAGGTGATGTTACATTTGCAGATAGGACCCCTTGTTGGAAAGGAGCTTCTGAACTCTCTCGGCCATTGAATTTGTCAGGTTTTGGATGGTTTCTGCTTCAATTGTTTTGCATGAGGACAGAATACCCTCCCAGAGCTGTTGCTTAGATGTGAACTGCCTCCCGCCATCATAGACACTCCTTTTGATGATGCTCCAGAGGTTCTCAATGGGGTTGAGGTCAGGGGAGCATGGGGGCCACACCATAAGTTTGTCCCCTTTTATGCCCATAGCAGCCAGAGATGCAGATGTGTTATGTGCAGAATGAGACGGTGCATTATCATGCATGAAATGATCTTGCTGCAGAATGCACGGTTCTTCTTCTTGACCATGGCAGGAAGTGCTGTTTGAGAAACTCAACATACACTATGGAGTTCATCTTTACCCCTTCAGGGATCCTAAAGGGGCCGACAATCTCTCTCCCCATGATTCCAGCCCAAAACATTACTCCACCTCCTCCTTGTTGGCGCCGTAGCCGTGTTTGCATGGGGTGTCCATCAACCAGCCATCCTCCACTCCATCCATCTCGACCATCGGGCGTTGCACGGCACTTATCGGTGAACAAAACAGTTTTGAAGTCAGTCTTCATGTATTGTTTGGCCCACTGGAGCCGTTTCTGCTTGTGTGCAGTGGATAGAGGAGGTCGACAGGATGGCTTACGCACAGCTGCAAACCTCTGAAGGACCCTGCATCTTGTTGTTCGGGGGACGTTGGAGGCACCAGCAGCTTCAAAAACTTGTCTGCTGCTATGACAAGGCTTTTTTGCCGCTGCTCTTTTAACCTGATGTAATTGCCTGTAGGAAAGAGTCCTCAATTTTCCCTTATCAGCACGCACACGTGTGTACTGTGAATCAGCTACATACTTCTTGATTGTGCAATGATCTCGATGAAGTGTCTTGGCAATGTTGATTGTAGTCATGCCTTGACCTAAACACTCCACAATTTGTTGCTTCTCAGCAGCCGACACATCCTTTTTCTTTCCCATTTTGGCAGAAAATGTAGGCTGCTTAATAATGTGGGACAGCCTTCTTAGTGATATAAAGAGCCCTGACACACATCACCATTAATGAGATAGTTTCAGGACCTGAATCACCTGACGATTGGGGGGCGTGGCTTAAGCTCCAGAGACCTAGAAGCTGAAGGAAAACTCCTAGAAAGGTAACTACGGGACAAAGTAACCCAGGGCAAAGACAGAGACGCAAATCAGAACAGGCCAGGATCAAAGCACGAGATAGCAGGACAGTACCAAAGGATTAGACAGAACGGATCGTCGTGGCCAGGCAGAGGTCAAAACCAAACAGACAGAGAAGGTACAGAAAAAGAATCCAACAAGCAGTATCCAGAGATCAGACCGAGTCAATCATTGTATCTTGCTTGCATCTCGTGCAGCTAATGCGTGACAGAGGGAGCTTTCTCCCTCTGTCAAACCATCAAGATGCAATTGTTGCTATTCATTGCAGCATCTAAAGAGTCAAACAGCTAGGATCAAAGATATCTTCTATCATATCCTCAGCTGTCCGTTACATGAGATCACAGTGACATACTGTATATATATTTAATTTTGCGCTCCGGGTTAATCCTAATAATGAAAGGGATGTCTTGGATTAAAAAAAAAGAAATGATTTGAGAGCAAGACATGCTGCATAAGACTAGAATAATAAATACTCATCTATTTAATCAATACCCTGACTCGAGTCCCTGCCAGTTCTGCAGCAATGACACTGCGCTTGACCATTGCTGCAGACAATCACTGCCCACAGCAGTAGTACTTGCAAGTCCTGCACATGACTGATGTGGTCAGTGATCGATTGCAGTAGTCACATGAAAGATACAGGTGACATTACTGTCCTACAAGTTGGACCACTGGAGTCAATGGGGATTGAATAGGTAAGTAATGGTTATTATATTAGCTTAAAGGGGTTGTCCAGTCTTCTGATAAAAGTCTGCAGTCACTGCATAGTTCCACCCATATTCCGACTAGACATGCCTGGCTTCTTTCCATGCAAGTGAATTGAGCAAAGATGCACACGTCTAGTCTGAATGTATCCAGAAGAGTATGCAAATCTCATGATTGTAGTCTCGTGACTGCCCACTCTTGCCATCAATACTGGTGAATGTAGACAACATGTGCACTGCATGCGCTAAGGAATCAGAAGTTTGTAGTCACATAGCGTGACTGCAGATTTTTATCAGAAGATGGGACAACCCCTTTAAAAGAGATGTCCAGTCCAAATCAAGAAGTCTACAGTCACTATGTGTGACTGCAGACTTCTGAATCCCCTCCGGGCACGCACTGTGTGCTGCAGGGATTCGCGGTTTCTGAGCCGGGACTGGAGGGTATGTACATGTTATGCATCCTCCCGGGCCAGACCTCATCTAGTGGGCATGGCCTCGCTCCATACAAGAGACCGGGCCCAGTCTAGTGACGCAGCCTTCCAGTAGGCATAGCAGACCACAGGGCAAAGCCTCGCTCCATACATGTGTATACTGAGAAAGGCCACATCCACAAGACGGGCTCTGGCCCGGAAGTATGCATAACACATACATACCCTCCCATCCCGACTCAGAAACCAGCGATTCCCCGCAACGCACAGTGGGGAGACTCATAAGTCTGCAGTCATACAGTGTGACTTCAAACTTAACGGTTTGGACCCTACAACCCCTTTAAGTATTTTCTTAGATGGTTTGCTAATATTTACACCAATAAAGACTTGACAGTCAGTTTTGTAAGCGAGAGTATGTAAGGACAAGGTTCCTTTAGGGCATATAATTCCACATGACATAGTGGTAAGATCGCCTGGGTTGCACTGTACCGGGTGACAGCTCTTCAGTCTGTGACATACGGAGATGGAAGCAAAGGTGAAGGGATTAACGTTTCCCTCAAATGAAAGAATAATCCACAAATAAATATCATTTTCAGAAACATTGAATCAACTTACAAGTTGTTAAGAAAATTTATAGAGAAAACACATTAATGACGTCTTTATTTCCTATCAATAGAACGCAATTTGTATGTACTATACTATACAACCTCTGAAAAATCAAAAGGAGGAATCTGAACAAACTCTTACTGGTTCTGGAGAGCACACGGTGTATCAAAAATTCTTATCTGCTGCGAAAAAGATAATATAACATTTCAGATCAGTCCAAAATGCCTAGATAGTGCACATGTAACAGGTGGCCAAACTCACCAATTTCGGCAGGACCTGTCTAATAACCATTGTTTATGGTATCTCCTAAGTAGAGTTGAGCAAATTTGTTCGAATTTGGGTTCGAATATGATCGGCAGCTAATATTGTTTTTACAATATTTGTCAAACACAGCCGAATATTAGAGTCAATGTGAGTAGAAATTACCGAATATGTTCGGAACCGATCATCAAACATAAATTTGGCACGAATAGGGTACCAATATGGCAAATTCAGATTCGGCGACCGAATCCGAACAAATCACTCAACTCTACTCCTAACATAATCAGGTGTAAGTAATGATAAGATCACATTATTCTCTCCGGGGTTATAAGCAGCGGCGGGATGTGTCTGGAGGACTTAGAGGTATATGTTAGCCCTTTTTTCTGAAAAAATATGATGGCTTGGCACAGCTGAGAATTTTTGTGTATGGCGAAGATGGGAAAGATAATTGTCTAAGTGTATGGACACCTTACACGGTTATGCCAAACATTTAAAGTTAGAGAGTTATGGGGATACCAAACAGATTAGGGTCTTTTCCAATGGACAAACGATGGAACAAAAAAATAAATGTAACTGCTAAAATGCTAGGGTTGTATAACCCACAACTAATGGGTAAAACCAAAAAGATACAGCTGCTGCAGCACCATTCGGTTGGAGGAGCCCAATATGGTTAACAAGTGCTGAGCAATTGTCAGTATAGAACGTTATCTCATAATTATGGGGTCTGAAATCTTCTGCCAGAACCAAGCAGTGCCAAGCATGAGTAAAGCCCGCCATACATATGAGATCACTGTCGGCTGAATGATGCTTTGGCCAGTCGGTCAGTCAACAGCCAAGTGGGGCATCTCATACACAGGAAGCTGCCGATAGACCTCTCTGCTGGTAGATTATCTTCGAGAGAACAAAGCGTCCAACATGTCCAAAATCGGACATGACTTTTTGACATCCTTCCATTCAGCCAGTTGGTGGTTACCCCATATACATTAGAATATCGATATCGACAGGTGCGGATGACATTAAGCTAATATTGGGGGATCTTAACCTTGCTACATTCATTGTTTAAGTGATAGCCAAGTACAAGCTGTTTGCTTTTTACAGGAGACAAAAAGAAAGAAAGACCTTCACGAAGACAAGATATTTCAGAGTCCTGGCATTAAAGAACTTGGCACTTGTTGAAGGTTACCAATTATTGTGCTTTATTTACATGTGCAATCTAGAGTTTAATGCATCAAGTTTTGGTCAGGTCCCGGACCTTCTTCAGATACACGGATTGCTTTTAGATAGAGGTGAAGAAAATGATAACCATGTACTCTGAAAACAGCTTCATTTCTCCAGTGATGCCTCGATATTTTCAGAGCACATGGTTTTCATTTTCTAGACCTCTGTATAAAAGCAATCAGTAGATCTGATGAAGGTCCAGAATCTGACCGAAACGTGATGCATTAAAATGTGGATTGCACTTGTAAATATAACACAATAATTGGCAACTTTCTACGAGTGGCAAGTTCCTCAGTGCTATTATATGGGAGGGGACCCTACTTGAGCACCAGCCTATAATAGGAGTGCCTCGTTTCTGTCACATTTCAGAGCCCTGATTTCGGGAGTGGCTGGATCATGAAGTTAACAATTATCCTGTGGAGATGTGATACATTTCATTGTTGAAAATAAACCTTAAAGAAAGAAGAATAACAACAGACTTTGACTCAGATCCACAGTTTTTGAACCCTTTTAGAAATAGTTGAGATTCCCTAAACTGGAAAACACCAACATACCTTTCATCCTTCTCTTCCAGTAAGTGAAAATAGAATCATAGCATAATATTTTTGTTGGAAATGTTTCATGCTACTGATTTCCACCTATGAGGTCCCTAAAAAGTGAAAATATTTGCCATAGATTTCTTCATTCGAAAGTTGTTCCAGTATTCGTGATTTTCCAAACTTTCACATTGGTAAAAAAAGTTTTGTAAAAATTGCATTAAGTGCCTTATAAAAATTACCTGCTCTCCCCTGATTTTGCAGCTTTTTCCATTTTTTAATGCCTCACTTCATTGCAGAGATATTCACATCTGTTGCTTTTGGAGTGCAATATGTGAAATCTCTGCTTTTGCAGCAACTGGGAGCTTCTTCAATGTCTTATCAGGGGTGTGGGCTTTTACCCTATTCTCCCAAATGCTACCAATCACAGCTGTGTGATTCTCAGCATCTGAGAGAGAGGAATGAAAATGTAAGCCCTTTATAGAGAAGGCTCTGAAGAGGCACCCAGTTGCTGCACAAGCAGAGATTTCACATACTCCACTCCAAAAGCAACAAATATGAATATCTCTGCAATGGAGCGACATAGCACAAAACAGAAAACAATAGAAGAATCAGAGGAACTCAGGAATTTTAGCTCCAATTTTTGTAGCAAGTGATAGGTTCACTATACAGAGATCCACAGCAAGATGAAGGAACAAGGTGGCTCCTTTGTGACAACAAATTGAACGGTACTAATCAAAGGATGAATATTTGTGGCACGTTTGAGATCTTGTGCAGAATGAAGAACGTGCTCCAATAAGGAAATTTTAGCCAACGGAAAGTTATATCCAAGTGTTTTCTCAACAAAGTTTGACACATAAGTTTTAGGAGTTCCGAAATTCCTTTGTGTTGACCATAAAGACCTCAAAATGGACACTTTGAGCATAATCAAATGAAATAATGGCAATCAGAGGTGAATATTCTGAGCATTCGCGCTCCTGAGTGGTTTCTGACGTCTCTGCTGCTGGGGCAGAAGTCGAGTCCATGCTTACATTTTCTGCAAACACAGAAACAATGCAATGAGTTTGCATGTGAGTCACGGTGCCACGTTTTCAGAAAGCTATAGCTTTCCCCTCCCGGAAATGAATTTTCATAGCTGACATTTCCTATTTACAGTGTGATATTTACATTTTCCTTTACTTCATTTCCATGCCTCCCCTGTACCTATAAGAAAAGCTTATGAGGTCAGAGAAAGCTTTCCACCACAATCCCATTTATGAATAGTTTTCACGCTGCTCTGCTGAATGCTAGCTCAGTCCGCCGTACTTGTGTCTGTTTATCGCCGAAACTAATAAAATAGTTGGAGCTCTGAGCATCAAGATCACACCATATGTTATTATAGGTTAAAACCTATGGGGAATATTCTGAAAAGCGTAGAAACAGAACTGAGATCTTAGCGTGAAAACTCACTTTAAGAAAGTGTAAAACATTCCAAACTTTATCTTTTTCAATTTTCGCAGTGTACAGTGCTCTATCTGTTCACAATCTATGATGGTAATGGATGACATAATTTTTTTTTAAAGAAAAATCGAAAAAAGAGAATTTACATTCTGTTAAAACAAGAAAAATATTAGTATAATATTTTATTACTATTATTGATAATAAAACTGGACCGTCCACGATCATCAGGGTGAAGGATTTGACTCTTGCTCCATGGCTAACCTTGTTGTTATATGTACAGTCGTGGCCAAAAGTTTTGAGAATGACACAAATATTATATTTTCACATGATCTGCTGCCCTCTGGTTTTTATGTGTGTTTGACAGATGTTTTTATCACAGACAGAAATATAATAATTGCAAACATATGAGTAACAAAAGCTTATATTGACAGTTAGAATGAGTTAATGCAGCAAGTCAATATTTGCAGTGTTGACCCTTCTTCTTCAGGACCTCTGCAATTCTCCCTGGCATGCTCTCAATCAATTTCTGGACCAAATTCCTGACTGATAGCAGTCCATTCTTGCACAATCAATGCTTTCATTTTGTCAGAATTTTTAGGTTTTTGTTTGTCCACCCGTCTCTTGATGATTGACCACAAGTTCTCAATGGGATTAAGATCTGGGGAGTTTCCAGGCCATGGACCCAAAATCTCTATGTTTTGTTCCCTGAGCCATTTAGTTATCACCTTTGCTTTATGACAAGGTGCTCCATCCTGCTGGAAAAGGCATTGTTGATCGCCAAACTGCTCTTGGAGAGTTGGGAGAAGTTGCTCTTGGAGGACATTCTGGTACCATTCTTTATTCATGGCTGTGTTTTTAGGCAAGACTGTGAGAGAGCCGATTCCCTTGGCTGAGAAGCAACCCCACACATGAATGGTTTCAGGATGCTTAACAGTTGGCATGAGACAAGACTGGTGGTAGCGCTCACCTTGTCTTCTCCGAATGAGGCGTTTTCCTGATGTCCCAAACAATCGAAAAGGGGATTCATCAGAGAAAATAACTTTACCCCAGTCCTCAGCAGTCCACTGCCTGTACCTTTTGCAGAATATGAGTCTGTCCATGATGTTTTTTCTGGAGAGAAGTGGCTTCTTTGCTGCCCTCCTTGAGACCAGGCCTTGCTCCAAGAGTCTCCGCCTCACAGTGCGTGCAGATGCACTCACACCTGCCTGCTGCCATTCCTGAGCAAGCTCTGCACTGCTAGTAGCCCGATCCCGCAGCTGAAACACTTTTAAGAGACGGTCCTGACGCTTGCTGGTCTTTCTTGGGCGCCCTGAAGCCTTTTTGGCAACAATGGAACCTCTCTCCTTGAAGTTCTTGATGATGCGATAGATTGTTGACTGAGGTGCAATCTTTCTAGCTGCGATACTCTTCCCTGTTAGGCCATTTTTGTGCATTTCAATGATGACTGCACGTGTTTCTTTAGAGATAACCATGGTTAACAGAAGAGAAACAATGATGCCAAGCACCAGCCTCCTTTTAAAGTGTCCAGTGGTGTCATTCTTACTTAATCATGACAGATTGATCTCCAGCCATGTCCTCATCAACACCACACCTGTGTTAATGGAGCAATCACTGAAAAGAGGTTAGCTGGTCCTTTTAAGGCATGGCTGCAATGATGTTGAAATGTGTTTTGTGGGAAAAAGTTAATTTTCTAGCCAAATATTGACTTTGCAAGTAATTGCTGTTAAGCTGATCACTCTTTATAACATTCTGGAGTATATGCAAATTGCCATTAGAAAAAGTGAAGCAGTAGACTTTGTGAAAATTAATATTTGTGTCATTCTCAAAACTTTTGGCCATGACTGTACACTTCTTTCACTTAAGCCAAATATTTTTTTGGATATATTTCATATTTATGAGACTGAGGGAGGTAGCCGCCACTGTTTTGAGCTGTCTTTGTCTGTCCTATATGCTTTCAATGCTCAGGCACCGTGTGTCATGAGTGTGTCACGTCCTCCTGGGAGATTCAGGGTTGGAAGATCACTACGTATCATGAATCTCGGATCTTCCATTTATTCTGTGTTTTTGTGTCCTATATTAAATGCTGAAGAAACCACCCTTTCTATGCTGGTCAGAAACTTGCAGCTCCATTTTCAGCTGCTTCACATCTGGTCATCACCTCTCCCTATAAAACCTGGCCAGACCCTCTCTGCCTTGCCAGTGAAAGCTTTGCTTTCTAGCTCCTTTTGGAGATGCTGTGCTGAATTGGAGATCGTTGTTGCTACTGGAGATTATTGAGTGCTGTTTTTGAGCAATTTGAGCCCCCATTCTTTACCGAAGATCATCACAGCTTGACATTGCTCCACTAAATCTCATCCGTAAAGGGAATCTATCATTAGATAGATATGTTATTTCCAACATATTAATATATCTCCTTTCCATGGGATAGAGCAGGGTTCCCCAACTCCAATCCTCAAGGCCCACCAACAAATCATGTTTTCAGGATTTCCTTTGTATTGCACAGGTGATGGAATTATCACCTGAGCAATACTAAGGAAATCCTGAAAACATGACCTGTTGGTGGGCCTTGAGGACTGGAGTTGGGGAACCCTGGGATAGAGGATGCCACACTGATTGCTGGAATTTTGGAACTAAGGAGCCATAAATGTTTTACTTTTACTCCATTCATTGTCTATGGGACCATTGGAAAAAGCAAAAACGCTGTTCTTGACGTTCTCTAGTGGTCCCACAAACAATAAATGAAAAGGACGTAGAACATGTGCCCCTCAGCTCTATTTAATACAAAGCTCTTTAAAGCTCAGTTTTTGGGTTTCAGAGTCCTGTTCTTAGGATCCAGAGCCCCGTTCTTGGGTTCCAGAGCCCTGTTCTTGGGTCCCAGAGTCCTGTTCTTTGGTCCCAGAGCCCTGTTCTTGGGTTCCAGAGCTCTGTTCTTGGGTTCCAGAGCCCTGTTCTTGGGTCCCAGAGTCCTGTTCTTTGGTCCCAGAGCCCTGTTCTTGGGTCCCAGAGTCCTGTTCTTGGGTTCCAGAGCCCTGTTCTTGGGTTCATTGGGGGTCCCGATGGTGGTCAGACCACCAGTGATCAATGAATTATCCCTTATACTTTAAAACTGCTTTTGGTGCACAAACCATTGTATGTAGTGAGGAATGAGGGCGGCACAACCACAATCTCCGCAAATGTTGTATGAAATGGCAGAAACACTTTAAGTTAGAAAATTGCTAATAAATCTGCAGTCACATTCAATGAAAACTTTAAGGAGAGTAGACGAAGAAACAACCTTGAAATGTCGCCTCTTACTAAGCAAAACTTTATTCAATTAATTCAACAATCAGTGAACCCAATCATTGGGGCACCTGAAATATGTCATAGCAAGCAATATCTGGACCTTTTCACATTAAAAAAAATCCATACAAAATAATTACAGTAAATGCTTAGTATGGAAATAATACTGGGGGAGGGGAATCGGGAAACTGAAGGGTAGATGTGATATTAATGTAAATCTAGAATCAAGGAAACTGTCAAATATTTCACCTAGAAAGCAATAACCGCACAATCTCCAGAGTCCGGCTGCACATTGCTGGGAATCAGGGACGTGGAGGGAAATGACTACGTTGTAACATGACGTCCGGTGATGTATTCAGGACATGCTCATGGATAGCCCATACCGATTATTAGTTGTGTTAGGATACTTTCACACTTTCACAATTTTCACCAAATTATGAGGACTTTGGTGCGGACTTTCTTGCATATTTGCAATTTCAGATTAGTTAAAATAATGAAAAAAAATATATTCTCAATTTCCTGCAAATGGTCACGCAAGCCTGGTACTCCGCTTTCAGCAATGATCTGCCGACACGTCATCATTGCCAAAATTAAAAATCTCTGATATTTAAAAGAGAAATTTGATCCAGAGCATAAATAACATAGGATTAAAATAAAATAATTTAAAAAATTGCATTTATATATATATATATATATGTATATATATATATATATAAATATATTTATGTCACTTGCCCTTGACCTGACCCTTGACGCACCTTCCCATCCAGTTCTCCATGCAGCACACTCTGTCTAGCCTTCATGCACATCATATTGTCATGTCACCGGCTAATTAATATCATGAAGTTGCATGAAGACTGGTAAGCACAGGTGCCGCCGAAGAGCACTAGAAAGATGGAAGACCAGACTAGGAGAAATAAGCTGCATTGACGACCAGGTAAGTAGCAGAGTGGAGGGATAGGTGAAGTTTGGAGCAAGGTGACTTTTTTCTTTTTTACCTATTCTTGGACAAACTCTGCAAAATGGCGAATTAAAGTGCAAAAAAATTGTATTCTGGCAAAAACATGTTTGCTAAATTTTAAGCAAATTCAATTCACAATGAATTAACCATCTATAGGCAGGAGATGAGCATCTGAAAAGGGCTGTTTTGGTACACAACATTGGCAATGTAAACATACATTGATTGTTTTTGAATTTAAACTATTTTTTTTATTTCACAAATGTCAGAACAAATGCATTGTTCAGAATCAGCAATCACTGGGTTTGCAGATGTGGCAGCCTCCAACATGATGGCTGCTGCGCACCGCGGTGAGAGCGCGGCTCTAGCAAACAGTATACAAACAGGCGGGTCATACAAATCTCATATAGCGAGTAGCGACACAACACTCAACACAACCTGGAAACCATCACCTGTAATCAAAGATGGACAGTCCTCCGAACCCCCTCATCCAAGTCAAATATCTCTAGGAACAATGAGAAACCAATAAAGATAAAGCTCCTCTTCGGAAGATGAAGTTTATCTAATTTTTCCTCTTTCAGACTCAGTTTACTTTAGGTTACAAATGACTCAGCAAGAAACAAAGATATATAGTCGGGGAAATAAGTATTTGACCCCTTGCTGATTTTGTAAGTTTGCCAACTGACAAAGAGAAATAAGTATTTGATCCCCTACCAACCATGAAGAGTTCTGGCTCCTACAGACCAGGTAGATGCTCCTAATCAACTTATTACCTGCATTAAAGACAGCTGTGTTACATAGTCACCTTTATAAAAGACTCCTGTCCACAGTCTCAATTAATCAGTCAGCCGCTAACCTCTACAACATGGGCAAGACCAAAGAGCTTTCTAAGGATGTCAGGGACAAGATCATAGACCTGCACAAAGCTGGAATGGGCTACAAAACCATAAGTAAGACGCTGGGTGAGAAGGAGACAACTGTTGGTGCAATAGTAAGAAAATGGAAAAATACAAAATAACTGTCAATCGACATCAATCTGGGGCACCATACAAAATCTCCCCTCGTGGGGTATCCTTGATCATGAGGAAGGTGAGAGATCAGCCTAAAACTACACGGGGGAACTTGTTAATAATCTCAAGGCAGCTGGGACCACAGTCACCAAGAAAACCATTGGTAACACATGACGCCGTAAAGGTTTACAATCCTGCAGAGCCCGCAAGGTCCCTCTGCTCAAGAAGACACATGTGCAGCCCATCTGAAGTTTCCCAATGACACCTGGATGATTCTGTGAGTGATTGGGAGAAGGTGCTGTGGTCAGATGAGACAAAAATTGAGCTCTTTGGCATTAACTCAACTCGCCGTGTTTGGAGGAAGAGAAATGCTGCCTATGACCCAAAGAACACCATCCCCACTGTCAAGCATGGAGGTGGAAACATTATGTTTTGGGGGTGTTTCTCTGCTAAGGGCACAGGACTACTTCACCGCATCAATGGGAGAATGGACGGAGTCATGTACCATAAAATCCTGAGTGACAACCTCCTTCCCTCCGCCAGGACATTAAAAATGGGTCGTGGCTGGGTCTTCCAGCAAGACAATAACCCAAAACATACAGCCAAGGCAACAAAGGAGTGGCTCAAAAAGAAGCACATTAAGGTCATGGAGTGGCCTAGCCAGTCTCCAGACCTTAATCCCATAGAAAACTTATGGAGGAGATGAAGCTCCGAGTTGCCAAGAGACAGCCTCAATCTTAATGATTTAGAGATGATCTGCAATGAGGAGTGGAGCAAAATTCCTCCTGACATGTGCGCAAACCTCATCATCACCTACAAACTAGTCTGACTGCTGTGCTGCCAACAAGGGTTTTACCACCAAGTAAAGTCTTGCTTACCGGAGGGATCAAATACTTATTTCTCACTGCAAAACGCAAATAAATGTATATAATTTATACAATATGATTTTCTTGGATTTTATTTTTGATATTCTATCTCTCAATGTTAAAATTAACCTACCCTTAAAATAATAGACTGTTCATGTCTGTGTCAGTGGGCAAACTTACAAAATCAGTAAGGGATCAAATACTTATTTCCCCACTGTAAACTAATGGAGAATGATCAGCGAATCCATTATCTGCGTAGTCAGAAGATATTCTCTGTTCTAATGTAATAATAAAATATATTACTGATTCTGTTTGTTACATGTATAACTACTACTCTATAACTAGCAAAGTAAAGATAATTATTAGCATGAAAATCATTATAGAGCTTCTGATTTTCTGGCAACATCTGAAATAATCAGAGACACACGTGGATGTATTTTAATGCACACCTGAAACACACTGCTCCTATGTGTAGCATCATGGGAAAGTCGGGTTCTGGGTCGCAGAGATGAATGTGCTTTGGTCCAATATATGCATATCAACCCAAGGACAAAAGCAAAAGACCTTGTGAAGATGATGGAGGAAGCTGGTAAGATTGTGTCAATAGCCACAGTGAAACGAGTACTGTATCAACATGGGCTTAAAGGCCTCTCTGCCAGGAGAAAGTCATTACTCCAAAAGAGACGTAAAAAAGCCAGATTAATGTTTTCAAATGCACACAGGAACAAAGACCTTAATTTTTGGAGACGTCATGTGGTCTGATGAAACTAAAATTGAAATTTTTGGGCTTAATGACCATCGTTACGTTTGGAGGAAAAAGGGAGAAGCTTGGAAGCCTAAGAACACCATCCCCACTGTGAAAGACGGAGGTGGCAGCATCATGTTGTGGGGTTGTTTTGCTGCAGGAGGGACTGGTGTACTTCACAAAATAGATGGCATCATGAGAAAAGAAGAATATGTGGCAATACTGAAGCAACATCTCAAGAAATCAGCCCAGAAGCTAAAGCTTGGGTGGAAATGTGTCTTCCAAATAGGCAATGACCAGAAGCATACTGCCAAAATGGTAACAAAGTGGCTTCAGGATAACAAAGTCAATGTTTTGGAGCTGCCATCACAAAGCCCTGATCTCAATTCTATTGAAAATTTATGGGCAAAGCTTAAAGCAGGCCGGTGCGAGCAATGCGACCTACAGACCTGGATCAGTTACACCAGTTTTGTCAGGAGGAATGGGCCTAAATTCCGACCAACTATTGTGAGAAGCTTCTGGAAGGAGATCCCAAACGTCTGACCCAAGTCATTCAGGTTAAGAGCAATGGTACCAAATACTAATGAAATGGATGGAAACTTTTGACTTTAATGCCTTAAAACATTCTCCCTCTCTCATTATTCTGGTATTTGGCACATATTAATAATTATGGTAATTCTAATTGACCTAAGACGGGAAAGGTTTATTCTGATTTAATGTCAGAAATCTCACGGCTATTAAGCGGCACACACTGGTATAGTTGTTGTGAGGGGCTGATAAAATAGAATCCTTTTAGCTGTGGCCCCTTGCAGTGCATTCTTGTGTAAACCCCTATTAAGGGATTTCCTTTCTGGATAAGCTATTTAATATTAAAGCCAAAGGTGATCCCTAAAGAGCTGATGCAGCTTCTTTAACAAAAAACGAGCTGTTGCATTTAGCTCTCATTCCGATGTCCAATTTTTTACGTACAAGTGTTTGCTGTGTTTTTCACGACTAGCACTCGCACATGTGATTGTCTATGGGAACAGTCATATATTCCTAATTTTTCGCGAACTGATTGGTCTGTAGAAAAACATGGAGGCATGAGGTTTGGATCAAAACTGACAAGGCGAGTCAATGAGTCTGTGAAAAAAAATCTGACCGCACTCGGATGTCATCCGGTCCGAATACGACTGTCACAAAGCGGAATAAGTAGAAACTTTTATTTTTTTCTCCACATAAGAGAAAAATGGATGACAATTGGCCCACACTTAGATCAAAGAATGAATAGGTGCATTTTTAGAGTATGTGAGAAAAGCAGATGTCTGAATGAGGCTTAAAGTGAAGGACTACTTTTGCGGTATCCATCATATTCCAACTCGGAAAGATGATCTCCTGATCCTGATCGGCACCCAAACCCTTTAAATTCCCTACACCTAACCTAAGACTTGGAACATATTTTTTTTTTTTGTTTTACACATTAAAGAAAATTTGCCTACATTAGTTTCATCGTAATAACTCACGGATTTGGCAATATATATATATATTTATTTATCCTTTTTTTTTCAAGAGGAAAAGATGAAAGAAATGCCAAGGAAAAGGATGGGTTAAAAAGTCCCCTTCTTTGCACCATTTTAATATGTAGCACATTCAAATCCAATTAAGCAGTAAAGCATGGCAGGCTATGTTTAACTGATCCATTTAAACATCCCTCACGTACATTACAAAGCGTGGGGGCCAAAGAGCAAGTGCTTTTATCCACCCAAGAACCGTTTAAATGGATCATTTAGACATTCCCTGGAGTGTCTTGTTGCAATGAGATGAGGCTGTGTGGAAATCTCTCATTTCTAATGTGTTTGTAAACAGTCCTACCTCAAGGCATTTTCCAGTCGCCCTGGTTATACACACAGGGAATATTTATGTTCATTAAAAAATATGGATTTGTCTACAGTCGTGGCTTATAGCATAGTAATTTGATTGGAACAATTAGGAAGGCGATAAACTCAGTCATTTACTAATTTATGGCACAGTTTTATTGTGTAGGATTCATATACATTTGGCATTGTTTGTCCTTATCCTATAAGGGGTATGTATACTTTTGCAATCAATATTTATTATAATGTTCATATGGACCTACCATAATGGATGGAAGCCACTTTGTTGCTTAGACTGCAAATCTCTTTTATTTATAAAGCTCCTGTGTGTCTCCATGGTTACAGACTACAAAGTAACATTATGTAGTCTGACCCCGCCTTCATCCGTCAATGCCTTCATACACATGATTAGAGCAAGGTCAATGAGACCTGAAAATATTAGCAAAATTGAAAAACCATCAAGTGTGTTTCAGAGCCTCACGACTCTACCTTGACAGATGATGAGGAGGCAAAGATTGGAGACGCAGACAAGCCTGTTGTGAATGGGTTTGAGATGAGTTCTGAGCAGAGGCTCCCTCTGGTGGTTACAAGCGGTGCTAGTGAGGATTGTGAGGACTGGGAATCAGGTGTTACTGACTGGTCTTATATAAGGGAGTCATTTTCCCATCAGGGTTGCCGGTGATCAATTGTTCTGGTCTGAATCCTTCATTCCAGTTTCCCTTGTAGCCTGCTGTGTCGTGTCTGCATCTCCTGCTTACAGATAAGACTTTTGCTTCTTTTGTGTTTTTGCTATATTTTTGCATTTTGTCCTGCACTTCTTTGGGGGCCTTCAGGGTCCCCTCCGGGGGCTTCTGCCCTCTCAGTTTAGTTCAGCCACTGAGTTTTGTTCTTTTGCTTTTTCCACTTTTTTCAGTGGCTGCTGTTTTGATTTTGTTACACCAGAGAACTAATTTAGGTGGTAGAGGTCGTGTGATCTCAGGTGATTTTGAAATTAGTAGAGTTGGTGCTTTTCAGGGTTTTCTGGGATTGCAGTAAGTACCCTTCCTATCCTTTTCTATTTAGATAGTTTGGGCCCCAGCGTTTGCTCATACTATTTTCTTTCTGTGTCAGTATTTCCTCTTGTCTAACCGCCATTACATGTTTGGGGGCTTTCTGTTATCTTTGGGGTTCTGCTCCGGGGCAGATAGCTTTCCTATTTCTATCTTTAGGTGTAGTTAGTTTCTCAGGCTGTGACGAGGCGTCTAGGACCAACGTAGGAACGCTCCACGGCTGCCTCTAGTTGTGGTGGTTAGTCAGGGTACTGCAATCTCATAGATTCCAACTGCTCTGGTGTATTGCCTTTTTTACCTGCACTCCTCAGCTACCGAAACATAACAGTATCACCGGCCTAAAAATTGAAAATTGTATGGTACTCACAGAAGGGAAAAAATATTGTGAAAGAAAAAAGGTTGTCAGAGTTGTCAGAGATATTTTTCTGTTTGTTGCATTTTTTTTTTTCCTCTGTATCTCTGGGTGCTGGGGAGGATCTTTTCTCCCAATGGAGTTTGCACAGTTGTCTGGCCGTGTGGATCAGCTTGCCACTGAGGTTCAGAGTATTGCTGCATATCTTGCTAGGTTGCCTATTGTGGAACCTAGGATCCCCATGCCAGATTTGTTTTTAGGGGATCGAGCTAAGTTTCAGAATTTCAAAAATAATTGTAAATTGTTTTTTGCCTTAAAATCTAAGTCCTCAGGAAACGCAGCGCAGCAGGTTCAAATTATCATCTCTCTCCTGCGCGGCGATCCTCAGGATTGGGCTTTTTCCCTGATACCTGGGGATCCTGTTTTGAGTGATGTTGATGCGTTTTTTCAGGCTTTGGGGTTATTGTACGATGAGCCTAATGTCACTGATCAAGCTGAAAAAACCTTGTTGGCATTAAATCAGGGGCTTGATGACGCTGAGTTATACTGTCAGAGATTCCGTAGGTGGGCAGTCCTGACCAAATGGAATGACGACGCTTTGGCGGCCCTTTTCCGGAAGGGTCTGTCAGATAATGTAAAGGATGTTATGGTGGGATTCCCTGTCCCCTCTGGTCTCAATGATTCTATGTCATTAGCGATTCAAATTGACAGACGTTTGCGTGAGCGGAGAAGTATGTGTGGAATGGTGTTGCCTTGTGAACCAGCTTCTGAACCCATGCAGTGTGATAGAGTGGTGTCTGGGGCACAGCGTCATGAGTTTCGAAAGCGCAATGGGTTATGTTTCTACTGTGGTGATGCCTCTCATGCTATTTCAGTCTGCCCTAAGCGGGGAAGACGTTTTGCACGCTCAGTTGTCTTGGGTAGTGTTCAGACTAAGTTTTTATTAACTGTCACTCTGATATGCTCTCTGTCCTCATTTTCTGCTCAGGCTTTTGTTGATTCTGGAGCAGCTATTAACCTGATGGATTATGATTTTGCTAAACGTTGTGGGTTTCCCTTGATACCCCTACAGAAGTCTATTCCCCTACTGGGGATCGATTCTACCCCTTTGGCTGAGAATAAACCCCAGTTTTCTACTCAGGTGATAATGAGGGTTGAACCTGATCACCAGGAGTGCTGCAAATTTTTGGTTCTATATAATCTGCATGACATTATCGTGCTGGGTTTCCCTTGGTTACAGTCTCATAATCCTGTTTTGGATTGGAAATCTGTGTCTGTAACCAGTTGGGGCTGCCAATGTGTTAATACCAACACTCCTGTTTTTTCTGCCTCCCCCCAGGCTCAGGATGTTCCTGACTTTTTGTTTGATTTTTCTGATGTGTTTAGCGAAAGTAAATCTGCATCCTTGCCTCCCCATAGGAGCTATGACTGCGCTATTGAATTAGTGCCGGGTAGTAAATTCCCTAAAGGTCGCCTTTTTAACTTGTCTTTACCTGAACATGACGCTATGCGGTCTTATATCAAGGAATCATTGGAGAAGGGTCATATCAGACCATCCTCTTCACCCTTAGGTGCCGGTTTTTTCTTTGTGGCCAAAAAAGATGGTTCATTAAGGCCGTGTATTGATTATCGTCTCTTGAACAATATTACTGTGAAATATCAATACCCGTTACCCTTGATTTCTGACCTGTTTTCCAGGGTGAAAAACGCTACTTGGTTTACCAAGCTTGACCTCAGGGGGGCGTATAACCTTATTCGCATTAAGCACGGGGATGAATGGAAGACGGCATTCAATACCCTGAAGGGCATTTTGAGTACCTGGTGATGCCCTTTGGGCTCACTAATGCTCCTTCCGTCTTCCAGTCCTTCATGAATGACATTTTCAGGGATTTTGTGGACAAATTTCTGATTGTTTATTTGGATGATATCTTGATTTTTTCTAATGACTGGGACTCTCATGTGAAACATGTTCGAACTGTATTCCAGATTTTGAGAGAGAATGCTCTGTATGTGAAGGGATCAAAGTGTCTTTTGGCGTACAGAGGATCTCATTTCTGGGATTCATTTTGTCCCCATCTGTTATTGAAATGGACCCGGTCAAGGTTCAGGCCATCTGTGATTGGGTCCAACCTACTTCATTAAAGGCTCTTCAGAGATTTTTGGGTTTTGCCAATTTTTATCGTAAATTTATTGGTAATTTCTCGGTTATTGTTAAACCATTAACTGATTTGACCAGAAAGGGTTCTGATGTGGTGAATTGGCCTCCTGAGGCAGTCTCTGCATTTCAGGAACTTAAGCAGAGATTCACTTCTGCTCCTGTTCTACGGCAGCCTGATGTTTCTCTGCCATTTCAGGTGGAGGTTGATGCCTCTGAAATTGGGGCAGGTGCCGTTTTGTCCCAAAAAGATCCAGAGACCTCTAAAAGTAACCCTTGTGCCTTTTTCTCTCGAAAATTTTCTCCTACTGAACGTAATTATGACGTAGGTAATCGGGAGTTATTGGCCATGAAGTGGGCTTTTGAAGAGTGGAGACATTGGCTGGAGGGAGCCAAACATCAGGTGGTGGTCCTTACGGACCATAAGAATCTGGTCTATCTGGAATCTGCCAAGCGACTCAATCCTAGACAGGCCAGGTGGGCCTTGTTTTTCACACGTTTTAATTTTGTGGTTTCCTTTCTTCCTGGCACTAAGAATGTTAAGGCGGATGCCCTCTCGAGGAGTTTCCTTGCGGACTCTCCTGAGTTATCTGATCCTTCTGTTATTTTGAAAGAGGGTGTAGTTCTTTCCGCCATCTCGCCCAATTTGAGACTTGCTCTGGAGGGGTGTCAGGAGGATAGGCCCGAGCGCTGCCCTGTTGGAAAATTGTTTGTCCCGGACCAATGGAAAAAGAGTGTGATGTCTGAGATTCATTGTTCCGCATTGGCTGGGCATCCCGGAATTTTTGGTACCAGAGACTTGGTTAGCCGGTCCTTTTGATGGCCTACCTTGTCTCGTGATGTCAGGGAATTTGTGCAGTCCTGCGGGACTTGCTCTCGCTCCAAGCCTTGCTCTCGCTCTAGTGGTTTGTTGATGCCATTGCCTGTGCCCAAGAGACCATGGACCCATATCTCTATGGATTTCATTTCCGATCTTCCTGTTTCTCAGAGAATGACCACCATCTGGGTAATTTGTGATAGGTTTTCCAAAATGATACATCTTGTGCCATTACCTAAGTTGCCTTCTTCCTCTGAATTGGTGCCGTTGTTCCTTCAGCACGTGGTTCGTTTACACGGCATTCCTGAGAACATTGTGTCTGACAGAGGAGTCCAGTTTGTTTCCAGATTTTGGAGGACTTTTTGTTCTAAACTGGGTGTTCAATTGTCTTTCTCCTCGGCATTTCATCCTCAGACCAATGGTCAAACTGAGAGAACAAACCAGACATTGGAGACTTATCTAAGATGCTTTGTGTCTGCTGATCAGGATGACTGGGTCTCTTTTTTGCCTTTGGCTGAGTTTGCTCTTAATAATAGGGCTAGCTCTGCCACTTTGATGTCTCCGTTTTTCTGTAATTCTGGGTTTCACCCTCGATTTTCTTCAGGACAGACGGAGGCTTCTGTCTGTCCAGGTGTTGACTCTGTTGTGGAGCGTATGCAACAGATTTGGGACCAGGTAGTGGAGAGGTTGTCCCTCTCTCAGGAGAAGGCCCAGCGGTTTGCTAACCGGCATAGGACTGATGGTCCTCGGTTTAAAGTGGGGGACTTGGTCTGGTTGTCCTCAAAGAATATTCCTATGAGAGTAGCATCTCCTAAATTTAAGCCTAGGTTCATTGGACCTTATAAGATCATGGAGATTATTAATCCTGTTTCTTTTCGTTTGCTTCTTCCAGGGACATTTAAGATCCATAACGTGTTCCACAAGTCCTTGTTGAAGAGGTTTGTTGAGCCAGTGGTTCCTGCTGCTGTGCCTCCTGACCCTGTTTTGGTTGAGGACAATCTGGAGTATGTGGTTGAGAAAATATTGGATTCTCGTTTTTCTAGACGAGAAACTCCAGTATTTGGTTAAATGGAGAGGTTATGGTCAGGAGGACAATTCTTGGGTGTTTGCTTCGGACATCCATGCTGGGAGACTTATCCGTGCGTATCATAGAGCTCATCCTGACCGACCTGGTTGCTCAAATGAGGGTTCGGTGACCCCTCCTCAAGGGGGGGGTACTGTTGTGAATGGGTTTGAGATGAGTTCTGAGCAGAGGCTCCCTCTGGTGGTTACAAGCGGTGCTAGTGAGGATTGTGAGGACTGGGAATCAGGTGTTACTGACTGGTCTTATATAAGGGAGTCATTTTCCCATCAGGGTTGCCGGTGATCAATTGTTCTGGTCTGAATCCTTCATTCCAGTTTCCCTTGTAGCCTGCTGTGTCGTGTCTGCATCTCCTGCTTACAGATAAGACTTTTGCTTCTTTTGTGTTTTTGCTATATTTTTGCATTTTGTCCTGCACTTCTTTGGGGGCCTTCAGGGTCCCCTCCGGGGGCTTCTGCCCTCTCAGTTTAGTTCAGCCACTGAGTTTTGTTCTTTTGCTTTTTCCACTTTTTTCAGTGGCTGCTGTTTTGATTTTGTTACACCAGAGAACTAATTTAGGTGGTAGAGGTCGTGTGATCTCAGTTGATTTTGAAATTAGTAGAGTTGGTGCTTTTCAGGGTTTTCTGGGATTGCAGTAAGTACCCTTCCTATCCTTTTCTATTTAGATAGTTTGGGCCCCAGCGTTTGCTCATACTATTTTCTTTCTGTGTCAGTATTTCCTCTTGTCTAACCGCCATTACATGTTTGGGGGCTTTCTGTTATCTTTGGGGTTCTGCTCCGGGGCAGATAGCTTTCCTATTTCTATCTTTAGGTGTAGTTAGTTTCTCAGGCTGTGACGAGGTGTCTAGGACCAACGTAGGAACGCTCCACGGCTGCCTCTAGTTGTGGTGGTTAGTCAGGGTACTGCAATCTCATAGATTCCAACTGCTCTGGTGTATTGCCTTTTTTACCTGCACTCCTCAGCTACCGAAACATAACACAAGCCGCTACCAGATAAGTCTCTTCCCTTGTCTGCGAAGCCCATTGTTCATGTATATAGGGGATGGAGGAAGAGTATGGACCTAGTGTTCTATTGTTTGTAGGTCACCAAGAGTAGGGGAACTGTGATTAGTGTAAATTTATTGCAAGATTGGAATATGCTTAGGGTTTCTTCTAGGTCCAACCAATTTCTTAAACTCTGTGAAATGCAGATGTAGTAGAGATGAGTTTGTTAGTGCAGTGGAGTTGTTCTTTAGCATGGCTCAATTGAATATCAAATTGTTCATGTCTTTAGAGCCTCAAATTTAGGTCAAAGAGCTATTGTGTTGTACGTGATCAATAATTTAAAGTGTTTATCTCATAATTAGAGTTGAGCGATACTTTCCGATATCCTAAAGTATCGGAATCGGAATGGTATCACCGATATCACTAAAATATCGGCGATACCCGATACCGATACCGGAAGTCCCATGTAAGTCTATGGGAACAAAATATCGCAACTAAAAAAAACCTTTATTTCCTTGTAAACACTAAATATACACACATAGAATACATATATATATATACATGTCATTGTGACATATATATATATACATATATGTATAGTTTATACACTTCTACATAGTAAAATATACTCTGATTCAATTGCCGGGTAAAGCCGGCTTCAGTGAAAAGACAGAAGCACCCGACATGAAATGACACTTGGTGTACATAGGGTTAACCATGTCTTTTCATGTCCTTTGCTATCTAATTTGCACAAACAATTAAATCAGTCTATGTGTGCAAAATTTCACACCTGTAGGGGTTAATTAAAGGTGTAAATTCGTTGTAAAAAAAACGGACTTTTTTGCTACGAATTTACACCTTTAATTAACCCCTACAGGTGTGAAATTTTGCACACATAGACTGATTTAATTGTTTGTGCAAATTAGATAGCAAAGGACATGAAAAGACATGGTTAACCCTATGTACACCAAGTGTCATTTCATGTCGGGTTCTGCATTTTCACAAAAGCCGGCAATTGAATTAGCGGCTATTATACTATGTAGAAGTGTATGAACTACAAATATAAATATATATATATATATGTGTCACAAATTCAATGACATGTATATATATATATATATATATATATTATATGAGGTGTAAAATTGCTGAAAAAAAATGCGTGGGCTCCCGCCCTATTTTCGCAACCAGACAGACAAAGCCAGTGAGTGGGGGCAGATAATAATAGCCCAGAGAGGGACCATTTTTTTTGGCCCCCCCCGGCTACTTAACATCTGCCCCCAGACACCCCAGAAAGGGCAAATCTCTAATTAGATTTGCCCTTTCTGGCACTTTGCCCGTCTATTCCCATTGCCCTGTAGCGGTGGCGAATGGGTTAATAAGGGGTTAAAATGACCTTGCAATTGAAAGGTCACTTTAAGCCAGGTTAATAATTGAGAGCTGTCAATTAGACAACTATCAATTATTAATCCTATTGTATGAAAGAAAAATCAAACACACACACTTTAATAAAAAAGAAGTTTAATGAAATAATCACACAGTTTTTGACCATATTTTATTTACCTGCTAAAACCATTTCCTGTAATAAAAATAAAATAATAAAGCAAAATTATTCTTACCAATCCGATGCACAGTCAGGTCCCACGGTGTAATCCTTCAGAAAGGGTTAATGTTTACTGCAGGGACCGCAGCTAATGCTGCAGCCTCACAGTAAACCCCAAATGAATGAGTTCCTCTCCTGGCTGACAGGAGAGTAAAGGCTGGGTGTCACATAACGATACACCAGCGATCCCGACAACGATATGCACTTGTCAGGATCGCTGGTGTATCGCTACATGATCGCTGCTGAGCTGCCAAACAGGCAGCTCAGGCAGCGATCTGGGACAGCGACACTGCGGGTAACATCGCTTAAGGGCCCGTCTCACATAGCGATATCGCTACCGAGATCGCTGCTGAGTCACAAGTTTTGTGACGCAGCAGCAAGCTCACCAGCGATATCGCTGTGTGTGACATTCAGCGACGATCAGCCCCCCTGCCGGGTATCGCTGATCGTCGCAGAAATGTCAGGACCTTTTTTTGATCGCTGGTTTCCCTCTGACAGGCACGCATCGCTGCGTGTGACAGGCGGGAGACCAGCGATCCGCTGGTAACCAAGGTACACAGCGGGTTTCCAGGCACCGCGCAGCGCTTGGAAACCCGCTGTGTACCTTGGATACCAGCTCCCTGCATCAGGGCGCTGGTATCCAAGGTACACAGCGGGTTTCTAGGCACAGCCCCGCGCCTGGAAACCCGCTGTGTACCTTGGTTACCAGCGGATCGCTGGTCTCCCGCCTGTCACACGCAGCGATGCGTGCCTGTCAGCGGGAAACCAGCGATCAAAAAAAGGTCCTGACATTTCAGCGACGATCAGCGATACCCGGCAGGGGGGCTGATCGTCGCTGAATGTCACACACAGCGATATCGCTGGTGAGCTCGCTGCTGCGTCACAAAACTAGTGACTCAGCAGCGATCTCGGTAACGATATCGCTATGTGAGATGGGCCCTTAAGTGGAAAGCTTAATTGATTGCTTTCCACTTTCACTTCAGGTCAGCCAGGGACACAATCAGTGACGTCAGAGGGAACTGATTAACAAAAATAGGGGTTCCCTTCGAAAAAAAAATGGCGTGGGGTCCCCCCTATTTTTGTTAACCAGCCAGATGAAGCAGACCGCTGAGGCCTGGATTTTCAGGCTGTTAAGGAGCCAAGATCCATGGACCTTGCCAGCCTGATAATACTAGGCCACAGCAGTCTGCATATCTTGGCTGATTAACAAAAATAGGGGATCCCCTCGAAAAAAATTGGCGTGGGGTCCCCCCTATTTTTGTTAACCAGCCAGATGAAGCAGACCGCTGAGGCCTGGATTTTCAGGCTGTTAAGGAGCCAAGATCCATGGACCTTGCCAGCCTGATAATACTAGGCCACAGCAGTCTGCATATCTTGGCTGATTAACAAAAATAGGGGATCCCCTCGAAAAAAATTGGCGTGGGGTCCCCGCTATTTTTGTTAACCAGCCAGATGAAGCAGACCGCTGAGGCCTGGATTTTCAGGCTGTTAAGGAGCCAAGATCCATGGACCTTGCCAGCCTGATAATACCAGGCCACAGCAGTCTGCATATCTTGGCTGATTAACAAAAATAGGGGATCCCCTCGAAAAAAATTGGCATGGGGTCCCCCCTATTTTTGTTAACCAGCCAGATGAAGCAGACCGCTGAGGCCTGGTTTTTCAGGCTGGTAAGGATCCAATATCCATGGACCTTGCAAGCCTGATAATACCAGGCCACAGCAGTCTGCTTAGCTTGGCTGGTTAACAAAAATAGGGGATCCCCTCGAAAAAAAAAACGGCGTGGGGATCCCCCCTATTTTTGTTAACCAGCCAAGTAAAATGCAGACTGCTGCGGCCTGGTATTAAAAGACTGTCAAGGCCCATGGATTTTGGCCCTCAACAGCCTGATAATACCAGGCTACAGCAGCCCCACATTTGGCGCATCAAAAGATGTGCCAATTGTGGCACTTTACCCGGCTCTTCCCACTTGCCCTGTAGCGGTGGAAAGCGGGGTAATAAGGGGTTATTGTCACCGTTGATTGCACGGTGACAATAAGCCCGGTTAATAATGGAGAGGTGTCAATAAGACACCGATCCATTATTAATCCCAAAGTTATTAAATGCATAAAAAAAAGACACAGCAAGAAAAAAGTCTTTTAATGAAATAAAAGAGACAACACAGTTTTCATTACTTTTATTACTCTCTCATTCCTGCGACGCCATCGATCTCCTGTAAAAAAAGAAAAAAACAAACCAACAGTATACCACCTGTCCGACGCAGTCCATAACGATAGTCCCACGACGATCCAGCTCTGCTACATCGCAATGACAGGCAGAGCCTGTCATTGCAACGCAGCACAGCTGATTACCTGCTTCCCCGGCGGTGACGTCATCGGACTGACTGCTTTACGGCTGGGATTACCCAGCAGTCACTGCAGTTATCGCGAGAAACTGCATGTGACCGCCGGGGAAAGAAGATGGCGGCCATGAAGCAGTCCAGGACGTGACCGCCGGAGATCTTCTGCCAGGTAAGTGCCGCTGACTCCTGACAGACCCGACCGACGGACACTGACAGTGACAGTGACAATCCCGATTCCGGTATCCGATAAGACGAAAATATCGGAACTCGGAATCGGAATTCCGATACAGCTAATATCGGCCGATACCCGATATTTGCAGTATCGGAATGCTCAACCCTACTCATAATCCACATATATCACTTATCCACAGGATTAGTGATAAATGTATAAATCGCTGATGGATAGTGTTGAGCGATACGATAATGTAAATATCGGCTATCGGCCGATATTAGCTCTATCGGCCTTTCGATAATTCGTTTCGATATTTTCGTCTTATCGAATACCGGAATCGGATTTGTCACTGTCACTGTCTGTGTCCGTCGGTCGGGTCTGTCACTGTCAGTGTCCGTCGGTCGGGTCTGTCAGGAGTCAGCGGCACTTACCTGGCAGAAGATCTCCGGCGGTCACGTCCTGGACTGCTATATGGCCGCCATCCTCTTCTCCCCGGCGGTCACATGCAGTTTCTCGTGATAACTGCAGTGACTGCTGGGTAATCCCGGCCGTAAAGCAGTCAGTCCGATGACGTCACCGCCGGGGAAGCAGGTAATCAGCTGTGCTGCGTCGCGATGACAGGCTCTGCCTGTCATTGCGATGTAGCAGAGCTGGATCGTCGTGGGACAGTCGTTACTATGGACTGCGTCGGACAGGTGGTATACTGTTGGTTTGTTTTTTTTCTTTTTTTACAGGAGATCGATGGCGTCGCAGGAATGAGTGTATAATAAAAGAAATGAAAACTGTGTTGTCTCTTTTATTTCATTAAAAGACTTTTTTCTTGCTGTGTCTTTTTTTTATGCATTTAATAACTTTGGGATTAATAATGGATCAGTGTCTTATTGACGCCTCTCCATTATTAACCGGGCTTATTGTCACCGTGCAATCAACAGTGACATTAACCCCTTATTACCCCGCTTGCCACCGCTACAGGGCAAGTGGGAAAAGCCGGGTAAAGTGCCACAATTGGCACATCTTTTGATGCGCCAAATGTGGGGCTGCTGTAGCCTGGTATTATCAGGCTGTTGAGGGCCAAAATCCATGGGCCTTGACAGTCTTTTAATACCAGGCCGCAGCAGTCTGCATTTTACTTGGCTGGTTAACAAAAATAGGGGGACCCCTACGCCGTTTTTTTTTTCGAGGGGATCCCCTATTTTTGTTAACCAGCCAAGCTAAGCAGACTGCTGTGGCCTGGTATTATCAGGCTTGCAAGGTCCATGCATATTGGATCCTTACCAGCCTGAAAAACCAGGCCTCAGCGGTCTGCTTCATCTGGCTGGTTAACAAAAATAGGGGGGACCCCACGCCAATTTTTTCGAGGGGATCCCCTATTTTTGTTAATCAGCCAAGATATGCAGACTGCTGTGGCCTGGTATTATCAGGCTTGCAAGGTCCATGGATATTGGATCCTTACCAGCCTGAAAAACCAAGCCTCAGTGGTCTGCTTCATCTGGCTGGTTAACAAAAATAGGGGGACCCCACGCCATTTTTTTTCGAGGGGATCCCCTATTTTTGTTAACCAGTTCCCTCTGACGTCACTGATTGTGTCCCTGGCTGACCTGAAGTGAAAGTGGAAAGCAATCAATTAAGCTTTCCACTTCCTCTCCTGTCAGCCAGGAGAGGAACTCATTCATTTGGGGGTTTACTGTGAGGCTGCAGCATTAGCTGCGGTCCCTGCAGTAAACATTAACCCTTTCTGAAGGATTACACCGTGGGACCTGACTGTACATCGGATTGGTAAGAATAATTTTGCTTTATTATTTTATTTTTATTACAGGAAATGGTTTTAGCAGGTAAATAAAATATGGTCAAAAACTGTGTGATTATTTCATTAAACTTCTTTTTTATTAAAGTGTGTGTGTTTGATTTTTCTTTCATACAATAGGATTAATAATTGATAGTTGTCTGATTGACAGCTCTCAATTATTAACCTGGCTTAAAGTGACCTTTCAATTGCAAGGTCATTTTAACCCCTTATTAACCCATTCACCACCGCTACAGGGCAATGGGAATAGACGGGCAAAGTGCCAGAAAGGGCAAATCTAATTAGAGATTTGCCCTTTCTGGGGTGTCTGGGGGCAGATGTTAGTAGCCGGGGGAGGCCAAAAATAATGGTCCCTCTCTGGGCTATTATTATCTGCCCCCACTCACTGGCTTTGTCTGTCTGGTTGCGAAAATAGGGCGGGAGCCCACGCATTTTTTTTCAGCAATTTTACACCTCATATATATATATACATGTCACTGAATTTGTGACACATATATATATATATATATATTTATAGTTCATACACTTCTACATAGTATAATAGCCGCTAATTCAATTGCCGGCTTTTGTGAAAATGCAGAACCCGACATGAAATGACACTTGGTGTACATAGAGTTAACCATGTCTTTTCATGTAGTTTGATATCTGATTTGCACAAACAATTACATGAGTGTAAGTGTGAAAAATTTCACACCTGTAGGGGTTAATTAAAGGTGTAAATTCGTAGCAAAAAAGTCCGTTTTTTTTACAACGAATTTACACCTTTAATTAACCCCTACAGGTGTGAAATTTTGCACACATAGACTGATGTAATTGTTTGTGCAAATCAGATTGCAAAGGACATGAAAAGACATGGTTAACCCTATGTACACCAAGTGTCATTTCATGTCGGGTGCTTCTGTCTTTTCACAGAAGCCGGCTTTACCCGGCAATTGAATCAGAGGATATTTTACTATGTAGAAGTGTATAAACTATACATATATGTATATATATATGTCACAATGACATGTATATATATATATATATATATATATATATATATGTATTCTATGTGTGTATATTTAGTGTTTACAAGGAAATAAAGGTTTTTTTTAGTTGCAATATTTTGTTCCCATAGACTTACATTGGACTTCCGGTATCGAAATCGGATATCGACGATATTTAGTGCTATCGGCGATACAATTTCGATACGATATTTTTAGATATCGAGCACTATCGCTCAACACTACTGATGGAGCAATTGCTGGGACCACCACTAATCACAAAAAATCCCTTATGTGAATGGACAGGTAATGCTAATGAGCATGTGAGACCTTTGCTTCATTAATTGTCCATTTACAGTTAATGTTAAGCTCTACTGGTGAAGTGGATTCACAAAGATGCCGGTCAGGGTGGATGAAGTGGGAAAATGACAGGTCTGAAACAGCACTCAGATGTAGGTAGCAAAATATCCAGCAGGTTGTAATGTATATAGTGTGAAAAGTCTCTAATAAGTTTGTGATGCTTACAGCAAACAATTGACAAACCAACAGTTTATGCAAGTAATGTGGACAAACTTTAATAACAGGTTGTGATGCTTACAGCAAACAATGGAGTAACCAGAAGCAGATACAAACGTTAAATTACTGGAGTTCAAAGAGATGATGGCAACAGAAGAAACAAGTCGGTGACAATTTTATAGCAAATGCCTCCAGAACACATTACTGTGTCAATACTCAGATACAGAGGCGTGTGTAATTAGGCCTTAAAAGACCTTCTGAGATGATGTCACTGAGCAACGCTGGACCACTTGTTTGACCTGATTTGGAGCACAGCAAAAGTGACAGCCATAGTAGAAGTGAGCGGAGCCCAGCCTTGAAGTCGAGACAGGTGCATAACACTAAAGAGGTAGTAGTCGCCCAAGCTCGCTAAGGCAAGAGACTTTGGGGCATTATTTTCTGGATCTGTGGTTGTTTCTGTGGCTGAACCAAATGTATCATATACCACGTGGATTTGTCACAAATACATTTCATTGGACAGCATTTTTATTGTGGCTTCTAGAGTTAAAGAAGTGTTCCCAAAATTAAAAAAAAATTGATGGCCAGCATGTAGTACAGAATAATTTAATAACCTTCCTAGAATAGTCGCTTTTCAGAGCCCTGTCTGAAAGGAGTGAAGGTGCCCATGCTTGAACTTAAAAATATGGTAAAAAGATCTCTGCAACGTGACTCTTCATGTTAGTATGATGAAAGATATCCAAAACTTATGCTAATTTCTAAATTTTAGTAGAACTTTGGAAAAAAAAATGGTTTGGGTCGCCATTTTCTAAGAACGATAAAAAACTTTTTTTTTTTCGCTGCTGGAGCTGTTTGAGGGCTTGGTTTTTTTTCATGGTGAGTGTTTTTATTTATATCATTTTGGGGTATCTATGATGGTCTGTTATCTTTTTATTGTAGTTTTTCAGAGGAAGTGATGAGACTGAAAAAAAGACAGTTCTTGAATTTCATTTTTTTTTCTTTTTGGCATTCAATGGTCATTTAAATAATTTTATATTTTAATAGATTGGAATTTTACAGACACAATCATACCCTTGCTATCCCATTTTCTCAGTGCCAGGGAGGAGGCGATGGGCGAAGGAAAGATTGTTCAATGCAATTTGGCTATTTAATTATCACTGTCAGAAATTGACAGCAGCTTTTAAATGGTTAAATGGCAGCAAAAGGATCTTAACTCTACTTACTGCTGTTAGCAGGTGCAGGCTGTATTACACAGATGACAATGCGCATATTAAGATAGCACTTGTTTCTTTACCATTAAAAAAGCCAGATTTTATTTTCTTATTGTCATCCAAAATAAAGGGGTTTGGCACAAAACAACTTAAGAGGGAAAACATAAGAAGCAAAAGAGCATAAGTTAACCTGGTTCTGTCCTTTAGAGTGCAGTCGGACTGCCATATTACCGACGCGAGGATCACATAGCAATCCACAGACTGGCCGTTGTCTCTCCCGACCTGAGCAGGACAGCATGTATTTCAGGATTGCCGATGTCCAGCCCGAGGATTGTGACTGTGATCCTTATTGAGTAATATGGCCATCTGGCTGCTCCCTTAAATTAGTTTACTTTTTATTGCATTTTTTAGTGCATTTTTTAAAATGCATTTTTATTGCCTTTTTTGACGCTGCGTCTTTTATTTCTTTTTGGCATGTTATCTTTTAAAAAAAACTGTCCCTTTTTGATACTTCCTAGTATTTGGCTTTCACGTGTGGATGACGTGAGTTTTTAAGACTTTTCTGCCACGGAAATACCCTAAAAACGCGTGTGTGTTTTTTACTTGCAGATTTTCTGCTTTTAATGCAATTTTATTGGAAAAAATATGCACCTGCAGGAAACATGGCCAGCATGAACATGAACTGACATGTTGCTTTCATACCAAATTATATTCTAGTTTATATCTTTAGGTTTTTGTTTCTCGTTTTTGCACAGTGCAAATAATGGTGTGTCCCTCCTTTTGTTTGACATTTTGTTGACATTAGTGTCCATTAGTCGGGGTCTCGGTCCTGCTCTGCTCTTATTCACATTTACATTATTTGACACATGGTTAGGTTTTAATATTAGAGGTTAGGACCATCCAAAATAGGGTCACCTTGATGTGGTGGGATGGCTTTTACATTTTTTTACTCAAAATTATGTTAAACCAAGTACCCTTTGTTATTTTCATGCATTATTGCTATTTATTTAATTTACTGCAGAGTATTTGCTCATTTTGCTTTTATCTTCGGTTTTTACATCGACTTGTTGCGTATTTGAAACGCGCACCACAGGTCAGTTTACACTGATTTAAAAAGAAGCACAGCAGACATGAGATTTTTACAAATCCTTTCCTCTTGGCTGGAACTGTAAGGATATGTTTTCACAAGGACCTTTTGCTGATGCAGATTGTCTGCACCATTTTTGCACCAATTAAGTAATATAGGTTACTTGAATTTTTCAAAAATACAAAAAACTCATCATGGGGACTTAGCCTTAGATGTTGCATTTTTGAGGCAGAGAAAATAATCAGCATCAAAAACTCACCAGAAACTCATCGTGGGCACAGAGCCTTGGAGGTTTAAGCCACAGCTGAAAAGTGTACCGGATGTAGGACATGCCAGTATGCTCCTATGTCGAGAAGAGTTAAAGCTAATGGAGCTTTTATCTGTTGGAAAATGGGGTACAATGTGTATTTTTCAATCTTGTAGAACTTCTTTTAACAAAAGAACAATAATATATATTTTTTTCGGAATCTATTTTAAAGCCATAACATTTTTTTTTCTGTATACCCAATAGACTTTTCCGCTAGGAATATTGTCTTACTATTATTATATTTTCATTGACATTTAGCAATATTTCCAATACTCACAAATTCTGCAGGAAGATATCCACTGGTTTCATATTCCAGGATGTTTTGATTGTCAGTGATTGACAGCCTCATTTAAACAAGACCAAATATGTTGAGATTTAATCATTCTGATTTTATTTTCTTTACTTTGCAACAAGACATGACTTTCTTATTGACAGCATGTAATGAAAGTATGTGTCCATTTTCTCATAAATATATGTATTAAAAATGTGTAAATGTATCATTCTTAAAAACACACTATTAGGCTTTAGTCACACATCAGTCAGTATTTCATCAGTATTTGCCAAAACCAGGAGTATCTCCAATATACAGAACAGGTGTCAATCTTTCAATCACAGTTTTTCTCTGAACATTCCACTCCTGGCATACATATACTGATGAGAAATACTCGCCAAATACTGATGTGAGAAAGAGCCCTTAAAATTATTCAGGTATATGATGAGAATTTGGAGAAAAAAACATGGAATGATGGATAGATATGAAGTTTTCTACTAGAGTTTTCTGATACTGGATGAAATCAATCTTACCCTCAACATGGTGCAGGTGTTCAGGGGCAGAGGAAGCAAAGCAGCACTCCGGGGAATCACCAAGCCAGCTCCATTCTTCATTGTTGACATCATCAAACCACCGCCATGAGAGATGAGCAAATCTTGAAATTCGAATTTGCTGACTTCACCTAATTTTCACCAAAAATTTGAAATACTACAAATAAGTTCATGTGAATTTCAATACAAGAATACTTGTAATTGCTTGGAAAATGCATATTACAGAAAGGAGAAACAGAACTACCCTAACCATAAGAGTTTACTGTGAAGGATCCACCCCTCGGTGTGTCTGGGATGCAGTCACTGACAGCTCAAACGTACTGTCTGCTACAGGGGCATACTGAAGCTGTCAGTACAATGATTGATAGCTCAATCGTCTGGTCTAGTGCAGGGGCGTGCTGAGTGGTCAGCAACCTGAGACTAGGAGGTGCTGATTGTCTCCAGGTGTTCATTGTCCCAGTAGATTGCCAGGTTACTTCACTGGGCTGTTACTCCTAGACCTCTGCCAGACATACATTCAGCTACTGTATAGTTTATCTCTCTGTGACTTGCTTTCTGATTGCTGGTCTTTTGTTGCTTTACTTTGGACATCGTTCTGACCATCTGTTTAACCCCTTTTGCTCTGATCCTCTATCCTTCTGGTATTCTGACCTCGGAACATTAGCTGACTTCACCTTTGTCTCTTCCTTCTATTTATGATGTACCTTATTGGCATTTGACCTCGGACTGTTGTGAATGGGTTTGAGATGAGTTCTGAGCAGAGACTCCCTCTGGTGGTTACAAGCGGTACTGGTCTGTTCAGTGAAGATTGTGAGGACTGGGAATCAGGTGTTACTGACTGGTCTTATATAAGGGAGTCACCTTCCCATCAGGGTTGCCGGTGATCAATTGTTCTGGTCTTAATCCTTCATTCCTGTTTCCCTTGTAGCCTGCTGTGTCGTGTCTGCATCTCCTGCTAACAGATAAGACATTTTCTTCTTTTTGTTTTTGTACTATATTTTTGCATTTTGTCCTGCACTTCTTTGGGGGCCTTCTGGGTCCCCTTTGGGGGCTTTTGCCCTCTCAGTTTAGTTCAGCCACTGATGTTTGTACTTTTGCTTTTTCCAGTTTTTTCAGTGGCTGCTGTTTTGATTTTGTTACACCAGAGAACTAATTTAGGTGGAAGAGGTCGTGTGATCTCAGGTGATTTTGAAATTAGTAGAGTTGGTGCTTTTCAGGGTTTTCTGGGATTGCAGTAAGTACCCTTCCTATCCTTTTCTATTTAGTTAGTTTGGGCCCCAGCGTTTGCTCATACTATTTTCTTTCTGTGTCAGTATTTCTTCTTGTCTAACCGCCATTACTTGTTTGGGGGCTTTCTATTATCTTTGGGGTTCTGCTCCGGGGCAGATAGCTTTCCTATTTCTATCTTTAGGTGTAGTTAGTTTCTCAGGCTGTGACGAGGCGTCTAGGACCAACGTAGGAACGCTCCACGGCTGCCTCTAGTTGTGGTGGTTAGTCAGGGTACTGCAATCTCATAGATTCCAACTGCTCTGGTGTATTGCCTTTTTTACCTGCACTCCTCATCTACCGAAACATAACAGTATCACCGGCCTAAAAATTGAAAATTGTATGGTACTCACAGAAGGGAAAAAATTTTGTGAAAGAAAAAAGGTTGTCAGAGTTGTCAGAGATATTTTTCTATTTGTTGCATTTTTTTTTTCCCTCTGTATCTCTGGGTGCTGGGGAGGATCTTTTCTCTCAATGGAGTTTGCACGGTTGTCTGGCCGTGTGGATCAGCTTGCCACTGAGGTTCAGAGTATTGCTGCATATCTTGCTAGGTTGCCTGTTGTGGAACCTAGGATCCCCATGCCAGATTTGTTTTTGGGGGATCGAGCTAAGTTTCAGAATTTCAAAAATAATTGTAAATTGTTTTTTGCCTTAAAACTATGTAAGGTTCTGTATACATGTTCCTGAAACTCAGTTTGTTCGTCAGCCATTTTACTTTCTGTCTTGCTGCAGCTATCTTGCCCTCAGTCAATATGGAGTTTCCAGCTTGCATGTTCCCGCCCTGATTCTCTCCTTTTGCTTCTTAAGCAGCCACAGCTGAGCAATCAGTGCTTCAGAATCTAGCCTGCAGTGAACCTGTGACCTGACTCCTGAAGCCTTGGACCTTGTACTCCAGCTATTCCTACTGAGGAACTCTGAAGCACTTGTGGACTCTGAACCCTGCTTTTTGAAAGACCCACGTTTGCATGGACTTACGGTAACAGAGAAGAAGATCCTGAACCTGTTGTGGAGAGTGATTGCTGAGCTTAGATTACTCTGGCCTGCTGTGTCTCCTGCTTCTGTGTCTGCAAACTGTGTGACTATTTTTGCCAACTTATATGAAGTAATACAAGACTTTCTATATCAAACCTGTGACTCCTGTGTTTTCATCGCACCCAAGCACAAGACGCTATATGAACTGTACTATACACATTACAAGATTCTGAAGCCAAACGTTAGTGTCTGCTGGGTCTGGAAAGGCTGTGTGTGCTGTAACTGTGGATATCGGATGTCCGGTTGTACTTTCTGTGATGACAGTGGTTGTGACTTCTCACAACCATTCCAGGTGAGCAATTCCCTTAAGTTTTTTTTTCTGCAGTGTTACCACAGGTAAACACTATTGTTTTTTTTTCCTTTTCTCTTTTTTGTCTGCTGTAACTGTGGATATCAGATGTCCGGTTGAACTTTCTGTGATGATAGTGGTTGTGACTTCTCACAACCATTCCAGGTGAGCAGTTCCCTTAATTTTTTTTTTCTCTCTGCAGTGTTACCACAGGTAAACACTATTGTTTTTTTTTTTTTTTTCTTCTCCTCTCCTTCCAGTACTCCTGTCTTAAAAGATTTGGAAAATGGAGGCCCGCATAAAGGAACTTTGCGGAGTGACTGATAATATCCTTGCAGATTTGCAGAATATAAAGACCCGTTTTACAAACCTACAGGACCTCACTAATCACAATATGCAAGTGTTTGGACAGACTGCCCAGGATTTGCGAGCCAGGATTGAGGTTCTAGAGGGGCGAGTCCAGGCTCCTGCCGTAGCCCCGAGTTCTGGGATTCCCAAGTTGCCCCCTTTTCATTTTGGCGGTGAACGTGAGAAATTCAGGGGATTTATTAATCAATGCAATCTTTTTTTTTCTGCACATGCTTCACAATTTCCCACTGAACGATCTAAGGTGCTTACTATAATTATGTTGCTTACCAACAATGCTTTGATGTGGGCAAACCCTCTGATTGAGACTGAGGATGATTGTTTGAATCACCTTGATGCTTTTATTTCAGCCATGGGGCAGGTGTTTGATGACCCCAATCGAGGTGCAACAGCTGAAGCAGCCATGTTAGCTTTGCGCCAAGGTAAGCACTCAGCAGCTGAATATGCTTTGGATTTCAGGAGATGGGCCCTTGATACCACCTGGGACAGTTCCGCCAAAAAATCTATTTTTCGAAAGGGGTTATCTCCACTGATTAAGGATGAACTTGCTTGTGCCGACCCTCCCACTGCGTTAGGTGACTTTATTAACTACTGCATCCGTATTGATACTCGTCTGACTGAACGCAGGCAAGAGAGATGGTTCGAAAGCAATCGCACTAACCTTTTCCTACCTTCCTCTCCAGCTAAGGAGATTACGAGTAGGATTACACGGGAACCTGAACCTGAACCCATGCAGGTAGACTCTTTACAACGACGGGTTAGTGATGCACGCAAGGAACATCGTTTTAAGGAGAATCTATGTTTCTATTGTGGTAAGTCAGGGCACTTCATTATAGACTGCCCCAGCCGATCTCGTAAGACTACTGCAGCACTCATTCACTGTGAGTGTTGCGAGAGGGGATCTGTCAGGTCCGAGCCTCAAGCTCCAGAGAGATCTGCAGCAACAGATCTTGATTTCTCGGACTTAAACTCCGTTACCTCTGAGGACATTGACTGTGTAAACGCTGCCATTTTTCAAGTTTCCTCAGCGGTGTCCCAGCTGAGTTGTAAGAAAAACAATTCTCATTGCTTTCTTTCCATCAAACTCTGGGTTGACTCAGCTTGGGTGTCTAGCTCTGCTATGATCGACTCAGGGGCAAGTGGAAATTTTATGGATGTCTCCTTTGCTCTGAAACAGGGGATACGTTCAGTGAAGAAGGCTACTCCAGTACAGATGGAAACTGTGGATGGCTCCCTGCTGACCTCTGGACCAGTGGATCAGGAAACAGAGCCTTTGAGGGTTCTTATGGGTAAAGATCATCAAGAGAAACTGTCCTTTATGCTTATCTCTTCTCCCCACTTTCCCATTATTCTAGGGCTACCATGGCTGCAGGCTCAGAATCCTACCATTAACTGGGAGACCAAGGAATTACACTTTCCAGAGAAACAGATGAGTCCAAAAGTTTCAGCTTGCTCTGTTCCTAAAGGAACCATGTCAGTCCCTGAACTACCAGCTGTATACCAGGACTATGTGGATTTATGTGACAAGAAGAACGCTGACCAGCTTCCTCCTCACCGTCCATATGATTGTCCAATTGAATTATTGCCTGGAGCAGAGATACCTTTTGGTAAGATCTACCCCCTGGCGGGGCCCGAGCTAAAGGCTTTAAAGGATTACATAGACGAAAATCTAGCCAAGGGCTTCATACGCCCCTCTTCATCTCCTGCAGGTGCACCCATCTTCTTTGTAAAGAAGAAAGATGGATCTCTGAGACCCTACGTAGACTATAGGGAACTCAATAAGGTTACTATTAGAAACCGTTATCCATTGCCTTTAATCCCTGAGTTATTGGAGAGAGTGCGACATGCCAAAATTTTCTCTAAACTAGATCTTCGTGGGGCCTATAACTTAGTCCGTATTAGACCTGGGGATGAATGGAAGACTGCATTCAGGTCACGCTATGGACACTTTGAATATCTAGTTGTGCCTTTTGGTCTGAGTACCGCCCCAGCCACTTTCCAACACTTGGTGAATGACATCTTCAGGGATCTCCTTGATACATTCGTGGTGATTTATTTGGATGATATTCTAATTTTTTCTAACTCCACAGAGGAACATCATGGACATGTGAGAATGGTCTTGGAACGTCTAAGACAAAATCATCTTTACATCAAACTTGAAAAGTGTGAATTCCATAGGACCGAAATTCAATTTCTGGGGTATGTACTGTCTACACAAGGAATTAGTATGGATGGAAGCAAAACCCAAGCCATCAAGGATTGGCCAAGTCCTAGAAATGTGAAGGAGGTACAGCGCTTCATCGGGTTTGCCAACTTCTATAGACGTTTCATTAGAAATTTCTCTGAGGTAGTGTCACCTATCACCCAACTTACCCGGAAAGAGTCTAGGTTCTCCTGGACTCCCCAAGCCCAGGAAGCATTTTCCCGTCTAAAAGATAAGTTTACCACTGCACCTATCCTAGTACATCCCAACCCCGAGCTTGCCTTCATAATAGAGGTGGATGCTTCAGACTGTGCCCTTGGAGCTATACTCTCTCAGAGAACAGGTGAGAAGAATGTCTTGCATCCCTGTGCCTTCTTTTCCCAGCGGTTGTCTTCGGCTGAGAGGAACTACGATGTGGGCAATAGAGAGTTGTTGGCCATTATTGCCGCCTTCAAAGAATGGAGACACCTTCTTCAGGGGCTGCACTGCAAATAGTCGTCCTGACAGACCATCGTAACCTTGAATTTATCAGGTCGGCTAAGTGCCTGACTCCTCGCCAGGCTCGCTGGAATCTTTTCTTAAACCAATTTAATTTTATAATTTCTTATAGACCAGGATCGCGCAATGGAAAGGCTGATGCACTCTCTAGGATTTACTCAGCAGAGACACGTCCAATTACTCCTCCTAAGACTATTCTTCCTGACTCTGATTCCTAGGAGTGATTCATAATCAAGCCCTACTTAAGGACATCAAGGAAGCATACCATGCGGATTCCTTTTTGGCACAACCCCCAAGGGACGGAAGTCTTGTCTTTAAGAATGGTGTGTGGATTCAGGGACAACGCCTGTATATTCCTGAAACAGTCAGATTGAGAGTATTGCAACTCATTCACGATTCTAAGATAGCTGGGCATAGAGGAATTCTAAAGACACAGGAATTTCTTTCTCGTTTCTTTTGGTGGCCCACTTGCAGGAAGGATGTTTTAAACTATGTCACTTCATGTGAAGTCTGTGCAAGATGCAAAACACCTCGCTCCTCACCAACTGGTCTGTTACAGCCTCTTCCCACCCCGTCCCGCCCGTGGGGATCCATTTCTATGGACTTCATTGTGGAGTTACCAACCTCTCAAGGGAAGAACACCATTCTAGTGGTGGTTGACCGTCTAACAAAGGCAGCTCATTTTATCCCTTGTGTCGGCTTACCCACTGCAAAACAGACATCAGATTTGATGATTAAAGATGTGTTTCGCTTACATGGAGTACCGGATGAGGTTATTTCGGATCGAGGGGTGCAATTCACTTCAAGGTTTTGGCAAAATTTCTGTGCAGCATTGGACATTAAAGTAAACCTTTCTTCTGCTTTTCATCCCCAGACTAATGGACAGACCGAACGAACCAATCAAACCCTGGAGCAGTATCTCCGCTGCTTTATCTGCCATCTACAGGATGATTGGGTGGATCTACTTCCATTAGCTGAGTTCTCTTATAACAACTCTCAGAGTGCCTCCACTAAGCAGTCTCCTTTTTACTCTAATCTAGGTTATCATCCTAACATTCTACCACGATTTCCCATAGAAACGCCTTTACCAGCAGTGGCCGAAAGAATCACGTCTTTACAGAAGAATATGGATCTTCTAAAGGAGAATCTGGAATCGGCTCAGGAAAGGTACAAGAAAGCAGCAGATAAATTTCGTAAACCTGCACCAGCTTTCAAGGTAGGAGACTTGGTCTGGCTGTCAACCAGAAATCTTAAGTTAAGGATTCCATCATCTAAGTTGGGACATAAGTACATTGGACCCTATAAAATCAGTAAAATTATAAGTGCCATTGCTTGTCGTCTTCAACTGCCCAGAACTATGAGAATCCACCCTGTCTTTCATGTATCCCTACTTAAGGCTGCGACACCCAATACGTTTCCTGGACGTTCTTCTCCTTGCCCTGACCCAGTGCTAGTCGATGGTCAGGAAGAATTTGTGGTGGAAAGGATTTTAGATTCCAGGTTGTATAGAAATCAGTTACAATATCTGATTAAATGGCAGGGCTACCCAGTGGAGGACAACTCATGGGAACCAGTCAATAACGTTAATGCTCCTCGCTTGCTCCGTCAGTTTCATCAGAGGTACCCACACAAGTCTGGTCTGAGGTCATCCGGAGGTTGTCCCTAAGGGGGGAGTAATGTAAGGTTCTGTATACATGTTCCTGAAACTCAGTTTGTTCGTCAGCCATTTTACTTTCTGTCTTGCTGCAGCTATCTTGCCCTCAGTCAATATGGAGTTTCCAGCTTGCATGTTCCCGCCCTGATTCTCTCCTTTTGCTTCTTAAGCAGCCACAGCTGAGCAATCAGTGCTTCAGAATCTAGCCTGCAGTGAACCTGTGACCTGACTCCTGAAGCCTTGGACCTTGTACTCCAGCTATTCCTACTGAGGAACTCTGAAGCACTTGTGGACTCTGAACCCTGCTCTTTGAAAGACCCACGTTTGCATGGACTTACGGTAACAGAGAAGAAGATCCTGAACCTGTTGTGGAGAGTGATTGCTGAGCTTAGATTACTCTGGCCTGCTGTGTCTCCTGCTTCTGTGTCTGCAAACTGTGTGACTATTTTTGCCAACTTATATGAAGTAATACAAGACTTTCTATATCAAACCTGTGACTCCTGTGTTTTCATCGCACCCAAGCACAAGACGCTATATGACCTGTACTATACACATTACAATCTAAGTCCTCAGGGAACGCAGCGCAGCAGGTTCAAATTATCATCTCTCTCCTGCGCGGCGATCCTCAGGATTGGGCTTTTTCCCTGACACCTGGGGATCCTGTTTTGAGTGATGTTGATGCATTTTTTCAGGCTTTGGGGTTATTGTACGATGAGCCTAATGTCACTGATCAAGCTGAAAAAGCCTTGTTGGCATTAAATCAGGGGCCTTATGACGCTGAGTTATACTGTCAGAGATTCCGTAGGTGGGCAGTCCTGACCAAATGGAATGACGACGCTTTGGCAGCCCTTTTCCGGAAGAGTCTGTCAGATAATGTAAAGGATGTTATGGTGGGATTCCCTGTCCCCTCTGGTCTCAATGATTCTATGTCATTAGCGATTCAAATTGACAGACGTTTGCGTGAGCGGAGAAGTATGCGTGGAATGGTGTTGCCTTGTGAACCAGCTTCTGAACCCATGCAGTGTGATAGAGTGGTGTCTGGGGCACAGCGTCATGAGTTTCGAAAGCGCAATGGGTTATGTTTCTACTGTGGTGATGCCTCTCATGCTATTTCAGTCTGCCCTAAGCGGGGAAGACGTTTTGCACGCTCAGTTGTCTTGGGTAGTGTTCAGACTAAGTTTTTATTAACTGTCACTCTGATATGCTCTCTGTCCTCATTTTCTGCTCAGGCTTTCGTTGATTCTGGAGCAGCTATTAACCTGATGGATTATGATTTTGCTAAACGTTGTGGGTTTCCCTTGATACCCCTACAGAAGTCTATTCCCCTACTGGGGATCGATTCTACCCCTTTGGCTGAGAATAAACCCCAGTTTTCTACTCAGTTGATAATGAGGGTTGAACCTGATCACCAGGAGTGCTGCAAATTTTTGGTTCTATATAATCTGCATGACATTATCGTGCTGGGTTTCCCTTGGTTACAGTCTCATAATCCTGTTTTGGATTGGAAATCTGTGTCTGTAACCAGTTGGGGCTGCCAATGTGTTAATACCAACACTCCTGTTTTTTCTGCCTCCCCCAGGCTCAGGATGTTCCTGACTTTTTGTTTGATTTTTCTGATGTGTTTAGCGAAAGTAAATCTGCATCCTTGCCTCCCCATAGGAGCTATGACTGCGCTATTGAATTAGTGCCGGTAGTAAATTCCCTAAAGGTCGCCTTTTTAACTTGTCTGTACCTGAACATGACGCTATGCGGTCTTATATCAAGGAATCATTGGAGAAGGGTCATATCAGACCATCCTCTTCACCCTTAGGTGCTGGTTTTTTCTTTGTGGCCAAAAAAGATGGTTCATTAAGGCCGTGTATTGATTATCGTCTCTGTAACAATATTACTGTGAAATATCAATACCCGTTACCCTTGATTTCTGACCTGTTTTCCAGGGTGAAAAACGCTACTTGGTTTACCAAGCTTGACCTCAGGGGGGCGTATAACATTATTCGCATTAAGCACGGGGATGAATGGAAGACGGCATTCAATACCCCTGAAGGGCATTTTGAGTACCTAGTGATGCCCTTTGGGCTCACTAATGCTCCTTCCGTCTTCCAGTCCTTCATGAATGACATTTTCAGGGATTTTGTGGACAAATTTCTGATTGTTTATTTGGATGATATCTTGATTTTTTCTAATGACTGGGACTCTCATGTGAAACATGTTCGAACTGTGTTCCAGATTTTGAGAGAGAATGCTCTGTATGTGAAGGGATCAAAGTGTCTTTTTGGCGTACAGAGGATCTCATTTCTGGGATTCATTTTGTCCCCATCTGTTATTGAAATGGACCCGGTCAAGGTTCAGGCCATCTGTGATTGGTCCAACCTACTTCATTAAAGGCTCTTCAGAGATTTTTGGGTTTTGCCAATTTTTATCGTAAATTTATTGGTAATTTCTCGGTTATTGTTAAACCATTAACTGATTTGACCAGAAAGGGTTCTGATGTGGTGAATTGGCCTCCTGAGGCAGTCTCTGCGTTTCAGGAACTTAAGCAGAGATTCACTTCTGCTCCTGTTCTACGGCAGCCTGATGTTTCTCTGCCATTTCAGGTGGAGGTTGATGCCTCTGAAATTGGGGCAGGTGCCGTTTTGTCCCAAAAAGATCCAGAGACCTCTAAAAGTAACCCTTGTGCCTTTTTCTCTCGAAAATTTTCTCCTACTGAACGTAATTATGATGTGGGTAATCGGGAGTTATTGGTCATGAAGTGGGCTTTTGAAGAGTGGAGACATTGGCTGGAGGGAGCCAAACATCAGGTGGTGGTCCTTACGGACCATAAGAATCTGGTTTATCTGGAATCTGCCAAGCGACTCAATCCTAGACAGGCCAGGTGGGCCTTGTTTTTCACACGTTTTAATTTTGTGGTTTCCTTTCTTCCTGGCACTAAGAATGTTAAGGCGGATGCCCTCTCGAGGAGTTTCCTTGCGGACTCTCCTGAGTTATCTGATCCTTCTGTTATTTTGAAAGAGGGTGTAGTTCTTTCCGCCATCTCGCCCAATTTGAGACTTGCTCTGGAGGGGTGTCAGGAGGATAGGCCCGAGTGCTGCCCTGTTGGAAAATTGTTTGTCCCGGACCAGTGGAAAAAGAGTGTGATGTCTGAGATTCATTGTTCCGCATTGGCTGGGCATCCCGGAATTTTTGGTACCAGAGACTTGGTTAGTCGGTCCTTTTGGTGGCCTACCTTGTCTCGTGATGTCAGGGAATTTGTGCAGTCCTGCGGGACTTGCTCTTGCTCCAAGCCTTGCTCTCACTCTAGTGGTTTGTTGATGCCATTGCCTGTGCCCAAGAGACCATGGACCCATATCTCTATGGATTTCATTTCCGACCTTCCTGTTTCTCAGAGAATGACCACCATCTGGGTAATTTGTGATAGGTTTTCCAAAATGATACATCTTGTGCCATTACCTAACTTGCCTTCCTCCTCTGAATTGGTGCCGTTGTTCCTTCAGCACGTGGTTCGTTTACACGGCATTCCTGAGAACATTGTGTCTGACAGAGGAGTCCAGTTTGTTTCCAGATTTTGGAGGACTTTTTGTTCTAAACTGTGTGTTCAATTGTCTTTCTCCTCGGCATTTCATCCTCAGACCAATGGTCAAACTGAGAGAACAAACCAGACATTGGAGACTTATCTTAGATGCTTTGTGTCTGCTGATCAGGATGACTGGGTCTCTTTTTTACCTTTGGCTGAGTTTGCTCTTAATAATAGGGCTAGCTCTGCCACTTTGATGTCTCCGTTTTTCTGTAATTCTGGGTTTCACCCTCGATTTTCTTCAGGACAGACGGAGGCTTCTGTCTGTCCAGGTGTTGACTCTGTTGTGGAGCGTATGCAACAGATTTGGGACCAGGTAGTGGAGAGGTTGTCCCTCTCTCATGAGAAGGCCCAGCGGTTTGCTAACCGGCATAGGACTGATGGTCCTCGGTTTAAAGTGGGGGACTTGGTCTGGTTGTCCTCAAAGAATATTCCTATGAGAGTAGCATCTCCTACTGGTTCCTGCTGCTGTGCCTCCTGACCCTGTTTTGGTTGAGGGCAATCTGGAGTATGTGGTTGAGAAAATATTAGATTCTCGTTTTTCTAGACGGAAACTCCAGTATTTGGTTAAGTGGAGAGGTTATGGTCAGGAAGACAATTCTTGGGTGTTTGCTTCGGACATCCATGCTAGGAGACTCATCCGTGCATATCATAGAACTCATCCTGACCGACCTGGTTGCTCAAATGAGGGTTCGGTGACCCCTCCTCAAGGGGGGGTACTGTTGTGAATGGGTTTGAGATGAGTTCTGAGCAGAGACTCCCTCTGGTGGTTACAAGCGGTACTGGTCTGTTCAGTGAAGATTGTGAGGACTGGGAATCAGGTGTTACTGACTGGTCTTATATAAGGGAGTCACCTTCCCATCAGGGTTGCCGGTGATCAATTGTTCTGGTCTTAATCCTTCATTCCTGTTTCCCTTGTAGCCTGCTGTGTCGTGTCTGCATCTCCTGCTAACAGATAAGACATTTTCTTCTTTTTGTTTTTGTACTATATTTTTGCATTTTGTCCTGCACTTCTTTGGGGGCCTTCTGGGTCCCCTTTGGGGGCTTTTGCCCTCTCAGTTTAGTTCAGCCACTGATGTTTGTACTTTTGCTTTTTCCAGTTTTTTCAGTGGCTGCTGTTTTGATTTTGTTACACCAGAGAACTAATTTAGGTGGTAGAGGTCGTGTGATCTCAGGTGATTTTGAAATTAGTAGAGTTGGTGCTTTTCAGGGTTTTCTGGGATTGCAGTAAGTACCCTTCCTATCCTTTTCTATTTAGTTAGTTTGGGCCCCAGCGTTTGCTCATACTATTTTCTTTCTGTGTCAGTATTTCTTCTTGTCTAACCGCCATTACTTGTTTGGGGGCTTTCTATTATCTTTGGGGTTCTGCTCCGGGGCAGATAGCTTTCCTATTTCTATCTTTAGGTGTAGTTAGTTTCTCAGGCTGTGACGAGGCGTCTAGGACCAACGTAGGAACGCTCCACGGCTGCCTCTAGTTGTGGAGGTTAGTCAGGGTACTGCAATCTCATAGATTCCAACTGCTCTGGTGTATTGCCTTTTTTACCTGCACTCCTCAGCTACAGAAACATAACATCGGACTCCTTGACTATCCCATCTCACGGCTTCGCCTTGAGACATGACTCAGCATTAGTGTTGAGCGATACGATACTGCAAATATCGGGTATCGGCCGATATTAGCTGTATCGGGCTTTCGATTCCGAGTTGTCACGCTGTCTAATGATATGTATACAATGTCAGTAAACTATTAATACAGGAACAACACTCTATACAACAACTAGTATAGCAACATCAGCATGTAAGTATAGAATAGATTTACCTGACACGATATCTGCTGAACTCAGGGTTAATCTTGAGGACTTGATGAGCTGAAACAGGAAAGAGGTGGACCGGGATCTAACCTGACCCTAAACTGGGGTCCTAACTAATCCCTCACCTTGGAGGTACTGATAATGGTTCAGAGGTCCAAGTCTCCAACCTAACCCTGTCTCCTATCAGACCCTGAACCCTGTAATCAGTCCTAAGAAGGATCCTGACTACCACCAAAGGGATATGGGCTGATCTCAGCTAAATACACAGATTAGACATATAAGACAGACAGGATAACACTCGCTTGCATACACACTCAAACACCAAAGGAACATAAATGGTCTGGGAAATAAACTCTAACCAAGTTGAGCTTAGAACAACTAAGGAGCTCACAACTAAAGTCTATACAGATTCATTCCTATCTGTGGTCTGCATGAAGGTTTCACTGGCAACTCCCCAAGCAGACAACCAGGAATTTAAAGGAAACCAATCAACAAATAATCAATTGCAGCCGGGAGAAACTGCACCCAGTCCCAGCACCGAGCACAGACAGAATTAACTCCCTAGCTGCCAAACACAAAGAAACAGCAGCTCAGCTGTGAGAAGTCAAAATGTGCAACCGCGACGATCTTCGTGGCAATGCACACATGACACGAGTACCGATATTTTCGTCATATCGGATACCGGAATCGGATTTGTCACTGTCACTGTCAGTGTCCGTCGGTCGGGTCTGTGAGTGTCCGTCGGTCGGGTCTGTCAGTGTCCGTCAGTCGGGTCTGTCAGGAGTCAGCGGCACTTACCTGGCAGAAGATCTCCGGCGGTCACGGGCTGGACTGCTTCATGGCCGCCATCATCTTTCCCCGGCGGTCACATGCAGTTTCTCGCGATAACTGCAGTGACTGCTGGGTAATCCCGGCCGTAAAGCAGTCAGTCCGATGACGTCACCGCCGGGGAAGCAGGTAATCAGCTGTGCTGCGTTGCGATGACAGGCTCTGCCTGTCATTGCGATGTAGCAGAGCTGGATCGTCGTGGGACAGTCGTTACTATGGACTGCGTCGGACAGGTGGTATACTGTTGGTTTGTTTTTTTTCTTTTTTTATAGGAGATCGATGGCGTCGCAGGAATGAGTGTATAATAAAATTAATGAAAACTGTGTTGTCTCTTTTATTTCATTAAAAGACTTTTTTCTTGCTTTGTCTTTTTTTTATACATTTAATAACTTTGGGATTAATAATGGATCGGTGTCTTATTGACACCTCTCCATTATTAACCGGGCTTATTGTCACCGTGCAATCAACGGTGACATTAACCCCTTATTACCCCACTTTCCACCGCTACAGGGCAGTGGGAAGAGCCGGGTAAAGTGCCACAATTGGCACATCTTTTGATGCGCCAAATGTGGGGCTGCTGTAGCCTGGTATTATCAGGCTGTTGAGGGCCAAAATCCATGGGCCTTGACAGTCTTTTAATACCAGGCCGCAGCAGTCTGCATTTTACTTGGCTGGTTAACAAAAATAGGGGACCCCTACGCCGTTTTTTTTTCGAGGGGATCCCCTATTTTTGTTAACCAGCCAAGCTAAGCAGACTGCTGTGGCCTGGTATTATCAGGCTTGCAAGGTCCATGGATATTGGATCCTTACCAGCCTGAAAAACCAGGCCTCAGCGGTCTGCTTCATCTGGCTGGTTAACAAAAATAGGGGGGACCCCACGCCAATTTTTTTTCGAGGGATCCCTTATTTTTGTTAATCAGCCAAGATATGCAGACTGCTGTGGCCTGGTATTATCAGGCTGGCAAGGTCCATGGATCTTGGCTCCTTAACAGCCTGAAAATCCAGGCCTCAGCGGTCTGCTTCATCTGGCTGGTTAACAAAAATAGGGGGACCCCACGCCATTTTTTTTCGAAGGGAACCCCTATTTTTGTTAATCAGTTCCCTCTGACGTCACTGATGGTGTCCCTGGCTGACCTGAAGTGAAAGTGGAAAGCAATCAATTAAGCTTTCCACTTCCTCTCCTGTCAGCCAGGAGAGGAGCTCATTCATTTGGGGTTTACTGTGAGGCTGCAGCATTAGCTGCGGTCCCTGCAGTAAACATTAACCCTTTCTGAAGGATTACACCGTGGAACCTGACTGTGCATGGGATAGGTAAGAATAATTTTGCTTTATTATTTTATTTTTATTACAGGAAATGGTTTTAGCAGGTAAATAAAATATGGTCAAAAACTGTGTGATTATTTCATTAAACTTCTTTTTTATTAAAGTGTGTGTGTTTGATTTTTCTTTCATACAATAGGATTAATAATTGATAGTTGTCTAATTGACATCTCTCAATTATTAACCTGGCTTAAAGTGACCTTTCAATTGCAAGGTCATTTTAACCCCTTATTAACCCATTCGCCACCGCTACAGGGCAATGGGAATAGACGGGCAAAGTGCCAGAAAGGGCAAATCTAATTAGAGATTTGTCCTTTCTGGGGTGTCTGGGGGCAGATGTTAGTAGCCGGGGGGGGGCCAAAAATAATGGTCCCTCTCTGGGCTATTATTATCTGCCCCCACTCACTGGCTTTGTCTGTCTGGTTGCGAAAATAGGGCGGGAGCCCACACATTTTTTTTCAGCAATTTTACACCTCATATATATATATATATACATGTCATTGAGTTTGTGACACATATATATATATATATTTATAGTTCATACACTTCTACATAGTATAATAGCCGCTAATTCAATTGACGGCTTTTGTGAAAATGCAGAACCCGACATGAAATGACACTTGGTGTACATAGGGTTAAGGTACTGCCACACTAAACAATCCCGCTAGCGATCACGATAACGACGCATACTAATGCGATCGCTAGCGGGATTGTTTCTATATCGCTAAGTGCGGCCACATTTAGCGATATAGTTAACGACGCTATCGCCGTTAGCGATCTTCTTAACGACTTTAGCGGTACAAAAGTACCGCTAAATCGCTAAGAAAAGGTGCCACACTAGCGATATATACTTACCCAGCGGGAGAGCAGACGAAGAAAATAGGGTCTGGAACGATGTCAGCGACGAGCGAGATCACAGCAGGAAGCTCGTCGCTGGCAGCTGCCGCACTGAACAACATCGCTAACGGGATCGCTAAATAGTGACGTTTTTTAGCGATCCCGTTAGCGATATTGTTCAGTGTGGCATACCCTTTAACCCATGTCTTTTCATGTCCTTTGCTATCTGATTTGCACAAACAATTACATCAGTCTATGTGTGCAAAATTTCACACCTGTAGGGGTTAATTAAAGGTGTAAATTCGTAGCAAAAAAGTCCGTTTTTTTTACAACGAATTTACACCTTTAATTAACCCCTACAGGTGTTAAATTTTGCACACATAGACTGATTTAATTGTTTGTGCAAATCAGATAGCAAACGACATGAAAAGACATGGTTAACCCTATGTACACCAAGTGTCATTTCATGTCGGGTGCTTCTGTCTTTTCACAGAAGCCGGCTTTACCCGGCAATTGAATCAGAGGATATTTTACTATGTAGAAGTGTGTAAACTATACATATATGTATATATATATGTCACAATGACATGTATATATATATATATATATATGTATTCTATGTGTGTATATTTAGTGTTTACAAGGAAATAAAGTTTTTTTTTAGTTGCGATATTTTGTTCCCATAGACTTACATGGGACTTCCGGTATCGGAATCGGATATCGACGATATTTAGTGATATCGGTGATACCATTCCGATCCGATATTTTTAGATATCGAGCAGTATCGCTCAACACTACTCAGCATCAAACTTACAATTTCAGGAGAGAGAAGACCCCTTTGATCATAAGAGCTTAAAATCTACAGGAAAGAGAGAGGACCCTGCTAACCATAAGACCTTACATTGTACTGTAGAGAGAGAGAGGACCACGCTATTTATAAGAGTATACACTACAGAAGAGAGAGAGAACCTTGCTGATGATAAAAGCTTACACTCTGCAGGAAAGAAAGAGAGATGACCCTGCTGACCATAACAGTTTACACCCTAAAAGAGAGAGAGGACCCCACTGACCATGAGAGCTTACACTCTACAGGAGAGAGTGGATAATGATAAGAGCTTACACTCTACAATAAAGAGAGCAAGAGAAAATCCAGCTGACCATAAGTGCTCACACATTACAGTAGCAGAGAGGGGACTCCGCTGACCATAAGAGCTTACACTCTACAGGAGAGAGGACCCTATTGATCATAAGAGCTTACATGCTAAAGAAGAGTGAGTGGGGACCCCACTGACCATAAGAGCTTACACCACACAGGAGAGAGAGAGAGGACCCCACTGACCATAAGAGCTTACACTTTACAGGAGAGAGAGGACCCCACTTACCATAAGAGCTTACACTCTACAGGAGAGAGAGAGAGGACCCCACTGATCATAAGAGCTTACACTCTACAGGAGAGAGAGGACCCCACTGACCACAAGAGCTTACACTCTACATGAGCGAGGACCCTATTGATCAAAAGAGCTTACTCTCTACAGGGAGGACAGCAAGAGAGAATTCCGCTGACCATAAAAGCTCACACACTTCAGTAAAGGGAGTACCCCGCTGACTGTAAGAGCTTACACTCTATAGTAAAGCGAGAAAAGACCCTAATGACCATGATAGCTTACACTCTAAAGGAAAGAGCAAGCAAGGACCCCACTGAACAAGAGAGCTTACACCCTACAGTAAAGAGATACAGGAGTATGCTGATCTACAGAAGAGAGAGAGGACTGTTGTGAATGTTTTGTAAATGAATTCTGAGCAGAAGCTCCC
>JARQOD010000010.1:55663099-55819864 GCA_033576555.1 Oophaga sylvatica | reverse complement strand
TTTAAATGAAAAATTCACACATTTTTTTTGACCAATTTATTTACCTGAAAAAAACCTTTCCCCGAAAAAAAATAAATAATAAAAAAAAAATTATTTTTCCCCAATCCGATGCACATCAGGCCCACGGTGTAACCTTTTCAGAAAGGGTTAATGTTTACTGCAGGGACCGCAGCAATGCTGCAGCCTCACAGAAACCCCAAATGAATGAGTTCCTCTCCTGGCTGACGGAGAGAAAGGGGCTGGGTCACAACGATCCCCCAGCGCCCCGACAACGATATCCTTTGTCGGACGCGGTTTATCGCTACAGATCGCTTTTTGACTGCCAAACAGGCAGCTGGGGCAGCATCGGGAAGCGACACTGCGGGTAACATCGTTAAGGGCCCCCGCTCACATAGCATATCGTACCGGTCGCTCGAGCCAAGTTTTTTGACGAAAACGCAACTCACCACGATATCGCTGTGTGTGACATTCACGACATCACCCCCGCCGGGACGCTGATCTCGCAAAAATTTTTAGGCCTTTTTTTTTGATCGCTGGTTTCCCTCTGACGCACCACGCGCTGTGACAGGGGGAACCACGATCCGCGGGGAACCAAGGTACCAGCGGTTTCCAGGCACCGCGCGCGCTTGGAAACCCCTGTGTACCTTTGGGGTACCATTTTCCCGACAGGGCGCTGGAAATCCAAGGACACAGGGGGTTTTAGCACAGCCCCCCCCCTGGAAAAACCCCTGTGTACCTTGGTACCAGGGATCGCTGGTCCCCGCCTGTCACACGCAGCGAGCTGCCTGTCAGGGGAAACCAGCGATAAAAAAAAAGGCCTGACATTTCAGCCATCACATACCCGGCAGGGGGCTGATCTCGCAAAAGTCCACACAGCGATACGCGGTGAGCTCGCTGCGTTTTTAAAAAAATGTGACTCAGCAGCTCCGGTACAAATGCTTAGAGGGGCCCCCTTAAGGGGAAAGTTTAAATTTTTATTTTTTTCCCCCTTTTCCTTAGGTCACCGGACACAACATGACGTCAGAGGGAACTGAAACAAAAATGGGGGGCCCTTCAAAAAAAAATGGCGTGGGGTCCCCCCTATTTTGTTAACCAGCCAATGAAGCGACCGTGGGCCGGTTTTCAGGCTGTTAAGGAGCCAAGATCCATGGCCTTGCCAGCCTGATAATACTAGGCCACAGCAGTCGCATATCTTGGCAAAATTTAAAAAAATTGGGGGGCCCCCGAAAAAAATTGCGGGGTCCCCCCATTTTTGTTAACCACCCCAATGAAGCAACCGCTGAGGCCGGATTTCAGGTGTTTAAGAGCCAAATCCATGGGCCTTGCCACCTAAAAACTTTTGGCCCCGCATCTGCTACTTTTGGGATTAAAAAAAAAAAAGGATCCCCTCGAAAAAATGGTGGGGTCCCCCTATTTTTTTTTAACCACCAAAAAAGACCGCTGAGGCCCCCGGTTTTCAGGCTGTAACCAGACCAGGCCTGCCAGCCTGAAATACCAGGCACAGCGTCTGCATACTTGGCGATTAAAAAAATAGGGGTCCCCCGAAAAAAATTGGCATGGGGGCCCCCCATTTTTGTTAACCACCAATGAAGCAGACCCTGAGGCCTGGGTTTTCAGGTGGGGAAAGGGCCAATATCCAGGACCTTGCAAGCCGTAATACCAGGCCACAGATCCTTTTCTTGGCTGGGTTTAAAAAAAAAGGGGGACCCCTCGAAAAAAAAAACGGGTGGGGGGCCCCCCATTTTTGTTAACCACCAAAAAAAAAGCGACTGCTGCGGCCCCGGGATTAAAGACTGTCAAGCCCAGATTTTTGGCCCTCAACCGAAATACCAGGCTACAGCACCCCCCCCTTTGGGGGCCCAAAAAGTGCCAATTGGGCACTTTAAAACCCCGGTCTTCCCACTTGCCCTGGCGGGGAAAGCGGGGAATAAGGGGTTTTTTCACCGTTGTTCACGGTGAAATAGCCCGTTAATAAAGGGGTCAATAAGAACCCCATTATTAATCCCAAAGTTATTAAATGCATAAAAAAAAAACACCAAAAAAAAGTCTTTAATGAAATAAAAAGACAACACTTTTTTTTTTTACTTTATTACTCTCTCTTCCGCGACGCCACGATCTCCGTAAAAAAAAAAAAAAAAACCAAAAAGTAACCACCTGCCCCACGCAGTCCATAACTAGTCCCACGCGATCCCCCCTGCTAAAATCGCAAGACAGGCAGAGCCTGTCTTGAAAAAGCAGCCAGCTGATACCTGTTTCCCCCCGCGTACTCATGGGGGGACTTTTTAGGCGGGGGTTACCCAGCGTCACGCGTATCGCGAAAACGCATGTGACCCCGGGGGGAAAAAAGAGGGGCCAGAAGCAGTCCAGGACTGACCCCGGAGATCTTCTGCCGGGAAAATGCCGTGACTCCTGACAGACCCACCGAGGGGCACTGCAGTGACAGTGACAATCCCGATTCCGGTATCCGATAAACAAAAATATCGAACTGGAAATCGGAATTCCGAACACTAATATGGCCCCAACCCCCATTTTTTGCAGTACGAATCTCAACCCTACTCATAATCCAATATACACTTACCCGGGGTTAGTGAAAATGTATAATCGCTGATGATATTTTACGATACAAATGTAAATATGGGGGTGGCCGATTTTACTCTATCGGCCTTTCGATAATTCGTTCGATATTTCGTCTTACAAAAAAACCCAATCGGATTTGTCACTGCACTTCTTGTCCCGTGGGGGTCGCACTGTCAGTGTCCTCGGGGGTCTGTCAGGAGTCACGGCACTTACCGGCAGAAGATCTCCGGCGGTCACGTCCGGACTGCATACCCCCAAACCTCTTTCCCCGCGGTCAAAGCAGTTTCCGTATAATGCAGTGACTGCTGGTAACCCCGGGGCCGTAAACAGTAAGTCCGTTACGTCCCCCCCGCCGGGGAACAGGTATCAGTTTGTCTGCTCGCGAGACAGGCCTGCCTGTCATTGCGATGTAGCAGAGCTGGATCCCCCGTGGGACGTCTTACAGGACTGCGGGACAGTGGAAAAACTTGGTTTGTTTTTTTTTTTTTTTTTTAGGGGAGATCGATGGCGTCGGGGGAATGAGTTATAATAAAAGAAATGAAAACGTGTTGTCCTTTTATTTCTTAAAAGATTTTTTTCTTGCTGTGTCTTTTTTTTATGCATTAATAATTTTTGGTTAAAATGGATCATGTCTTATTGACGCCTCTCCATTTTTAAAACCGGGGCTTGCACCGGCAACAACAGCATTAACCCCTTTTACCCCCCTTGCCACCGCTACAGGCAAGGGGGAAAAGCCGGGTAAAGTGCCCAATTGGACTCTTTTGATGCGCCAAATGGGGGCTGCTTTTCCTGGATTATCAGGTTTTAGGGAAAAAAACCATGGCCTTGACAGTCTTTTTTACCAGGCCGCAGCAGTCTGTTTTTTTCTTGGCTGGTTAACAAAAAAAGGGGGACCCCACCCTTTTTTTTTTGAGGGGCCCCTTTTTGTTAACCAGCCAACAAGCAGACGCTGTGGCCTGTATTTCGGGGTTGAAAAGGCCATGCATTTTGGGGTCCTTCCCCCCTGAAAAACCAGGCCTCAGCGGCCCCGCTTCTCTGGCTGGTTAACAAAAATGGGGGGGGCCCCCCACCCCAAATTTTTTCGGGGGACCCCTATTTTTGAAAAACAGCCAAATATGAGACTGCGGGGCCGGTATTACAGCTTGCAAGGTCCATGAATTGGATCCTTACCAGCCTGAAAAACCAAGCCTCGTGTCTGCTTCAGGGGGTGGAAAAAAAAATAGGGGGGACCCCACCCTTTTTTTCGGGGGGACCCCCTATTTTTTTACCATTCCCCTGACTCACTGATTGGTCCCTGCTGACCTGAAGTGAAAGTGGAAAAAAATAATTTAAAATTTTTCCCTTCCCTCCTGTCAGCCGGAGAGGAACTCTTCATTTGGGGGTTTACTGTGAGCTGCAGCTTATGCGTCCCGATAAACTTAACCCTTTTCTGAAGGATTACACCGGGGGCCCCTGACTGACATCGGATTGTAAAAAAATTTTGCTTTTTTTTTTTTTATTACAGAAAAGGTTTTAGCGGGGAAAAAAAAGGGGAAAAACTGTGTGATTATTTCATTAAACTTCTTTTTTATTAAAGTGGTGTGTTTGTTTTTCTTTCAACAATAGGAATTAATAAAAATATTTGTCGATTGACGCTCCAAAATTTTAACCCGGGTTTTTAAAATGACCTTTTTAATTGCAAGGCATTTAACCCCTTATTTTAAACCCTTCACCCCGCTACGGGCAATGGGAAAAGACGGGCAAAGTGCCAAAAGGGGGAAAACTAATTAGGATTTGCCCCCTTTTTGGGTGTCTGGGGCAATGTTATACCGGGGGGGCCAAAAATAATGGCCCCTCCGGCATTATTACTCCCCCACCCGGGCTTTGTCTTCTGGGTTTCAAAATGGCGGGGGCCCCGCATTTTTTTTAGCAATTTTACACCCATAATATAATACATTCCCCGAAATTTTGGGCAATATAATATATATTAATTTAAGTTCAACACTTCTACATAGTATAATACCCAATTCAATTGCCGGCTTTGTGAAAATGCAAACCCCCCATGAAATACACTTGGTGTACATAGAGTTTAAAAAGTCTTTCATGTGTTTTTATCTGATTTTCACAAACAATTTTTATGAGTGTAAGTGTGAAAAATTTCACGACCTGAGGGTTATTAAAGGTTTTAATCGTACAAAAATCCGTTTTTTTTACAACGAATTACACCTTAATAACCCCTACAGTGAAATTTTGCAAAACATAGACTGAGTAATTGTTTTTTGCAAATCAGATTGCAAAGGACATGAAAGACAAGGTTAAAACCCCATTACACCAGTTCCCTTTCCCTGTCGGGGTTCTGGTCTTTTCACAGAAGCCGGCTTTTCCCCAATGAACAAGGGTATTTTACTATGTAGAAGTTATAAAATATACAAAAAATGTATATAAAAAGTCACATGACAGTATATATATATATATATATAATATAAATGTATTCTTGTGTTATTTAGTGTTTTTCAAGGAAATAAAGGTATTTTTTTAGTTCAATATTTTTTTCCCATAGACTACATTGACTTCCGTATCGAAATCGGATACGACATATTTAGGGGCACGGCGAACAATTTCATACATATTTTAGAATCGAGCACTATCGCTCACACAACTGAGGAGCAATTGCGGGGCCCAACCACAAAACAAAAAAAAACCTTATGTGAATGACAGTAATGCTAATGACATGTGAGCCCTTTTTGCTTCATTAATTGTCCATTTACATTTAAGTTAAGCTCTACGGTAAAAGGGGGGATTCACAAAGATGCCGGTCAGGGGGGATGAAGGGGAAAAATTTACAGTCGAAACAGCCTCAGATTAGGTAGAAAAAATCCCACGGGTTGTTTTTGTATATAGTGTAAAAAGTCTCTAATAAGTTTTTTGATGCTTACAGCAAACAATTGAAAAACCAACGTTATGCAAGTAATGTGGACAAATTTTTAAAAAAGGGTTGTGATGCTACACAAAACGGGAGTAACAAAGCGAAAACAAACTTTAAATTACTGGATTTCAAAAAATTTATGAACAAAGAAAAAAGTCGGTGACAATTTAAGCAATGCCTCCAGAACACATTACTGTGTCATACTCAATAAAAGGGGGCGTGGAAAATTAGGCTTAAAAGACCTTCTGAGATGAGTCATTTAAAGCAACGCGGACCACTTTGTTTGCCTGATTTGGAGCACAGCAAAAGGCAGCCATTAGAAAGTAGGGGAGCCCAGCCTTGAAGTCGAGACAGGTTCATAACACTAAAGGGGGTAGTATCGCCCAAGCCGCTAAGCCAAGAGATTTTTGGGGCATTTTTTTTCGGATCTTTGGGTTTGTTTCTGTGGCTGAACCAAATGTACAAAAACCACGGGGGAATTTGTCACAAATACATTTCATTGGACAGCATTTTTATTGTCTTCAGAGTAAAAGAATGTTCCCAAAATTAAAAAAAATGATGGCCAGCATGTAAAACAGAATAATTTAAAAACCCTTTCCTAGAATAGTCGCTTTTCAGAGCCCTGTCTGAAAGGAGTGAAGGTGCCCTTTGCTAAAACTTAAAATATGGAAAGATCTCTGCAACGGGACTCTTCTTTTATTAGATAAAAGATACCCCAAAAACTTTTTGCTAATTTCTAAATTTTAGTAGAACTTTGGAAAAAAAAAAGGTTTGGTCGCCTTTTCAAGAACGATAAAAACTTTTTTTTTTCGCTCCCGGAGCTGTTTAGGGCTTGTTTTTTTCATGGTGAGTGTTTTTATTTAAAAACATTTTGGGGTATCTATGATGGCCCTTTTTACTTTATTGTATTTTTTCAGAGAAAGTGATGAGACTGAAAAAAGACAGTTCTTAAATTTCATTTTTTTTTTTTCTTTTGGGGGGGGGGGGGGGATAAGGGTTTTTCTTTTAAATAATTTTTTATTTTAATAATTGGAATTTAAAAACCACAATCAACCCTTGCTACCCCAAATTTCTCAGGCCAGGGGGGGAGGCGAGGGCGAAGGAAAGATTGTTCAAGCAATATGGCTATTAAATTTAAACACTGTCAAAAATTTGACAGCACTTTAAAGGTTTAAATGGCAGCAAAAGGACTAACTCTAACTCCCTGCGTTAGCAGGTCATGCTGTTTAACACGGGGACAAGGGGAAAATTAAGATAGCACTTTTTTCTTACCATTAAAAAGCCATTTAATTTTCTTATTGTCATCCAAAATAAAGGGTTTTGGGACAAAACAACTTAAAAGGAAAACCCTAAGAAGCAAAAGAACATAATTTTAAACCGTTCGTCCTTTTTTGAGTGCAGTCGGACTGCATATAAACCCAAAGCAGGATCACATAGCAATCCACAGACTGGGCCCCTTGTCTCCCACCTGAGCAGGGGCAGCATTATTTCAGATTGCCGATGTCCAGCCCCAGGATGTGACTTTGATCCTTAAATTTAGTAATATGGCCATCTGCTGCTCCCCTTTAAAATTTTTACTTTTATTGGGATTTTTTAAGTGCAAATTTTTTAAAATCATTTTTATTTTCTTTTTTTGACGCTGCTCTTTTAAAATTTTTTTTTTGGCATGGGTTTTCTTTTAAAAAACTGTCCCTTTTTGGGTTTCTCCTAGGTATTTTCTCCCCGTGGATGACTTGGTTTTTAAAAGACTTTTCCCGCCACGAAATACCCTAAAAACGGTGTGGTTTTTTTTACCTTCAAAATTTTTTTGCTTTTAATGGCAATTTTATTGGAAAAAAATGCACCTGCAGGAAAAATGGCCAGCATGAACATGAACGGGCATGTTGCTTTCAACCAAATTATATTTTTAGTTTATATCTTTTTGTTTTTTTTTCTCTTTTGCACAGTGCAAATAAAGGTGTGCCCTCCTTTTTTTTGGGGGGTTTTTACATTTTGTTGACAAGTGTCCATTGTCGGGGTCTCGTCCTGCTCTGCCTTATTCACATTACATTTTTTTGACACATGTTTGGTTTTAATATTAGATTTGGACCAAACAAATAGGGTCCCTTGATGTGGTGGATGGCTTTTTTCATTTTTTTTTTCTCAAAATTTTGTTAAACCAAGTACCCTTTTTTTATTTTTATCATATGCTATTATTTAATTTACGCAGATATTTGCTCTTTGCTTTTAAATTCCCCCCTTTTTTCTCGACTTGTTGCCCATTTGAAACGCGCACCCCAGGTCATTTACACTGATTTAAAAAGAAGCCAGCAGACCCTAGATTTTACAAATCCTTTCCTCTTGCTGGGAAATGTAAAATATGTTTTCACAAGGACCCTTTTTCTGATCAGATTGTCTGCACCATTTATGCACCCCAAATTAAATAAATAGGAATACTTGGGAAATTTTTTAAAAATACAAAAACCACATGGGACTTAGCCTTAGAAAGTTGGGATTTTTGAGGCAAGAAAATAATCAGCATCAAAAACTCACCAGAAACTCAAACGTGGGGACAGAGCCATGGGTTTAAGCCCAGCTGAAAAAAATGTACCGGGTGAGACATTCCAGTATCCCTATGCGAAAAGTTAAAGCTAATGGCTTTTATTTTGTTTGAAAAGGGGGTTTCAATGTTTATTTTTCAATCTTGTAGAACTTTTTTTTACAAAAGAACAATAATATATATTTTTTTCGGAATCTATTTTAAAACCATAACACTTTTTTTTCTGTATACCCAATAGACTTTTTCCGCTAGGAATATTGTCTTACTATTATTATATTTTCATGACATTTAGCAATATTTCCAATACTCACAAATTCTGCAGGAAGATATCCACTGTTTCATATTCCAGGGATGTTTTGATTGTCAGTGATTGACAGCCTCATTTAAACAAGACCAAATATGTTGAGATTTAATCATTCTGATTTTATTTTCTTTACTTGCAACAAGACATGACTTTCTTATTGACAGCATGTAATGAAGTATGTGTCCATTTTCTCATAAATATATGTATTAAAAATGTGTAAATGTATCATTCTTAAAAAACAACACTATTAGTCTTTAGTCACACATCAGTCAGTATTTCATCAGTATTTGCCAAAACCAGGAGTATCTCCAAATACAGAACAGGTGTCAATCTTTCAATCACAGTTTTTCTCTGAACATTCCACTCCTGGCATACACTATACTGATGAGAAATACTCGCCAAATACTGATGTGAGAAAGAGCCCTTAAAATATTCAGGTATATGATGAAATTTGGAGAAAAAAACATGGAATGATGGATAGATATGAAGATTTTCTACTAGAGTTTTCTGATACTGGATGAAATCAATCTTACCCTCAACTGGTGCAGGTGTTCAGGGGCAGAGGAAGCAAAGCAGCACTCCGGGGAATCACCAAGCCAGCTCCATTCTTCATTGTTGACATCATCAACCACCGCCATGAGAGATGAGCAAATCTTTGAAATTCGAATTTGCTGACTTCACCTAATTTTCACCAAAAATTTGAAATACTACAATAAGTTCATGTGAATTTCAATACAAAATACTTGTAATATGCTTGGAAAATGCATATTACAGAAAGGAGAAACAGAACTACCTCAACCATAAGAGTTTACTGTGAAGGATCCACCCCTCGGTGTGACTGGATGCAGTCACTGACAGCTCAAACGTACTGTCTGCTACAGGGGCATACTGAAGCTGTCATACAATGATTGATAAGCTCAATCGTCTGGTCTAGTGCAGGGGCGTGCTGAGTGGTCAGCAACCTGAGACTAGGAGGTGCTGATTGTCTCCAGGTGTTCATTGTCCCAGTAGATTGCCAGGTTACTTCACTGGGCTGTTACTACCTAGACCTCTGCCAGACATACATTCAGCTACTGTATAGTTATCTCTCTGTGACTTGCTTTCTGATTTGCTGGTCTTTTGTTGCTTTACTTTGGACATCGTTCTGACCATCTGTTTAACCCCTTTTTGCTCTGATCCTCTATCCTCTGTATTCTGACCTCGAACATTAGCTGACTTCACCTTTGTCTCTTCCTTCTATTTATGATGTACCTTATTGGCATTGACTCGGACTGTGTGTGAATGGGTTTGAGATGAGTTCTGAGCAGAGACTCCCTCTGGTGGTTACAAGCGTACGGTCTGTCATGAAGATTGTGAGGACTGGAATCAGGTGTACTGACTGGTCTTATATAAGGAGTCACCTTCCCATCAGGGTTTGCCCGGTGATCAATTGTTCTGGTCTTAATCCTTCATTCCTGTTCCCTTGTAGCCTGCTAGTGTCGTGTCTGCATCTCCTGCTTAACAGATAAGACATTTTTCTCTTTTTTTGTTTGTACTATATATTTGCATTTTTGTCCTGCCTTCTTTGGGGGCCTTCTGGGTCCTCCTTGGGGCTTTTGCCCTCTCAGTTTAGTTCAGCCACTGATGTTTGTACTTTTGCTTTTTCCAGTTTTTTCAGTGGCTGCTGTTTTGATTTTGTTACACCAGAGAACTAATTTTAGGTGGAAAGGTCGTGTGATCTCAGGTGATTTTGAAATTAGTAGAGTTGGTGCTTTTCAGGTTTTCTGGATTGCAGTAAGTACCCTTCTATCCTTTTCTATTTAGTTATTTGGGCCCCGCAGTTTGCTCAACTATTTTCTTTCTGTGTCAGTAATTTCTCTTGTCTAACCGCCATTACTTTGTTTGGGCTTTCTATTATCTTTGGGGTTCTGCTCCGGGGGGCAGATAGCTTTCCTATTCTATCTTTAGGTGTAGTTAGTTTCTCAGGCTGTGACGAGCGTCTAGGACCAACGTAGGAACTCTCCACCGGCTGCCTCAGTGTGGTGGTTAGTCAGGGTACTGCAATCTCATAGATTCCAAACTGCTCTGGTGTATTGCCTTTTTACCTGCACTCCTCATCTACCGAAACATAACAGTATCACCGGCCTAAAAATTGAAAATTGTATGGTACTCACAGAAGGGAAAAATTTTGTGAAAGAAAAAAGGTTGTCAGAGTTGTCAGAGATATTTTTCTATTTGTTGCATTTTTTTTTCCCTCTGTATCTCTGGTGCTGGGGAGGATCTTTTCTCTCAATGGAGTTTGCACGTTTGTCTGGCCGTGTGGATCAGCTTGCCACTGAGGTTCAGAGTATTGCTGCATATCTTGCTAGGTTGCCTGTTGTGGAACCTAGGATCCCATGCCAGATTTGTTTTTGGGGGATCGAGCTAAGTTTCAGAATTTCAAAAATAATTGTAAATTGTTTTTTGCCTTAAAATCCTATGAAAGGTTCTGTATACATGTTTTCCTGAAACTCAGTTTGTTCGTCAGCCATTTTACTTTCTGTCTTGCTGCAGCTATCTTGCCCTCAGTCAATATGGAGTTTCCAGCTTGCATGTTCCCGCCCTGATTCTCTCCTTTTGCTTCTTAAGCAGCCACAGCTGAGCAATCAGTGCTTCAGAATCTAGCCTGCAGTGAACCTGTGACCTGACTCCTGAAGCCTTGGACCTTGTACTCCAGCTATTCCTACTGAGGAACTCTGAAGCACTTGTGGACTCTGAACCCTGCTTTTGAAAGACCCACGTTTGCATGACTTACGGTAACAGAGAAGAAGATCCTGAACCTGTTGTGGAGAGTGATTGCTGAGCTTAGATTACTCTGGCCTGCTGTGTCTCCTGCTTCTGTGTCTGCAAACTGTGTGACTATTTTTGCCAACTTATATGAAGTAATACAAGACTTTCTATATCAAACCTGTGACTCCTGTGTTTTCATCGCACCCAAGCACAAGACGCTATATGAACTGTACTATACACATTACAAGATTCTGAAGCCAAACGTTAGTGTCTGCTGGGTCTGGAAAGGCTGTGTGTGCTGTAACTGTGGATATCGGATGTCCGGTTGTACTTTCTGTGATGACAGTGGTTGTGACTTCTCAAAACCCATTCCAGGTGAGCAATTCCCTTAAGTTTTTTTTCTGCAGTGTTACCACAGGTAAACACTATTGTTTTTTTTTTTTCTCTTTTTGTCTGCTGTAACTGGGGATATCAGATGTCCGGTTGAACTTTCTGTGATGATAGTGGTTGTGACTTCTCACAACCATTCCAGGTGAGCATTCCCTTAATTTTTTTTTTCTCTCTGCAGTGTTACCACAGGTAAACACTATTGTTTTTTTTTTTTTTTTCTTCTCCTCTCCTTCCAGTACTCCTGTCTTAAAAGATTGGAAAATGAGGCCCGCATAAAGGAACTTTGCGGAGTGACTGATAATATCCTTGCAGATTTGCAGAATATAAAGACCCGTTTTACAAACCTACAGGACCTCACTAATCACAATATGCAAGTGTTTGGACAGACTGCCCAGGATTTGCGAGCCAGGATTGAGGTTCTAGAGGGGCGAGTCCAGGCTCCTGCCGTAGCCCCGAGTTCTGGGGATTCCCAAGTTGCCCCCTTTTCATTTTGGCGGTGAACGTGAGAAATTCAGGGGATTTATTAATCAATGCAATCTTTTTTTTCTGCACATGCTTCACAATTTTCCCACTGAACGATCTAAGGTGCTTACTATAATTATGTTGCTTACCAACAATGCTTTGATGTGGCAAACCCTCTGATTGAGACTGAGGATGATTGTTTGAATCACCTTGATGCTTTTATTTCAGCCATGGGGCAGGTGTTTGATGACCCCAATCGAGGTGCAACAGCTGAAGCAGCCATGTTAGCTTTGCGCCAAGGTAAGCACTCAGCAGCTGAATATGCTTTGGATTTCAGGAGATGGGCCCTTGATACCACCTGGGACAGTTCCGCCAAAAATCTATTTTTCGAAAGGGGTTATCTCCACTGATTAAGGATGAACTTGCTTGTGCCGACCCTCCCACTGCGTTAGGTGACTTTATTAACTACTGCATCCGTATTGATACTCGTCTGACTGAACGCAGGCAAGAGAGATGGTTCGAAAGCAATCGCACTAACCTTTTCCTACCTTCCTCTCCAGCTAAGGAGATTACGAGTAGGATTACACGGAACCTGAACCTGAACCCATGCAGTAGACTCTTTACAACGACGGGTTAGTGATGCACGCAAGGAACATCGTTTTAAGGAGAATCTATGTTTCTATTGTGGTAAGTCAGGGCACTTCATTATAGACTGCCCCAGCCGATCTCGTAAGACTACTGCAGCACTCATTCACTGTGAGTGTTGCGAGAGGGGATCTGTCAGGTCCGAGCCTCAAGCTCCAGAGAGATCTGCAGCAACAGATCTTGATTTCTTCGGACTTAAACTCCGTTACCTCTGAGGACATTGACTGTGTAAACGCTGCCATTTTTCAAGTTTCCTCAGCGGTGTCCCAGCTGAGTTGTAAGAAAACAATTCTCATTGCTTCTTTCCATCAAACTCTGGGTTGACTCAGCTTGGGTGTCTAGCTCTGCTATGATCGACTCAGGGGCAAGTGGAAATTTTATGGATGTCTCCTTTGCTCTGAAACAGGGGATACGTTCAGTGAAGAAGGCTACTCCAGTACAGATGGAAACTGTGGATGGCTCCCTGCTGACCTCTGGACCAGTGGATCAGGAAACAGAGCCTTTGAGGTTCTTATGGGATAAAGATCATCAAGAGAAACTGTCCTTTATGCTTATCTCTTCTCCCCACTTTCCCATTATTCTAGGGCTACCATGGCTGCAGGCTCAGAATCCTACCATTAACTGGGAGACCAAGGAATTACACTTTCCAGAGAAACAGATGAGTCCAAAAGTTTCAGCTTGCTCTGTTCCTAAAGGAACCATGTCAGTCCCTGAACTACCAGCTGTATAACCAGGACTATGTGGATTTATGTGACAAGAAGAACGCTGACCAGCTTCCTCCTCACCGTCCATATGATTGTCCAATTGAATTATTGCCTGGAGCAGAGATACCTTTTGGTAAGATCTACCCCCTGGCGGGGCCCGAGCTAAAGGCTTTAAAGGATTACATAGACGAAAATCTAGCCAAGGGCTTCATACGCCCCTCTTCATCTCCTGCAGGTGCACCCATCTTCTTTGTAAAGAAGAAAGATGGATCTCTGAGACCCTACGTAGACTATAGGGAACTCAATAAGGTTACTATTAGAAACCGTTATCCATTGCCTTTAATCCCTGAGTTATTGGAGAGAGTGCGACATGCCAAAATTTCTCTAAACTAGATCTTCGTGGGGCCTATAACTTAGTCCGTATTAACCTGGGGATGAATGGAAGACTGCATTCAGGTCACCTATGGACACTTTGAATATCTAGTTGTGCCTTTTGGTCTGAGTACCGCCCCAGCCACTTTCCAACACTTGGTGAATGACATCTTCAGGGATCTCCTTGATACATTCGTGGTGATTTATTTGGATGATATTCTAATTTTTTCTAACTCCACAGAGGAACATCATGGACATGTGAGAATGGTCTTGGAACGTCTAAGACAAAATCATCTTTACATCAAACTTGAAAAGTGTGAATTCCATAGGACCGAAATTCAATTTCTGGGTATGTACTGTCTACACAAGGAATTAGTATGGATGGAAGCAAAACCCAAGCCATCAAGGATTGGCCAAGTCCTAGAAATGTGAAGGAGTACAGCGCTTCATCGGGTTTGCCAACTTCTATAGACGTTTCATTAGAAATTTCTCTGAGGTAGTGTCACCTATCACCCAACTTACCCGAAAGAGTCTAGGTTCTCCTGGACTCCCCAAGCCCAGGAAGCATTTTCCCGTCTAAAAGATAAGTTTACCACCTGCACCTATCCTAGTACATCCCAACCCGAGCTTGCCTTCATAATAGAGGTGGATGCTTCAGACTGTGCCGTTGGAGCTATACTCTCTCAGAGAACAGGTGAGAAGAATGTCTTGCATCCCTGTGCCTTCTTTTCCCAGCGGTTGTCTTCGGCTGAGAGGAACTACGATGTGGGCAATAGAGAGTTGTTGGCCATTATTGCCGCCTTCAAAGAATGGAGACACCTTCTTCAGGGGGCTGCACTGCAAATAGTCGTCCTGACAGACCATCGTAACCTTGAATTTATCAGGTCGGCTAAGTGCCTGACTCCTCGCCAGGCTCGCTGGAATCTTTTCTTAAACCAATTTAATTTTATAATTTCTTATAGACCAGATCGCGCAATGGAAAGGCTGATGCACTCTCTAGGATTTACTCAGCAGAGACACGTCCAATTACTCCTCCTAAGACTATTCTTCCTGACTCTGATTCCTAGGAGTGATTCATAATCAAGCCCTACTTAAGGACATCAAGGAAGCATACCATGCGGATTCCTTTTGGCACAACCCCCCAAGGGACGGAAGTCTTGTCTTTAAGAATGGTGTGTGGATTCAGGGACAACGCCTGTATATTCCTGAAACAGTCAGATTGAGAGTATTGCAACTCATTCACGATTCTAAGATAGCTGGGCATAGAGGAATTCTAAAGACACAGGAATTTCTTTCTCGTTTCTTTTTGGTGGCCCACTTGCAGGAAGGATGTTTTAAACTATGTCACTTCATGTGAAGTCTGTGCAAGATGCAAAACACCTCGCTCCTCACCAACTGGTCTGTTACAGCCTCTTCCCACCCCGTCCCGCCCGTGGGGATCCATTTCTATGGACTTCATTGTGGAGTTACCAACCTCTCAAGGGAAGAACACCATTCTAGTGGTGGTTGACCGTCTAACAAAGGCAGCTCATTTTATCCCTTGTGTCGGCTTACCCACTGCAAAACAGACATCAGATTTGATGATTAAAGATGTGTTTCGCTTACATGGAGTACCGGATGAGGTTATTTCGGATCGAGGGGTGCAATTCACTTCAAGGTTTTGGCAAAATTTCTGTGCAGCATTGGACATTAAAGTAAACCTTTCTTCTGCTTTTCATCCCCAGACTAATGGACAGACCGAACGAACCAATCAAACCCTGGAGCAGTATCTCCGCTGCTTTATCTGCCATCTACAGGATGATTGGGTGGATCTACTTCCATTAGCTGAGTTCTCTTATAACAACTCTCAGAGTGCCTCCACTAAGCAGTCTCCTTTTACTCTAATCTAGGTTATCATCCTAACATTCTACCACGATTTCCCATAGAAACGCCTTTACCAGCAGTGGCCGAAAGAATCACGTCTTTACAGAAGAATATGGATCTTCTAAAGGAGAATCTGGAATCGGCTCAGGAAAGGTACAAGAAAGCAGCAGATAAATTTCGTAAACCTGCACCAGCTTTCAAGGTAGGAGACTTGGTCTGGCTGTCAACCAGAAATCTTAAGTTAAGGATTCCATCATCTAAGTTGGGACATAAGTACATTGGACCCTATAAAATCAGTAAAATTATAAGTGCCATTGCTTGTCGTCTTCAACTGCCCAGAACTATGAGAATCCACCCTGTCTTTCATGTATCCCTACTTAAGGCTGCGACACCCAATACGTTTCCTGGACGTTCTTCTCCTTGCCCTGACCCAGTGCTAGTCGATGGTCAGGAAGAATTTGTGGTGGAAAGGATTTTAGATTCCAGGTTGTATAGAAATCAGTTACAATATCTGATTAAATGGCAGGGCTACCCAGTGGAGGACAACTCATGGGAACCAGTCAATAACGTTAATGCTCCTCGCTTGCTCCGTCAGTTTCATCAGAGGTACCCACACAAGTCTGGTCTGAGGTCATCCGGAGGTTGTCCCTAAGGGGGGAGTAATGTAAGGTTCTGTATACATGTTCCTGAAACTCAGTTTGTTCGTCAGCCATTTTACTTTCTGTCTTGCTGCAGCTATCTTGCCCTCAGTCAATATGGAGTTTCCAGCTTGCATGTTCCCGCCCTGATTCTCTCCTTTTGCTTCTTAAGCAGCCACAGCTGAGCAATCAGTGCTTCAGAATCTAGCCTGCAGTGAACCTGTGACCTGACTCCTGAAGCCTTGGACCTTGTACTCCAGCTATTCCTACTGAGGAACTCTGAAGCACTTGTGGACTCTGAACCCTGCTCTTTGAAAGACCCACGTTTGCATGGACTTACGGTAACAGAGAAGAAGATCCTGAACCTGTTGTGGAGAGTGATTGCTGAGCTTAGATTACTCTGGCCTGCTGTGTCTCCTGCTTCTGTGTCTGCAAACTGTGTGACTATTTTTGCCAACTTATATGAAGTAATACAAGACTTTCTATATCAAACCTGTGACTCCTGTGTTTTCATCGCACCCAAGCACAAGACGCTATATGACCTGTACTATACACATTACAATCTAAGTCCTCAGGGAACGCAGCGCAGCAGGTTCAAATTATCATCTCTCTCCTGCGCGGCGATCCTCAGGATTGGGCTTTTTCCCTGACACCTGGGGATCCTGTTTTGAGTGATGTTGATGCATTTTTTCAGGCTTTGGGGTTATTGTACGATGAGCCTAATGTCACTGATCAAGCTGAAAAAGCCTTGTTGGCATTAAATCAGGGGCCTTATGACGCTGAGTTATACTGTCAGAGATTCCGTAGGTGGGCAGTCCTGACCAAATGGAATGACGACGCTTTGGCAGCCCTTTTCCGGAAGAGTCTGTCAGATAATGTAAAGGATGTTATGGTGGGATTCCCTGTCCCCTCTGGTCTCAATGATTCTATGTCATTAGCGATTCAAATTGACAGACGTTTGCGTGAGCGGAGAAGTATGCGTGGAATGGTGTTGCCTTGTGAACCAGCTTCTGAACCCATGCAGTGTGATAGAGTGGTGTCTGGGGCACAGCGTCATGAGTTTCGAAAGCGCAATGGGTTATGTTTCTACTGTGGTGATGCCTCTCATGCTATTTCAGTCTGCCCTAAGCGGGGAAGACGTTTTGCACGCTCAGTTGTCTTGGGTAGTGTTCAGACTAAGTTTTTATTAACTGTCACTCTGATATGCTCTCTGTCCTCATTTTCTGCTCAGGCTTTCGTTGATTCTGGAGCAGCTATTAACCTGATGGATTATGATTTTGCTAAACGTTGTGGGTTTCCCTTGATACCCCTACAGAAGTCTATTCCCCTACTGGGGATCGATTCTACCCCTTTGGCTGAGAATAAACCCCAGTTTTCTACTCAGTTGATAATGAGGGTTGAACCTGATCACCAGGAGTGCTGCAAATTTTTGGTTCTATATAATCTGCATGACATTATCGTGCTGGGTTTCCCTTGGTTACAGTCTCATAATCCTGTTTTGGATTGGAAATCTGTGTCTGTAACCAGTTGGGGCTGCCAATGTGTTAATACCAACACTCCTGTTTTTTCTGCCTCCCCCCAGGCTCAGGATGTTCCTGACTTTTTGTTTGATTTTTCTGATGTGTTTAGCGAAAGTAAATCTGCATCCTTGCCTCCCATAGGAGCTATGACTGCGCTATTGAATTAGTGCGGGTAGTAAATTCCCTAAAGGTCGCCTTTTTAACTTGTCTGTACCTGAACATGACGCTATGCGGTCTTATATCAAGGAATCATTGGAGAAGGGTCATATCAGACCATCCTCTTCACCCTTAGGTGCTGGTTTTTTCTTTGTGGCCAAAAAAGATGGTTCATTAAGGCCGTGTATTGATTATCGTCTCTTGAACAATATTACTGTGAAATATCAATACCCGTTACCCTTGATTTCTGACCTGTTTTCCAGGGTGAAAAACGCTACTTGGTTTACCAAGCTTGACCTCAGGGGGGCGTATAACATTATTCGCATTAAGCACGGGGATGAATGGAAGACGGCATTCAATACCCCTGAAGGGCATTTTGAGTACCTAGTGATGCCCTTTGGGCTCACTAATGCTCCTTCCGTCTTCCAGTCCTTCATGAATGACATTTTCAGGGATTTTGTGGACAAATTTCTGATTGTTTATTTGGATGATATCTTGATTTTTTCTAATGACTGGGACTCTCATGTGAAACATGTTCGAACTGTGTTCCAGATTTTGAGAGAGAATGCTCTGTATGTGAAGGGATCAAAGTGTCTTTTTGGCGTACAGAGGATCTCATTTCTGGATTCATTTTGTCCCCATCTGTTATTGAAATGGACCCGGTCAAGGTTCAGGCCATCTGTGATTGGGTCCAACCTACTTCATTAAAGGCTCTTCAGAGATTTTTGGGTTTTGCCAATTTTTATCGTAAATTTATTGGTAATTTCTCGGTTATTGTTAAACCATTAACTGATTTGACCAGAAAGGGTTCTGATGTGGTGAATTGGCCTCCTGAGGCAGTCTCTGCGTTTCAGGAACTTAAGCAGAGATTCACTTCTGCTCCTGTTCTACGGCAGCCTGATGTTTCTCTGCCATTTCAGGTGGAGGTTGATGCCTCTGAAATTGGGGCAGGTGCCGTTTTGTCCCAAAAAGATCCAGAGACCTCTAAAAGTAACCCTTGTGCCTTTTTCTCTCGAAAATTTTCTCCTACTGAACGTAATTATGATGTGGGTAATCGGGAGTTATTGGTCATGAAGTGGGCTTTTGAAGAGTGGAGACATTGGCTGGAGGGAGCCAAACATCAGGTGGTGGTCCTTACGGACCATAAGAATCTGGTTTATCTGGAATCTGCCAAGCGACTCAATCCTAGACAGGCCAGGTGGGCCTTGTTTTTCACACGTTTTAATTTTGTGGTTTCCTTTCTTCCTGGCACTAAGAATGTTAAGGCGGATGCCCTCTCGAGGAGTTTCCTTGCGGACTCTCCTGAGTTATCTGATCCTTCTGTTATTTTGAAAGAGGGTGTAGTTCTTTCCGCCATCTCGCCCAATTTGAGACTTGCTCTGGAGGGGTGTCAGGAGGATAGGCCCGAGTGCTGCCCTGTTGGAAAATTGTTTGTCCCGGACCAGTGGAAAAAGAGTGTGATGTCTGAGATTCATTGTTCCGCATTGGCTGGGCATCCGGAATTTTTGGTACCAGAGACTTGGTTAGTCGGTCCTTTTGGTGGCCTACCTTGTCTCGTGATGTCAGGGAATTTGTGCAGTCCTGCGGGACTTGCTCTTGCTCCAAGCCTTGCTCTCACTCTAGTGGTTTGTTGATGCCATTGCCTGTGCCAAGAGACCATGGACCCATATCTCTATGGATTTCATTTCCGACCTTCCTGTTTCTCAGAGAATGACCACCATCTGGGTAATTTGTGATAGGTTTTCCAAAATGATACATCTTGTGCCATTACCTAACTTGCCTTCCTCCTCTGAATTGGTGCCGTTGTTCCTTCAGCACGTGGTTCGTTTACACGGCATTCCTGAGAACATTGTGTCTGACAGAGGAGTCCAGTTTGTTTCCAGATTTTGGAGGACTTTTTGTTCTAAACTGTGTGTTCAATTGTCTTTCTCCTCGGCATTTCATCCTCAGACCAATGGTCAAACTGAGAGAACAAACCAGACATTGGAGACTTATCTTAGATGCTTTGTGTCTGCTGATCAGGATGACTGGGTCTCTTTTTTACCTTTGGCTGAGTTTGCTCTTAATAATAGGGCTAGCTCTGCCACTTTGATGTCTCCGTTTTTCTGTAATTCTGGGTTTCACCCTCGATTTTCTTCAGGACAGACGGAGGCTTCTGTCTGTCCAGGTGTTGACTCTGTTGTGGAGCGTATGCAACAGATTTGGGACCAGGTAGTGGAGAGGTTGTCCCTCTCTCATGAGAAGGCCCAGCGGTTTGCTAACCGGCATAGGACTGATGGTCCTCGGTTTAAAGTGGGGACTTGGTCTGGTTGTCCTCAAAGAATATTCCTATGAGAGTAGCATCTCCTACTGGTTCCTGCTGCTGTGCCTCCTGACCCTGTTTTGGTTGAGGGCAATCTGGAGTATGTGGTTGAGAAAATATTAGATTCTCGTTTTTCTAGACGGAAACTCCAGTATTTGGTTAAGTGGAGAGGTTATGGTCAGGAAGACAATTCTTGGGTGTTTGCTTCGGACATCCATGCTAGGAGACTCATCCGTGCATATCATAGAACTCATCCTGACCGACCTGGTTGCTCAAATGAGGGTTCGGTGACCCCTCCTCAAGGGGGGGTACTGTTGTGAATGGGTTTGAGATGAGTTCTGAGCAGAGACTCCCTCTGGTGGTTACAAGCGGTACTGGTCTGTTCAGTGAAGATTGTGAGGACTGGGAATCAGGTGTTACTGACTGGTCTTATATAAGGGAGTCACCTTCCCATCAGGGTTGCCGGTGATCAATTGTTCTGGTCTTAATCCTTCATTCCTGTTTCCCTTGTAGCCTGCTGTGTCGTGTCTGCATCTCCTGCTAACAGATAAGACATTTTCTTCTTTTTGTTTTTGTACTATATTTTTGCATTTTGTCCTGCACTTCTTTGGGGGCCTTCTGGGTCCCCTTTGGGGGCTTTTGCCCTCTCAGTTTAGTTCAGCCACTGATGTTTGTACTTTTGCTTTTTCCAGTTTTTTCAGTGGCTGCTGTTTTGATTTTGTTACACCAGAGAACTAATTTAGGTGGTAGAGGTCGTGTGATCTCAGGTGATTTTGAAATTAGTAGAGTTGGTGCTTTTCAGGGTTTTCTGGGATTGCAGTAAGTACCCTTCCTATCCTTTTCTATTTAGTTAGTTTGGGCCCCAGCGTTTGCTCATACTATTTTCTTTCTGTGTCAGTATTTCTTCTTGTCTAACCGCCATTACTTGTTTGGGGGCTTTCTATTATCTTTGGGGTTCTGCTCCGGGGCAGATAGCTTTCCTATTTCTATCTTTAGGTGTAGTTAGTTTCTCAGGCTGTGACGAGGCGTCTAGGACCAACGTAGGAACGCTCCACGGCTGCCTCTAGTTGTGGAGGTTAGTCAGGGTACTGCAATCTCATAGATTCCAACTGCTCTGGTGTATTGCCTTTTTTACCTGCACTCCTCAGCTACAGAAACATAACATCGGACTCCTTGACTATCCCATCTCACGGCTTCGCCTTGAGACATGACTCAGCATTAGTGTTGAGCGATACGATACTGCAAATATCGGGTATCGGCCGATATTAGCTGTATCGGGCTTTCGATTCCGAGTTGTCACGCTGTCTAATGATATGTATACAATGTCAGTAAACTATTAATACAGGAACAACACTCTATACAACAACTAGTATAGCAACATCAGCATGTAAGTATAGAATAGATTTACCTGACACGATATCTGCTGAACTCAGGGTTAATCTTGAGGACTTGATGAGCTGAAACAGGAAAGAGGTGGACCGGGATCTAACCTGACCCTAAACTGGGGTCCTAACTAATCCCTCACCTTGGAGGTACTGATAATGGTTCAGAGGTCCAAGTCTCCAACCTAACCCTGTCTCCTATCAGACCCTGAACCCTGTAATCAGTCCTAAGAAGGATCCTGACTACCACCAAAGGGATATGGGCTGATCTCAGCTAAATACACAGATTAGACATATAAGACAGACAGGATAACACTCGCTTGCATACACACTCAAACACCAAAGGAACATAAATGGTCTGGGAAATAAACTCTAACCAAGTTGAGCTTAGAACAACTAAGGAGCTCACAACTAAAGTCTATACAGATTCATTCCTATCTGTGGTCTGCATGAAGGTTTCACTGGCAACTCCCCAAGCAGACAACCAGGAATTTAAAGGAAACCAATCAACAAATAATCAATTGCAGCCGGGAGAAACTGCACCCAGTCCCAGCACCGAGCACAGACAGAATTAACTCCCTAGCTGCCAAACACAAAGAAACAGCAGCTCAGCTGTGAGAAGTCAAAATGTGCAACCGCGACGATCTTCGTGGCAATGCACACATGACACGAGTACCGATATTTTCGTCATATCGGATACCGGAATCGGATTTGTCACTGTCACTGTCAGTGTCCGTCGGTCGGGTCTGTGAGTGTCCGTCGGTCGGGTCTGTCAGTGTCCGTCAGTCGGGTCTGTCAGGAGTCAGCGGCACTTACCTGGCAGAAGATCTCCGGCGGTCACGGGCTGGACTGCTTCATGGCCGCCATCATCTTTCCCCGGCGGTCACATGCAGTTTCTCGCGATAACTGCAGTGACTGCTGGGTAATCCCGGCCGTAAAGCAGTCAGTCCGATGACGTCACCGCCGGGGAAGCAGGTAATCAGCTGTGCTGCGTTGCGATGACAGGCTCTGCCTGTCATTGCGATGTAGCAGAGCTGGATCGTCGTGGGACAGTCGTTACTATGGACTGCGTCGGACAGGTGGTATACTGTTGGTTTGTTTTTTTTCTTTTTTTATAGGAGATCGATGGCGTCGCAGGAATGAGTGTATAATAAAATTAATGAAAACTGTGTTGTCTCTTTTATTTCATTAAAAGACTTTTTTCTTGCTTTGTCTTTTTTTTATACATTTAATAACTTTGGGATTAATAATGGATCGGTGTCTTATTGACACCTCTCCATTATTAACCGGGCTTATTGTCACCGTGCAATCAACGGTGACATTAACCCCTTATTACCCCACTTTCCACCGCTACAGGGCAGTGGGAAGAGCCGGGTAAAGTGCCACAATTGGCACATCTTTTGATGCGCCAAATGTGGGGCTGCTGTAGCCTGGTATTATCAGGCTGTTGAGGGCCAAAATCCATGGGCCTTGACAGTCTTTTAATACCAGGCCGCAGCAGTCTGCATTTTACTTGGCTGGTTAACAAAAATAGGGGGACCCCTACGCCGTTTTTTTTTCGAGGGGATCCCCTATTTTTGTTAACCAGCCAAGCTAAGCAGACTGCTGTGGCCTGGTATTATCAGGCTTGCAAGGTCCATGGATATTGGATCCTTACCAGCCTGAAAAACCAGGCCTCAGCGGTCTGCTTCATCTGGCTGGTTAACAAAAATAGGGGGACCCCACGCCAATTTTTTTTCGAGGGGATCCCTTATTTTTGTTAATCAGCCAAGATATGCAGACTGCTGTGGCCTGGTATTATCAGGCTGGCAAGGTCCATGGATCTTGGCTCCTTAACAGCCTGAAAATCCAGGCCTCAGCGGTCTGCTTCATCTGGCTGGTTAACAAAAATAGGGGGACCCCACGCCATTTTTTTTCGAAGGGAACCCCTATTTTTGTTAATCAGTTCCCTCTGACGTCACTGATGGTGTCCCTGGCTGACCTGAAGTGAAAGTGGAAAGCAATCAATTAAGCTTTCCACTTCCTCTCCTGTCAGCCAGGAGAGGAGCTCATTCATTTGGGGGTTTACTGTGAGGCTGCAGCATTAGCTGCGGTCCCTGCAGTAAACATTAACCCTTTCTGAAGGATTACACCGTGGAACCTGACTGTGCATGGGATAGGTAAGAATAATTTTGCTTTATTATTTTATTTTTATTACAGGAAATGGTTTTAGCAGGTAAATAAAATATGGTCAAAAACTGTGTGATTATTTCATTAAACTTCTTTTTTATTAAAGTGTGTGTGTTTGATTTTTCTTTCATACAATAGGATTAATAATTGATAGTTGTCTAATTGACATCTCTCAATTATTAACCTGGCTTAAAGTGACCTTTCAATTGCAAGGTCATTTTAACCCCTTATTAACCCATTCGCCACCGCTACAGGGCAATGGGAATAGACGGGCAAAGTGCCAGAAAGGGCAAATCTAATTAGAGATTTGTCCTTTCTGGGGTGTCTGGGGGCAGATGTTAGTAGCCGGGGGGGGGCCAAAAATAATGGTCCCTCTCTGGGCTATTATTATCTGCCCCCACTCACTGGCTTTGTCTGTCTGGTTGCGAAAATAGGGCGGGAGCCCACACATTTTTTTTCAGCAATTTTACACCTCATATATATATATATATATACATGTCATTGAGTTTGTGACACATATATATATATATATTTATAGTTCATACACTTCTACATAGTATAATAGCCGCTAATTCAATTGACGGCTTTTGTGAAAATGCAGAACCCGACATGAAATGACACTTGGTGTACATAGGGTTAAGGTACTGCCACACTAAACAATCCCGCTAGCGATCACGATAACGACGCATACTAATGCGATCGCTAGCGGGATTGTTTCTATATCGCTAAGTGCGGCCACATTTAGCGATATAGTTAACGACGCTATCGCCGTTAGCGATCTTCTTAACGACTTTAGCGGTACAAAAGTACCGCTAAATCGCTAAGAAAAGGTGCCACACTAGCGATATATACTTACCCAGCGGGAGAGCAGACGAGAAAATAGGGTCTGGAACGATGTCAGCGACGAGCGAGATCACAGCAGGAAGCTCGTCGCTGGCAGCTGCCGCACTGAACAACATCGCTAACGGGATCGCTAAATAGTGACGTTTTTTAGCGATCCCGTTAGCGATATTGTTCAGTGTGGCATACCCTTTAACCCATGTCTTTTCATGTCCTTTGCTATCTGATTTGCACAAACAATTACATCAGTCTATGTGTGCAAAATTTCACACCTGTAGGGGTTAATTAAAGGTGTAAATTCGTAGCAAAAAAGTCCGTTTTTTTTACAACGAATTTACACCTTTAATTAACCCCTACAGGTGTTAAATTTTGCACACATAGACTGATTTAATTGTTTGTGCAAATCAGATAGCAAACGACATGAAAAGACATGGTTAACCCCTATGTACACCAAGTGTCATTTCATGTCGGGTGCTTCTGTCTTTTCACAGAAGCCGGCTTTACCCGGCAATTGAATCAGAGGATATTTTACTATGTAGAAGTGTGTAAACTATACATATATGTATATATATATGTCACAATGACATGTATATATATATATATATATATGTATTCTATGTGTGTATATTTAGTGTTTACAAGGAAATAAAGTTTTTTTTTAGTTGCGATATTTTGTTCCATAGACTTACATGGGACTTCCGGTATCGGAATCGGATATCGACGATATTTAGTGATATCGGTGATACCATTCCGATCCGATATTTTTAGATATCGAGCAGTATCGCTCAACACTACTCAGCATCAAACTTACAATTTCAGGAGAGAGAAGACCCCTTTGATCATAAGAGCTTAAAATCTACAGGAAAGAGAGAGGACCCTGCTAACCATAAGACCTTACATTGTACTGTAAAAGAGAGAGAGGACCACGCTATTTATAAGAGTATACACTACAGAAGAGAGAGAGAACCTTGCTGATGATAAAAGCTTACACTCTGCAGGAAAGAAAGAGAGATGACCCTGCTGACCATAACAGTTTACACCCTAAAGAGAGAGAGGACCCCACTGACCATGAGAGCTTACACTCTACAGGAGAGAGTGGATAATGATAAGAGCTTACACTCTACAATAAAGAGAGCAAGAGAAAATCCAGCTGACCATAAGTGCTCACACATTACAGTAGCAGAGAGGGGACTCCGCTGACCATAAGAGCTTACACTCTACAGGAGAGAGGACCCTATTGATCATAAGAGCTTACATGCTAAAGAAGAGTGAGTGGGGACCCCACTGACCATAAGAGCTTACACCACACAGGAGAGAGAGAGAGGACCCCACTGACCATAAGAGCTTACACTTTACAGGAGAGAGAGGACCCCACTTACCATAAGAGCTTACACTCTACAGGAGAGAGAGAGAGGACCCCACTGATCATAAGAGCTTACACTCTACAGGAGAGAGAGGACCCCACTGACCACAAGAGCTTACACTCTACATGAGCGAGGACCCTATTGATCAAAAGAGCTTACTCTCTACAGGGAGGACAGCAAGAGAGAATTCCGCTGACCATAAAAGCTCACACACTTCAGTAAAGGGAGTACCCCGCTGACTGTAAGAGCTTACACTCTATAGTAAAGCGAGAAAAGACCCTAATGACCATGATAGCTTACACTCTAAAGGAAAGAGCAAGCAAGGACCCCACTGAACAAGAGAGCTTACACCCTACAGTAAAGAGATACAGGAGTATGCTGATCTACAGAAGAGAGAGAGGACTGTTGTGAATGTTTTGTAAATGAATTCTGAGCAGAAGCTCCCTCTGGTGGTTACAAACAGTACTGAACCATTCAATGAGGATTGGCAATCAGGAGTCACAGACTGGTCTTATATAAGGAAGGTTCCCTCCCATCATGGTTGCCGGTGATCAATTGTTCTTTTCTCAACTGTGGTTCCTGGTTCACTTGGAAGCTTGCTGAGTCTTGTCTCTTCTTCTGCTTTCAGATAAGATATTTTCTGTTTTTGTTTTTGTGCTTACCTTTTGCATATTTCTCTGCATTTCTGTGAGGTTAGCCAGGTGTCATGTATAGTGTACAGTTCCTATAGCGTCTTGTGCTTGGGTGCGAGGAAAACACATGAGACATAGGTTGATATGAAATGACTTGTATTACTTCATACAAGCATGCAGAAAAGGTCACACAGTTTGCAGGAACAGAGGCAGGAGAACACAGCAGGCCAGAGTAACTTCAAGCTCTACAATAACTCTCTAAGCAGGTTCAGGATCTCTTCTCTGTACCGTAATTCCTCTGCAAACATGGATTCACAAGACAGCAGGTTTCCAAAGTCCAAAAGTGTTCCAAAGTTCCTCAGTAGGAAATAGCTGGAGTCAAAAATCCTAGGTTTCCAGGAGTCAGGTCACAGGCTGACTGAGGCTTGATTCAGGAGCACTGATTGTTCAGCTGAGGCTGCTTAAGAAGCAAGAGGGAGAGAATCAGGGCGGGAACATGAAAACTGGAAACTCCATATTAACTGAGGGCAAGAGCTGCAGAAAGACAGAAAGCAAAATGGCCGACGGAAAACTGAGTTTCAAGGAACATGTCAAAAGAGACAAAGAACCTTACATTACTCCCCCCTTAAGGACAACCTCCGGTTGACCTCAGACCAGGCTTGTCAGGGTACCTCTGATGAAACTGGCGGAGCAGGCGAGGAGCATTTACATTATTGACTGGTTCCCATGAGTTGTCCTCCACTGGGTAGCCCTGCCATTTAATCAAATATTGCAACTGATTTCTGTACAACCTGGAATCTAGAATCCTTTCCACCATAAATTCTTCCTGACCATCGACCAGCACTGGGTCAGGGCAAGGAGAAGAGCGTCCAGGAAACGTATTGGGTGTTGCAGCCTTTAGTAGGGATACATGAAAGACAGGGTGGATTCTCATAGTTCTGGGCAGTTGAAGACGACAAGCAACAGCACTTATAATCTTACTGATCTTATAAGGTCCAATGTACTTATGTCCCAATTTAGACGATGGAATCTTTATTTTAAGATTTCTGGTTGACAGCCAGACCAAATCTCCTACCTTGAAAGCTGGTGCAGGTTTACGAAATTTATCTGCTGCTTTCTTGTACCTTTCCTGAGCCAATTCTAGATTTTCCTTTAGAAGATCCATATTCTTTTGTAAAGAAGTGATTCTTTCAGCCACTGCCGGCAAGGGCGTATCTATGGGAAATCGAGGAAGAATGTTAGGATAATAACCTAGATTGGAGTAAAAAGGAGACTGCTTAGTGGAGGTGCTCTGAGAGTTATTATAAGAGAACTCAGCCAGTGGAAGTAGATCCACCCAATCATCTTGTAGGTGGCAGATAAAGCAGCGGAGATACTGCTCCAGGGTCTGATTGGTTCGTTCTGTCTGTCCATTAGTCTGGGGATGAAAAGCAGAAGAAAGGTTTACTTTAATGTCCAATGCGGCACAGAAATTTTGCCAAAACCTTGAAGTGAATTGCACCCCTCGATCCGAAATGACCTCATCCGGTACTCCATGTAAGCGAAACACATTCTTAATCATCAAGTCTGATGTCTGTTTTGCAGTGGGTAAGCCGACACAAGGGATAAAATGAGCTGCCTTTGTTAGACGATCAACCACCACTAGATGGTGTTCTTCCCTTGAGAGGTTGGTAACTCCACAATGAAGTCCATAGAAATGGATCCCCACGGGCGGGACGGGGTGGGAAGAGGTTGTAACAGACCAGTTGGTGAGGAGCGAGGTGTTTTGCATCTTGCACAGACTTCACATGAAGTGACATAGTTTAAAACATCTTTCCTGTAAATGGGCCACCAAAAGAAACGAGAAAGAAATTCTTGTGTCTTTAGAATTCCCCTATGCCCGGCTATCTTGGAATCGTGGATGAGTTGCAATACTCTCAATCTGACTGTTTCAGGTATGTACAGACATTGTCCCTGAATCCACACATCATTCTTAAAGACAAGACTTACGTCCCTTGGGGGTTGAGCCAACAAAGAATCCGCATGGTATGCTTCCTTGATGTCCTTAAGTAGGTCTTGATTATGAATCACTCCCAGGAATCTAGAGTCAGGAAGAATAGTCTTAGGAGGAGTAAGTGGACGTGTCTCTGCTGAATGAATCCTAGAGAGTGCATCAGTCTTTCCATTGCGCGATCCTGGTCTATAAGAAATTACAAAATTAAATTGGTTTAGGAAAAGATTCCAGCGAGCCTGGCGAGGAGTCAGGCACTTAGCCGACCTGATAAATTCAAGGTTACGATGGTCTGTCAGGACGACTATTTGCTGTGCAGCTCCCTGAAGAAGGTGTCTCCATTCCTTGAAGGCGGCAATAATGGCCAACAATTCTCTATTGCCCACATCGTAGTTCCTCTCAGCCGAAGACAACTGCTGGGAAAAGAAGGCACAGGGATGCAAGACATTCTTCTCACCTGTTCTCTGAGAGAGTATAGCTCCAACGGCACAGTCTGAAGCATCCACCTCTATTATGAAGGCAAGCTCGGGGTTGGGATGTACTAAGATAGGTGCGGTGGTAAATTTATCCTTTAAACAGGAAAATGCTTCCTGAGCTTGCGGGGTCCAGGATAACCTAGACTGTTTCCGGGTAAGTTGGGTGATAGGTGACACTACCTCAGAGAAATTCCTAATGAAACGTCTATAGAAGTTGGCAAACCCGATGAAGCGCTGCACCTCCTTCACATTTCTAGGAATTGGCCAATCCTTGATGGCTTGGGTCTTGCTTCCATCCATACTAATCCCTTGCGTAGATAGTACATACCCCAGAAATTGAATTTCGGTCCTATGGAATTCACACTTTTCAAGTTTGAAGTAGAGATGGTTTTGTCTTAGGCGTTCTTAGACCATTCTCACATGTCCATGATGTTCCTCTGTGGAGTTAGAAAAAATTAGAATATCATCCAGATAAATCACCACAAATGTATCTAGGAGATCCCTGAAGATGTCATTCACCAAGTGTTGGAAAGTGGCTGGGGCGGTACTCAGACCAAAAGGCATAACTAGATATTCGAAGTGTCCATAGCGTGACCTGAATGCAGTCTTCCATTCATCCCCAAGTCTAATACGGACCAAGTTATAGGCCCCACGGAGATCCAGTTTAGAGAAAATTTTGGCGTGCCGCACTCTCTCCAACAACTCAGGGATTAAAGGCAATGGATAACGGTTTCTAATAGTAACCTTATTGAGTTCCCTATAGTCTATGCAGGGTCTCAGAGATCCATCTTTCTTCTTCACAAAGAAGATGGGTGCACCTGCGGAGATGAAGAGGGGCGTATGAAGCCTTTGGCTAGATTTTCATCTATGTAGTCCTTCAAAGCTTTTAGCTCGGGCCCCGCTAGGGGGTAGATCTTACCAAAAGGTATCTCGGCTCCAGGCAATAATTCGATTGGACAATCATATGGACGGTGAGGAGGAAGCTGATCAGCGTTCTTCTTGTCACATAAATCCACATAGTCCTGGTATACAGCTGGTAGTTCAGGGACTGACATGGTTCCTTTAGGAACAGAGCAAGCTGAAACTCCTTGACTCATCTGTTTCTCCGGAAAGTGTAATTCCTTGGTCTCCCAGTTAATCGTAGGATTTTGCGCCTGCAGCCATGGTAGCCCTAGAATAATGGGAAAGTGAGGAGAAGAGATAAGCATAAAAGACATTTTCTCCTGATGAGCTTTACCCATAAGGACCCTCAAAGGCTCTGTTTCCTGATCCACTGGTCCAGAGGTCAGCAGGGAGCCATCCACAGTCTCCATCTGTACTGGAGTAGCCTTCTTCACTGAACGTATCCCCTGTTTCAGAGCAAAGGAGATATCCATAAAATTTCCACTTGCTCCTGAGTCGATCATAGCAGAGCTAGACACCCAGACTGAGTCCACCCAGAGTTTGATGGAAAGGAAGCAATGAGAATTATTTCTTTTACAACTCAGCTGGGACACCGCTGAGGAAACTTGAAAAATTGCAGCGTTTATACCGTCATTGTCCCCAGAACTAACAGAGTTTAAGTCCGAAAAATCAAGATCTCTTGCAGCAGATCTCTCTGGAGTCTGAGGCTCGGACATGACAGAGCTCCTCTCGCAACACTCACAGTGAATGACTGCTGCAGTAGTCTTACGAGAACGGCTGGGGCAGTTTATAATGAAGTGCCCTGACTTACCACAGTAAAAACATAGATTTTCCTTTATACGATGTTCTTTGCGTGCATCACTAACCCGTCTTTGCAAAGAGTCCACCTGCATGGGTTCAGGTTCTGGTTCCCTTGTGATCCTACTCAAAGGTTCCTTAGCTGAGGAGGGAGGTAGGAAAAGGTTAGTGCGATTATTTTTGAACCATCTCTCTTGTCTGCGTTCAGTCAGACGAGCATCAATACGGATACAATAGTTAATAAAGTCACCTAACGCAGTGGGAGGGTTGGCATGAGCAAGTTCATCCTTAATCAGTGGAGACAACCCTTTCCGAAAAATAGATTTTTTGGCGGAAGTGTCCCAAGTGGTATCAAGAGCCCATCTCCTGAAATCCAAGGCATATTCGGCTACTGAACGCTTACCTTGGCGCAAAGTTAACATGGCTGCTTCAGCTGTTGCACCTCGATTGGGGTCATCAAACACCTGCCCCATGGCTGAAATAAAAGCATCAAGGTGATTCAAACAATCATCCTCAGTCTCAATCAGAGGGTTTGCCCGCATCAAAGCCTTATTGGTAAGCAACATGATTATAGTAAGCACTTTGGATCGTTCAGTGGGAAATTGGGAAGCATGTGCAGAGAAAAATAGATTGCATTGGTTAATAAATCCCCTGAATTTCTCACGTTCACCGCCAAAACGAAAAGGAGGTAACTTGGGGATCCCAGAACTCGGGGTTATGGCAGGAGCCTGGACTCGTTCCTCTAGAGCCTCAATCCTGGCTCGTAATTCCTGAGTAGTTTGTCCAAACACTTGCAAATTATGATTAGTGAGGTCCTGTAGGCTTGCAAAACGGGTCTTTATAGTCTGTATATCTGCAAGGATTGTATCAGTCACTCCGCAAAGCTCCTTTATGCGGGCCTCCATCTTCCAGATCTTTTAAGGCAGAAGTGCTGGAAGGAGAAGAGGAAAGGAAAAAAAAAAACAATAGTGTTTACCTGTGGTAACACTCCAGAGTAACATTTAAGGGAATGCGCTCACCTGGAATGGTTGTGAGAAGTCACAACCACTGTCATCACAGAAGGTATTAAACGGACATCTGATATCCACAGTCACAGCAGACACGGCTTTCCCAGACCCAGCAGACACTAAACATTGGCTCCTGAATCTTGTCATGTATAGTGTACAGTTCCTATAGCGTCTTGTGCTTGGGTGCGAGGAAAACACATGAGACATAGGTTGATATGAAATGACTTGTATTACTTCATACAAGCATGCAGAAAAGGTCACACAGTTTGCAGGAACAGAGCAGGAGAACACAGCAGGCCAGAGTAACTTCAAGCTCTACAATAACTCTCCAAGCAGGTTCAGGATCTCTTCTCTGTACCGTAATTCCTCTGCAAACATGGATTCACCAGACAGCAGGTTTCCAAAGTCCAAAAGTGTTCCAAAGTTCCTCAGTAGATAATAGCTGGAGTCAAAAATCCTAGGTTTCTAGGAGTCAGGTCACAGGCTGACTGAGGCTTGATTCAGGAGCACTGATTGTTCAGCTGAGGCTGCTTAAGAAGCAAGAGGGAGAGAATCAGGGCGGGAACATGAAAACTGGAAACTCCATATTAACTGAGGGCAAGAGCTGCAGAAAGACAGAAAGCAAAATGGCCGACGGAAAACTGAGTTTCAAGGAACATGTCAAAAGAGACAAAGAACCTTACACCAGGTTCCCCCCCGCAGGGCTTGGGCTCCTCTCAGTTCCGCTGGAGCCATTGTTATTTGTTCATTTGCCTTTTCCAGTTTTTTCAGTGGCTGCGGCTTAGTTTTGTTATACCAGAGAAATTATTTAGGTGGTAGAGGTCGTGTGATCTCAGGTGTTTTTGCAATCAGTAGCGTGGCATTTTTTAAGGGTTTTTTTGGATTGCAGTGAGTATCCTTTCTATCCTTTTCTGTCTAGGCAGATTGGGCCCCAGCGTTTGCGCATACTATTTTCTGTCTGTGTCTGTATTTCCTCTTGTCTAACCGCCATTACATGTTTGGGGGCTTCCTATGTTCTTTGGGGATCTGCTCTGGGGCAGATAGCTTTCCTCTTTCTATCTTTAGGTGTAGTTAATCTCTCAGGCTGTGACGAGGCGTCTAGGACCAACGTAGGAACGCTCCACGGCTGCCTTTAGTTGTGGTGGTTAGTCAGGTTACTGCAATCCAATAGATTACAACCTCTCTGGTGTATTGCCGTTTTTGCCTGCTCTCCTCAGCTACCAAATCATAACAGAGGACCCTACTGAACACAAGAGCTTACACTCTACAGGAAAGAGAGCAAGAGAGAGGACACCACTGACCATATAAGCTTATACTGTACAGGAGAGAGAACCCCTCTAATCATAAGAGCTTAAACTGAGCAGGAGAGAGAGGACCCAGCTGACCATAAGAGCTTACACTCTACAGGAGAGAGAGGACCCTACTGACCATAAGAGCTTACACTCTACAGGAGAGAGAGGACCCTACTGACCATAAGAGCTTACACTCTACAGAGAGAGAGGACCCTACTGACCATAAGAGCTTACACTCTACAGGAGCGAGAGGACCCCTGACCATAAGAGCTTACACTCTACAGGAGAGAGAGGAAACCCCACTGACCATAAGAGCTTACACTCTACAGGAGAGAGAGGACCCCTGACCATAAGAGCTTACACTCTACAGGAGAGAGGGACCCCTGACCATAAGAGCTTACACTCTACAGGAGAAAGAGGACCCTACTGACCATAAGAGCTTACACTCTACAGGAGAGAAGGACCCTATTAGGACCATAAGAGCTTACACTTTACAGGAGAGAGAGGACTTACCATAGACTACACTCCAAAGAGGACCCAACAAAGATTACCTCGAGTGAAAGACCTATGACCAAAAGAACTCTAACGATGAGGGCCCTGTGACCATAAAGCTACACTCTACAGGAAGGAGACCATGCATACTTACACTCTACAGGAGAGAAGTGACCCCAGACAAGGCTACACTCTACGGGAAGTGACCTGCTGCCCAAGAGCTTACAGCTCTACAAAAGGAAGTAGGACCCACGTCTATAGAGTTACCTCTACAGGATTGGACTATTGTGGTAAGGCTTAAGTCTTTACAGTGTGACTTACCCTGATCATAAGATGGAAAAAATTTGATGTATAAACTGTGTTCCAATCAGAACTGCTGAACTGTGATGGCCCTGGTGCTGACCAACACTGTACACAGTGTGATATTCCGCTAGATGTTATAGTTGCAGGGCATTATGGGAAAGCCCACGAGGCAGCACAAAATGACAGTAGCCCACTCTATAATGGTTTAGCAGTGTTGGAAATTGTGCAGGGAAGTCTTTTCTTTGCATCTGTGAATTGAATGTCAAAAAGATTGTATTTTTGCACAAAACTGTATTTTTCTGGATATTTGACTAGAACTCGATCCATCGCTGATTTATCCAATCATTAGCAACTATGCTACAGTATAGCCATCAACAAGCCACCACTATGCTTAACTGAAGGCATCAACAAGCCACCACCATGCTGCACTGTAGGCATCAACAAGCCACCACCATGCTGCACTGTAGGCATCAACAAGCCATCACCATGCTGCACTGTAGGCATCAACAAGCCACCACCATGCTGCACTGTAGGCATCAACAAGCCACCACCATGCTGCACTGTAGGCATCAACAAGCCACCACCATGCTGCACTGTAGGCATCAACAAGCCACCACCATGCTTCACTGTAGGCATCACTGAACCACCACAATTAGGGGTTAGACAGCTAGGTAAAGGTGTAGGGTATTGTGTAATACAGCAAATTACAAAAGTGGTTAGTGTGTAAGGAAAAATATTTAGAAATAAATTTCCTTTAATGCTCTGTGTAGCTTGATTTTTTTGGCATAGGATAAAATAAATATGAGATGTCTAAATTTCTTAGTGGGCACCCAGATGAGAAGTTTCTCTGTTTTACAGTACAAGGGCTATGATATCATCTAAGGAAAAGGGACAGTGTGAAACCTCGCAATAAATGGTGCAAAAATAACATTCAGCATCCTATCTTTGGCATAGTAGGATTTTACTGGCTTGCATAATTTTTGTTATAATAATGCTTCTTTATAATTACTGTTAACTTCTGCAATTCTGCCATAAATATGGTAAAAAAAAACAAATGCAGCCGTTCAGTGACAGACATTTTTAGTTCAAAATCATAATTAACCCTCATCAGATTGAAATAGTTAGACAGCATAATGTATTAATTGTGCAGAAGGTACACATAATTACTGTGCATGTAATTACTCTGTAGTTAAATGTTATATAGAAATGACACTTTGCTTGCTTAATTTAATCAATAATTAAGAAGCTCGTTGAACTCTGCGAGCTCAACATAAGCTGAGAGGAGGAGGAGAAAGTCACTACAAGCCCAAAAACTTAACGCAAATCTGATTATCGTCAAAATTAGATAATTGTAGCGCTCCCCCTCTAATGATCTTCTCATCTAATTTATTAATGGGGAAATATTTACAGATTTTTCAATTCATTGTTTTTTCTTTATTTAAATATCTCCACCATATCCTGCAGTGTTGTATACAGGTCATCATCTTATTTACCCCACCCATCCACCAAAAAAAAAGTATAGAATCATAGAATCATAAAATCATAGAATCATAGATTCTAAAAAAAGTATACATACAGTACTGCGCAAAAGTTTTAGGCAGGTGTACAAAAAATTCTGCAAAGTAAGAAGCTTCCAAAAAATAGAATGGAAAGTGATTTATTTGTATCAATGAGCAAAATGCAAAAAAAAGCGAAGGAACAAAAGAGAGATCTACATTAGAAATGAAAGAATTTATTCGATTGAAATTGAATACTCAAATTTTGCAAACATTCATATTCTTCAGAATAAAGATGAGAAAATTTATTCTGGTGGAATTGAATTCTACTCTAATTTTATAAAAAATCTGCGTTCGCCAAAATACAGATTTCATTTGTAATACTCCTCCGCATGTATTTAGCAAAATGGCGGTTGGCTGTCTGCTGTTTTCCTAAACTGTAAAAGGGCCATCAAAAAGTAAAAAATATATATATTTATACATATTTACTTTACATAAAAAAATAAATGATCAAATACTTAACTCTCTACGTTCCCTGTTGACCGCGTCTTTAGTCTCCTCAGGTCCAATGTCTGCAGCCTTTTCTGACTGTCTGCACAGAGGGTGCACTGTAGTGACATCGTCGTGCCATCTGTCCTGAGACATCGGAGAGTTATAAGATGCTGAAGAGATTAGAGCTGTGGCCAGCGGGGAACAAGGAGAGCTGAGTATTTCAAACAGTCTAAAGCACGGGGGTCCACCAATCACGGGCCTCATAGCGTGCCGGTGCTCGCTTGCTCACGGCCCTTGCACTTGCCCGGAGATGCAAGGTGGTGATGCCGGCCCTGCCAAGAGCGGTTCTGTGCATGAGCCCATAAAGTTACAAAGTTACACGCTCACACGCAGAATCGATTTCAGCACTAACAATGGTGATTAGAAGATGTGATGGCGACCAGATGTAGGATGCCGAGGAGTGATGGGGGCCAAAGAGTTGAGCAGTAAGTTGAGTATAAGTATTATTTTTAATTTTTTTACATATTAATTTTGCTGCATTATTCTCGGAGGTCTATAAAGATCCCTGAGCATAATAAGGGACATTCAATTCACAGAGAATAAATTTGTTGCAAATTGAATTTCCTGAAAAACTCAAAAAGTTTGCCAGATACACTCGTCTCTACTCCAGAATTCAGATTTTTGTGAATTTGATCCGGATTAAATCAGCTTAAAAGGCAGCCAACTGTGCTGCAAATTTGCTGAACCATAGGGGGGAGCAAAAAAAATAATACTCACCTGTCCCACCATGTGGTCTTCTCCACCTTTCCTCTATCCCCATCATGTGGATTCTCTTCAGCCTCTTTACTCTAGGCCAGAACTACAGGCATGACTTAGTCAAAAAGTCAAAACTTTGTCAATTAAGTTTAGTGACACTTTGCCGGTCTCGCTGAGGTTTGCCGACACTGCTATACCGATACTTTGGCAGTCTCTATTATGGTGATGCAATGAATGACTCGGTTATAGAGATCCTCAGTCATTGAGGCTCGGTGACAGGGCTATGGGGCACTTGACATGTAAGAGAAGGACCTAATGAAGCGCGAGTACAGATTGGTCACCATTTTCAACAAGGTGACTTTTTCTTAGTCAGTTAAGAAAAAAACATCTATTTCTTGGCATTGTCGGACACGACCATGGATGATATTCCTACTCTGTACACAAATGTAATACAAAGTATGGCCGCTCCGATTTTGCCTCGTCTTTCCAAAGCTGTAATTTATATTTAACAGCGTCTATAATTTGTGACATTAAATAGTGTAAAAAGTCGAATGCATCTTTAAATATGGCTTGGTAGGACTGCCAAGTCTGTGATTTCTGGCAGGGACTGGAACTGGGGACAGATGGCGGTCCAGTTTTATTCGCACCCTATTGAGATGAACAAGCGACAATTTATAAAATGCTCAGAACTCATTAAAATCGTTTTTAAACTGCAGCCGAGGATTCCCTTAGGTTTTGCCTGTAAAATGGAGATGGATTTGCAGTGTTTCTGTGACTTGTCCTGAAGATTTAGATCTATTGCGTCTTTACACCTATCGGTAGGGTACATAGTAATGGAGGGACTGTGTACATTGGCATGTATTCTTAAAGTAAAAAACCTATGGAGAGTCCCATTAGTAATAAAGTTTCTACCTCGGCAGGTAAAGTTCTGTCTGGGAATGTTAATGGAATCGCACTTTTTATCCATAAACGTCATCTGAATTTTAAGAAAATAGTCAAAAGTGGTAAGTGCAAAATGTTCCTGCAAGGCTTAACCCTGGTTAGCACAATATTCTGAGACTTGGGATGGGTTAGGTCCTCTTTTATGCCTCCGCACATTAAGGGCAGCTGCAGAAGGGTGTATTCCCATCAGAGTCACACTGACCTGTTCGGCGCTGTAATTTCGCGCATGCGCTGGGTTACGCGAACCATGTCTGCCCTCCTATGGGCAGTGCCTGCATTGAACTTCTGCGGAGGCACGGTGAGTCACTGAGCAGTAGCAGAGACTCACCGGCGTCTGCGCAGAAGATGAATGCAGACACTGCCCGTAGGAAGGCGGACAGGGTTCGCGTAACCCAGCGCATGCGCGGGATTACAGTGCTGAACAGGTCTGTGTGACATTGATGGGAGGGGTGTACCATTATAATGAAGTCAGGATGCAGTGATTTCTTCCAGGCACCGCACGCCCGGAGACTTGAAGAAATCATTAATATATAACAATATAAATTAATTTCTCGAGAGCCACATCACAGCTATGAGGCATACAGGTAAGATTGGTTTAACCATTTTATTACATGTATGCCCATAGTAATAGATTAAAATCGTCCAGGGGGTGACAGATTCCCTTTTAGGGTATGTTTCCACGGTCAGGAAACAGTCCAGATTTGCTGCGTGTTTGACGCTGTGCGTTGGCGCAGCGTCAAACACGCAGTGTCCAGATGTTACAGCATAGTGGAGGGGATTTCAAGAAATCCCATCTCCACTATGCTTCAAAACACGCAGGCGGAAGACCTGCTTTTCCGGACATGCGGCGCGTCTTTTTAGACCGCAGCATGTCCTACTCCCTTGCGACGACGCTGCGTCGCTGCAAGGGAAATAGCACAGGGCTATGTAGCCCTGCGATCATTCCGCATGTGTTCCGGATGTGTTCCATGAACACATCCGGAATGTCCGCACATTCAGAAGGGGACGGGGCTTTGAGCGGAGCGGACTTTCCGCTCCGTCCAAAGCGCTGTGTTTCCGGAACGTGGAAACACAGCCTAAAGATTGTTTCTGCTTTGTATTCTGGATCCCATTGGGCACGTGATCATTTCACTGACGAATCATTGACTGATTAGCAACATTGTTAAAAATGTTTTCATCTGCTTTTTTTGTGAATTTCCATGTCGGAATAACTCATATGTCTAGATTCACACAATCTACAACATTTTATTTGCACGTACACATACATTATATTTTATTTGGGATTTTTTTAATTTTTAGATTATTTCTTTCAAAAGCCTGCTGCAATCTCTAACCTTGAGAGAAAGGAAGAGGAGAGCAGCAAGAGCTATCAGAGCCACAACCAGGTCAGATTTTGCCAACCAGTCAGCTAGGTGGAGGATTACAGACAGTCTGCTTCAAGAAAACGGTAGGACGTTTGCCATAAAGACTATTTGGAAAGTTACGATAAAGAAGCAGTTCCAGAAATAAGTCTAATTTTCATTGCTGCAGTCAAAATCCTTTTTTCTCTGTTTGTATGAACACAACGACCCAAGTGGCTATTAGAAAAATGAGCAATAATAAAGTATTAACTGTGAAAAAAATCTACTGCGCGCTAATGGAAAATATGTTGCTTCGTTTATCAGGCCCGTATTATTTTACTCCGTCGGCCCCCGTTCTACAAATGTTATTCATGTGGCAACAAAATGTCCCCATACTGTATACTAAAGGATTTTTTTCCCTCCTAATGTAAGAATGACTTTATAGGTTTTTGCCATTCTCTTGCATTTGAGGAAAAGACGTGCAGAACTTAGATAGCGGGGAAATGACTTATGAATAATAATTGCTGTTCTCAGTTCAGTACAAACTTTCAATAAATTTCAGTGTAGCAACCGGATCCCCGGATATTTCACCCGTGTTTGATTTACATGAACACACAGAACCGGGCTGACCTTAATCAGATATATAAGGGCGGGAGACTGAGATGAATGGAGATTATACATAATGGGAGCGCGGGAGGAGCGCTCTTGTGTTCTCTATCAGGGGTTCGGACCCTTCCAGGCTCATACGGGGGACATGTTATCTACAAATCCCAGCAAAAATGAGCATATACTCTACAGCAAGTAAATATGTAACTCACATATGGGACTTTAAGATAAAAAAAAGAATAAAAGCCATCCCACCGTGACAAGGTGTACCCATCGGGATGGTCAAAATTGCGTGTACTATTACTATTTACTGATCTACTTGCTGTAATGTATATGCTCTGTGGTTTTTTTATTGGGTTTTGTCTATGAAATAGCCAAAGTGTGAACAAGCTCTAAAACTTTACGAATATACCAGATTATAGTCCAGCTCATTTTCTTGTTTTACATGTTTTTTGCCTAAAAAATGAAGAAATGGGAGATTGCATTCAATCCTCCCCCCGATATTTCTTTCTCAAGACATCATCTGTTGGGGGGAAAGTCAGGTGTCACCATACACATTAGATGGTCTGCAAATCCCCTTGAAATTTCAGGTTTTTAGTAGCTTTTATCTAATGTATATGTTGGCATGTAGCCACAACCATTTACTAATTCTCCCCTGTCCAAGAAATAGATGATAATTGATGCAGACTGGAATACCCCTTTAAGTACAGGTACAGATGAACAAGTAATTGAGGCAACGGATGGAGCACAGAACCTTACAAAAGACCTCTGAACTGTGAACTGTTATAAAGGAAGCAGATCAGACATTTACATGACGCTTAAAGGGAATCTGTCAGCAGTTTTTTGTTATTTAATCTGACAGCAGCATTATGTAGGGGTTGAGAACTTTATTCCAGTGATGTATCACTTACTGGTCTTCTTGCTGTTATTTTGATACAATCACTGTTTATCTGCTGCCGATGTATCAGTGCTCAGAAAGCTGAGCTGTGTGCATCCCCGCCCACATTACTGATTGGCAGCTTTCTGTGTATCCCCGCCCACACACTGATTGGCAGATTTCTGTGCATCCCCACCCACACCACTGATTGGCAGCTTTCTGTGTATCCCCGCCTACATCACTGTTTGGCAGCTTTCTGTGTATCCCCGCCCACACCACTGATTGGCAGCTTTCTGTGTATCCCCGCCCACACCACTGATTGGCAGCTTTCTGTGTATCCCTGCCCACACCACTGATTGGCAGCTTTCTGTGTATCCCTGCCCACACCACTGATTGGCAGCTTTCTGTGCATCCCCGCCCACACCACTGATTGGCAGCTTTCTGTGCATCCCCGCCCACACCACTGATTGGCAGCTTTCTGTGTATCCCCGCCCAAACTACTGATTGGCAGCTTTCTGTGTATCTATGCCCAAACTACTGATTGGCCGCTTTCTGTGTATCCCCGCCCACACCACTGATTGGCAGCTTTTTTGTGTACAACTCCACCCACACCACTGATCAACAGCTTTTTGTGTATACTGCGCATAGGCAGAAAGCTACAAATCAGTGATGGGAGATGAGTTACACAGAGCAGTTGACCAGGAGGAACAAGACAACTAGTCCTGTAGTGATAATCTCCTACTGATAAAACACTGATTTCATTAAAACATCAACGCCAAAATAATAAGTGACACATCACTGGAATCAAGGTCTCTGCCCCTATAACAGATTACATAGCAAAAACTTGCTGACAGATTCTCATTAAGGTTGTATTCACACAAAGAAATGCACTGTAATTTTCAAAAAGCACTGGAAAAAATGTTACCTTAAGTTTTTGTCCCAAATTGCGTAAAAAAATATGCCCCGTGGCCTTTAAGTATATTTGATGCATATCCACATGAAACCAATTATCAAGATGGATTACAATGAACAGAAAGACACAAGACAAAGCCGTCCCAAAAATATTTATAAATATGTAATAAAGTAATGAAAAGAGATATAAATATAAAACAACAGCAAATAAAAAAGACTAAACAAATACATAAATGATAAAAAGGAGTCTATGAAGTGTATCTGTTTCCCCACGTTATCTGTATCATCCCAGTGCGCTGCTCACCCTCCACCTTATTGAACTAGATACAGAGAGTGTCGCATCAAACCTTCTGATTGATAATGACTAATAATCTTCTCGCTGATTTCGCCCCCCACGGATGATGTGACGATTATCTGCACAGAACATGGTGGGAGTTTATTCTAAGAATACAATAATTGCAGTAATACATGTACATGGGTTGTTATTAAGCAAATTATTATTGGATTGAACAATTTGTACATTAAAATATTAACACTAGAAATATCCTAAGGAGCAAATCCGGCTATAAATAATCCTGTTTCTGAGTCGAAACTTTGGTGAAAAAGTTGCAGAAATCAAATCAGCAACGTTCGAAGGTCTCAGACTAATAAGAAATGGGGGAGTGTTAAATTGGGCAGCTGGAGCACTGCCGTGGTGGACCCAGGAGCCAGATGGTTCCATCTTTAATTTTTCTGTTGACTCATTATTTCCCAATATCAGTGACATGGGATGACTGGCTCGGAAAAGAAAACAAAAATCATGAAGTTACCATATTGTTGGGATGTAGAATAATAAATGATATTGTGGCAGAAAAATCGATGTAAATACTTCTATGCCCAAAACTATTTGGAAATATTTAGGTCTCTGCCTTTGGATGAGCAATTTAATGCAAATTATAGGAAATTCGCAGAAACTAACTAATTCAAACAATTTGTAAGTTGATTAGCGCAAATAGTAAAAAAAAAATTCTGAGGTCCATTTTCCTTATTGCATGAGATTCCTTCAGCCAGGGATGAACGTGGTGGCTTCACCAAAATGCTTCGCATCTATAACATCACAAGGTATAGCACAAACTATCATAGCCCTTATAAAAACAGAAGCAGGGAATGCAGCGCTTTGTAGTGAATCTGGAAAGTGAGAGGACGTCACAGCTAACAGCTAGGGATGAGCGGACACGTGGAAGTCAGAGTTTGTCGGGTTCGGTTGAACTTTAGTCCAAAGAGCTGGAAAGGTGTTAGATACACTCCAGAGAGCGCTGCACATCTTTTTTTTTTCAGGGCAAGTAAGGGCTAGCAAATCAAAATTTAAAAGACAAATTGGCATAAACGGCAAATGTGAATTTCAAATATTTGCCCATCTCCAGTATCTCTACAGGTTTCAAACTAGTGTTCATGATGTGCATTACTGTCCGTCAAAAGTTTTTCTAGCATTATGTGATATTCTACAGTGAGAATGATGTTTTTAAGAAATTCAAGAAAAATAAGGGAGAACTCGACTGTATACCGCCATTTTCACTAGCTTCTACACAAGGCACCAATCTCAGCCGGAAAAAAATCCCAACCAAACTCCTTGTATGCAAATTGCAGCTTACAATTCCCTAATTCACAATTCTTCAGGAATTAAAACTGAAAAATCTGCCTGTATTACGCCTGCACAAGTACAGTTGTGCTCAAAAGTTTACATACCCTGGCAGAATTTTAGCTTTCTTGGCCTTTTTTCAAGAATATGAATGATAACACCAAACCTTTTTCTCCACTCATGGTTAGTGGTCGGGTGAAGCCATTTATTGTCAAACTACTGTGTTTTCTCTTTTTAAAGCATAATAGCATCCCACAATATCCAAATGACCCTGATCAAAAGTTCACACACCCTGGTGATTTTGGCCTGATAACATGCACAGAAATTGACACAAATGGGTTTGAATGGCTACTAAAAGGTAACATCCGCACCTCTGACCTGCTTTCTTGTAATCAGTGTGTGTGCATAAAAGCTGAGTGAGCTTCTGGGATCCAGACAGACTCTTGCATCTTTCATCCAGCCACTGACATTTCTGGATTGTGAGTCATGAGGAAAGTAAAAGAATTGTCAACTGATCTACGGGAAAAGGTAGTTGAACTGTATGAAACAGGAAAGGGATACAAAAAGATATCCAAAGAATTGATAATTCCAGTCAGCAGCGTTCAAACTGTGATTAACAACTGGAAAATCTGGGGCTCTGTAAACACCAAACCACAGTCAGGTAGACCAACAAAGATTTCATCCACAACTGCCAGGAAAAGTGTTCGGATGGCAAAGAAAAACCCTCAAAGAACATCAGCTGAAATACTGGACTCTCTGCAGACTAGCAGTGTGGCTGTTTCAAGATGCACATTAAGGAGGCAATTAAAGAAAAATGGGTTGCATAGTCGAGTCGCCAGAAGAAAGCCATTACTGCACAAATGCCACAAAATATCTCGCCAACAATATGCAAAACAACACAGAGACAACCCTCAAAACTTCTGGAGCAAGGTAATTTGGAGTGATGAGACACACTTTTATTTATTATGTAATGTTGGTATACCTGTGCAAGATTTGTGTCCTAATATTTTATGTACTGCTGCTTGTTTTGCTGCTGTAATACTGTAATTTCCCCCGGGATCAATAAAGTGTATCGTATCGTATCATATGAGTCCAAAAATGGACTTTTTGGCCACAAACATAAACATTATATTTGGAGACAGGTCACCAAGGCCTATGATGAAAGGAACACCATTCCTACTGTAAAGCATGGAGGTGGATCGCTGATGTTTTGGGGCTATGTGAGCTACAAAGGCACAGGAAACTTGGTCAAAGTTGAAGGAAAGATGAATGCAGCACGTTATCAGCAAATACAGGAGGCACATTTGCAATCATCAGCCCGGAAGCTGCGCATGGGATGTACTTGGATGATCCCACATGACAACAATCCAAAACACAAGGCCAAATCAACATCTCATTGGCTACAGCAGAACAAAGTGAAGATTCCGAAGTGGCCCTCTCAGTTTCCTGACCTCAATATCATTGAGCCACTCTGGGGAGATCTAAAGCGCGCAGTTCATGCTAGACAGCCCAGGAATTTACAGGAACTGGAGGCGTTTTGACAAGAAGAGTGGGCAGCTTTACCATCTGAGAAAATAAAGAACCTCATCCACAACCACCACAAAATACTTCAAGCTGTCATTGATGTTAGAGGAGGCAATACATGGTATTAAGAAATGGGGTATGTAAACTTTTGATCAGGGTCATTTGGATGTTTTGGGTTGTCATTATGATTTAAAAAGAGAAAAAACAGTAGTTTGACAATAAATGTTTTCACCCAACCACTAACCATGAGTGGAGAAAAAGTGTTGGTGTTATCATTTATATCCTCTGAAAAAAGGCCAAGAAAGCAAAAATTCTGCCGGGGTATGTAAACTTTTGAGTACAACTGTATGCACACAGTGACAGCACCAGCAGAATAGTGAGTGCAGCTCTGGAGTATAATAAAGGATGCAATATAAGATACATAATGTTACATATCTTATGCGGTTAATATCCTTACTTTAACTGTTAAATGGTGATAAAAGGGAAATATATATTAATCTTGATTATTAGACATGATTATTGTCTGGATGGATGAATGCATACAAAGTCTTCAAAACACATCACAATCTGAAACCTTCATAGAAATGTTCATTTTCATGAGGCAGAAAGGTTTTCATCCACATTTTCTTTGTTAAGAATCAGTCCAAGCAATGATGATGTAAAACACTGAGACTTATCATCACTTGTGTTCTGTCAAAATCATTGACGCTTTCAAGTTCAAACTTTAAGTCAGAGAAGCTACAAATCGCCGGAGGGAGCATTTCCTATCCAATTATTATGCTTGTATCAAGAAAAGTGTTACAATTCACTTCTAATATGTGATACATTCTTGCTTCAAATAAATTATCACAGAGCTGAGAGGAGAAAAATGGAATGATCACTTCTGTCACATGTAAATATTGCAGAGCTATAACCATGGCATTCAGAGGTTGGGATGGCTATGTAATGCTTTTCTGTAGCTCAAAGGGCACAGCCACTTTTGAACCTTTATTTTTAATCTAAACAGATTAATTTGTCTGTACTAATTAATTTCCTGTGAATTATTTATGTCGCAGCTTTTTTCTCTGCCATAGAGATCCAAATTTCCTGCATGTAGATACATTTAAATCCATGTTCTTCCAGCCTGTAGCCGTTACTAGAGGGGGCTTACGAGCACAATGCATACTTTTAATATTCAGTTGAATAAAGTTCTTGGTTGCTTGTTCTCAAAGAGGCATGCAAAGAAAGAAAAGGATATGCACAGCAGCGCTCCTCTAGCAAGAAGGAAACTCTTGGTTAATGTGGCACCAATAGGTAACTGCCTTCTATATCAATCTCTGAATAAAACACTGATACATGTCTTGGAATATCAACCAAACCAACCACTTAAATGTAGATCGCTGCAATGTCTCTTCTGAGTCGGTTACTGACAAGCTGAATGAAATTCTGTTTGTCATACTGGCCACCCGAATGCCTACTTAGCACCGTCTTACTCACGGTCTCCGCTCTGCTTCTCCTCATGTCAGGCCGCCTCACTGAGTTGCCTCTTGCAGCGCTCCCAGCATTGCTGCATCATCCTGCTGTCTTCTACTGGCTATAGGGAGGTACAAACAAATTTTGCAGAGATGTAACTATTTTGTTTCCTGCAGGGTTCTGCTTCCCTAGCCTATCTCCGGCTGGTAGGGGATATACCTGCCTCCACTCTTTGCCTCAGATTTGGTTCCAGTTTTCAGTTCACAACAAGTTCCCCACCAAGGTGTTTTGTTGTTTATCGCTCCTGTTACTGAACTGGCTTGTATACCCATTCTGTAGGACCTCTCTGCTCCTGACCTCGGCTTTGTATTCTGAACCTTTGTTGCCTGCCCTGATCTTCTGATCTTGGACTGTGACTAAGTCTCAGCTGGTGCAGATCTAGGTACCTGGTGGCTACCTGTCGACTCATGCGTACCTTCACCATCAGAAGCTCTAGTGAAGACCAGGTAGCCATTTAGTCATGCCCCTCCATGGAAAGCCTGGCCGGTGAGTCGACTTCCACTGTCATCACATTGTTGACATCTCTAAACATGTTTCATAAATATTTGATGGGTTGGACATTGACATACACTTCAGCTACCTATAATTTGCGTTATTGAAAGTATTCTTCAGCTTGGAGAAGAGTTAATACAACTTGGGAAAAATTATGCAAGTTGTCTATAAGTGTTGTGAATACTTTGGAGGCGACTTCTGAGCTGGGGCTCCCTCTGGTGGTTGCTGAGGGTAATGAACTAATTACTGAATGGCCTTCAGCTGGCTCTGAATGGTATGATATAAGTGACCTGAGTTCCCATCAGCCTTGCCGGTAATCAATTGTTCCTCCTGGTCTTGCTTGGAGCACAGCTTGCTTTCCTGCTCTCATTCAGATAAGTGTTTTGTTGTTTTTTTTTCCTCTGTTGGATTTTCACTGCTGGTTTGCTACTTGCAGTGGACTACAGCCTGGTCCCCTTTTGGGGTCTGGCGCTGCAATTGTGCTCATTTTGTGTTTGCTCTTTTGCTTTGTTCCTTTGTCACTTTTTATTTGCTGAGTTGTTGTGAATTACACCAGAGATCTGATTTAGGTGGTAGAGATCGTGTGAGCTCAGGTTTTTTGTTAATCAGAAGTGTTGGTATTTTTGTCAGGGTTTTTTTTGGGTTGCAGTCAGAATTCTTTCCTATACTTTTCTATCTAGACAGATTGGGCCCCAGCGTTTGCTCATTCTATTTTCTGTCTGTGTCCGTGTTTTCTTCTTGTCTAACCGCCATTACATGTTTGGGGGCTTTCTATTTCTTTGGGGATTCTGCTCCGGGGCAGATAGCTTTCATCTTTCTGCCTTTAGGTGTAGTTATCTCTATGGCTGTGACGAGGCGTCTAGGATCACCGTAGGTATGCTCCACGGCTACTTCTAGTGTGGTGGTTAGTTTAGTGTACTGCAATCCAATAGTTTCCAGCCTCTCTGGTGTATTACTACTTTGGCTTTTTTTGCAATTTCTCCTCAGCTACCGAAACATAACATTTAAGACCATCCACTGATAGGATCTCTTCTATGAGGTCTGTCATGATCTGCAACCATGGCATATAATCTCTTCTATTAGTACTCGGCTGTTACAGGGGCACTGTGCATAGTAGCTGTCAATAGGGCTTCCATGGATAGACTTAGCACTAGCCACTCCATCCACCAGATACCAGATGTTGCCCTGGCCCTTATCACTTAAATGCTATACAGGGATCTGGACTTACACAGGATCCCTTGAGTTGAGTCAACAGAGTAGCTGCTGGCTGGTAGAGCGGGCTGGCAGAAGATAGTCAGGAAGTCCTTAACTAACTTCATGACATAAGGGTGGACAAATCTGTGGTGTAGACAATCCTCTGTCAGCTGGATTCCAGGCTGATACATTCTACCTGGATTGACTCATTGTATAAAATTATTAACAGGAGTGAGAGTTGTCCTGCTGATGTATTTGAGCTCACAGAGCATTGTTAAGACTGGAATAAAACCTCTGGATACAAAGAAACAGGCAGAGCTCTATAAAGCGGTCGTTAAATGCAAAACTGATCTAACACCCAGCGTTGGCCATAAATGAATCAAGTTTGAGAGAACATCACCATGTCTTGTTCTGCCCCTTCAGGTCATAGGACAATGCTTCAGTCTCTCCCTAAGAGTTCCTTTAATTTTTTTTAAATAAACTGGAAAATCCCTTTAAGCTCTCTCCTGAACTTAAAATCCATTTCTGCAATAAGTTAAACTGAGAGAAACTCGTAGCACCAGCATATTAAGCTTATTGCACCCACACATGAAGACAGTGACATGTTGTTCCGTCAGATCCCCCTGTCAGCGATATAAAAATATCCGCCCACTTCTTTTTTTCTTAAATTACAACTTTAGAAGAAAAACAACCAGTCCTGAAATGATAACACATCCTCGTACACTGTGGGCTAAAACGCTCTTCTACCATGCGAATAGCTAGACGGTAGACAGACGGAGCAGAGCTTCTCTTTTAACCATTTCGCTGGCAACAGGATAATTTTTTAAGTTATTTTTTTCTTTACTACATAAGATTTACAAAAGAATCAAAAATATCACTTTTATCAATATTTAAATGAGTAAAAATCTCCATTATCAACTGCCTGTAAGTGGCAATAGTGTGTGAACCGATTCTTTTAGCACCTGATGTGACCACCTTGTGCAGAAATAAACACTTCTGATCATTGTTGATTAGTCCTGCACATCGGCTTGGAGGAATTTTAGCTGATTCCTCTCTGTAAAACAGCTTCACTAGTGTTATACGGATGTTTTCTCCCATGATCTTCTCGCTTCATGTCCTTCCACAACATTTCTATAGGAGCAAGGTCAAGACTTTGACTTGGTTATTCCAAAACTTTAATTTTATTCTTCTGTGGCCATTTTTTTCATCCCTTGTGTCATCGTCTGGCTGCTTGACCCACTTTCTCTTAAAATTCAGCTCACAGACAGATGTTCTGACGTTTTAGTTTACAATGTACCAGTATAATGCATTGCTTCATCAATACGTGCCACCATGCAGCAAAACAAGCCCAAACCATATTTCTACCACTGTGGTATGTCATACATTACATGGTATGAGGTTTCCATGTTATAGTGCAGTGTTTGCAGTGTTTTTTCTTCTACAAACCCAACACTTCTCTTTTAAAATAAAAAGCTTGTGACCGCAAAGTATTATTTCGGTAGCCTTCGGATGTGTCAAAGGGATCTTTAGCACACTACAGATGTGCAGCAATGTTGTTTTGTGGAGAGCAGTGCCTTTCTTCTTGCAATCATGACATAGACATCAATGTTGTCCAGTGTACTTTCAGAGGACTTGTGAAAATTAACATTAGCTAATAAGAGAGGCCTTTAGTTGCCTAGAGAAAACCTTAGGTTTCTTTGTGGCCTCTCAGAGTATTACCGTAAATACTTGTGAATAAGCAGAGTTTTTCAGCACATTTTTTGTGCTGAAAACGCCCCCCTTCAGCATAAACACGAGTCAATTATCCCAGAAAGATGGTGGGGGAGGGGGAGCGGTGGAGTAGCGGGTCACAGAGGCAGAAGCCGGTGGCTGTGGCTAAAGCTTTTGCCCGCTGCTAAAGAGAAATTAATATTCATTTCTCTGTAATAGTGCAGTTACAGCCGCAGCCGCTGGCTTCCAGCACACATCCTACTTACCTTCCCTGCACACCCTCGCTGCATCTCATTTGTTCTGTCGCCAGCAGCTCTTCAGGCCGAGCAATCACATGGCCCCACTCATTAAGGTACTGAATATTCATGCTTTTCCACTCCTATAGGCGTGGAGTGAATATTCATTACCTTAATGAGTGGGGCCATGTGATTGCTTGGCCGGAAGAGCTGCTGGCGCCGGAGTGAGATGCAGCGAGGGTGTGCAGGCAAGGTAATTAGTGACTGCAGCAGTGGCGTAGCAACTGTTTGTGGCGCCCGGGGCGGCAAATTTTAGGCCACACCCCTAGCCACACCCATTTCACTGGTCACACCCATATCCACGCCCTGACCACACCCACTTAGCACTGCTGATCACACTGTTTCATAAGGAATAGGCTGTACACAAGGACAGATCAGGGATAGGCTCTATACAAGGGAAGGTCAGGGATAGGCTGTACAAAGGGGAGGTCAGGAATAGGCTGTACACAAGGGGAGGTCAGAGATAGGCTGTACACAAGGGGAGGTCAGGGATAGGCTGTACACAAGGGGAGGTCAGGGATAGGCTGCATATAAGGAGAGATCAGGGATAGGCTGTACACAAGGGGAGGTCAGAGATAGGCTGTACAAAGGGGAGGTCAGGAATAGGCTGTACACAAGGGGAGGTCAGAGATAGGCTGTACAAAGGGGAGGTCAGGAATAGGCTGTACACAAGGGGGAGGTCAGAGATAGGCTGTACACAAGGGGAGGTCAGGGATAGGCTGTACACAAGGGGAGGTCAGGGATAGGCTGCATATAAGGAGAGATCAGGGATAGGCTATATGCCCACATTTGTCCCTTTATCCTACTCAGTACACGCAGCAGGGCTGTATCCACATCAGACAGTATATACTGTATACAGGCAGGGTCTTACTTCCGCACACACCTGGAGCCGGCGCCATTCCCTGCCGCCTCCCGCTGCCCTCACACCCTGCACTACCTGGTGCCGAGCACCCGAACAGGTGCAGCACTGACCGTGCACAGAGGGCGCCCTTTCCTTCCACTCCCCGCCTCAGAACTGGACCCTCCGCTCCCCGCCTCAGACCGTCCGCCCCCAGCCTCAGACCCTGCACTTACCTGGTGCAGCCAGTGACCGTGCATGGAGGGCGCCCCCTTCGCCCCTTCCCTCCGCTCTTGGGAGAGACCGTGGCACCGTCTGTGGTAAACAGCGCTGGGATATCCGAGCCTGCAGGGCGGGAGGTGCAGCCTGCAGCCTCCATACACTGCCTGTGCAGGGCTCCCACCACTCACTTCTCCTATCCCTGTGCACTGTGTGCAGGGCTCCCACAGCACAGAGCAGAGGATGGGAGTGCAGTCCGGAGCGCGGGGCTGCTGAACTATGCCTCCGCGCTTCTCCCACAGAGGACAGGAAATGCTGCCGTGCCACCCCCACACATGTGCCGCCTGGGGCGGACCGCCCCCCCCGCCCCCCACACGCTACGCCACTGGACTGCAGCTCTGGGGTATAATACAGCATGTAACTCAGGATCAATAGAGGATCAGTAATGTAATGTATGTACACAGTGACTGCACCAGCAGAATAGTGAGTGCAGCTCTGGAGGATAATACAGGATGTAACTCAGGATCAGTAATGTAATGTATGTACACAGTGACTGCACCAGCAGAATAGTGAGTGCAGCTCTGGAATATAATACAGGAGGTAACTTAGGATCAGTAATGTAATGTATGTACACAGTGACTGCACCAGCAGAATAGTGAGTACAGCTCTGGGGTATAATACAGGAGGTAACTCAGGATCAGTAATGTATGTACACAGTGACTGCACCAGCAGAATAGTGAGTGCAGCTCTGGGGTATAATACAGGATGTAACTCAGGATCAGTAATGTAATGTATGTACACAGTGACTGCACCAGCAGAATAGTGAGCGCAGCTTTGGAGTATAATACAGGATGTAACTCGGGATCAGTAATGTAATGTATGTACACAGTGACTGCACTAGCAGAATAGTGAGTGCAGCTCTGGAGTATAATACAGAAGGTAACTCAGGATCAGTAATGTAATGTATGTACACAGTGACTGCACCAGCAGAATAGTGAGTGCAGCTCTGGAGTATAATGCAGAATGTAACTCAGGATCAGTAATGTAATGTATGTACATAGTGACTGCACCAGCAGAATAGTGGGTGCAGCTCTGGGGTATAATAGAGGATGTAACTCAGGATCAGTAATGTAATGTATGTACACAGTGACTGTACCAGCAGAATAGTGAGTGCAGCTCTGGAGTACAATACAGGATGTAACTCAGGATCAGTAATGTAATGTATGTACACAGTGACTACACCAGCAGAATAGTGAGTGCAGCTCTGGAATATAGTACAGGATGTAACTCAGGATCAGTAATGTAATGTATGTACACAGTGACTGCACCAGCAGAATAGTGAGCGCAGCTCTGGAGTATAATACAGGATGTAACTCGGGATCAGTAATGTAATGTATGTACACAGTGTCTGCACCAGCAGAATAGTGAGTGCAGCTCTGGAGTATAATACAGGATGTAACTCAGGATCAGTAATGTAATGTATGTACACAGTGACTGCACCAGCAGAATAGTGAGTGCAGCTCTGAGGTATAATACAGGATGTAACTCAGAATTAGTAATGTAATATATGTACACAGTGACTGCACCAGCAGAATAGTGAGTGCAGCTCTTGGGTATAATACAGGATGTAACTGTCACGGGTGTGTCGCTACAAGATCGTCGCGATTGCACACCCTGACTTCTCACAGCTGAGTTTCTGGTGCTGGGTGTTTTTCGGCAGTGAGGGAGTTAATTCTCCCTCTCTCTGTGCTAGACAAAGCCAGCCTCGCCCAGCTGCAATTAATGTTGCTGTAATTGGATTCCTTCAAATACCTGCCAGTCTGCTAGGGAAATGTCGGTGAAAGCATTCATGCAGACCAGCAGAGCGGATCGTGGTGTTGTGAAGTCTGAATTGAAGAGTACCTGGTGTGGTCTTTTCTCCCCTCCTCGCTTTATCATTTATCAGTTGGTGTTCCCTCTGTTTTTTGTGGTGAGAGTTTGGTATGCAAGGTGGATTTTAGTTTACCCCTTGTACTGTCTTGTTCGTCTATTACTGTGTCTAGGCATATACCTTCCAGTCCCCGGTGTTGTGATCAGGGTCCTTCTCAGGACTAGATCACTGAGGTTCAGGGATCCTCAGGAGGTAGGGATTACGCTGGCGGCCTGGACCTCTGTACCATCAACAGTACCTCCAGGTAGAGGGATTAGTCAGGACCCCAGCTTAGGGTCAGCATAGACCCCGGACCTCATGTATGCAGTAACAGCGTGACATTTTCACCGACCATAAAAAAAAAAAAAAAAATATTCTCCAGCTACCATGGATCCAGTAGCCAGTCTTGCTCGGCAGTTGCAGAGTTTGTCCATGGAGCTAGCGGACGTTAAGTCCAAGGTTTTGTACCCCCCGAAGCAAGCCGGACCAGAACCTAAAGTAGCTCTCCCTGACAGGTTCACTGGGGGGCGAGACAAGTTTTTTGTTTTCCGGGAGGCATGTAAATTGTACTTTCGGCTGCGGCCACTGTCATCGGGGAGTGATGAGCAAAGGGTGGGAATTGTCATCTCGCTCCTACAAGGGGACCCACAATCATGGGCGTTCTCCCTTCCCCCGGGCTCCCCGGCTCTCCAGTCAGTGGATAGGTTTTTTGCAGCTCTGGGTCTTGTATATGATGACCCAGATCGGATCTCCCTTGCTGAATCTAAGTTACGTAGGATCCAGCAGGGAGATCGTCCGGCGGAGGAATTCTGTTCGGAGTTCCGTAGGTGGGCCACGGACACCCAGTGGAATAACCCGGCTCTTAGGAGCCAGTTTTGTCAAGGTTTATCTGACAAATTAAAGGATGTATTGGCACAGTATGACCCTCCCGCGTCATTGGAAGCCGCTATGGCCCTTGCTATTTGTATTGACAGACGGCTTCGGGAGAGGTGCGGGGTAATTCCGCTCCCTGTGATGACTCTACCCTCAAGGGTCCCTTATATGGAGGTTCCCCTGGTCAGTCCCGAGGAGCCTATGCAATTAGGAGGGACATCATTTCGGGGAAGGGGACCGGTGGGGCGCCACAAGACTAGAAGTTGTTTCTTCTGTGGGAAAAAGGGACATGTTATTAGGGGGTGTCCATCCCGTCCTTTGCAGAGTAACGGGTCGTCGGAAAACTATTGATCCCAGGTTGTGTGGTGGACGGCAATCTGGGAGTAAGTATTTCGTCCCTAAGTTCGTCTCAGTTTCTCGTACCGGCGGAGGTGGTGGTGGGTACGAGAACTGAGAGGATATCTGTTCTTCTGGATAGTGGGGCCGGGGCTAATCTGGTGGACACTCAGTTTGCCCGGGTTCAAGGTATGCAATTGAGTGTGTTGGCTAAACCCATCCCCATATTCTCGATCGACGCCAGACCTCTCGGTCAGGGAAGTTTTTTGCAAGCGGTGCATAACGTAAAACTTCAAGTGGGGGCGATACATAAAGAACTGTTGTCTTGTTACGTGTTGGAGGGTCTTCCCACTCCTATAGTGTTGGGCCTTCCTTGGTTAACTAAGCATAACCCAGTTATTGATTGGCAATCCAGAGAGATAAGCCAATGGAGTGAATTCTGTAATAAAAACTGCATGAATACGGTTATCGGTGCGGTCACTCCTAGGGTTTTACCTCCATTTCTGGCGGACTTTGAGGATGTATTCTCGGAGAAAGGGTGTCAGGAACTACCTCCTCATCGCGTGTATGACTGTTCTGTAAAACTGCTCCCTGAGGCCAAGTTACCTAAATCTAGGTTGTATAACCTATCTGGTCCTGAGAGGCAGGCCATGAAGGATTATATTGCTGAAAGTATGGCAAAAGGGCATATTAGACCTTCATCTTCCCCGGTGGCCGCGGGGTTCTTCTTCGTGAAGAAGAAAGATGGAGGCCTACGCCCTTGCCTGGATTTACATGAACTTAATCGGATTACGGTCCGAGATCCGTATCCGCTCCACTTATTCCCGATCTCTTCAATCAGATCGTGGGCGCCAAATGGTTCTCTAAGTTGGATCTCAGGGGGGCATACAATCTGATTAGGATGAAGGAGGAGTGGAAGACGGCGTTTAACACTCCAGAGGGGCATTATGAGAACCTTGTCATGCCATTCGGTCTGACTAATGCCCCGGCTGTGTTCCAACACTTTGTAAATGACATTTTTCCCACCTGGTGGGACAGTTTGTGGTCATATATCTGGATGATATCTTAATTTACTCGCCGGATCTTGTGTCTCATCAGGAGCATGTTAGGCAGGTGTTGCAGATCTTGCGGATAATAAACTGTACGCCAAATGGGAAAAGTGTGTATTCGCCGTACAGGAACTCCAGTTTTTAGGCTTTCTGGTTTCAGCGTCCGGTTTTCGTATGGACCCTGGGAAAGTACGGGCAGTTCTTGAGTGGGATCTGCCAGAGAATCTTAAGGCTCTACAACGTTTCCTGGGGTTTGCTAATTATTACCGGAAATTTATTTGTAATTTCTCGTCCATGGTTAAACCTCTCACAGACATGACAAAAAAGGGGACAGATTTTTCTAGGTGGTCTGACAAGGCTTGTCAAGCATTCTCCTCCTTGAAAAAATGCTTTGCCTCGGCACCCATACTTATTCAACCTGATGCGTCACAGCCGTTCATCGTAGAGGTAGACGCTTCCGAGGTAGTGGTGGGAGCAGTATTGTCACAAGGTCCGTCCCCTGGTAAATGGCATCCGTGCGCATTTTTCTCTAAAAAACTGTCGTCCGCTGAGAGGAATTACGATGTAGGCAATAGGGAACTATTGGCCATTAAGTTGGCTTTTGAGGAGTGGCGCCATTTTTTGGAGGGGGCAGTCCATCCGGTCACTGTCATCACCGATCACAGGAACCTGCTATATCTGGAGTCTGCAAAACGTCTGAATCCCAGACAAGCTAGGTGGTCATTATTTTTTACCAGGTTTAATTTTGTCGTCACATATCGTCCTGGGTCAAAAAATGTAAAGGCGGATGCCTTATCTCGTAGTTTCCCTGGGGCCGGGAATACGGAGGACCCGGTTCCTATCCTTCAGGAGGGGGTGGTGGTGTCGGCAGTATGCTCTGAGCTTGAGGAGGAGGTATTGGAGGCTCAGGGGGACGCCCCTATAGGACCTCCAGGGAGACTGTTCCAAATCAGTTGCGACAAAAGGTGATCGAGGCACACCATAATTCAGCTTTAGCAGGACACCCAGGGAGTAAAGCAACTGAGGATCTCCTCTCGCGTCGGTTTTGGTGGCCTAACTTACATAGGGAGGGGGTAACTTTTGTCGCGTCCTGCGAGGTTTGTGCGTGCTCTAAGACCCCACATACCCGTCCGTCTGGGGCCCTCTTACCTTTGAAGATCCCGGAGCGTCCGTGGACTCATCTGTCTACGGACTTCATTACGGACCTCCCGCCATCTTCGGGTAAAACAGTCATACTCGTTGTGGTGGACAGGTTCAGCAAGATGGCACATTTTATCGCTCTTCCTGCTCTTCCTAATGCTAAAACTCTTGCGCAGGTGTTCATTGGGGAGATTGTAAGGCTTCACGGGGTACCCTCCGATGTGGTGTCGGATCGGGGGTCTCAGTTTGTGTCCAAATTCTGGAAGGCATTTTGTACACGGCGGGGGATGCAGTTGTCATTTTCATCGGCTTTTCATCCGCAGACCAATGGTCAGACAGAGCGTCTGAACCAGAGCTTGGAGACATATCTCCGGTGTTTTGTGTCAGAGAACCAGGAGGACTGGGCTTCTTTCTTGCCTCTGGCGGAGTTTGCTCTAAATAATAGGCGGAGCGAGTCCACTGGTAAGTCCCCGTTTTTTGGGGCATATGGTTTTCACCCCCAGTTTTGTACTTTCAATAGGGGGGGCTCTTCTGGGGTTCCTGAGGAGGCACGATTTTCGTCGTCACTTGCTTCAGTGTGGAGAGGAGTGCTTAATAATCTGAGTACTATGGGGAACCGATACAAACGTATGGCTGATAGGAGGAGAGTATCTGGTCCGGACCTAAGTGTGAACGATCTGGTATGGTTGTCTACCAAGAATATAAAACTTAAGGTTCCCTCCTGGAAACTGGGGCCCAGGTTCATCGGGCCATACAAGATCAGTTCTATAATTAATCCGGTGGCATTCCGTCTTGACCTCCCTCCTACATTTAAAATTCATAATGTGTTCCACATATCGTTGCTTAAGAGGTATGTGGCGCCGGTGATACCTTCACCTTTACCTCCTCCTCCTGTGGTGGTCAATGGTAACTTGGAGTTCCAGGTGTCGAGAATCATCGATTCACGTCTGAATCGCCGGTCCCTTCAGTATCTTGTTCATTGGAGGGGGTATGGTCCTGAGGAGAGGACGTGGGTTTCTGCGTCGGATATTAACGCAGACCGATTAGTTCGGGCCTTCCACACAACTCACCCAGATAGACCCGGCCCTGAGGGTCTGGAGGCCCCTCATAGAAGGGGGGGTACTGTCACGGGTGTGTCGCTACGAAAATCGTCACGATTGCACACCCTGACTTCTCACAGCTGAGTTTCTGGTGCTGGGTGTTTTTTGGCAGTGAGGGAGTTAATTCTCCTCTCTCTGTGCTAGACAAAGCCAGCCTCGCCCAGCTGCAATTAATGTCGCTGTAATTGGATTCCTTCAAATACCTGCCAGTCTGCTAGGGAAATGTTGGTGAAAGCATTCATGCAGACCAGCAGAGCGGATCATGGTGTTGTGAAGTCTGAATTGAAGAGTACCTGGTGTGGTCTTTTCTCCCCTCCTCGCTTTATCATTTATCTCCGTACCCGTTGGTGTTCCCTCTGTTTTTTGTGGTGAGAGTTTGGTATGCAAGGTGGATTTTAGTTTACCCCTTGTACTGTCTTGTTCGTCTATTACTGTGTCTAGGCATATACCTTCCAGTCCCCGGTGTTGTGATCAGGGTCCTTCTCAGGACTAGATCACTGAGGTTCAGGGATCCTCAGGAGGTAGGGATTACGCTGGCGGCCTGGACCTCTGTACCATCAACAGTACCTCCAGGTAGAGGGATTAGTCAGGACCCCAGCTTAGGGTCAGCATAGACCCCGGACCTCATGTATGCAGTAACAGCGTGACAGTAACTCAGGATCAGTAATGTAATGTATGTACACAGTGACTGCACCAGCAGAATAGTGAGTGCAGCTCTGGAGTATAATACAGGATGTAACTCAGGATCAGTAATGTAATGTATGTACACAGTGACTGCACCAGCAGAATAGTGAGTGCAGCTCTGGAGTATAATACAAAAGGTAACTCAGGATCAGTAATGTAATGTATGTACACAGTGACTGCACCAGCAGAATAGTGAGTGCAGCTCTGGAGTATAATACAGGATGTAACTCAGGATCAGTAATGTAATGTATGTACACAGTGACTGCACCAGCAGAATAGTGAGTGCAGCTCTGGAGTATAATACAGGATGTAACTCAGGATCAGTAATGTAATGTATGTACACAGTGACTGCACCAGCAGAATAGTGAGTGCAGCTCTGGAGTATAATACAGGATATAACTCAGGATCAGTAATGTAATGTATGTACACAGTGACTGCACCAGCAGAATAGTGAGTGCAGCTCTGGAGTATAATACAGGATGTAACTCAGGATCAGTAATGTAATGTATGTACACAGTGACTGCACCAGCAGAATAGTGAGTGCAGCTCTGGAGTATAATACAGGATATAACTCAGGATCAGTAATGTAATGTATGTACACAGTGACTGCACCAGCAGAATAGTGAGTGCAGCTCTGGAGTATAATACAGGATGTAACTGTCACGCTGTCTAATGATATGTATACAATGTCAGTAAACTATTAATACAGGAACAACACTCTATACAACAACTAGTATAGCAACATCAGCATGTAAGTATAGAATAGATTTACCTGACACGATATCTGCTGAACTCAGGGTTAATCTTGAGGACTTGATGAGCTGAAACAGGAAAGAGGTGGACCGGGATCTAACCTGACCCTAAACTGGGGTCCTAACTAATCCCTCACCTTGGAGGTACTGATAATGGTTCAGAGGTCCAAGTCTCCAACCTAACCCTGTCTCCTATCAGACCCTGAACCCTGTAATCAGTCCTAAGAAGGATCCTGACTACCACCAAAGGGATATGGGCTGATCTCAACTAAATAGACAGATTAGACATATAAGACAGACAGGATAACACTCGCTTGCATACACACTCAAACACCAAAGGAACATAAATGGTCTGGGAAATAAACTCTAACCAAGTTGAGCTTAGAACAACTAAGGAGCTCACAACTAAAGTCTATACAGATTCATTCCTATCTGTGGTCTGCATGAAGGTTTCACTGGCAACTCCCCAAACAGACAACCAGGAATTTAAAGGAAACCAATCAACAAATAATCAATTGCAGCCGGGAGAAACTGCACCCAGTCCCAGCACCGAGCACAGACAGAATTAACTCCCTAGCTGCCAAACACAAAGAAACAGCAGATCAGCTGTGAGAAGTCAAAATGTGCAACCGCGACGATCTTCGTGGCAATGCACACATGACAGTACCCCCCCTTCTACGAGGGGCCTCCGGACCCTCAGGGCCAGGCCTGCCCGGGTGAGTTCTGTGGAAGGTCCGAACCAAACGATCTGCGTTAACATCAGACGCAGGGACCCACGTCCTCTCCTCTGGACCATACCCCTTCCAATGCACCAAGTACTGAAGGGACCGGCGATTCAGACGTGAGTCAATGATCTTTGATACTTGAAATTCCAAGTTACCATTGACCAACACAGGAGGAGGAGGTAGAGGTGACGGTATGACTGGTGCCACATACCTTTTAAGTAATGACTTGTGGAACACATTATGAATTTTAAACGTAGGAGGGAGGTCCAGACGAAATGCCACAGGATTAATTATGGAACTGATCCTGTACGGCCCGATGAATCTGGGACCCAGTTTCCAGGAGGGCACTTTAAGTTTTATATTCCTGGTAGACAACCATACCAGATCGTTCACATTCAGATCTGGACCAGAAACTCTCCTCCTATCAGCCATACGTTTGTAACGGTTCCCCATCGCACTCAGATTATTCAATACACCTCTCCACACAGAAGCAAGTGACGACGAGAAACGCTCCTCCTCAGGAACCCCAGAAGGGCCCCCCCCATTGAAAGTACAAAACTGGGGATGGAAACCATATGCCCCAAAAAACGGGGACTTACCAGTGGACTCGCTCCGCCTGTTGTTAAGAGCGAACTCTGCCAGAGGCAAGAAAGAAGACCAGTCCTCTTGGTTCTCTGAAACAAAACACCGGAGATATGTCTCTAAACTCTGATTCAGACGCTCTGTCTGACCATTGGTCTGCGGATGAAAAGCCGAGGAAAATGACAATTGCATCCCCCGACGTAAACAAAATGCCCTCCAAAATTTGGACACAAACTGAGACCCCCTATCTGACACCACATCAGAAGGCAACCCATGAAGTCTAACGATCTCCCTAATGAACACCTGCGCCAGAGTTTTAGCATTAGGGAGTGCAGGAAGAGCAACGAAATGTGCCATCTTACTGAACCTGTCAACAACCACCAGTATGACAGTATTCCCTGACGACGGAGGAAGGTCCGTAATGAAGTCCATAGATAAATGAGTCCATGGACGCTCCGGAAGTTTCAAGGGTAAAAGGGTCCCAGACGGACGGGTATGAGGGGTTTTAGAGCGAGCACACACCCCACATGACGCGACAAAAGTTATAACATCTTTATTAGCATTAGGCCACCAAAACCGGCGAGAAAGGAGATCTAAGTAGCCTTACTCCCTGGATGTCCTGCTAGAGCAGAATTATGATGTGCCTCAATAACCTTTTGTCTCAACAGATTTGGGACAAACAGTCTCCCTGGAGGTCCTGCAGGGGCGTCCCCCTGAGCCTCTAACACCTCCTCCTCAAGCTCAGAAAATACAGCCGACACTACCACCCCCTCCTGAAGGATAGGACTCGGGTCATTCGTTTTCCCGGCCCCTGGGAAACTGCGAGACAAGGCATCAGCCTTTACATTCTTAGACCCCGGGCGATAAGTGACGACAAAATTAAACCTGGTAAAAAACAACGACCATCGAGCTTGTCTGGAATTCAGACGCTTAGCGGATTCCAAATACAACAGGTTCTTGTGATCAGTAATAACGGTAACCGGGTGGACTGCCCCTCCAAAAAGTGACGCCATTCTTCAAAAGCTAACTTAATGGCCAAAAGTTCCCTATTGCCGATATCATAATTCCTTTCGGCGGACGACAATTTCTTAGAAAAGAAAGCGCACGGATGCCATTTACCAGGGGACGGACCCTGGGACAATATAGCACCCACCCCTACGTCAGACGCATCCACCTCCACAATGAACGGCTGAGATGCATCTGGTTGGATGAGAACGGGTGCCGAAGCAAAACATTTCTTCAAAGAGGAAAAGGCTTGGCAAGCTTTGTCCGACCATTTAGAAAAATCCGTCCCTTTTCTTGTCATGTCAGTGAGAGGTTTGACGACAGATGAGAAATTACAAATAAATTTCCGGTAGTAGTTAGCAAACCCCAAAAAACGCTGCAGAGCCTTAAGATCCCCTGGCTGATCCCATTCAAGCACTGCTCTCACCTTTTCAGGGTCCATACGGAAACCGGAGGCTGACACCAAAAAACCCAAAAACTGAAGTTCCTGTACGGCAAATACACACTTCTCCAGTTTGGCGTATAGTTTATTGTCTCGCAAGATCTGCAACACCTGTCTCACATGCTCCTGATGAGACACAAGATCTGGCGAGTAAATTAAAATGTCGTCCAAATATACAACCACAAACAGCCCCACAAGGTGACGAAAAATGTCATTAACAAAATGTTGGAATACTGCTGGTGCAGTAGTCAGACCAAAAGGCATGACTAGGTTCTCATAATGTCCCTCCGGCGTGTTAAACGCCGTTTTCCACTCATCCCCCTCTTTTATCCTAATCAGATTATACGCCCCCCTGAGATCCAATTTAGAGAACCATTTGGCGCCAACAATTTGATTGAAGAGATCAGGAATAAGAGGGAGTGGATACGGATCTCGAACAGTAATCCGATTAAGTTCGCGGAAATCCAAGCAAGGGCGTAGGCCTCCATCTTTCTTCTTCACAAAGAAGAACCCCGCGGCTACTGGGGAAGATGAAGGTCTAATATGCCCTTTGGCCAGACTTTCAGAAATATAATCTTTCATAGCCTGCCTCTCAGGACCAGAAAGATTATACAACCTAGCTTTAGGCAACTTAGCATCAGGAAGGAGATTAATAGAGCAGTCATACACGCGATGAGGAGGCAACTCCTGACACCCCTCCTCAGAGAAAACATCCCCAAAATCCTCCAAAAAAGGAGGCAATGTACTAGGCACGACCGCACTGATGACTGTGTTCATGCAGTTGCTTTTGCAAAACTCACCCCATTGGCTTATTTCTCTGGACTGCCAATTAATCACAGGGTTATGTTTAACCAACCAAGGAAGTCCCAACACAATGGGAGTAGGTAGACCCTCCAACACATAACAAGATAATTGTTCCCTATGTATTGCCCCTACCCGAAGGTCAATGTTATGAACCTCATGAACAAAGCTACCTTGGCCGAGAGGCCTGGCGTCAATGGAGAATATAGGGATCGGTTTGACCAATACACTCAGATGCATACCTTGAGCCTGAGCAAACTGAGCGTCAACCAGATTAGCCCCGGAACCACTATCAAGAAGAACAGACAATCTCTCCACTCTCGTACCAACTACCACCTCCACTGGTACAAGGAACTGAGAAGAACTGGCGGATGAAATACATACTCCCAGGTTGTCGTCCACCACACAACCTGGGATTACAGTTTTCCGGCGACTTTTGGCTCAACAAGGCACGGGATGGACATTCTCCAACAAAATGTCCCTCTTTCCCGCAGAAAAAACATCTTCTAGTCCTGCGGCGTACCGCCAATCCCCTCCTATGAAATGATGTCCCTCCCAACTGCATAGGCTCATCCGAACAGACAAGGGGAACCTCAACATAAGGGACTTTAGTGGTAGGTGGAGAAACAACAGGGAGTGGGGTTACCTCACCCCTCTCCCGAAGCCGTCTATCAGTACGGATAGCTAAGGCCATAGCAGCCTCCAGTGAATGAGGAGACTCATACTGAGCCAAAACATCTTTTAATTTATCAGAAAGCCCATGACAAAACTGGCTCCTAAGAGCTGGGTCATTCCATTGAGTATCTGTGGCCCATCTACGAAACTCAGAAGCAAATTCCTCTGCAGGACGATCTCCCTGCTGTATCTTACGTAATTTTGTCTCAGCAAGAGAGACCCGATCTGGGTCATCATATACCAATCCCAGGGCAGTAAAAAATTGATCTACAGACAGTAGAGCCGGGGATCCCGGAGGAAGGGAAAATGCCCAGGATTGAGGGTCCCCTTGCAGAAGTGAGATAACAATTCCCACTCTCTGCTCATCACTCCCTGATGATCGAGGCCGAAGCCGAAAATACAATTTACATGCCTCCCGGAAGGTGAAAAATTTGTCTCGCCCACCAGTGAACCTGTCCGGGAGAGCTACTTTAGGTTCAACTCTGGTTTGCTCCAGGGGAGACAAAACTTTGGACTTAATGTCCGTCAGCTCCATGGATAATCCCTGCAACTGCAGAGCCAGCTGGGCTACTGGATCCATGGTAACTGGAGATAATTTTTATGGCCAGTGAAAATGTCACGCTGTCTAATGATATGTATACAATGTCAGTAAAACTATTAATACAGGAACAACACTCTATACAACAACTAGTATAGCAACATCAGCATGTAAGTATAGAATAGATTTACCTGACACGATATCTGCTGAACTCAGGGTTAATCTGAGGACTTGATGAGCTGAAACAGGAAAGAGGTGGACCGGGATCTAACCTGACCCTAAACTGGGGTCCTAACTAATCCCTCACCTTGGAGGTACTGATAATGGTTCAGAGGTCCAAGTCTCCAACCTAACCCTGTCTCCTATCAGACCCTGAACCTGTAATCAGTCCTAAGAGGATCCTGACTACCACCAAAGGGATATGGGCTGATCTCAACTAAATAACAGATTAGACATATAAGACAGACAGGATAACACTCGCTTGCATACACACTCAAACACCAAAGGAACATAAATGGTCTGGGAAATAAACTCTAACCAAGTTGAGCTTAGAACAACTAAGGAGCTCACAACTAAAGTCTATACAGATTCATTCCTATCTGTGGTCTGCATGAAGGTTTCACTGGCAACTCCCCAAACAGACAACCAGGAATTTAAAGGAAACCAATCAACAAATAATCAATTGCAGCCGGGAGAAACTGCACCCAGTCCCAGCACCGAGCACAGACAGAATTAACTCCCTAGCTGCCAAACACAAAAGAAACAGCAGATCAGCTGTGAGAAGTCAAAATGTGCAACCGCGACGATCTTCGGGGCAATGCACACATGACAGTAACTCAGGATCAGTAATGTAATGTATGCACACAGTGACTGCACCAGCAGAATAGTGAGTGCAGCTTGGAGTATAATACAGGATGTAACTCAGGATCAGTAATGTAATGTATGTACACAGTGACTGCACCAGCAGAATAGTGAGTGCAGCTCTGGAGTATAATACAGGATATAATTCAGGATCAGTAATGTAATGTATGTACACAGTGACTGCATCAGCAGAATAGTGAGTGCAGCTCTGGAGTATAATACAGGATATAACTCAGGATCAGTAATGTAATGTAGACACAGTGACTGCACACAGAATAGTGATGCCCTAGGGGATAATACAGGATATAACTCAGGATCAGTACTGTAATGTATGTACACAGTGATGCACCAGCGAATTAGTGCGTCTGGATATCACACAGGACTGTAACTCAGGATCAGTAATGTAATGTATGTACACAGTGACTGCACCAGCAGAATAGTGAGTGCAGCTCTGGAGTATAATACAGGATGTAACTCAGGATCAGTAAGATCGTAATGTAAGTTGTACACAGGACTGCACCAGCAGAAAGTGATTTCAGCTCTGGAGTATAATACAGGATAAACTCAGGATCAGTAATGTAATGTATGTACACCAGTGACTGCACAGCAGAATAGTGAGTGCAGCTCTGGAATATAATACAGGTAACTCAGGATCAGTAATGTAATGTATGTACACAGTGACTGCACCAGCAGAATAGTGAGTGCAGCTCTGGGGTATAATACAGGATGTAACTCAGGATCAGTAATGTAATGTGTGTACACAGTGACTGCACCAGCAGAATAGTGAGTGCAGCTCTGGAGTATAATACAGGATGTAACTCAGGATCAGTAATGTAATGTATGTACACAGTGACTGCACCAGCAGAATAGTGAGTGCAGCTCTGGAGTAATATAATACAGATGTAACTCAGGATCTAGTAGTAGGATCAGTAATGTAATGTATGTACACAGTGACTGCACCAGCAGAATCAGTGAGTTCCAGCTCTGGGTATAATACAGGATGTAACTCAGGATCAGTAATGTAATGTATGTACACAGTGACCCACCAGAATAGTGAGTGCAGCTCTGGAGTATAACACAGATGTAACTCAGGATCAGTAATGTATGTAAGTACACAGTGACTGCACCAGCAGAATAGTGAGTGCAGCTCTGGGTATAATACAGGATAGTAACTCAGGATCAGTAATGTAATGCAGTGACTGCACCAGCAGAATAGTGAGTGCAGATCTGTAGGGTAATACAGGATTTGGGATCAGTATAGAATAGATGGGAGCCCAAATCCCTATGTGAATGAAGCAATGATCCAGCATTCATGCCGCTGCTCCATTCTCCCTCTGTGGGGATGACAAAGATAGACTGGCAGTCCTATTGACTATGAATTGTCTGCTTTCTCTGATCTATTAGTTGTCACACATATTTGTCTAGTCTTTCTTGGGTATTTTAGTTACAGGAGTAAAAAAATAGACTTTGCATCTGGAAATCCTGTCGCAGAGCTACACTTTTGGGCCATTTATCGTTTGTCTTTGGGGCTGGGCATAATCTTGCAGATTAAGTGGATAGGTGAAAACTGTTAAAAGTCTTCACAAAAGAATATCTCTTTAAGCAGTGGGCAGAATGAATATTTTTGGACATTGGCCATTGGGCTTTTGGCAATGACTGACTGATGAGTCTTCCCATAATTTGATGTTCTCTTATTATTGGAATTGATACTTTGAACTTTTCTTTGTTTTCCCGACCCTTTCTGTTTTTGGGATTCCCTAGATTAATTCTTTTTCCATTCGGTTCTGACAAATTCTGAACTGAACAGCCGTCGGGTGCAGCTCTTAGCTATAATTACCGAATGAAACTCATCAGCCTGATACTATAGACACAATCGGGAAACTGAGAGCAGGAATGATCGAGGAGGAGACGAGCTCGACAGGTTAAGTGCGCCTAATTGTCGGAATAGGTGCAAGTGATTTTTCCCTTTTTGACATCTACTGTCAAACGTTCCCCTTCAACCTCCGTGCACCTGGGATAACAGGACCGGACAGCAGGCTGACAAGTTCAGGTTCTGCTCGGTTTCCACCCCCAGGGAGAATTTTATGGAGGTGGAACTAGAGAGGTTTCAAGTGAGAAAATGAATGTTTGCTGTATGAAAGTATGAAGGGAAAAATCCAAATTTATAACGAGCGACTTGTCAGTCGAGGGCAGGATTTAATTATTGTCAATACCTAGGTTGACCCGGAATATTTTACACCAAGACTCAGCACCAGGGTTATTTTAGTAAATGTAGTAAATGGGTTACTTATGAATTTTATCTCTAAAGAAAAAATAATTTATATATATTTTGTGAAATAATATAATGAAAAGTTCGTCAACTTTTTAAATTAACGATCCATTCCATGCAATCTTGTAGAGACTTGGAAGAATATATAAAATGCTGGTGATACTGCACCTATGAATAGTTTTAGGTGCGCGCAACATTTAGGTCTCAATTAATTGTTTTTTTGCTTTTTTTTAAGTCATCTTCTTTTTTTTCGTCATGTGGCATTAGTTTACACGATTGATGAATTTTGCATGAATAAAAAAAAAACGCTGTTTAATTTCATTTTCACCTGTTTTGTGACATTTTAGAGCAAAAAACTGCATGTACCACTTCGACGTCAAAACATTCGTCCTATCCAAGAATTCCAGACGCACATTAAATTACTCCAACAAGTTCTCGAAGATTACAACTGTAGTTGATGACTTTGTCGAAAAAAGAAAACCATATAAAATAGCCTCAAAAGAGGCTTAAATAAAAAATAAATGGGAAAAGAAGGGGAAATTCCAACATAAAAAAATGGTAAATTTGCACATAATGTGTATCACAATAAAGTATTAGACCGAGATGTGCCGACCATTACATTCCTGTATTTTATTAGATATCAGATTTTATTAGATTGCCTTATCAAGAAGGCAAGTATGGCTGTTGGCCTCCATCTGGACTCTTTTGAGGAGATATTGGAGGATAGAATTCAGAAGAAGTGTAGGGCTATAATGAATAATAATACACACCCACTATACGAGCTGTTCTTGAGGCAGAAGAGCACATTCAGCAGCCGTCTAATCCTACTAAGGTGCAAGAAGGAGAAATTCAGGAAAATCGTTTGTACCTACTGCTATGGGGATGTATAATAATTTCCTAAGGGTGGTAGAAAATAATGACTGATGGCTGGTGTACTAATGTCAATTAACAGTGACTTATATACACCTGAACTACCCACTTTTATTTATTATGTAATATTGGTATACCTGTGCAAGATTTGTGTCCTAATATTTTATGTACTGCTGTTTGTATTGCTGCTGTAATACTGTAATTTCCCCCGGGATCAATAAAGTGTATCGTATCGTATATCCAATTCCTATAATTTCACGTTGAATTGCATTGAAGTATTGGAGTGCTCCTATGGGCATCTGTCCGATTACAGCCGGTGCCACGGCCGGTGGTCACGTCCGAAAGAGTTGGAAGCTGCAGATGCTAGCTGAGATCCGTGCCCGTCTTTCTTGAAGACTCCGGTGACCTCAGCATGCTGATGAACTCCAGTGACCCAATATTACGTGACGTCACAATAGCTGTAAAAGGAAACAGAATAGATCAATTCTTCCGTGTTTCGGGAGCAATCGGCTTCCATCATCAGGGATCCCCAAATTCGAGCCGCAATAATATGATATGTGCTGACACATTATACATAATCAATAAGTGTGAACATTAGTGCAAGGCTTCTATAGCACAATATATTGAGGCATAGATAGTGGTGTAGAGTGAAAGTGCAATATAATCAGATCTAACCACTGGTGGAAAGCGTGCGTGCAATAATGGGGTATTCATTGTTTACTATCCTACTGTGACTATTCTTGTTTTCTTTCTCCTTTTTCATAGCTTCTGCTTCCCATAAAGCAAGATGGTTCATATTTAAAATAAAGGTAATACTATTCTTTACAAATTTTGGCGTTTGCTTTCCAACTTGCAGCTTTACAGATATTTCAACTTTATATCCAACTATAAAACAAAATAATCACTAGATGTAGTAAATTTTATTTTCAGTATACACTTACAGCTAACATCTGCCTTCACTGTTAAAAAAAAAGCTAGATTAAAGAATTACCCTATTGGTGTAAGGCCAGAAAGTGCGGCCGGCTATAACAACCTAATGGCACGGATAATTGCTGCACAATTGTGTTTCACAATCATATGGCCATTGGACTGCCAATGGAGAGTAAAGCTTTGGCCACACTGCTACTGTGTTACCATCTGAATCACATTTTTCAGAGATTTACACAGAAATCCCGGTGTAAGAGCTCAGCGCAGAATGCAGGATAAATATGCACCGAGCCTTACTGCGAATGAATGAATGAATGAATGAAATCAACAGCAGGTATAATTGCAGTATAAGTGATTAGGCGACTTTATTCTTCGGGTCGGTCGGATTACAGCGATATCAGATTTATATAGGGTTTTTATGTTTGGCTGCTGTCATACACTAAAAGACCCTTTTTATGCAAAAACAAGTTCTTGCATCCCCATACCATTTGGGTTTACATTTGTCTATTTGATTGCGTTTTATTCCACTTTTTGTTTGGCGGTATGATAAAGCATCTTTTTTTTGCCTTGTTTTTTTATTTATTTTTTTAAATGGTTTTCACTGTAGGAGTTAACGAGTGGGAGACTTTTATCGGTTGGGTCATTCCTGACGTGGCAATACCAAATGTGTACTTTTATTGTTTATTTTTGTTTTAACATAAAAAATGTATTAATTCTAATAATAATTTTTTTCATCTTTTTTCTTTATTTTGTGTTTTTTTGTTTTAATAGTTTTACAAGGTTTAATAACTTTTTTTTTTTTACTTTTTTACATTGTCCCAGGATGGAGACATCAACTTTACACTGACAGATCGCTAATCTAATATTCTGCAGTGTTGCATTATAGATCATAAGATCACCATCTCTCGCACAGGGAGGAGGCATGTCAACTTGTGCTCTGAGCATGAACCGACAGGCCACCATCCCGTGGTTGACCACACTGCCATCCATTGGCTTGAGGTCACAATGGAGACCATTGGCACAACGCGATCGCGTTTTGCTGATGGTAGCAAGGAGGGGGCTCACTCCTTCTGCGATGCCCCGCTTTGTGGCTGTCACTATGGACAGCGGCATCAGAGGGGATCTTGGGCACTGATCTTGGGCATTGCAGCAGGTTGTCAACTCTCATATAAGGCTTACTTCCCCATTTTATAACGGTGGCGCTTAGCGTGGGACCACGCGATCATCACACCATACCTATTCATTGCAATTTGTGGGAACGCAGCTCCTGCAGTGCCATATATATACAGCGCATGTTGGGAAGGGGTTGATGTATTTGGGAAGAAAGACTTACCAACAGGAGGGAGTGCACAAAATAAAAAAACTCTTCAATTCATGTCATAACCACTGTATGGCCACATATTGATACAGACACATATAGCATAAACATCTTCCGGCAGGGTATCATGAAGTTATATTTATGGGGGTTTTTTCGAGACAACATATAAGGTAATTGTTCCACCATACCATGTATGTCATCAGGTTCATGCTCATCTCATGGGGTCAAATTTAATCTCAGGAGGAAAAATCGGGGAAGGTAGAGTTTAGTCTTGAGCACTTTTCCCGTCTTTCCTTCCGTCATCTTTTCATTCAGTTTTAGGACACTCCACCACATAATAACGCTTGAAATACCAGGATGCAGCCTCTCTCCGGTATTTTAATGATCACTGGACACCAAAGAACGAGGCAAGAGTTGCTGATATCTCTGCTAATTAGTGCCTCACAGTAGGACATTGGTTACAATCCTTTGTGCGCTCTTTCTGGTCGTGTGGCTGTAATTGATGTCATAATACATGTTTGCTCTTTTGGGTATCCTGTTTTCTGGAGCAAGGTGGAAGGTCACACTTGTTCATACACCTGAGGTTAGGGAAGGACAGGCATCACGGCCTCAACATACCAAAGGATGTTTCCCATCTTTTTTTGTGATTTATTACTAACGGAGGAAGATACATTGTATTCTGCCATGTCATTTATCATTTGCTTCTATATATCACGGTGAAGGAAATATCTTTGGACCACAGAAGGACACGTCCCTTTCGGGCATCTAACAAAATGTGATATTTTTGCCTGCATTTCCTAAATGACCTTGCGTTAAAGCAACATACTTTCTGCAATCTTACAGGTTCTCTCATTTCTGTTCCAAGCTGCCTTAAAGGGATTGTCCAGGTTAGACAGAAGATTAAAACTCAGGTCCGTTGCTTACGCCCCCAACAATTTCTCCTAATTGCCTTATTCTTCATTTTGTTCATCATTCTCTTTGACTCGCCAACATTAATCTCTGCATGCCTGGTTTATTCATAAGGGGCTTCTCAAACCTATCTTATAATAGCCATGATAACACTTGCTTCTCAGTATGCGCATGCGCAACATCTCAACAGTTCTGGTCCATCCATCCTAATTGGAAGATGCCGTGTTCTTGTCCTATGAGCTAGTGCTCACTGTGCTCACTCAGGCTGACCTTTCCCCGACACTGCCAGCATCTGACCGGTGACGCTCCATTCTGAGTACTGGCCGGAAGATCAAGGCTTAATAGAAGAACAGCAGTAAAGAAAAAAAAGAGTCTTGGCTGGTCAATGCTAATTTCCGAAATTGGGGAATTTAGATAAAAGAATTCTATTGCAAATTCTATTATTGCACTCATGTTTTTGTTATGTACAGCCCTTTTCACTTGTAAAGCTTCATGGAATAAATGGTGTAATAATAATAATAATAATATTAGAGATTATGGAATCTTATCAAATTCAAATTTGATAGCTTTGTAAAAATTTTTTAAAAATGTTGATTTTTAGCAAATCGATTTGAAAGTGCTGCAAAGCCTCCATTTTTCCGAAAAGACATTTTAAACACTGTGGTCTCCTGGGACTCCGAACCCTATACACAAAATGGCTTAAATCTTAACATATATGACTGAGTAAATGAATGGAAACCAACGGGAACCGACAGCCTATAAATAGTTTGTAATGTCCATGTGCTCTCCAGATTCTATAAAAAAAGGGCTGCTGAATTCCCTGCCTCTGCTTTTATACAGACTATGATATTGGCTTCCAGTTGGCTGTGCTATACCATGTGATGTGATAGCCTACACAACTATTCCCGAGGTCATGTGATCCTTCTTTGATTGATTAACTCTTCTGCAAGGTGTACAATTGTGCTCTCGGGAACATGTAGTGCTCACTGGTTTGCTTGGCATCTCTCCGTTTAGATTCCATCGATCAGTAAATAATCTTCTATATCCTCAATAAGAGAACTTAAAAAGGGTTAACAAAAATCTTCAAACCTGATCTGTCTCCAGATTTCACAATACAAATTGCATATATGATAAAATATCTCTCTTATACTCGACAAGACTGGTGTACTTACTTTTAAAGTCCATCTCAGAATGGCAGTATATTCCTGCATTTCTGATTGAAACATTTGGCGAGCTCTTCTGTCCAAATACATTTAGTTTCCACCCATCCACCCTGACAGCTGCAGCTTGTACTGAGCAGTGTGAGATTTCTGTAGCAGTGGTGGAGAGACGCTAAGGAGTTGTCAATCAGCCTAGGAGGGTGGACATTTAGCAGGGAGGAGCAGTAAGGAGCTGTGAGTCAGTTTAGGGTGGCGGAATCTGAATTTAAATTTTCAAATAGAATTATACAGCGGTTCTAAAATGTATATATTTCAAAGTAAGTACACCAGAATCAACAGGTCTAACAAATCTATATACAAATTTATGCAGTATGTATTGTAAAATTTGTTGACAAAACAGATTTGATATTGCCAATCTGATCAAAACAGTATGAGCATGGCAGTGCCCCTCTCCAGGGTGCGGTTCAATATACCTTAAAAAGGCAGCTCACAAAGAGTTGAATAGTGTGGTTTGATACCTTGAGCTTTTAACTCCTAGTAAATGGTGTTGCGTCTGTATCTCAACAGAAAGTGGGAGTGAATCTTTGTATCTCTATAAGAATTGGAGTTTGCTCTTTGTCTCGCTGCTTCTGCTCTCCTGTCTGTCAAACTACATACAAACGTGACTTAAAGCACCACTCTAGAGTTTGATTTTTATTGCAGCGCTGGAGTGGCACTACTAATTTAAGTTACCTATCCCTTGTCTCACACTTACCACCATCTTTATCTTTTATCAGCGCCGCTCCGGTTGATATCCAGCCATTTGTGACCTGTCGGATCGCTCCAGTGTTTGCCGGAGGTCACAACTCAATGTAAGTCTATGAGAGCCAGGACGAGACCATAACGAGGCTTTTATAGACTTACATTGAGAAGTTGCTGTCACAAGATGGCAGCATGGGACCGGAGTGGCGCCGTAAAGAGCTGAAGATGGTGGTTGGTAAGTATAAGACTAGGCTCAGGGAACTTAGATTAGTTGCACCACTCGAGTGCTGAAATAAAAAAAAAATGCTGGAATGGTGCTTTAAAAGGCAAACTTTCAATTGGAGAAAGCGAGCTATGGGATAATAACAGGAGCAGTGAGGGAAAGGACGTTCCTATACCTATCGTGCTGGCAGAATGCTGATGAAGAGGAATGACCTACCTAAAAACAGTGGATGGCAAATTAGATAGCATTGGAATTGGGATAGTTCTTGGACATGTTAGACTGGTATATGAAAAAAAAAATGGTATTTGCTTATTACGTTTGCAGCTGTGAATGTATCACATGTCAGTACAGATTTGTTGTGCCGGCGTGCGCTGTAATTAGGGCGCCGGCCTCATGCGATCAGAACGCACTCTCACTTTGATGAATCCTGGCAGAAGTGCGGAGTAATACGAACGATCGCTCAGCTCCAGAACCTGAACAGAGGAATAACCTGATATTAAAGATCTCCTTAGACCTCAACTACAATATCTCTCCATTCCTAATTACCTGGGAAAGGGAAACAATACGAGCGGGATTTATCTGCATAATGAGGTCTAATTGATATTCATCGCAGATATCTAAATAATGGAATTATGTTAATCCCTTTACATGAAAATAACTCTGTTAATCAGTCTGTAATATACTGTCTACTTTAAATAAATGATACTTTGATAGACAGTTTACGGAGACCAAAGAGGCTCCGGCTTTTGGCTCGGCGAGTCGGAGTTAATCAAACCCACATTCCATCAAATACATTACTGCAGGCGGAACATGGAGGCAAATTGATTATTATATATATATATATATATAGCAACACTCGGAATGCTGGAATAAATCAGCGGTAATTAACCCTTAATCATCTTCAAACAGAACGAGAAAATGAATGTCATGCTTCTGGAGAAGGCTGAATATGAATGATGAATTCTATTTCCATAATTGTGCCAAGACCCCTCTACGCCACCGCCATTTACAAGGCTTGGGTGCCATAGCACCTCGTAGGCAGTGACGGGTTATCCATATCAGCCCACATGGTCCAGAGTTTCATTGCTAAAATTCCTAATCCAGTGCTTTTTTTTATCTTGATTTCCTGCTTCGGGCATTACATTTATGGTTCTATGTCCTCGATCTCTGAAATGGGTGGTCGAGGGTTTCTGTGTCACATGCTGAACTTTCAGTTGGAGGAAATGAGCTATGGGACAATGGGAGGAGCAATGTATGCTTAACAGCGATGCAAAGGAAGTTCTGATACCTATTATGCTGGTAGAGCGCTGATTAAACCTAAAAACAGTGGATGCCAAATTACATAGCATTATACTTGGGACAGTTCTTGTACATATTAGACTGGTATGTGCAAAAAAAAACATGCCCTCTGAGGTAGAATAACCTCTCCAATCCCCAACTATAGCTTTACCTCTTGGTTCATTTGTCAAGTTGCCCAAAAAAGGGCTAATTTTGCCTTTCTAAGATTAGCGTTGTATTAGACTGCTCTGTCAATGACTTTCTCTGATTAACATCAATGTAGTCTGACAATTTTGGGGCTTTTATCCATCCTTAGTCATTGGTAGAGTTGAGCAAAGAGATCTGCAGGACCCTACTCCAGTGGCCATGTCCGTGGTGTCCGGACTAAAGCCACCAGCAGCTTCATCTGATTAGCAGACCCTCATGATTACTAATCAGAAGAAATGTTAGGGATCGTGCAGGTAGTAGGAGACTTGTAGGACTCTGGTCTAGTGGCCACGGACTGTTTAGATCTGGAGATTACTAGGGCTTAAAACAACTGATCAGTTAAGGTGCCGGGTGTCGGATCCCCATGATCTGATGATATTGGTGACCCCTCCTAAGAATATTTAATATATACAGTATTAGGATGATAAAAGCACTTTTGGATAGATCAAGAGTAGCTAGATGTCCAGCTTTGCTACAGTATTTGGAGCCCAAGGCAACTGCCTGTGTGGCCCCCATGGTGAACCACTGCCCATACTGATATATGGATCCAATTTTTCAGTCTCCATTGGAAAATCAACATTAATGGAGCATCCAAAGGAGACTCAGACGAGAGATGGGGTTAAACCACAATGCGTTTCGACAGAGGATCCGTCTTCATCAGGTGGATGTTTCATGCACCTGATGAAGACGGATCCTTTGTCGAAACGCATTGTGGTTTAACCCCATCTCTTATCTGAGTCTCTTTCCTGCGCTCCTAAGACCGTTTTCCATTTTCTCATTGCTCCCATCCTCCATCGGAGGTTTTCGGCTGGAGCTGCGGTGGAGACCCGGCATCCCGTCCACCCCGGGGTTGCTTCCTAAGCGCTCCTTCATGACCACCTATCACTGACTCCTATTCACTTGAACGGGGCAGTTCTGCAGCTCTCTTCCCTGCACCACAGCCCTTAGCTACATGGCTTTGCAAATAACAGTGAGGGAACAACAGTCCTGCATCCGCTACGCAGTCCAAATTGGTGGGTGTCCCAGTTATCAACTACCATCCAAATCTGCCAATATTTATGATTGTGATGGGAAAATCTGATAAACTGGACCACAAAGGGTTACGTTTTAGCAAAGTCACGTCCCAGAAGTGAGTGTTAATGGGACAGTCCAGGGTGGCCTTGTTATGACCTCAGTCAGACATCTATAAATCATCTATGCTATCCGTGTGCAATCAGTGTGCTTTCTGATTTTAAAATTGTGGTGGATAGGAAAGCTTTGACGTTTTTTTTTAACCAAATGAGAAAATTACTAATGAAACACTGATAGTAAAAATGGACACCATCCAAACACTGGTGAAAAACGGATCCAAACACTTTTGAAAATCAGGACCTCTTTTTCACTTACGTAAAAACTACCAACGAATGATGCCTAAATGTCGCATTTTAGCACGCAAAATGTTGGCGAGTTGTCCCCACTGTTTATAAAATATGGTGAAACTCCAAAATTACAGATGTGAAACAAACTATCAAATTGGGATGCAGAAATTCATCACGAAAAGAACAGAAACCTCATAAGATCAATCATGGCAACAATAAGGATTTGTATCAAATTGTATGAATTTACAATTTTATCATGTATGCGGCCGTATTATCCATGCGTGATACACCAGGTGCTAGTCTATTAGCTGAAACGTGCTCTTTCGGCTGTGGCCTGACAATATGGCATTTCATTCTTCACAACATCTGGTGGACTCCCCAGCAAAAGCCTGGGCGGAATTTCAAAAGTGATTTGCACCAATTTTCTCCAGTTTCTTTTGATTATTTTACCTTTCTATCTTCTGCAGTTTATGAGGGTCTCCATACACTGACTGCTGGACTGCCTCATTCTTAACCAAAACCATGGCTGTGCAGTGTAGCTCTGACGGTTGCTTAGCCTTCCCACTTGTGCACAGTTTTGCACATGTGCATGATTAAAATCAGTGTAGAGCTAATGTCTTTAGTAATGAAGAGGGGCCTCAAACTGTCCCTGGAGCTGGAACCCTAACTATCCCTGTTCTGGGGGCACTCTTTAAGGTAGAGAGGCCTGAGTCTCCAAACTTGCTATGCTCCTGTTAAACCCTAAACTCTCCACTCCCCACCCCATGAGGCACCGGACAGGAATGTAAGTTAAACAAGACACAAAGACAAAATACTGATATCAGAAAATCTCTATCATACAAAAGCACCAACCAACAATAAGGGAGAGGATAAGGACAGGTAGGAATAAACTAAATGGGAACAGGGATCAGGAGATAAACACACACGTACTACAGCAAACCACAGAACACCACAACTACAACTTCAAACTTCAACTACTTAGCTTTATCACTAGCACAGGAAGATGAATCTTTCACCAGCAGGAACTGAACATCCCAGCCAGTATATACAGTTTTGCACATGTGCATGATTAAAATCAGTGTAGAGCTAATGTCTTTACTAATGTACAGGGGCCTCAAACTGTCCCTGGAGCTGGAACCCTAACTATCCCTGTTCTGAGGGCACTCTTTAAGGTAGAGAGGCCTGAGTCTCCAAACTTGCTATGCTCCTGTTAAACCCTAAACTCTCCACTCCCCCACCCCATGAGGCACCGGACAGGAATGTAAGTTAAACAAGACACAAAGACAAAATAATGATAACAGAAAATCTCTATCATACAAAAGCACCAACCAACAATAAGGAAGAGGATAGGGACAGGGAGGAATAAACTAAAAGGGAACAGCGACCAGGAGATAAACACACACAACTACTACAGCAAACCACAGACCACAACTCCAACTTCAAACTTCAACTACTTAGCTTTATCACTAGCACAGGAAGATGAATCTTTTACCAGCAGGAACTAAACATCCCATCCAGTAAATACAGAGGGAGTAAAGGGTAAGCAGTTGCAGCTGAGAACAACCAGGGTGTATGGTCTCAGCCAGCATGGAAAGAGTTCTTAACCCTCTCAGCACTGAAGGAAAAGGAAATCCATTTAAATTAGGACATGAATCACACCATCTCTAAAGAGGGCTGCGATTTATTAACGGACGTGACCTTTGAACTCCAAGTTTTTCAGGAGGATGTGACAACTAATAAGCAAGCCCAGATCAGTAATTGTGCGCTCTTGCAAATCCTACTGTTCTCTCCTAATCTTTAACTGTACCTCTCTCTTCCTGAAATATCTGCGCATGCACCAGTTCACTGCAGTGTGTTAGAATGGTGAGTAAGAGGTGCATGTTTATTGGTTCTTCCAAAGATCAGAAGCATGCGCATGCAGATAATAGTGCACTTTCATTGGCAGAGGTGCTGCGCTGATAGATTTAGCTAATAAGGGGATACTGCAGCTTGTCATGTATGGAAACTTATGCAAGCTGAAAATAATTTTTTTTCTAATGTTACACAACATTTAGGTAGAATTTTTTTTTCCCCATCAGTAAATACATCTTTTAAAAAATCCCTAAAACAAGCAACTGCTTCCATTAGCCCTGGTTGTGTTATGTAATCAGATTATGATGTCCCCTACATGGTAAACCATGGTACAAGTCATAGTGAGGATAATTGCCTGGTGCCCTTACTTCAGACCAGCTGCATCCTGGAAGATACAGATCTCCTCGCTTTATTTGTACAAGACATGCTTTGGAAGAAACATTTTGGTAAGTCACAGAAAAGACCTTCCTCGCTGTCAGCCATGATGGATTGCAGCATTACAGTGAGCAAACAGTTCCGCTGCTCAGCACTGTTAAGGGTTTGGGGAAATAAACACAAAAAAGGAGAAATAAAATGGAAAAAATACAAAGTTTCATAAAATATGACATGAAGCTGAACGATAAATATGTATGACCGTTAATGTAGCTGCACCGAGGTTACTTGGACCATGCTGCAATCTGATGCACATGTCAGGAACATGGAAAATTCCTGGATTATAATCCACCTCCACCATTAACCTATGTCTCTTATGATGTATATAAAAATGTCTGATGGGATCAGGGAAAATGCCGCCATTCATAACCAGAATAGGATCTTTTCTTTGTGGTTATGCAGAGAAGATAAGAATCGTGCTATAGATTGTAAGCTTGCAGGCAGAGCACTCTGTACTTTTGACATGTGAGTTATGCTTATTCTGTACTTTCTTTATAGTCTGTACAAATCCCCTCTAAAATTGTAAAGTTCTGCGGAATATGTTGGTGCTATAAAAATAAGTCTGAGGCCGGTGGCTGCTGGAAGGTGTAGTGCTCTTCGGTTCACAGGTCGGGTTATGTTGCGAAGTGTATTTCTCCTTATATGTTGTATCATAGAATTATGTAATGATCACGTCTGGAGATGAGTAAAAATTTGATTCCTTCAAATCAGCCAAAAACTTTGGTTCTGATTGATATTAAAGTGCCCTGGATAAAAGTTTACTATGCTTTGAGGAGCTAAAAAAACATTTTATACTCAACTGTTCTTGGCTTGCCCCTCACCTATTCGGCCACCTTCCTCCGGACTTTGAGACTTCGGTTCTTCTGACTTCCAGTGTTCTGTCTCCCCTTCCTACACTGACTAGTTTCCATGTGGTTTTGTAGGGTCAATGGTGTAAGTTGCGCCCCATTTGTCCACATGAGGCCTTGTTCAGCACAGTATGACCAAAAGAGAAGATCGACTTCCAGAAGCTGTAAGAATATCCGAAGGAAAGACTGGAGGACTGGGGAGCTGTGCAGACATGAGAGGAGACAGTGAAAAAGGTGATGTCACAATGTGGTGATCTGAAGTAAGGGGAAGGGGCAAGCAACTGACCCTGTAGCTGGGGTCCTCACTATCTTTATCCCAGGGGTACTCTTGAAGGTAGCGAGGCCTGGGTCTCCAATCTTACTATGCTCCTGAATGCACACTGAACTAATTCCTCCCTCACCCAGGGAGGTATGGGACTGACGAGAAATGGATAGCACAAACCAGACAGAAAGGGGAAACAGACTGGGATGAGAAAGAAACTGCAATCATACAAAAATGCTCAAGCAACAAGAAAGCGTCAAGCAAGGGAACAGTTGGAGCGATCAATCAAATGGGAGAGGATAAGGAAATAGACACGTTACAAAAACCACACAGAAAACTCCTAGAGGAAACACCAACTGACTGTCACAAATAAGGACTACTTCTTTACCACGAAACTGGGTAGTTGTAACTTACCACCAGCAGGGAACAGAGGCAACAGTGAGGTTTAAATAAAAGCTTCTGCAGAGTGATATTATAGGCCAAATAGCAAATGGAAAACACTGGCTGCATTTTTTTACATCCTTCCTAACCCTAAAAAGAATCAAAATGGTGGTGTTATGTACCTGTCCAAGATCCGTGCTTTGCTTCCTTCACCTTGGTTGACTGAACCCTGTTGTGCTCTACGTTGGGCTTTTGCAGATGGGCTGGCATGACCTCATGTGATCATCTGCCTATACAAGGCTTACCAAGACACACACCTTCCATGTTCCTAGGACTCTTAGTTTCTCTGTGCACCTCAACCAGCTCAGTACCTGTCTGCGTTCTTCAGGATGTCTCCTGCCTCCTATTTCAAGGGCCTCTGCTAACGGTCTCCTGTCTGTCTGTGATCTTCAGTCCCTCAGCTCTCTGTTTTCTCTGTGCCTCACCTGTCCACTGCACAGATTCCTGTAACCATTGTGACTACCCAGACATTGAGCTTGGAGAATTCACCTCACCAGATGAGTATCAGGCAGCCAGCCATTTTGATGAACGAGTCTTGAAAAATTCAGATTCTGGTGGATCCAAATTTTCCAAGAATTTTTTGCCAATTCCTATTGGTTTAAAATTGATTTGTTCTTCTCTAGCCATATCCAATGGTCGGGTGATGCTGGGAATTAACTATTAAGTTCTAGGCACAGAGACTATATTATATTCATGGTCCGATGGCTGGATCATAATGGAAGGTGTAGTGCTCTATGTAAAGAGTATAGTAGAATTGTATCAACATCACGTGCCGCTGGCAGTCATGTTGGGTGTAAGAGCATTTCCTGCAGACTGATGGTTGGTTCATGTTGGTAGCAACATCCACTTTGAAGAGTAGAAAAGTATTACATAGTGGTTGTGGTCAGGTCTCATAGCAGATTAATGTGTTCTGTGTTATCCCTGTGTTGTCACTATATGTAAAGTTTAAGCAGGGTTATATGGTTTTCCCTTTCTATCTCTATGACAAAGATGTTAACTGTGACGTCTTCTCACTATCCAGATTCACTCCAAAATGACTGCTGAATTCTCTAATTTATCACACGCTTTAATGTTGCCTCCTCATTGGCTATGCTATTCCATGCTATAGCTGCAAGGCATTATGGAGAAGCTCACCAGGCAGCTCAAGGGTCAAATGATAATTCTGCAATCTTAAATTGTTCGAATTTACTGGGTTTGGCGATTTCCTAAATATCGGCTCATCTCTAAAGATAACACCTTGCAGATAGACATATCACAAGAAATTGAGCGTTGCGCATTCTCTTGTTATACATTCATCGTCATCCCTCCCTTCCAAGAGGTTCTGCAGTTTTGCCCAAGATGTTTTATTTTTTTATTTTACAAAGCATTGTCTAAATGAAATGATTTTCCATTTTTCCCGAATTACCCGACTATCGTCCCTGGCCGAGAAGGAGAATAAACACACTCTTTCAAAAGAAGGAAATCTCTTCAAACCAGCAATATTATCTCGGTCCCAGGGGCAGTCTTTACCTTGCCGACCATGACAGCTTCATCACTGATCTCAAATTGTATTTTTCTCCGCTGCAGTTACCGCTCGCCTCTAATTGGAACGCAGCTACCTTTAGCTGAAAGCTGGAGAACCATCATAGAAAAGTTTACATAACTGACCCTCTGGAGAAAGTTTTCTTTTGCTTGGCTTTGTTTTCAAAAGCGAAAAAATGATTATAAGCTGAGAAAGTAAAATGTTACACGGAGCAGCTGTGCCCTACAAATACTCCACGCACAACAGGCCAGGAGCTGCTTGTAGAAGTGCGTGGACTGCAGGATGAAGAGATTCACAAATCCACTCCGGGTTTCTCCATCTGAGCCGTTTTACTGCAAAAATCTAAACTGTTTTCATCTCTTGTTTTATTTTTCATTTTTTTATTTTGTTTTACTTCGTTCACTGTAAGGTAAATTATTAAAGGGAACCTGCTGTGTCCTTTGTAGCTTGTAAACTGTTCCCAGTGCGTTGTTAGTGATGCAATGTGCATCACTAACATTTTTTTCATTAAAAACAGCGCCGTAATCGTGCAAAAAGCATTTTATGTAGCTATATTGTACCTGATTGTTTAGTCGTAGGGGTGTACTTTATTGGGTTCTGTCACGGTTCGCCCACTCAATTTGAATGATGTTCCCGGGGGTTGCGCTGATGTCACACAAATATGATTTGAAAATCCCGTGCATGCGCAGTGTATCATGAAACCGCGCTTGCGCCGTGTATCACGAAGTCGCGCTTGCGCAGAGTATCATGAAGTCGTGCTAGTGCAGTGTATCATGAAGTCGCGCTTGCACAGTGTCGATCGGGGAGCAGTTCATGTGCCGTGTGACGAGCGGCTCCCCGCACATGTGCACTGAAGCTGGGCGGAGTCGCTTGCCACGGCGCATGCGCGGCTCCTCGATCGACACTGCATAAGCTCAACTTCATGATACACTGCGCAAGCGCGGGATTTTCATGACAGGTACACTTTAATGTTATTTATTATTACTTTTGCAACTTTTGCATAAGAAAAACTGGCCCTTTGTGGTTTATAAAAACCAAGAAACCTACCGTACACCAGCTGTTCCCATGTGTCTTGTCGGTCTCTATGCTTTCTCTTCCAATGACCATTGTAGCCAAACAGCGACAAGATATTCCAACGGAACCGGAAAAAAACGACTTTAAACTCTACTGGCCCAGACCGAACATGACACTTGAAGGAAGAGAAGAGACTGGCGAGGAACACAAGCAACAATGCCGGAATGATGGGGGTCTGAGAGGTCAATATCTGGGTTTCTCTTGATTGTTTTTTTATGATCATCATGGCCATATTTTTAAAATAAATGTAGAATAAAAAATAGCGAACAACTTCCCAAATACTAAAAAAAAACTATTTGATGTCACAGACTTCTAACGTTTTCATCTTCACCTAGTCGTGTAATTTTCATTGTTGCCATTTTTACGCGCATTTGAAATTTTTTTTTTTTTTATTATTGTTTTTGGGGAAGCAGATGAACAATAAAAACCCCAATAATTTGTGACATGCTATATAGAAATAGATATGTAGAGAGAGAGTTCACCAATTATGTGTAGATTTTTAAAAATTTATTTTGCTCATTTTTTTTTAACAACGAAAAAACATAAATTGTTAGTTTTGGAATTTAGCCACACAGTTTTTACAGAACACTACTTATTTGTAGAGCTGGGTTTTGTTAAGTGCCCTCTGATCACCATGTTTGATTTTAGGCTTTCAGAGGGAAGGGGGGATAGGCCAAAGCTCATTCTAGTACCCATACTTCTTCACCCCTGATTCTGCACTCATCCTTCACTGCAGAGTGCCAATCCGGGTCAGATTCATAGTCGCCTACGCAATCAGTGCCAGAACATAACGTCAGACATGGTGCCCCATCTTGTGCCGTGCTTTGTCTTCTCACCAAAGTGCATCCCTTTCCTGGCTCTTTTTTTGTGCATTGCTGTAGAAATTCCCTTTGAAATACTTTTTGGAATGGAGACGTATCTATGCATGTTCGCCATATACGCATGCTCACAATAACACTGGAGGAGGCAGCCAAGTAGCCATTTGGTTATCTTTGACAATCCCATAAAGGATGAATGTAGCTGTGGCATGCATGCGCAATCAGTGTTCCACTCAAAGACTTAGTTTTCCATGTTGGTCAATGTGGTAGGACCCTCACCAAGCCATAAATTTAGGAATTGAGAATAACTCTTTAACATTTGCAATCAAGAAAATTTAAGGTTTAAAGTCTAACAGAAATGAAAAAGAAGGGGCAAACAAAAAGCCAAGGAGGATAAGAAGATGAATCTTTTTTGGTCTTATGCTCCATCTCTATCCCTGGTGGTATATACAGCGCACAAAAAAAAATACTCTCCCATCAGCCTAAAAAACTGCAAAAAAGAATCAAAACATTTTGCTTCCACCACTGTATGTAGAGTATTTGGAGAAACATATTAATCAATTTAAGTCCTAAAATGTGGAAAAAAGTTAATTATCCCTCCTTATTTCCCTCATCTAAACCTTCATCTAGTTGAAGGCCAACAGGTCTTCATCAGAAAATGGAACATTTGGTCGATTCCCAAAGCTTTTTCAACGTATGCTCAACAAACCAGACCACAAAATCAATAGAGGAGGTGATTACAGGGTGTTGTGCGGCTCCACACTCTCAATCCAATCAATTTATATCACATATATGTTATTCTCTTCTTTCTTCTTAGCCCTATAACTTGTTTGGACATTGACAGATGTGACTTACTATACTTTGGAGTAAAGAATAATTGTTTTTTTTTTGTTGCCAGCCTGAGAATTATTAATGGGTAAAGCATGTCCATATAGTTACAATGTCCAAGAATTCTCTGCTCTATGATCGAGCTCTGTGAAATAAGGGATAAAAGAGCTCTGCCCTATAAACAGTCCTAAAGCAGATATGTGATGGAATAAATCATGATAAGTGGCATAAAAATGCAAAAGTGAAAATTGTTCGATTGAAACTATGGTCACACTCTGGTAAGGTAACAATGTCCACGTGTCATTTATTAGTAAGGATCCAGTGTCAAAAAATTTTTTAGATCTGTTACAAATGGAAAAAAAAACTGACGCACTTTTGTTTCGTCTTTATATCCATTTTTGTTCCATTTGTAAAGGATCCATCTGTAAAAGAGATGTCTCTGAACAGCTCTATTGCTCTGGGAGTAAATAAAAATGATACGTTAACGGATAAGATGACAGATGACCATCCATAATGATCCCTGTCCGTAGACTTCAATGGTAAACAAAATGGATCCAGTTGCTATCCGGCCAGATGGAGAAAAAAAATGGGAACAATCTGGATTGTAGACAAAAAGGAAGACATTTTAGGACATTTCCATTTCCATTCAAACGAATGGATTTTATTTCTGCTTTCGTTTCCCCAAAATTGATCCAAAAACGGAAATAACTTCTGGACTTAGGCTATGTTCATACGTCCAGTAATCACCCGTCAGAACAGACCCAGCAGCAATCCATTGGCAAAAAAAGTTGTGCAGACACAACTTTTTTGTCTCGCTAAGATAAAACTAATTACAGTTTGATCTGGGTTTTTTTTTTACCATTGAAGTCTATGAAAACGGATTCATTAAATATCCATCCGTCTTTTTCTGTTTCAAAATGATCCAGTAAACAACAAAATGGATCCCGGTCAAATAAAAGCAAAACGGATGACTAGTTAACGTTGACTTTAATGCTAAAAAAAAAATGGATTCAGTTGAAATCGGTTTTGCCTGGACAAAAAAGTGGTTTCTGCACAACTTTTTTGCCCATAGATTGCCGGTGGATCCATTCTTACAGATGATTACTGGACATGTGAACATAGCCTTAGCTATGACTTGTAGTGACAGATTCTGATACTGTACTTAGGATCCTTTTGACGCCATCACTGTGTCCACACGTGACTTGGGTAAACTACGTGTTTTACGGGGCTGAATGTCCGGCAGTCAGTTTCTTAAAATTCATCACTTGTCGCAGGGAGCAGGAAAAAGTTTGCTGTAGATTTAGGCATTATTGCAAAACACGAAAAAGAGTAGGTTATGCTTAAAGTTTTTATACTCATTATTTCATTATTATTTTACATGCTCATCTTAGCCTAGTCTGTTTACAAATGTGCTTGTAATACCCTGGCTAACCACATGGAGTGCTGTGGGATACACTACTGAGCAGCAATAAAAAATAAGCACTTCCTGTACAATCATTTCTTGTTGGAACAGTTCTCCAACATTAAAATGAACATCCAGAATCTGCAACCCTCAGAAATCAGGTATAAACATTTGCGGGTAACCTCTTTGTACTTGTTTAGCTTCCTAAAGTTTAGTATTTCACATTTTCTACTGGAATAAGTGAGGAGTCCATGTAATGCACTGATGTGACACATGTTCCAGAGAGGGAAACGCTCCTCTGATGCTCACCGTAGTACATAGTTATCTGATGCCGGTGAGTGTTCATAATTATTTCAGAATATTTTAGAGAACTTCAATAACTTATGCCATGAGTATAAAAAATATGAACATAAATTGCATTTCTTCTAAGAACAAGTAATCCACAGTCTATGACTACGGATAAATCTGGATGCGTCTTAGCAAATCGTACTCCAAAGTGGTAGAGTAATCGAATGGTTGGGGCGCAACGTATTGAGTGCCGATGATAATAGTGTCTTTTGTTCTCCCGGTTCCAAAAACATTTTTTTTTAATCTTACACTGCATCCATTGTGCTACAGTCATTTGACCCATTTAGTTCCTCTACACATTTTGCCTCTGGCCAGGCTGGATCACTACTGTTACCATACACTGCAAGGTATTGTGCCTTTGAACAAAACGAGATAGTGAGGTTAAATTTAAAATCCAAAAAATGATAGACCATGATAAAGCTTGATGCGAAACGCGTGTCAAGGGTGTTTTGTTTGATAAAGTGTACTCCATGCCACTGTGCATTACTATCATGTGAACTTTTATGTGATATAACCCTCTCCCTGTTTATCTGTATGTGCCTTAAAATTCCACACTAAAAATCACAGAACTAATAAAAATATCTTTTTCACGATCCCACTATGGAAGAAACCACCTAGAAGTGCTATTTTCTGGTAGGGTTTGCGGAAAGTTGCTCAGAAGATTTGCAACTTTTTCTGAAGACTGTGAGGTTTCCACTACTTCGGCAAGTCTTTTGGACGTTCTCAGAGAGTTAGCAGCTATGGGTGATGCTGTTATTCTCTGGCTCAGGAGATAATATGGGCTACAAAACTTATTTTAATGGACAGAAATGTATCAATATGCCATGGAAAATCAAAGACTAGGAATGGCAAGAGAGCTGCATAAAGGATCATATTTTTTGGTTTACTGTTGTTATCCTATGTTATCCAGCAGTACAATAGAGATGTCACAAATGGGTGATCTCCACTGATGGTTTTGTACACACAGTAAAGATCCAATATGCGGAATCAAAGTGTCAATGCAGCCTTATTCTCAACGCGTTTCGAAGTATGCAAACTTCTTCAGGGGAAACACAATAGTTAGTTGCACAGAGTAATGAAAAACAGGCTTAAATAATTTAAAACAGTCAAAAAAGAGCACCATTTGAGAAAAACACTCATATGAGCTATGTGGGTTCCAAGCATTGTCAAGTACAAATAAAGCTAAGAATAAAAAAGTGTACTGAAAAATATATATTCAAATTTTGCTACTTCTAGTGTTAACTGAATTAAGAAAAAAATGAAAAAATAACTTTGATCAACAAAAAAATCAAGTGAGTGGACTTCAAAATTTTAGAAAAAAAAAAGTAAAAAAAATAGGTATTAGATATGAAATACAGAGGGAGGTGTGGAAAGGAAAAAGCACTTTGAGCTGGAGCCATGAGAAGGGAAAGTACATGTGAACCATGCTCTGCAGCAAGTTTGAAGAAGTTTGCCAAATTCGAAACTCGTTGAGAATAAATCCACATAGACACTCTGATACTGCGCAGATCCAATACTTGTTTCCATTATTCGTAATTGCATTTTGGTAATCGATAAAAATGAGCTAAGTGAATGAAAAAGAGTCTGATCAATCATCTTTAGTGACCGAACTTTGCCTTCAAAACAGCATGAATTCTCCTAGGTGCACTTGCTCAAATTCAGGGATTTTGTAGGATTATAGTTGGGTGTATCAAAAACCAATTCCAACAAGCAGGTGATAATTATCATCATTTTCAGATGATGGATGAAACACAATCATTAACTAAAACAGAAACATCTGAGTAGAAGGCTTAAGACTGGGTGATGAACAGACTAACTCTACCTCAAAGGTTAGGTTCTAGAAAACAGATCATACACCAAGGTGAGACTGAGCAGAACAACACAAGGTAGTTATAGTGCATCAGCAAGGTCTCTCCTAGACAAAAATGTCAAAGCTGATTGAGGTTTCAAGATGAGAAGATGAGCTATTCAAGCTCTTTTGAAGAAGTTCTTAGAAATGGATAACACTGAGGACTGTAGACACAGTTTTCAGAGAAGGAAACAGTGCAGTAGATGAAAAACACACTGATCTTACTTTCAAAATCTGAAGATGTCCAGCAGTGCCATCAACTCAAAACTGGCAGCAACCAGTAGAACCAGTTATATCTATCTCTTGTTCAGAGAGGTCTGGACACAACATAGTTTCAAGGAAGAATTTTAGCCAAGAAGTCATACATTTGATGGCTATAGATGACTCTGCTTATTATAACAAATTACGATCCTGCCTTATAATGATGATGAGTTTCCTCCATTGACCGAATTTTTGAAGATAACCCAGCTTGCACAGAAAAGCTGAAAATTGCCGAAAACTGGTTATGTTAGCATATGATTTTACATTAAAATAGTTTTGTAACAAAAATATTATTTAAATAATATATTGAAATTTGTTGGATTGTGTTAGAGTTAATATTTTTCCCTTAGGCTCAGCAGACTCCATTTACATAGCCATCAGAAAATAAGGCCTTTTTTTGCTGCTGCATTTTGTTGAAATCTGATATATAATTGGGATTTAGACTATAGTTAAAATTTACATCATACCCAGTCTCAAACTGCGCTGACTGTCTTTCATGTCTCAAAGCGTTTGATTCTTTGTATCACACAAGGAAATCATGAAGTCCGGTCAGAACTCCTCAGTGTCTGGATTCTTGAGGACTTTTAGATTAATATTTCAACTTTGAAAATTTCTACCACTTTCGACAGCACTTTTCTGACGCACTGTCAAAGTGGGCTGCTGCCTGTTTGTGAACAATTACTGGGAAATTTCTCAAGCTGTTGATTTTTTCCATTACACAATGAGCATATGAAGTGTGCGGTCCACAGGGAGGGCGATGCCTTTCAAGTGGCAAGTGAATTTCTATGTGACAGAATTTATTTAGGGACTACATACGAACGCCGTCTTTTTTGTGGCGTCAATTCAAAATGCCGATTGGAGCTTAGTGTTGGTTGATTTGGAGTCAATCCTCTCACCCTGCAGAAATAAAATTGATTTTTGAAAATTCACCAGAACATCTGCAATAATTTTCTTCTTTTTTTACTTTTCATGAAAAAAGAGAACTATAGACATTTTATTGTGACTTCACTATTATAGCAAACAAATAAATGCAACCAATCAGTACAATTATTTTGAACTGCATTACTGCTATATAGACTATACATAAAGAAGTGAGGTGAGACGAGTGCTCGGTCATTTTGGGAAGATTGTTCAAAAATGTGGAGGCAGTGACTTTCCCCCATAAAATGCAAAAAAAAAGAATCCTGGGAAAAACTTCTTAGCAAAATTAAATAAGTAGGGATGAGAGGACCTGTGGAAGTTCTGTTTCTGGTACACAACCCAAAATTTAATTCAAAGGTTGGTTCGGGAACCAGAACCCGAGCCCCATTGAAAATAATAAGGAGCCAAGTTTTTGAGCTGGAAAATCTCTCTCTCTGCAATGAACTTCCCCCGGAACTCCGCACATTGCAACGGACTTTCTGGAGGAGTCCATGTTGTTCGGTGAAAGGTACCAAACACTAACTGTCCATACGAATCCTCTAAAGAGGATTTTATATCTGAAACTGATGGCATGTACAGTATGTACAGGTGCTTTGAGGTTGATTAAATACATATCTTGATTTTAGAAATCCGTTTTCACGTTTCTCAGCATTAATCTCTTATGAAAATGTGTCGCAAGTGCTTCGTGGTGGGACATTGCACTTGCAGCTCTCCTACCACATTAACTACTCCCCGCCCACCTACCCCCTGTGTCTGACTGACAGGTCACTCTTGTTTCAATAACCTGCCTCCACTGACCAAGGCCTCTCACAAGCAATTTCAGTCCCAGGGATTGTACATATGCAAATCGACTCACTAGCAATGTCATGAGAACTTTAGTGTACATGAGCCACCACGTTCTTTGCGAGAGATCTCGGTCAAGGGAGACAGGTCAGTGAAATAAGAATTACCTGTCAGTCAAAAACAGAAGGCAGGCCGGCGCAAAGAAGAGAAGGAGGGCTGGAGAGCTGAAAGTTCATTGTCCCAACTTGAAGCATTTGCAGCTCATGGAAGGCTGAGGAGAGGTTAATGTAGAAGGTTATCGCGTTTTGAACTCCTTTTCAGCCCTCAGAATCACACAAGGTTGGATTTACACACCAAATTTGTTTGGATCCAAATTTAAGACATTTTCAGTGAATTAGTTTAGGCTTGATTTGTACATTTTTAGCATAATTAGAACTTTCTGTAGAGTTTTAGTAGCAGAATGACTAAGAAAGAGAATTTGGAACGTATCGATAGTTGGTACCTCAAATTCCCAATGAGTGATACCCAACTCTGAAGTGTCACTGCTGTATGGGTTCCACAAACCATCTGCTCCATTCTTAAGTCACAGCTGTAGCCGATCCTGGATTAACATTATATCTGAGACTTTAAGACCTTGCTCACACCAGCATATTCATCAGGACAATGTTATTCTTTGGGGATGTGATGATTTGCGTTTTGACTATTCGATTTCACCAGAAGAAATGTTGTTCTCCGTCTTCTCTTCACCTGTGCTATGATTTTCTCATGCTATAGAATCGGATCACAATGAGCTGTCACTAAGATCAAACTTGGGTTAGAGTTTGATCAGAATGTTATTACCATATTTTATAAGATTGTCTCAGATGATAAAATCTCCTAAAACAGAGGCAAGATGTTGTGGAGCATCTGTTGCAGAGTCGAGGACAATTCTGTACTAGCTAATGTAGTCGTGCCCGATAAGAACCTTCACCTTCTCCGTCATGCTGTTGCAAAAACTCTACAGAAAGGTATCATTTATTCATTTATCATCTTTCAACAGTTTTGCAGGGTCAAAAGTAAGTGGCACACAATCACATTTCCAACACTTCTGTTTAAAAAAAAATAAAGCAGACAAGCCCTTTTCTACCAATTCATTCACCTCTAGAGACGTTTCGATCTCAATAAGCAAAACCATTGTTTTCACGAACATCTCCCAAAATAATCTGAAGCGTAGGTAGAAGGTAACAGAGCTCATAGTTAAGCTTTTTGGAAATTTTAACAAACTCAAGCAAATGTTGCAGATTTGAGCAGCAGAAATATACGAGGTCCGAGGTATGATGGCATCGCCCGAAAATTCAACCTTTCTAGAAAGAGGTGAGAACTAACATTAACACAACCTGAGCTCTCCTGTAATGAATCCTTCTCTGGATGTCACATAACAATTTCACACCTAACATGACCTTGTCACACACCGTTCTTACAGCAGTTATACCTCTTATGCCTGTGAATCAGAAAATCAGTGATACTCCTTCAATAGCCTCATGGTGAGACAAGGTCCAACTAATATCTATGATAGAAGAACTGAGTCAGAGGAAGAACAAAAAAATATAGAAATGCGTTTCTCAAAAATTGCACAAAAAGAGGACAATAGGTATCTAAATATCTGAAAGTTATAGGCATGGACATTGTTTACTTCAGTAATTTCTTTATGGTTACCACTTTTTGAGAAAAACATCTTTATTTTTTGTTATAACAACACCAGTACTTCATTCATTAATACCTGATACAAATCTGGTGCACCCACTGCTACCATAGCCATAAGGACAGCGTGCCAAGATTGATGCACTGGCATAATGTGTGGAATAAACTCTAATGTCCTCACTCCAACACCAATTTTCCCTACTGTCACATACCACTGCTCCGTGTCATTGGCTCCTTTCATACTGGGCGGTCAAGGTAACATTACAGGCAACTGGGGCGACTCTGTTTTTGCCAGAAGTGTAACACTGTAGAAGGTCACAAAACATGTTTGTGTAACATGGAGTTCTCAACAGTACATTGTATAACTCACTTCTCACACTGCCTCCGTCTTGCTCAAGGCAATAAGATTGTCCAGCACGCTGAGACTTCAGGTTACACAGCCTATTATACCCTATGTAGAGGGGAGGTGTGATGTTACATACCTATTCCAGATATCCCAGGCTTTGCTCCATTCCTCTGGATTCACTGCCCTCGGATGTGCTCCACGTTGGGTTTTGCAGGTTGCCCAACCTGGATTATATCTCCAGTGCTATTTAAGGCCCGATGATGCACACCTGAGTCTTGAGATTGAGACTCTAGAATCCAGTTTGGTGTGTTCCACCTTCTGTGCATGCTGGTGTAAGGTTCTGTGTACATGTTCCTGAAACTCAGTTTGTTCGTCAGCCATTTTACTTTCTGTCTTGCTGCAGCTATCTTTCCCTCAGTCAAAATGGAGTTTCCAGCTTGCATGTTCCCGCCCTGATTCTCTCCTTTTGCTTCTTAAGCAGCCACAGCTGAGCAATCAGTGCTTCAGAATCTAGCCTGCAGTGAACCTGTGACCTGACTCCTAAAGCCTTGGACCTTGTACTCCAGCTATTCCTACTGAGGAACTCTGAAGCACTTGTGGACTCTGAACCCTGCTCTTTGAAAGACCCACGTTTGCATGGACTTACGGTAACAGAGAAGAAGATCCTGAACCTGTTGTGGAGAGTGATTGCTGAGCTTAGATTACTCTGGCCTGCTGTGTCTCCTGCTTCTGTGTCTGCAAACTGTGTGACTATTTTTGCCAACTTGTATGAAGTAATCAAGACTTTCTATATCAAACCTGTGTCTCATGTATTTTCATCGCACCCAAGCACAAGACGCTATATGAACTGTACTACATACATTACAAGATTCTGAAGCCAAAACGTTAGTGTCTGCTGGGTCTGGAAAGGCTGTGTCTGCTGTAACTGTGGATATCGGATGTCCGGTTGTACTTTCTGTGATGACAGTGGTTGTGACTTCTCACAACCATTCCAGGTGAGCAATTCCCTTAAGTGTTTTTTTTTTCTGCAGTGTTACCACAGGTAAACACTATTGTTTTTTTTTTTTTTTTCTCTTTTCTCTTTTTTGTCTGCTGTAACTGTGGATATCAGATGTCCGGGTGAACTTTCTGTGATGATAGTGGTTGTGACTTCTCACAACCATTCCAGGTGAGCAGTTCCCTTAATTTTTTTTTTCTCTCTGCAGTGTTACCACAGGTAAACACTATTGTTTTTTTTTTTTTCTCCTCTCCTCTTCTTCCAGTACTCCTGTCTTAAAAGATCTGGAAAATGGAGGCCCGCATAAAGGAACTTTGCGGAGTGACTGATAATATCCTTGCAGATTTGCAGAATATAAAGACCCGTTTTTCAAGCCTACAGGACTAATCACAATTTGCAAGTGTTTGGACAGACTGCCCAGGATTTGCGAGCCAGGATTGAGGTTCTAGAAGAGCGAGTCCAGGCTCCTGCCGTAGCCCCGAGTTCTGGATTCCCAAGTTGCCCCCTTTTCGTTTTGGCGGTGAACGTGAGAAATTCAGGGGATTTATTAATCAATGCAATCTTTTTTTTCTGCACATGCTTCACAATTTCCCACTGAACGATCTAAGGTGCTTACTATAATTATGTTGCTTACCAACAAGGCTTTGATGTGGGCAAACCCTCTGATTGAGACTGAGGATGATTGTTTGAATCACCTTGATGCTTTTATTTCAGCCATGGGCAGGTGTTTGATGACCCCAATCGAGGTGCAACAGCTGAAGCAGCCATGTTAGCTTTGCGCCAAGGTAAGCACTGTCTTTGTGATTTCAGGAGATGGGCCCTTGATACCACCTGGGACAGTTCCGCCAAAAAATCTATTTTTCGAAAGGGGTTATCTCCATGATTAAGGATGAACTTGCTCGTGCCGACCCTCCCACTGCGTTAGGTGACTTTATTAACTACTGCATCCGTATTGATACTCGTCTGACTGAACGCAGGCAAGAGAGATGGTTCAAAAGCAATCGCACTAACCTTTTCCTACCTTCCTCTCCAGCTAAGGAACCTTTGAGTAGGATTACACGGGAACCTGAACCTGAACCCATGCAGGTAGACTCTTTACAACGACGGGTTAGTGATGCACGCAAGGAACATCGTTTTAAGGAAAATCTATGTTTCTATTGTGGTAAGTCAGGGCACTTCATTATAAACTGCCCCAGCCGTTCTCGTAAGACTACTGCAGCACTCATTCATTGTGAGTGTTGCGAGAGGGGATCTGTCAGGTCCGAGCCTCAGGCTCCAGAGAGATCTGCAGCAACAGATCTTGATTTCTCGGACTTAAACTCCGTTACCTCTGAGGACGTTGACTGTGTAAACGCTGCCATTTTTCAAGTTTCCTCAGCGGTGTCCCAGCTGAGTTGTAAGAAAAACAATTCTCATTGCTTTCTTTCCATCAAACTCTGGGTTGACTCAGCTTGGGTGTCTAGCTCTGCTATGATCGACTCAGAGGCAAGTGGAAATTTTATGGATGTCTCCTTTGCTCTGAAACAGGGGATACGTTCAGTGAAGAAGGCTACTCCAGTACAGATGGAAACTGTGGATGGCTCCCTGCTGACCTCTGGACCAGTGGATCAGGAAACAGAGCCTTTGAGGGTTCTTATGGGTAAAGATCATCAAGAGAAACTGTCCTTTATGCTTATCTCTTCTCCCCACTTTCCCATTATTCTAGGGCTACCATGGCTGCAGGCTCAGAATCCTACCATTAACTGGGAGACCAAGGAATTACACTTTCCAGAGAAACAGATGAGTCCAAAAGTTTCAGCTTGCTCTGTTCCTAAAGGAACCATGTCAGTCCCTGAACTACCAGCTGTATACCAGGACTATGTGGATTTATGTGACAAGAAGAACGCTGACCAGCTTCCTCCTCACCGTCCATATGATTGTCCAATTGAATTATTGCCTGGAGCAGAGATACCTTTTGGTAAGATCTACCCCCTGGCGGGGCCCGAGCTAAAGGCTTTAAAGGATTACATAGACGAAAATCTAGCCAAGGGCTTCATACGCCCCTCTTCATCTCCTGCAGGTGCACCCATCTTCTTTGTAAAGAAGAAAGATGGATCTCTGAGACCATGCGTAGACTATAGGGAACTCAATAAGGTTACTATTAGAAACCGTTATCCATTGCCTTTAATCCCTGAGTTATTGGAGAGAGTGCGACATGCCAAAATTTTCTCTAAACTAGATCTTCGTGGGGCCTATAACTTAGTCCGTATTAGACCTGGGGATGAATGGAAGACTGCATTCAGGTCACGCTATGGACACTTTGAATATCTAGTTATGCCTTTGGTCTGAGTACCGCCCCAGCCACTTTCCAACACTTGGTGAATGACATCTTCAGGGATCTCCTAGATACATTCGTGGTAATTTATTTGGATGATATTCTAATTTTTTCTAACTCCACAGAGGAACATCATGGACATGTGAGAATGGTCTTGGAACGTCTAAGACAAAATCATCTTTACATCAAACTTGAAAAGTGTGAATTCCATAGGACCGAAATTCAATTTCTGGGTATGTACTGTCTACACAAGGAATTAGTATGGATGGAAGCAAAACCCAAGCCATCAAGGATTGGCCAAGTCCTAGAAATGTGAAGGAGGTACAGCGCTTCATCGGGTTTGCCAACTTCTATAGACGTTTCATTAGAAATTTCTCTGAGGTAGTGTCACCTATCACCCAACTTACCCGGAAAGAGTCTAGGTTCTCCTGGACTCCCCAAGCCCAGGAAGCATTTTCCCGTCTAAAAGATAAATTTACCACTGCACCTATCCTAGTACATCCCAACCCCGAGCTTGCCTTCATAATAGAGGTGGATGCTTCAGACTGTGCCGTTGGAGCTATACTCTCTCAGAGAACAGGTGAGAAGAATGTCTTGCATCCCTGTGCCTTCTTTTCCCAGCAGTTGTCTTCGGCTGAGAGGAACTACGATGTGGGCAATAGAGAGTTGTTGGCCATTATCGCCGCCTTCAAAGAATGGAGACACCTTCTTCAGGGAGCTGCACAGCAAATAGTCGTCCTGACAGATCATCGTAACCTTGAGTTTATCAGGTCGGCTAAGTGCCTGACTCCTCGCCAGGCTCGCTGGAATCTTTTCTTAAACCAATTTAATTTTATCATTTCTTATAGACCAGGATCGCGCAATGGAAAGGCTGATGCACTCTCTAGGATTTACTCAGCAGAGACACGTCCAATTACTCCTCCTAAGACTATTCTTCCTGACTCTAGATTCCTAGGAGTAATTCATAATCAAGACCTACTTAAGGACATCAAGGAAGCATACCATGCGGATTCCTTTTTGGCACAACCCCCAAGGGACGTAAGTCTTGTCTTTAAGAATGGTGTGTGGATTCAGGGACAACGCCTGTATATTCCTGAAACAGTCAGATTGAGAGTATTGCAACTCATTCACGATTCCAAGATAGCGGGGCATAGAGGAATTCTAAAGACACAGGAATTTCTCTCTCGTTTCTTTTGGTGGCCCACTTGCAGGAAGGATGTTTTAAACTATGTCACTTCATGTGAAGTCTGTGCAAGATGCAAAACACCTCGCTCCTCACCAACTGGTCTGTTACAGCCTCTTCCCACCCCGTCCCGCCCGTGGGGATCCATTTCTATGGACTTCATTGTGGAGTTACCAACCTCTCAAGGGAAGAACACCATTCTAGTGGTGGTTGACCGTCTAACAAAGGCAGCTCATTTTATCCCTTGTGTCGGCTTACCCACTGCAAAACAGACATCAGATTTGATGATTAAAGATGTGTTTCGCTTACATGGAGTACCGGATGAGGTTATTTCGGATCGAGGGGTGCAATTCACTTCTAGGTTTTGGCAAAATTTCTGTGCAGCATTGGACATTAAAGTAAACCTTTCTTCTGCTTTTCATCCCCAGACTAATGGACAGACCGAACTAACCAATCAAACCCTGGAGCAGTATCTCCGCTGCTTTATCTGCCACCTACAGGATGATTGGGTGGATCAACTTCCATTAGCTGAGTTCTCGTATAACAACTCTCAGAGTGCCTCCACTAAGCAGTCTCCTTTTTAATCTAATCTAGGTTATCATCCTAACATTCTACCACGATTTCCCATAGAAACGCCTTTACCAGCAGTGGCTGAAAGAATCACGTCTTTACAGAAGAATATGGATCTTCTAAAGGAGAATCTGGAATCGGCTCAGGAAAGGTACAAGAAAGCAGCAGATAAATTTCGTAATCCTGCACCAGCTTTCAAGGTAGGAGACTTGGTCTGGCTGTCAACCAGAAATCTTAAGTTAAGGATTCCATCGTCTAAGTTGGGACATAAGTACATTGGACCCTATAAAATCAGTAAAATTATAAGTGCCGTTGCTTGTCGTCTTCAACTGCCCAGAACTATGAGAATTCACCCTGTCTTTCATGTATCCTACTAAAGGCTGCGACACCCAATACGTTTCCTGGACGTTCTTCTCCTTGCCCTGACCCAGTGCTAGTCGATGGTCAGGAAGAATTTGTGGTGGAAAGGATTTTAGATTCCAGGTTGTATAGAAATCAGTTACAATATCTGATTAAATGGCAGGGCTACCCAGTGGAGGACAACTCATGGGAACCAGTCAATAACGTTAATGCTCCTCGCTTGCTCCGTCAGTTTCATCAGAGGTACCCACACAAGCCTGGCCTGAGGTCATCCGGAGGTTGTCCCTAAGGGGGAGTAATGTAAGGTTCTGTGTACATGTTCCTGAAACTCAGTTTGTTCGTCAGCCATTTTACTTTCTGTCTTGCTGCAGCTATCTTGCCCTCAGTCAAAATGGAGTTTCCAGCTTGCATGTTCCCGCCCTGATTCTCTCCTTTTGCTTCTTAAGCAGCCACAGCTGAGCAATCAGTGCTTCAGAATCTAGCCTGCAGTGAACCTGTGACCTGACTCCTAAAGCCTTGGACCTTGTACTCCAGCTATTCCTACTGAGGAACTCTGAAGCACTTGTGGACTCTGAACCCTGCTCTTTGAAAGACCCACGTTTGCATGGACTTACGGTAACAGAGAAGAAGATCCTGAACCTGTTGTGGAGAGTGATTGCTGAGCTTAGATTACTCTGGCCTGCTGTGTCTCCTGCTTCTGTGTCTGCAAACTGTGTGACTATTTTTGCCAACTTGTATGAAGTAATACAAGACTTTCTATATCAAACCTGTGTCTCATGTATTTTCATCGCACCCAAGCACAAGACGCTATATGAACTGTACTACATACATTACAGCTGGGCTTTGACTTGCTTCTTTCTCTGCTGAGTTCCCATTTTGTCAAGATCCCGTCTGGGTTGGAGCCGATGTTACTGCAAACACTAGGGGAAGCAGAGGCAGGTAGCGTAGTCAGGTGGCAGCCGGAGGTCGGTACACAGGAAAGGCAGTTCGGTAGCAGAGGAGCAGGCAGATAACGTAGTCAGGTGTTAGCCGGAGGTCGGTACACAGGAAAGGCAGTTCGGTAGCAGAGGAGCAGGCAGATAACGTAGTCAGGTGGCAGCCGGAGGTCAGTTCACAGGAGAGCAGTGTTTGTAGCAATGGATCAGGCGGAGAGCATAGTCAGAAGGGCAGGCAGAGGTCAGTTCACAGGAGAGCAGTGTTTGTAGCAGCAGGAACAGCAGGAAACGCTTGACTAAAGGCTAAGAGCACAATACTCTCGCAATGACACACCCACAGGGCCAGGTTTATATAGGGCGTGTAATTGGCAATCAGAGGCCAAACGAGAGAGCACTGGCTGAAGCCGATCAGGAAGAACAGTCAATGATATATGGGTTCAGCAAGGAACTTTGTAGCCAGCAGAATAGCTCAGATGGCAGAGCTGCTGGCCGGTGGACAAGAGACACTGGGTTCGATTCCTGACAGTACTCCCCTCCTTCCAGGATGGCCTCTGGACATCTCAGGAGCTGGCTTATCTGGGTACCTCTGATGAAAGGCTCTTGTAAGTCCAGGAGCATGGACGTTGTCCTTTGGTTCCCATGAATTTTCCTCTGGTCCGTAACCTTCCCACTGCACCAGATACTGCAGTTTACCTCTGAATTTTCGGGAGTCCAGAATCTTATCCACAATGTATTCTTCTTCACCACGGATCATTTATGGCGGAGGAGGTGGCTGAATTCTTCCTGGAAACGGGTTTTCACAGAAGGGTTTGAGCAAGGATATGTGAAATACTGGATGAATGTTTAGATTGTTGGGAAGTTTTAAACGAAAAGCAACCTGGTTAATTTTTGCAGAAATTTGAAAAGGTCCAATGAATTTCTGACCCAATTTGGAGGATGGCACATGTGTCTTAAGGTTTTTAGCGGACTGGACAGCCAAACTTTGTCTCCAACCTGAAGAGCAGGGGGCACTCTCTGATGTTTATCTGCCGCTTCCTTATATCTTTCCTGGATCTTGAGTAACATCTCTGATAGTTCCTTCTGGGACTCCTGTAATTTTGCAGGCCTGTCATTAACAGCAGGAATGGGAGTGTTTACTGACAGATTAGGGATAAATACTGGATGTAATCCATAGTTAGCGAAAAATGGGGTTTGAGATGTAGCGCTATGTATGGAGTTGTTGTAGGCAAACTCTGCTGTTGGTAAATAGTCCACCCAGTCATCCTGAAGATAGGAAATGAAGCAACGGAGGTATTGCTCCAAAGTCTGGTTCGTTCTCTCCATCTGGCCATTGGACTAAGGATGGAAAGCGGTAGAAAGATTCACAGTGACTCCCAAGGCTGTACAGAAACTCTTCCAAAATTTTGACATAAACTGAACTCCTCTGTCAGACACCACGCTGTCAGGAATTCCATGTAACCTGAATACCTCTTTAATCATCAGTTCTGCAGTTTTTTCAGCAGTAGCAATTCCTTCAGTTGGGATAAAGTGGGCCATTTTTGTGAGTCGGTCCACTATGACAAGGATGACGGTCATTTGTTTGGAAGAGGGTAGTTCCACAATAAAATCCATGGAAATAGATCCCCAAGGCCTGGATGGAACTGGGAGTGGTTGCAGGAGTCCTAGAGGAGACGATCGTGGGGTCTTGTTTCGTGCGCATGTTAAACAGGTTGAAACATATTTCCTCACGTCCTTCCTACAATTAGGCCACCAAAAGAAACGAAGTAGTAAGTCTTGTGTTTTTGCAACTCCAGGATGTCCTGCCAGTTTAGAATCATGGACACTTTTGAGGACTTCAAGGCGAGAAGATTCAGGTACATATATTTTGTGTTTCTGCATCCAAAACCCCTCTTTGAATGAAAGATCGACGTCTTCCGAAGGATGGTTAAGGAAAGAGTCCTCTTGGTACCCATCTTTAATTCTATTACATAGTCCTTTAGAGTGCAATATTCCCAAAAAATTTTTAGGGCCTAGAATTGTATCGTCATTACTAGACCTCTCCTGAGGTTCCGAACACATCCTGGACAGAGCATCAGCCTTGCCATTTCTTGAACCAGGCCGGTAAGAAATTATAAAATTGAATCTTGAGAAAAATAAGGCCCATCGTGCTTGTCTTGCAGACAATCTTTTTGCTGTACGGAGGAATTCAAGATTCTTGTGGTCCGTGAGGACAGTCACAGGGTGATTGGCACCTTCCAAAAGATGTCTCCACTCGGAGAAGGCAACTTTAATGGCCAACAGTTCTTTATTACCGATGTCGTAGTTTTTTTCTGCAGATGACATGGTGTGGGAAAAAACGCACATGGGTGAAGTTGCATTTTGTCCCCAACTCGCTGAGACAGAATGGCTCCCACTGCAGAGTCCGAGGCGTCCACTTTGACAGTAAATGGCAATTCAAGATTTGGGTGTACTAACAATGGAGCAGATGTAAAAAGAGTTTTCAACTTGTCAAAAGCCTCCTGTGCCTCCGGAGACCAAAAAAATACTTGGGTCTTTTTTGTTAATGTAGTAATTGGTAGTATGATCCGTGAAAAGTTCTTAATAAATTTTCGGTAAAAATTTGCAAATCCTATGAAACGCTGGACGTCTTTTAAATTTCTTGAAACAGGCCAGTCCACTACAGCATTGATTTTGCTGGGATCCATGCTCAGACCTTCTGGGGAGATGATATATCCCAGAAATTGGATACTGGTTTGTTCAAACTCACATTTTTCAAGTTTAATGTACAGATGGTTCTCCTGTAGTCGTTCCAAGACTAACTGGACGTGCCTGCGATGCTCTTCCAAGGTGTCTGAAAATATCAGAATGTCATCGAGATAAGCCACAACGAATTGATCCAAGAAATCTCGAAATACATCATTAATAAAATGTTGAAAGGTGGCTGGGGCATTGCTAAGGCCAAAGGTCTTAACCAGAGATTCAAAATGTCCATATCTCGTTCTGAAGGCAGTCTTCCACTCATCTCCTGGGCGAATCCGTATGAGTTGGAAGCCCCTCTAAGATCCAGCTTCGTAAAGATTTTCGCAGAACGGAGTCTCTCAAATAGTTCAGGAATCAAGGGTAGCGGGTAGCGATTCTTGACAGTGATATTATTCATCTCTCTGTAGTCAATACATGGCCGCAGAGTGGAGTCTTTCTTTTCAACAAAGAACAGGGGTGCCCCAGCTGGAGATGTGGAAGGTCGAATAAAGCCTTTCTCTAAATTTTCATCCAGGAACTTTCTTAATACCTTCAATTCAGGTTCGGAAAGATTGTAAATCCATCCAAATGGAATGGTTGCTCCTGGCAGCAATTCAATGGGACAGTCGTAAGGACGGTGAGGAGGTAATTGATCTGCTTTCTTCTTACTGCAGACATCAGAGAACTGCTGATATTGAGGTGGTAGTTTCTCTTCCTTCTCATGCGAAATCTCAGAGATTTGGACTTGTTGGAGAACAGGGGGTTCCTTATGACAATTATTCTTACAGTAGTCAGATGGAAAGGTGATGGTCCTTGATGCCCAGTTGATAGAAGGGTTATGGACTGAAAACCAGGGGGTCCCTAGAATAACCGGAAATTTCAGAGATGAAATAAGGTGGAAACTGACAGCTTCATGATGATCCGGTTCGATACAAATCTCAAGTTCGATTGTCTCATGCGTGACAGGTCCAGAAGACAAGGGTGATCCATCCACAGTTTCCATTTCAATTGGTGTGGATTTGGTCCTACTGGAAATATTATTATCACGTGTAAATTTTGAGTCCATAAAATTTCCTCCTGCTCCCGAATCCAACAGGGCAGAGCATTGTATTTTTTGGGTGCCCATTACAACCTGAATGGGGATTACAAAATGAGATGATGTAGTATGTATTTTGTCTATTTCTGGCGTTACTGATGAGATAGTCTGCAAGATGGAATCCGACTGCTGAGAAAGGTCCATATTGCTGGCAGACCTGTTGTTGGTAAAGGCTATAGTCCTTTTGTTAGGACAGTTGATGGCATAGTGTCCAGGGTCCCCACAATAGAGGCAGAGATGTTCTGCACGTCGCCTCTCCTTCTCCTGTGCAGAGAGTGGTCTTCGGATGACGTCGACCTGCATCGGTTCAGACACGCCTTGCATCTTTTCTTGGTGGTCTGATGCTGGAAATGAGAAGCCAGGGCTATTCTCAAGTGCTCGCAGTCTCTCCTTTCTCCTTTCAGTAAGTCTTTGGTCAATCCGGATACATAGTTGAATAAAGTCCTCCAACTGATCAGGGGTCTCAACCCTGGCAAGCTCGTCTTTCACTGGTTCTGATAACCCTCGTCGAAATTGACTTCTCTGGGCCGCTGAATTCCAGGTGGTGTCAGCCACCCAGCGACGGAACTCCGATGTATGTTCCGCAACAGAGCGACGTCCTTGGCGCAAATTATGTAATTTGGTTTCTGCTGTGGCACAGCGGTTTGGGTCATCAAAAACTTGATTCATAGCTGCGGTGAAGGCTTCCAGGTCATTAAGGAGGTCATAGTCCTTTTCTACATAAGGTGAAGCCCAAGCAAGAGCTTCATCCGTCAGGAGATTTATCATGAAAAAAACTTTCTTCCTCTCACTGGTAAAGGGAGCAGGTTGCATCTGGAAGTATATGCGGCATTGATTGAGGAATCCTCGGTACTGCTGGCGATCCCCACTGAACTTTGCAGGCAGCGGCAGCCGCGCGTTTGATTCGGACCCTGAATTGCGCACGTCCAGAAGCTGTTTTTGGAGCTCAATTACTTCCTGTTGTAGCACCGTGAAATCAGTTTGTAACTTGGAATATTTTCCTTGAGAGTCAGTACAAAAACTTTGAAGCTCCGTAACTTGCCGCCTCAGGGTGTTCACAGCGGACTCCATTTTGGCGCGAGATTATTCTGTCAAGATCCCGTCTGGGTTGGAGCCGATGTTACTGCAAACACTAGGGGAAGCAGAGGCAGGTAGCGTAGTCAGGTGGCAGCCGGAGGTCGGTACACAGGAAAGGCAGTTCGGTAGCAGAGGAGCAGGCAGATAACGTAGTCAGGTGGCAGCCGGAGGTCGGTACACAGGAAAGGCAGTTTGGTAGCAGAGGAGCAGGCAGATAACGTAGTCAGGTGGTAGCCGGAGGTCGGTACACAGGAAAGGCAGTTCGGTAGCAGAGGAGCAGGCAGATAACGTAGTCAGGTGGCAGCCGGAGGTCAGTTCACAGGAGAGCAGTGTTTGTAGCAATGGATCAGGCGGAGAGCGTAGTCAGAAGGGCAGGCAGAGGTCAGTTCACAGGAGAGCAGTGTTTGCAGCAGCAGGAACAGCAGGAAACGCTTGACTAAAGGCTAAGAGCACAATAATCTCGCAATGACACACCCACAGGGCCAGGTTTATATAGGGCGTGTAATTGGCAATCAGAGGCCAAACGAGAGAGCACTGGGTGAAGCCGATCAGGAAGAACAGTCAATGGTATCTGGGTTCAGCAAGGAACTTTGTAGCCAGCAGAATAGCTCAGATGGCAGAGCTGCTGGCCGGTGGATAAGACACTGGGTTCGATTCCTGACAACTTCATTCATCCTGCTGTTCCTGAGATTCCTGAGTGTGTCTACTAGTCCTCGCTGCTCATGTAACTTTCAGCTTTCTGTATCAACAACAGGGGTCCATGTGCCCATCTAGGCATGGGGTTTACGGGATCCACCTCACCGTGTGAGCCCTTATATGTGAGGAGAAGTGAGGAACAGTCTAAGATAAAAACCTGCAGAGATTCCGTCGAGCATTCCGGAAGTGACGCATGAGGTTCTCAGCCGGACATGCATTCCACCACCCGGTTGTGACGTCAAATCACAAGAAGTGACAAAACTGAAAGATGCAGCAGACAGAAAATGGAGGGGTCACTTGAGACATACAGCAGCATAGAGGGATTCATCAACTGCGATGTGTGGTCAGGAGTAGAGTTAAGCGAATATGTTCGGAATCAGTCTCTGAATGTGAATTTTCCGTATTCTTGCCATATTGATAAGCTATTCGTGCCGAATGTATGTTTGACGATCGATTCCGAACATATTCGGTCATTTCTACTCCCATTAACTCCAATGACATATGACTGTGTTTGGCGAATATTGCAAACAAAATATTCATAATTGGAACTGAATTTTGAAAAATTTGCTCAACTCTAGTCAGAAGAACATAACTAAAGCAGTGGCAGGAAAAAACACTTGTCACAAGCGAATGCTTTGAGGAAAGGGAGACATTATATTTTTACCGTCACCCTGGATGACTGATGGGCATTTCTAATAAGGCTTTGTGTCCAGAGTCTTTGGAGGAATTAATTGGACTGATTCTCACACCTGGGTTCTCATTTACTAAGAAGGCCTGGTTATTTGTGCTACCTTTTGTATATTTTTTATAGGGACGTGCATTTCCCCATATTACTACTCAAATAGTAGCAACTGACACAATTTATTCAGAGGCCTCGATATCCCAGTCATTAATGTGCAGTGGGGATCTATATGTATCTATATACCTATAATAAGTGGAATACTGCTGTTTCTTATTAACTAAGTAGACAACCTTGGTATTATTATTTGTAGGTACTTTATACTTGGTTGTGGTCGGACTGTCTTTCTACGTCTTGTCTGTGTCACCTTCCATGTTCTTAGTTGGACTATAATTTTAATATTGAATTTTTTAAAGTTGGGTTTGTATTTCACCTCTAATTACTATATCGCAAAGTTCGTGCTTTAGTTGGCGGACAGCAAAACAAGGTTTGTGTTTTCGACTAATATAATAAAACTATATTCTGTAGTGTTTACTTGTAGTATCGACACTATATATATTATTTGTGTCTCAGAGTTTCACTTGATGTTCCACTGTTGAGCTATGTAGATTATAAATGGATCGTTCGGCCTAGAATCTATTGCACGATCATCCATTATCTTAGAACACCTAATCCTTAGCAACTATGAACTGTCACCCCCTAGTCCCAGATGAATGGATGCTTCTTGTAAATTGTTGTCCAGATTGATCGCTGTGGCTGGCGTGCCGGGGTGGGCTACATGAGGGATGGCTGTACATTTCCACTGGATTGCTATTTCTTTTAAAAAAAATGACAGTTACACAAACATTTCATGGTGGGATGGAACTGATGAATATTGCACAGCAGGACGTCCACGCTGCTCAATCCCCGCGTCAGGAGGAACATCTGTCAGGTCACAGGCAGGAGCAGAACCCACCAGAGTCAGTACGTGGGATGTCATCATAGTCATAAGTATAAAAATAATGGTGAAAACATGAAAGGTATAGACGGGTAGAGAGAGATAATATACAATACATGCATAGATAGATAGACAGATATGGAGAGATAAATGGGGCCAGGATGGAGGACATTACCATATAATGAGGGAGGGGGGCAACTCGAATGTCCTTATAGGATTTAGAACGCTATACTACATCTGACCTCAGACTTCTGACATCTGATCTGATTTGGAGGGAAACAAATTTTGCACTGAGGTGAGGAACATCTGACTCTAGTTACGCCATTGGATGGATGGATAGATATGGGAAACATTGATGGCTTGGTAGATAGATAGATGGATAGATAGATAGATAGATAGATAGATAGATAGATAGATAGATAGATTAGATAGATAGATAGATAGATAGATAGATAGATAGATAGATAGTAGGAGACTTATCTATCTAGGATTTTCTTAGCCTTTGAAACATGAATGTGCTATTGAAATATCTTCTTTTTGTTCCATCATTGCGAATTCAAGCTTTCTTTGCAGCCATGTAGACATTTCCCTCCCTGAGCTCCTTTCTTATCTGTACAGCTACCAATTAATCATGGTGACAGTGATTCTGTTGTGAGGGAAGCAGCCCAAAAAAAAATCCCAGGGATCATCTTCTTGTGCTCTGCATCTGGAGACATCTACAATGACTTCACCACCACCAGGACTTTACGTGTAGGATGTCAAGATGCCTTCAGGTTTTATGATCCAGGAATGTTGCCAGTATGATTTATTCATAGAGATACCTAGGACTCAGCTTCTAGTTTACGAGTTACATCATTATGTGATATATTGCGTTTGTGGTTTTTTTTTTTGCTGAATAGCTACTGCAGATATTACATCTAATGTGAAAACAAAAAGAATTCTCAGTGCCCCGTCTTTAGAAAAACCAGATCAACTCTACGGCCAAACCCAAAAATTGGTCAAATATTGGTCTCTATGTAAGCAATAAAGGACCCTCTGCACATACGCTGCTTCTGTCTGTGAAGATGGTCCCTGTTACCTCCTACATACATCATTGTCCATAAGATCCCCTCTATGGGGGTTAATCAGCAGAACGAAACAAGGTAACTCGTGATAAAGTCTGCCATATGTGGAACGATGACTGGATAATAGAGGCAGCTGTACAATATCGCGCTACAAAACCGTGACCAATATTATTTTTCTAATTGCATCTCAGTCTGTTCATTTCAAAAATAACTGTGCAAAAAGAAAATAATATTGTTCTTAGAGACTACAAACGGGAATTAAGAATGGTGGCTCGTAACAGGAAGAATTAAAAACTTGCTGTCCCCGTCTTATAAACTTATGGTAAAGAAGAGCTACCTAAGTGGAGGAGAATTGAATTTTCATTGAATATCACAAAAAAAATTTTGGATTTGCACAAATTAAGCAAAATGCTGACCGGCTGGATTCAAGAGGACCAAATAGGGTTAAAAAAAAGTTTTAAAAAATTATATGGACTTCTCAAGACCCCCGCTTTATCCACATAGCTCCTGGCTTGGTCCAGTCTTCAGTCTCGTTGGGTCCTTTGTCTTATTCACTGGTCCAGTCCAGTCTTTGTTGCCTCCACATGAGACGTCATGAAATGGCACCATCATCACATTCAATGGCTTAATCAGCCCTGGAGTTTTCTGAAGACTGAATTGGTGCTCTTAAGCCAAAAAGACCTGCTGTGAATGAAGATCGAAGCAGAACTCAGGACTGGGGGGCGCAGTGCAGAAATGGTAATGATCGGTTATTATTTTTTTCAGTCTACACTTATGCTGCTGCCTGGGGTCCAGGTGCTGAATCCCTTATCTGATGCTTCTAGGATGCACCCGTAGAGGGAAAGAAACTTTAAGTGTTGCTGGACACCCCTGGCAGATGGAAGATTCACGGAATAGACGGCTGTGCAGTGAAATATTATCCATCATTTGAAGGTTCAATAGCGTGTTTTCGGGAAGTAGATGTTCTTCATCAGACTTGTAGTAGATGTTCTTCATCAGACTATATAGGAGAGAAATATGATGATATAACTGTCACAGTAATAATACAATATCCCAATCAAAGATAAAATTAATAACTAAAAATATCAATAATGACAATACCACCAAATATGTGGATGGCAGACCATCCGGAGTTGTGAACGAAAATATCCAGGATAGGGGGGAGGACACCCAGTGACAAGACAGTAACAGAAAATCAGAGGTGACACGATATGGTGATAATAAAAATAATTTTATTGAATCAATAAATAAAAAGTGTATGTAAACACTACAAATAGAATAAAAACTCAATAAATATTAATTAAATAAGAAGAGGCAAAAACCCATATAATGTGATGAAGCTACAAAAATAGACAATAAGCACCACAATGTATACCCTATAGTATATATACGATTTCTATATAGAATGACGTAATTGTAAAACAGTATACATATATGGAAAATAATGATATGCTTGATAAAAACCAGGTAATGACCCAATATATAGAGAATGGCAATGATAATATGGTGCAACACCAAAAACAGTGACCGTGCTACCCAAGAAAAAATAATAATAATAATAATGGGTGCTACAATAAACGTAGGTTCACAAAAATATAAAGAACATTATTAAAAAATCAAAAATAGTGTGCGTGCAGCGAAAAAATAAATGAATACATACAATAATATATTCAGAAATAAAAAAGCTACACATACTTTTATTATGTGAATACAAAAAATGATGAAGGACATGCATAAAGAATCAAAAAATGTGTATACATGTGAAAATACAAACTACCACAATAGGTGAGAAAAAATAATGTTGGCAAACATCAATAAAGGATTATCCCACATGTGGAAGAATTAGCACCGTGCACTAACTGGGAATAAAGAAATGATGCCACCAAACAAGGACAAATACCTGGAGCTAAATATCACGGTTCAGCCTCAGAAGAACGCGCCCGACCGCGTTTCGGAAATCCTTTTCCTTCGTGAGGGAAGGAAAAGGATTTCCGAAACGCGCGTCGGGGCGCGTTCTTCTGAGGCTTGAACCCGTGATATTTAGCTCCCAGGTATTTGTCCTTGTTTGGTGGCATCATTTCCTTTTATTCCCAGTTAGTGCACGGTGCTAATTCTTCCACATGTGGAGATAATCCTTTATTGATGTTTGCCAACATATTTTTTCTCACCTATTGTGGTATTTTGTATTTTCACATGTATACACATTTTTTGATTCTTTATGCATGTCCTTCATCATTTTTTGTATTCACATAATAAAAGTATAGTGTAGCTTTTTTATTTCTGAATATATTATTGTATGTATTCATTTATTTTTTCGCTGCACGCACACTATTTTTGATTTTTTATTAATGTTCTTTATATTTTTGTGAACCTATGTTTATTGTAGCACCCATTATTATTATTATTATTTTTTCTGGGTAGCACGGTCACTGTTTTTGGTGTTGCACCATATTATCATTGCCATTCTCTATATATTGGGTCATTACCTGGTTTTTATCAAGCATATCATTATTTTCCATATATGTATACTGTTTTACAATTACGTCATTCTATATAGAAATCGTATATATACTTTAGGGTATACAGTCATGGCCAAAAGTTTTGAGAATGACACAAATATTATATTTTCACATGATCTGCTGCCCTCTGGTTTTTATGTGTGTGTTTGACAGATGTTTTTATCACAGACAGAAATATAATTGCAAACATGTGAGTAACAAAAGCTTATATTGACAGTTAGAATGAGTTAATGCAGCAAGTCAATATTTGCAGTGTTGACCCTTCTTCTTCAGGACCTCTGCAATTCTCCCTGGCATGCTCTCAATAAACTTCTGGACCAAATCCTGACTGATAGCAGTCCATTCTTGCACAATCAATGCTTTCATTTTGTCAGAATTTTTAGGTTTTTGTTTGTCCACCCGTCTCTTGATGATTGACCACAAGTTCTCAATGGGATTAAGATCTGGGAGTTTCCAGGCCATGGACCCAAAATCTCTATGTTTTGTTCCCTGAGCCATTTAGTTATCACCTTTGCTTTATGGCAAGGTGCTCCATCATGCTGGAAAAGGCATTGTTGATCGCCAAACTGCTCTTGGAGGGTTGGGAGAAGTTGCTCTTGGAGGACATTCTGGTACCATTCTTTATTCATGGCTGTGTTTTTAGGCAAGACTGTGAGAGAGCCGATTCCCTTGGCTGAGAAGCAACCCCACACATGAATGGTTTCAGGATGCTTAACAGTTGGCATGAGACAAGACTGGTGGTAGCGCTCACCTTGTCTTCTCCGAATGAGGCGTTTTCCTGATGTCCCAAACAATCGAAAAGGGGATTCATCAGAGAAAATAACTTTACCCCAGTCCTCAGCAGTCCACTGCCTGTACCTTTTGCAGAATATCAGTCTGTCCATGATGTTTTTTCTGGAGAGAAGTGGCTTTTTTTGCTGCCCTCCTTGAGACCAGGCCTTGCTCCAAGAGTCTCCGCCGCACAGTGCGTGCAGATGCACTCACACCTGCCTGCTGCCATTCCTGAGCAAGCTCTGCACTGCTGGTAGCCCGATCCCGCAGCTGAAACACTTTTAAGAGACGTCCTGGCGCTTGCTGGTCTTTCTTGGGCGCCCTGGAGCCTTTTTGGCAACAATGGAAGCTCTCTCCTTGAAGTTCTTGATGATGCGATAGATTGTTGACTGAGGTGCAATCTTTCTAGCTGCGATACTCTTCCCTGTTAGGCCATTTTGTGCATTGCAATGATGACTGCATGTGTTTCTTTAGAGATAACCATGGTTAACAGAAGAGAAACAATGATGCCAAGCACCAGCCTCCTTTTAAAGTGTCCAGTGGTGTCATTCTTACTTAATCATGACAGATTGATCTCCAGCCATGTCCTCATCAACACCCACACCTGTGTTAATGGAGCAATCACTGAAAAGAGGTTAGCTGGTCCTTTTAAGGCAGGGCTGCAATGATGTTGAAATGTGTTTTGGGGGATAAAGTTCATTTTCTAGCCAAATATTGACTTTGCAAGTAATTGCTGTTAAGCTGATCACTCTTTATAACATTCTGGAGTATATGCAAATTGCCATTAGAAAAAGTGAAGCAGTAGACTTTGTAAAAATTAATATTTGTGTCATTCTCAAAACTTTTGGCCATGACTGTACATTGTGGTGCTTATTGTCTATTTTTGTAGCTTCATCACATTATATGGGTTTTTGCCTCTTCTTATTTAATTAATATTTATTGAGTTTTTATTCTATTTTAGTGTTTACATACACTTTTTATTTATTGATTCAATAAAATTATTTTTATTATCACCATATCGTGTCACCTCTGATTTTCTGTTACTGTCTTGTCACTGGGTGTCCTCCCCCCTATCCTGGATATTTTCGTTCATCAGACTATATAGTAGATGTTCTTCATCAGACTATATAGTAGATGTTCTTCATCAGACTATGTAGTAGATGTTCTTCATCACACTATGCATATAGTAATCATATCACACATACATGGTTTAAATACCCCCATGGGCAGCAAGCACCCTAATTTGCCTAATAATGGGGAAGGGTTATGCAAACAGTTTTGCATTCATATCCATAGTATCAAACAATTTATACATACAATTAAAATTTTAGCATACAAAAAGAGAAAACCTAAGATGGAAGCATAGGATACTTAGTAAATGCTGGTTTTGATTAAAAAAAAAAGAGTAGCAGCCATCCCGCCGCGACAAGGTGTACTGTTATGTACGGTAGCTGAGGAGGACAGGAACAACAGCAGGGCAGCCGAACACCTGAGATGTTGGTAACTAATGGGTTGCAGAAACCTGAACTAACCACACAACTAGAGGTAGCCGTGGAGCGTTCCTACGTTGATCCTAGACGCCTCGTCACAGCCTGAGAGCTAGCTATACCTAAAGATAGAAACAGGAAAGCTATCTGCCCCGGAGTAGAGCCCCAAAGGAATAGGCAGCCCCCAAACATATAACGGCAGTTAGACAAGATGAAAACACAAATGCAGGCAGAAAACAGATTGAGCAAACGCTGGGGCCACAAGCTGACTAAATAGGAAAGGAAAGCAGCCGCTGAAAAAGCAGGAAAAAGCAAATGAAAAAACAACAGAGGCTACAGCGAAACTGTGAGGAGCACAGGCCCCAGGAGGGGACCCGGCTGTCCTCCACAAATGTGCAGAAAACAATGCAAATAGCAAGCACAAAAATAAAACAGAAAATATCTTATCTGATAGCAGAAGATGCAGGCAAGACTCAGCAAACTTCCAAATGAACCAGGAACCACAATTGAGACAAGAACAATTGATCACCGGCAACCATCATGGGAGGGAACCTCCCTTATATCAGACCTGTCCGTGATCCCAGATAGCCATTCCTCGCTGAAAGGTTCAGTACTGTCTGTAACCACCAGAGGGAGCCTCTGCTCAGAAAACCATCTCTAGCACATTCATAACAGTGTACCCAAATCAGGATAGTCCTAACCTCTAGTATTAAAACTTTACCATGTGTATAAAATGAACATAATGTGAATAAGGACCATTTTTGAAACATTGTTCTGCTCGTCCTTTATTCACATTGAGGACATTTTTGACTCATGGTAAGGTTTTAATACTACAGTCATGGACAAAAGTTTTGAGAATGACACAAATATTAATTTTTACAAAGTCTACTGCTTTACTTTTTCTAATGGCAATTTGCATATACTCCAGAATGTTATAAAGAGTGATCAGCTTAACAGCAATTACTTGCAAAGTCAATATTTGGCTAGAAAATGAACTTTATCCCCAAAACACATTTCAACATCATTGCAGCCCTGCCTTAAAAGGACCAGCTAACCTCTTTTCAGTGATTGCTCCATTAACACAGGTGGGGGTGTTGATGAGGACATGGCTGGAGATCAATCTGTCATGATTAAGTAAGAATGACACCACTGGACACTTTAAAAGGAGGCTGGTGCTTGGCATCATTGTTTCTCTTCTGTTAACCATGGTTATCTCTAAAGAAAAACGTGCAGTCATCATTGCAATGCACAAAAATGGCCTAACAGGGAAGAGTATCGCAGCTAGAAAGATTGCACCTCAGTCAACAATCTATCGCATCATCAAGAACTTCAAGGAGAGAGGTTCCATTGTTGCCAAAAAGGCTCCAGGCGCCCAAGAAAGACCAGCAAGCGCCAGGACCATCTCTTAAAAGTGTTTCAGCTGCGGGATCGGGCTACCAGCAGTGCAGAGCTTGCTCAGGAATGGCAGCAGGCAGGTGTGAGTGCATCTGCACGCACTGTGAGGCGGAGACTCTTGGAGCAAGGCCTGGTCTCAAGGAGGGCAGCAAAGAAGCCACTTCTCTCCAGAAAAAACATCATAGACAGACTGATATTCTGCAAAAGGTACAGGCAGTGGTCTGCTGAGGACTGGGGTAAAGTTATTTTCTCTGATGAATCCCCTTTTCGATTGTTTGGGACATCAGGAAAACGCCTCATTCGGAGAAGACAAGGTGAGTGCTACCACCAGTCTTGTCTCATGCCAACTGTTAAGCATCCTGAAACCATTCATGTGTGGGGTTGCTTCTCAGCCAAGGGAATCGGCTCTCTCACAGTCTTGCTTAAAAACACAGCCATGAATAAAGAATGGTACCAGAATGTCCTCCAAGAGCAACTTCTCCCAACCCTCCAAGAGCAGTTTGGCGATCAACAATGCCTTTTCCAGCATGATGGAGCACCTTGCCATAAAGCAAAGGTGATAACTAAATGGCTCAGGGAACAAAACATAGAGATTTTGGGTCCATGGCCTGGAGACTCCCCAGATCTTAATCCCATTGAGAACTTGTGGTCAATCATCAAGAGACGGGTGGACAAACAAAAACCTAAAAATTCTGACAAAATGAAAGCATTGATTGTGCAAGAATGGACTGCTATCAGTCAGGATTTGGTCCAAAAGTTGATTGAGTGCATGCCAGGGAGAATTGCAGAGGTCCTGAAGAAGAAGGGTCAACACTGCAAATATTGACTTGCTGCATTAACTCATTCTAACTGTCAATATAAGCTTTTGTTACTCATATGTTTGCAATTATATTTCTGTGATAAAAACATCTGTCAAACACACATAAAAACCAGAGGGCAGCAGATCATGTGAAAATATAATATTTGTGTCATTCTCAAAACTTTTGGCCATGACTGTAGAGTTTAGGACCATCCCGATTTGGGTACACCTTGTCGTGGTATGGCTTCTACTCTTTATCAAAAATTGTGTTTACTAAGTGCCCTATGTTATTTTTAAGGATTATTGCTTTTTACTTATTTACAGCAGGGTATATGGTCATTTTGTTTCTATCTTAGGTTTTTTCTTTTTAATGGCCACAATGTGAACATTCTCCAACACATTGAACTGGAGTATAAATTGGCATACATGCATGTCTTTCAGTTTTTCCATATAAAATGTAAGTAAACACATGGAAAGTATATAAAGATAGATAGCACTACTGGACAAGTAATAGATATAAGGATAGTAGTAGATTTAATAGGGTGTGTCAGTTCTACTAAGCATGGGAGAGAAGTGAAATTGCTGGAGACAAGCAAACAAATTAGAATGCAATTGAATTCTACTCGGATTTTTATAAAAGTCTGTATTCATCAAAATGCAGATTTTCTTGGTAATTTGCGTCTGTGCGGATTTAGCAAAATTACATTTTTCCAAACTATAAAGGCCCTTTAAAGAAATGAAAAGTCCCCAGACCATAAGAAACGTAATATATATATATATATATATATATATATATATATAGATAAAAAAGAAAATCCTTACTCACCTCACCGCTCCGGCCCTTCCGCTACTCACCGCCACTTGTCCAGTGTGACGCTTCCCATGGCTGCGGGGCGTCGGGACATGGCATAGCTTGCCTAACTAGCCAATGCTCCCACGCCGCCAGTCCACGACGATGTGAGGCATACGTCCCAGATGGTAAAAGAATGTGGACCCACTGGACCACGGAGGGAGACCCGGGCCTGCCCGGACAAGGGAAGGGCAGCGACCGGGATCCGTGGCAGCTGAGCATGTGGGCAAGATGGCAACCTGCAGGACTAGACAACACCACACAACTTCAGGTATGAAGAAACATAAAGTTTACTTAAAGAAACACACAGTACATAACAGAACATAAGACCGGGCTCCCGATCCCGCACATCAGAGAAGGGTACACGACTCAGGATCACAGACGAGTGCAGGACGACATCACGGGTAGATGCAGTCCAGGGTTATCTGGCACAGGCATACTTGGGCGGCCTCTCTCTCAGGCCTCAGGCGTAGCACAGGCTCAGCAGGAGAGCATCAGACACCAACCTCAGACAGACTTCAGACGATGGCGGGGTCATCACGGGTAGATGCAGTCCAGGATCATCTGGCACGGGCATACTAGTATGGCCTCTCTCTCAGGCCTCAGGCGTAGCACAGGCTCAGCAGGAGAACATCAGACACCGGCCCAGCACGAACATCAGACGATGGCGGGGTCATCACAGGGTAGACCACGGAGGAACCGGCAGGACATCGGGACATCAGGAACACGGACTGGATCTCAGGAACACAGACAGGATATCAGGAACACGGATTGGATTTCAGGGACACAGGAACACGGACGGGACATCAGGAACACGGAATGGATCTCAGGAGTCAGGAACACGGACTGGACATCAGGAACACGGATTGGATCTCAGGGAGTCAGGAACACAGGAACACGGACTGGAACACAGGAACATCAGAACACTGGCATCGGACTCCGGACATCTGGCAACGATCGCAGGCTCAGGACATCTGGCAACGATCGGCAGGTTCCGGACATCAGGCAGAGAAGGATAGGATCCGGACATCTGGAAGTGGTCATCGGACATCGGATATCAGGCAGTGGTCATCAGGGAGGACACGGTCCTCGGACTCCGGACATCTAGTATCGATCTGAAAAGGAACCCCAGCGGTCTGGTGCAAGCCCCGCCAGGCTCAACGGGAGCTGGCCGGGGATTGCACAGAAGCTGAGCACAGAGTAACAGAAACTCAGCACACACACCGGACTCCTCCTTCCACGATGAACTCAGGTTATATGGCAAGGAATCACAGTCACTGGTACAAGGTTCAGTACACAGAAGGACTTCAGGAACATAACACAGAGGACACAGTTCAGACAGTCAGGTACAGGATCAGATCCAGGATCAGGGATTCGGGTAATAAGACACAGCAGGAACAGGCCTGGATATGCAGGCTCCAGGAAGGGCGATCTGGGTAGTCAGCCCCCAGCATAGGCGAAAACACAAGACACAGTTCAGATATTCAGGTACCGGGATAGATCCAGGATCAGGGATTCAGGGAACAAGATACAACAGGTACAGGCCTGGATATACAGCCTCCAGGAAGGGCGATCTGGGTAGTCAGCCCCCAGCATAGGCAGAAACACAAGACAGGACAAGGGGAATCAGCTCTCCAGAGCTGATCGCACTCAGAGCAGGAGCTGAACACAAACACACACGGCTAGGTTCAGGAACTCAATGCAGACTCAATGCAAAGTCAGTGCAAAGCTCTGGCAACGCCCCACAGGGCTGAGGAACTTTATATATGAACTGCTTCACAGCGATAGGCTGGAGCAGTAATTCTAGTACACACCCAATCCTCATAAAAGCAGGACAGGTGTGGGCCGCGCCCCCTATGCAGAGCCAGACAACTCATCACAGAGGGACACCTGACAGTGGCTGCTGCCACACACATAGTAAGTCATGCACCACTGCAGAGGACTTTGCAACCTACGGATGGCTTCTACAGCAGGTCAGGGACCGCACATGCGGGTGGTCATGCAACACAGCGGAGACACTCACGCAAGTACAGCTACGCAGCAGAGCTGGGAACTGAGCAGCATCCATACAGGTAACAGACAACAGTATCCCAGCTGGTTAGGGGGAAAGGAGCAAAAGGGTTAAAGCAGAGACATGCAGAGTAACGCTGGAAAACAAAGTACAGACAATACCAGCGTTACATCCAGTCCTTGCAAAATGTTCTAATCCCCCAATTTTTGTTCTGAAACCTTGGGGCCTCTCATACTCAGCGTCAGGCCCTCCTGAGTGTGCTATGCAAGCATCATGACATGTGTCATTCGTAGCGACCTCCCGCATGCTGAGAATCCTCCTGGGCTTAGGGATCCCAGCGTAAGTGACAGGGGATCAAAGAGCGGTGAATAGTGGAGGGAGCAGAGAGGTGAATAAAGGATGAATATAAATATAATAGGCTTGGTGGGCTTACCCTCTGCCCGTGTGGTGAGAACAACAAATGTATCGCTCCCATATGTGTTTATTTATTGTATTATTTGTATTTGCTGCTTTTGTTTGTTCTTTAGATGTCACATCTGGTGGGAACCTGTGCCTGTAAAAACAGAATTGATGGTCCTCAAACCGACTCCTATCAGCAGGGGCTTTGGGATACATCTGTTTACAAAATGGAGAGGCACCAACAATACTTTGAAAACATGTTTTAAGAATAAATCAGACACAAAATGATAGACACTTGCGCTAAAAGCCTTCAGAGAAGGACAGCCTATGGGAGAAAACGAAAGCTGCAAACAGGTATGCTGCCAACCTGTCAAAAAAAGTAGATACACTCAAGAAACCATAAATAAGTATACACCATTGCGCTAATATGTCCTTCCCAGGAACATCTAGGACCCACAGGAATTGCGCTCAACTGTAAAAATACTAATATTATATATATGTATATATATATAATAGTGTGACTAATGGCTGCATAATTAATGGGAGGTATGTGTCACAGGGATGGCTACTCCCTGTGATGTAACCCGGAGTATTTTTTCTTTAGTGCACATAAGCCCTAAGGGGTTGTTGTTCACACATGGGTCAGGGTTATGAAACCTGGTTACATGGGGATGTTCCTGATTCAAGTGTTTTGATTCCAGGGTTTCACATGGTCCGGGCTGATAGAGACAAAGCTAAGTCTGGTAAGAAGAAGGGTGGTGGGGTGATATTATACATTAATAACAGATGGTGCAATCAGCGTCATATTACTGTTAAGGAAATTCACTGCAGTCAAAACATTGAACTCAGCAGTTGGCCTCAGGCTAAACTATTTACCTAGAGAATTTTCCTTTTGCATTACAGTAGTCCTGTATATTCCTCCATCCGCAAACCAAGAGGCGGCTGGGGAAGTATTGCCAGGGGTGTTAGACCGCATTCAGACAAAGCACCCAAACTCGTTAACTGTAATCTCTGGGGACTTTAACAGAACCATGATGTTAAAGGCTCTTGCAAAGTTCTATCAATATGTAAAATGTGCCACAAGAGACAGCAGTATATTGGATCTCCTCTATGCAAATGTTAAAGACGCCTATTCATCATCTGCATTACTCCCTCTGGGGAAATCAGACCACAACCTCATACTATTGTCTCCATCATACCAACCTGTTGTCAGTAAACAGCCAGCCACAATAAAATTAATTAGGAAGTGGATTCCAGCGGCAGAGGAGGCTCTACGAGACTGTTTTGACCTCACAGACTGGGAGGTGATATGAGATAGGGGAGAGCATGATGATGTAAATGATATTGTCGGGCGAGTAACGGATTATATAAATTTTTGTACTGACACTGTTGTACCAGCTAAAAAGATTCTATGTTATGCAAATAACAAGCCTTGGATTACAAAAGAATTGAAACACTTACTAAACAAGAAAAAACTGGCATTTAAAATGAAGGATACTAAGAAACTGAAATTGATACAAAGGGACTTAAAGGGGAAAATTAAGAATGCCCGTGAGGCGTTCCGAATTAAATTAGAAAATAAATTGTCACAGAACAATTCCATGGAGGTGTGGTCGGGCATGAAACAGCTAACTGGGTTTAAGGCAAAGTCGGAGCATGGGGAAGTGGATGGATCTGCCCTGGGCTTATGAAATGAATGAGTTTTTCAACAGATTCACCATCACAAGCACAGTGTCATCAGAAATGGGGGATGGATCCGGGAAAAGATCTGCAGCATTGACATTCAGGGATAAGCTGCCTGCTTTCACTGTCTCCCAAAGCGACGTGAGAAGACAGTTTAGCAGACTTGTTATTGGCAAAGCAGCTGGGCCTGATGGCCTCAGCCCACGTGTCCTCAGAGCATGTGCAAACCAACTGTGTACTGTCTTCCAGCACCTGTTTAACTGGAGCCTTCAATCACAGGGGGTACCAGAACTGTGGAAGAACATCTGCCTGGTGCCAGTTCCTAAGACCACTTTTCCAACTTCCCTACAAGACTATCGTCCAGTGGCCTTAACATCGCATGCTATGAAGTCCTTGGAGAGAATAGTACTTGTCTACTTGTGCCCGAGGGTGAGGGCCTACACTGACCCCCTGCAGTTTGCGTACCAGCAGAGATTGGGGGTGGATGATGCTGTAGCGTCTCTGCTACATACAATGCATTCGTTCTTGGACAATGATGGAACTGCAGTGCGCGCCATGTTCTTTGACTTCTCTAGTGCTTTCAATACCCTACAGCCGCTCTTACTACGTAATAAGTTGACTGATATGGCGGTAGATGAGGGGATGGTGAACTGGATAAGTGACTACCTGACAGACAGGCCGCAGTTTGTAAGGATGGGGGAGGTGGTATCTGGCAATGTATGGAGCAGTGTGGGAGCCCCTCAGGGTACAGTGCTGTCACCCTTCCTCTTCTCATTGTATACAGCTGACTTTCAGTATAAATCTGATTTTTGTCACCTCCAAAAATTTTCAGATGACTCCGTGATTGTAGGGGGCATTGTGGGGGGCCGGGGGGAGGAGGAATATAGAAGGGTGCTTTCTGACTTTGTGAATTGGTGTCAGACTAACTGTATAGAACTAAATGTAAAGAAAACCAAGTAGATGGTGGTGAGTTATAGAAGGAAAAAGGAGGATTACTTACCGATCACCATTTCTGGCCAGGAGGTTGAGATTGTTGAGAGCTACAAATATTTGGGGGTTCACCTTGACAGTAAACTCGATTGGAGGTGTCATACAGAAAAGGTTTACAAGAAGGGAATGAGTAGACTGTACTTTCTGCGGAAGCTCAGGTCGTTCAATGTGTGCAGCAAAATGCTGGAAATGTTCTACCAGTCCGTTGTAGCAAGCGCCAATCTTTTTTGCCATCATTTGCTGGGGCAGTAGTGTGCGAGTAGCTGACGCTAATAAGCTCAACAAACTTATCAAGAAGGCAAGTATGGCTGTTGGCCTCCATCTTGACTCTTTTGAGGAGGTATTGGAGGATAGAATTCAGAAGAAGTGTAGGGCTATAATGAACAATAATACACACCCACTATTCGAGCTGTTCTTGAAGCAGAAGAGCACATTCAGCAGCCGTCTAGTCCTATTTAGGTGCAAGAAGGAGAAATTCACGAAATTGTTTGTACCTACTGCTATGGGGATGTATAATTTCCTAAGGGTGGTAGAAAGTAATGACTGATGGCTGGTGTACTAATGTCAATTAACATTGTCTTATATACACCTTAACTACACACTTTTATTATTTATTATGTAATGTTGGTATACCTGTGCAAGATTTGTGTCCTAATATTTTATGTACTACTGTTTGTATTGCTGCTGTAATACTGTAATTTCCCCTGGGATCAATAAAGTGTATCGTATCGTAGCTATGAGAGATGGGAGGGTCTGGCTACCCATATACCGCACACCGAGATGAGGGTGTGGACTGTACCCCTTTTTTCCTGTGTGTGGTTGTGAGTTTGAGGACCTGCGGTGATGTTACGATCACGTGACTAGCCATGTGATAGGTACCTGGGTGTGGTTACAGCTATGTAATGGAGGTGTGTTTGGCGCATGGCAGTGAGTGTTTGGGAGTCTGTCAGTGTGGACAGATTTCCATGTGTCCAGGCTGGACAGTACACAATGGTCTGTGTGCAGTGATGGCTAGACTGAGCCAGAGGAATGAGGTCTGTGAGATATCTCTCGAGTGGACAGTCTGACAACCGTGAGTGATACTGACCGGGGTCAGTGAGAAGTATTTATGGGATACCTCTGAGCAGAAGAGGCATCTGGGAACCTGTGTGCCTGACACCAACAGGTAACGGACAGGAATCCGTGTTATGCTGACCGGGGTCAGTGAGAAGTGTTTGTGGGATACCTCTGAGGACAAGAGGCATCCGGGAACCTGTTTGGCCAACACCAACAGGTAACGGACAGGAATCCTTGTTATTCTGACCAGAGTCAGTTAGAGACTGTGTTTATTCTATAAATCTGAAGGTGTTATGGACATTGTACTGGCGGCTGCATGCTACTAGGTTCCTGAGGAGCGGTTTATGCTGTACTTTAATAAACCAAATGAATTTTTTTAACCCTGAGTGTCCCAGCGTATGCCTCAACGACCAGCAAAGTGAGTAATCCCCGTCCACAGATAGTGTGAGACATTACAATATATAATATATCTCATCAGCACAATAGGTATATATGTAAATGAACACCAATAAAACAATAAAAAAGGCTGTACATGTGCACTTTACACTGAATGGTAAACTATGGGGATGGTGATAAACCAGGCTGCATATAGGCGATATGTAAAAATAGAAGTATGGAGGTCAGCCTAATTTGGCCACCCTGCCACCATAACATATGTGCCAATATGTAGCCAATTACATGTTAAAGAACTCAACAAAGTGAAAAACACTATGCACTAGCAAAGGAGGTAACTACCGTATTCACTGCTATGCAGTCCAGCAAAGTTCTTAGTGGCATCCACTGGAAAGAAGAGCCGCACTCGGCGGTGTATGGAGGTCCTTGGCGAAATAGAGCTGTAATGTAGCGAGCAGGCGGCCCCGGCCGGTGGTGTGTATGAACACAAAAAAAAACAAGGTAATGCGTCCACAGGTACAGCAGCTTGTGACGTCACACTGTCCATGGAAGCCTTTGTAATCCGCCAGTCCCTGTCCTTACACATCGTAGAAAACTTGGTTTCCTTCGTCAGAATAGACTGTATTAGAGCAGTGACTTCAATGCCCACATGCCGTTTTCGTTCCTTTCTCCACGGAGTCTGCACTTGCTACTACGATTCATCTTCCAGGCAATTGGCCTTTTGTGGCCCCTTTGAAAGCCATAAAGCCTCTGACAAGAAGAGTGACTGCATCACAAAACCTGGTGTTGTTCATTTATTTATTTGTTATGCTCTCCGTGCAATTCTCTGCAGAGAGTATTTTTGAGCCACATATGAGCATCTAGTAATTCCACCTTCCTTCATGATTGCATGGACCTTAACTCAAGCCTGTCCAGTGTGCCTCCCTGAAGTTCAAGTAACCTTTCCAGAGGTCCAGAATTCTCATCTTATCCATTTCTATATTTATTTGTTCAGTATCATATCAGATCTCTGGTAGCCAACTGTGGATCATCACCTGCTGTTACACTGGGTGAGGAGAAAGCAAGGTGCACAACAATGGGGAGAGGCAGGGAAAGCCCAAACACTACAGAAGGGTGGAGACCCTAGGCAGAGCTAACAACACCCTGTCTGCCCTAAATGTCCCTAAATAGGTTCCACCCTATCACTGAGCAGGAACTTAATTCCTGCCTGACCCTAGCGATAGGCCCTGGATAGGGAGGGGACAGGGTAAGCATTAGTCAGCCCCCACTGCAACTAAAGACAGAGAGAGTGGACAAATGAGGGGATACACTTAGCTTGCAAATAGCACCGATATATCAATCCAGCAATTCTCCAAGAGTATTCCAAGAAGACACTAGTCGATTGCTAGTACTTCCAACTAGAAAGAGGTAAATTGAGCAAACACCAGCACCCTGGTGAAGAGACTGAATGTATTTAAACCTTCAGCAAGGGTGTGTTAAAGGTGGAGGTAACTGTTGGATCCTAGAGGGAGAAGGATATCACTCCATAACAGAGATGCAAAAATCAAGAAGGTGTTCGTAGAGCTAATCGCAATGACCTTCTACAGCTGGATCCAGGATGACTATCTGTCACACCTGACACACCTGTGACTCCTGCCTGACATAGTGATTAGACATGTTAGTGCCAACTCACCTTGTTTACGATTCCCTACAGATAATGTGTATTTTCAAAAATTAATGCAGTTTTCAAGGTCTATAACATTTATGATTTCTCAGTAGATTAGGCGATCAGATCGGTGAGGGTCCAACTCCATCAATCAATTGGTTTCAGCTTCGATGGTGGACAAGTGTGCACAGTGAATGGAGCCATAAAGTACAGGTCCATACACAGACTCCCCAGGGTCCCAAGCAAAGGGGGGAATGATGGTGGATGGGGGGACCTATAACACACAAGTGCCGTTTTGTTTGCATAGCTGTGTAGATTTTTAAGCAAGGGGATCCTGCATTATACGGAGGAGCACAGGATGAGTTCACCTAGTGCTTACTGGGAGAAGGTGAGTTTATCATGGGATGGAATTCCTGCCTTATCTCTGTACTCTTTCTCTTACCTGAAGATCTAGAGGAAACATTCATGATTCATGTCCAACAGTCATGTGTAGTAGCCTCCCGGACCCTCACCAATCTGATATTGATGGCCCATATTAAGGATAGGTCTTTAATATCTTAAGCTTGGATAAGCTCTTCAAGGTTTTAGCAGTTTCCAACCACTTTTGTTGTCCTAATGACACAGACAATGAGGTCTGGTTTACAAACCTTCACCAATACTTCCCTAGTCTAAAGGGTATGCCACACTAAACAAGTTGTTAACGAGATCGCTAAAATACGTCACTATTTAGCGATCTCGTTAGCGACGTAGTTGTGTGTGGCATGTAGTAACGACGTGGCCCCTGCTGTGATCTCGCTGATCATTCACTAGAGTTCTGGACCGTATTTTGATCGTTGGCGTCCCGCTGGTGACGCTATATCGCTGTGTCTGGCACCTTTTGTGAACGATGTGCGACCTCGTTAACGACGTATTAGTCAGCGGCGCAGGCGGGACTTTGTTTTATTTTGTTAACGCCCTACAGCTCCGATTGGTGACCACAACATCACCTCAGCTATAATAACTGGCGCCCCATCCATTGTTTCCAGAGCACTTTATGGGTCTCTTTTTGCGTTGTTGCGAGGATAGTATCGTGTGTCGGAGTTTTGCGATCCTGTTTGTGGCGCAGTGGTGGGTTTTTGCGATCCTGTCTGAGTCGCTAGAGCACCATCCATCCTCATTTGGATCTTCGGGATATTTTGATTCAAGGTACATATTATTTGTGATGTTGTTTGATAATGTTTTTTTAACCTTATTTTTTTTTTGTCTGCTTTATTTATTTTACATCCCTGACCTTATTTTTTTTTTTTTCGTCTGCTTTATATATTTCCCTGACCTTATTTTTTTTTTTTTTGTCTGCTTTATATATTTAACACCCCTGACCTTATTTTTTTTTTTTCGTCTGCTTTATATATTTAACACCTCTGACCTTATTTTTTTTTTTTCGTCTGCTTTATTTATTTTACACCCCCCACCATTGTAGACACTTGTAAACTGTATATTAAATGTTAACAGAAAAGTTTATTTTTTTTTATATATTTTTTATTCTATTCTTTATTTTATTCTGTTTAAACACTTTAGTAATAGTAATTAATTAGTAATTAACTTTTCTCTTCTTTACCGTACAGGTTGCACATAATGAACCTGTCCACCGCGGAGCGTGTGATTGTGGCAGTTGCACTGTCAATGGAGGCAGATCGTCAGGAAGAGGCGCGGGTGGAAGAGAGGCGCTCCAAGTGAAAGCGTCACATGTGGACCAGGGAATGGCTGGAGCAGAGGTCCAAATTCTCACACATGCATCTAGTGAGGGAGTTGCAGGAGAAGAATCCGCAGGATTTCCGGAATTATCTACGGATGTCGGAGGATTCATTCAAGCTCCTACTGGAAGCTGTGAGGCCACTCATTGAACGGCAGGATACCCGGATGCGTGCCGCTGTTTCAGCAGAGGAACGTTTGGCAGTAACGCTGCGATTTCTGGCAACCGGCCGTTCAATGAAGGATTTGCAATATTCTGCTGCAATTTCTCGGTCGCTGCTTGGAGAACTAATTCCGGAGACATGCAACGCCATCGTCCGCAGTTTACGGAGCTACATGCCTTTTCCCAAATCAGTGGCGGAATGGCAAATCATTGCCTCTGATTTTGAAAGGATTTGGCAGTTCCCAAACTGTGGTGGTGCCTTGGATGGCAAACATGTGCGGATCACGCAACCAGCCAACAGCGGATCCTTTTTTTCATAATTACAAGGGCTACTTCAGCGTGATCCTCATGGCCCTTGTTAATGCCAATTATGAATTTATTGACGTTAATGTTGGCATTAATGGAAGGGTTTCTGACGGTGGCGTTTTGGAGCACACAAGTTTTGGTGAACGGTTTGTTTAATAATAAACTTAACTTGCCAACCAACATGGACACCACCGCCAACCTAAACTTTGTGTTTGTGGGTGATGAAGCCTTCCCCTTCATGAGCATCTTGTGAAACCGTACCCACAAAAGACTTTGGCAGGGGAAAGGCGGATTTTTAACTACAGACTGTCTAGGGCACGGCGCGTTGTGGAGAATGCCTTCGGCATAATGGCCAATCGCTTCAGGGTTTTCCACACACCAATCAACATGAAGCTGGAATCGATAGACTCTGTGGTGTTGGCCTGTTGTGTGCTGCACAATTTTCTAAGAAAACGCGATGCTGGTACTTACAGTCCGCCAGGATTCATGGACTCGGACAACAATGGTGACGTGGTGCTCGGAGAATGGCGTGACAATGATCCCGCTATTGCAGGCCTTCAACCTGTCAATCAAGGCAGGAGCAAGGACGATGCGAAGGCCGGCCGAGACAAGTACTGCCATTACTTTAATGGGCCTGGTGCAGTGAGTTGGCAGCATCAGGTCTAGTTTGATTTTGAGAATGTTTTACTTTACCTTTTTTTTAACAATGTTTTGATAATAAAATATTTTTATTTTAAAAATGCATTCGTGTTTTTTTCAATTATTTTACCAATATGGGAGAAGGGCTAATGATGGGTGAGATGTGGGGAGGGAGTAATGGGGATGGCAACGAGACATGTTACCAGCAGCTGTAGTTTTTAAAATCTTTTCAAAGGCTTTTTTGTTGTCTATTTTTTGTTTTACATTGTATCTACTTGTCACACACGTGCTCATGGGAGTACCATCAGTCATAGGAGTTAATTGTTAAAAAAATAAAGAAAAAAGTTTCAAATATTTTCAATTATTTTAAGGGCCTATGGTCTCACTAGCGTTCAAACATTATAATTATATATAACAGATAATACACCACAGCTGCATATATAAAGTTTAAATATATAATATATATATTTTAGTCATAATATGAAAGATTAAAAAATTGTTATACATATATTTGAAATTCTTTGGAGGTAAAGGTCAACATTCACCAGGGAATCAGCTATTCACAGATATGCGACGTCATTGTTATCGCAATGTGACTACTCACACAGCTACACAGATATGCATACAGATATGCAAAAAGCCATTGTGACTTGCAAGGGGATTAGCGAGCCCCAGCCATAAAGATATGCGACGTTATTGTGATCGCAATGTGACTACTCACGCTATGCAAAAAGCCATTGTGACTTGCAAAGGGGATTAGCGAGCCCCAGCCATAAAGATATGCGACGTTATTGTGATCGCAATGTGACTACTCACGCTATGCAAAAAGCCATTGTGACTTGCAAAGGGGATTAGCGAGCCCCAGCCATAAAGATATGCGCTGTTATTGTGATCGCAATGTGACTACTCACGCTATGCAAAATGCCATTGTGACTTGCAAGGGGATTAGCGAGCCCCAGCCATAAAGATATGCAACGTCATTGTGATCGCAATGTGACTACTCACGCTATGCAAAAACCCATTGTGACTTGCAAGGGGATTAGCGAGCCCCAGCCATAAAGATATGCGACGTCATTATGATCGCAATGTGACTACTCACACACTGCAGCTACACAGATGCAAACAGATATGCAAAAAGCCATTGTGACTTGCAAGGGGATTAGCGAGCCCCAGCCATAAAGATATGCGACGTCATTATGATCGCAATGTGACTACTCACACACTGCAGCTACACAGATATGCAAACAGATATGCAAAAAGCCATTTGTGATTTGCAAGGTGAAGATTGTCACGAGCCCCAGCCATAAAGACATGACACGCCATTGTGATCGCCTAGCTTGGAACAGTGGTTTTGCGATTGCAACAGCATCTCATATCTGTGCTTGGCTGCCGCATGGCTGCTGCGGTCACTTTTCAATCGCAAAACAGTTTTGCGTCGCGGTGCGGCCGCACGTAACGTGCGCACGCTGTGACGTCATGGCGCTGGCGTCGCCCAATACGCTGTTGTTTGTAATGGCGGCAATGGCGTCGACGAGACAGCGCGGACCTAAATGGTCTGATGAGGAGGTCCGTTTTCTCATTAAGAAAACAGACCTCTGGGATTACCACTGCAGGCTACCTGTGGCGCATCCAATGCGCCACAAAAGGGTATGCCTGCAGAGGATCCAGCGGGGCCTGCAGAGGAGATTTAATGTGCTGCGCACAAGAGCGCAGATCAGGAAGAAGCTGGCGGACCTGCGATACCGCTCACGCGATAGGGTCGCTAGCATCCGGGCCCAGCTCCGCAGGCCTCTGAGTGAGTATTCATGAGGGTATCTGGAGAGCGCAGCGCAATGCACGACAAACGCACATGAACGCGTGCAAGCGCGCCCGCCGTGGGAGTACCGCCAGTGATGTTGCATGTTGCAGGCAGCGATGGGAGTACCGCCAGTGATGTTGCATGTTGCAGGCAGCGATGGGAGTACCGCCAGTGATGTTGCAGGCAGCGATGGGAGTACCGCCAGTGATGTTGCATGTTGCAGGCAGCGATGGGAGTACCGCCAGTGATGTTGCATGTTGCAGGCAGCGATGGGAGTACCGCCAGTGATGTTGCATGTTGCAGGCAGCGATGGGAGTACCGCCAGTGATAATGGGGATTCTGAATTGTATATTTCATTTACAGCACCACCTTCACCAGCACCAGCTGCTCCACCATCCTCAGCTACCCCTCCACCTCCATCTTCTCCTTCCCCGGCTACCCCTCCACCACCAGCATCACCTCATCTCTCCACCCTTCACCGCCAGCAACCCCCCCTAGTGACTCTGTGGGTTCCAGCCCTTCCCCCGACGTTGCCTTCTCTCCAGCATCATCCCGTCACACGGATGCAGGCTCCCCATCAGGTAATCAACGCACATTATATAAGCTTCAGACATGTTTGAGAACTTTGTAAGGTCTTATGTGTGTAATGGCTGTTGTGATATTATTTTTTTTTCTGTGTTTCCCTAGCCGGCGGACCATCAGGTCCTGGGTGGTCGGTCAGCGGTTCCTCTGAGGAAAGCCGTAAGTGTTAATTAACATAACATGTACATGTTGATGTTGCAACAGAATTCACTATTAACTGTTACCTTTACCTCCACAGAAATCCCGACTGCCCAGGACCTGTTGGTGTCCCACCGCCGGCTGATGGCGGAATTGAGCAGCGCTGTGGCATCGATTAATACTGCGGTCGCAGTGCTGCAAAGAACCATGGGAGCTCTGCATCACCACGGGGTGATGCTGGAGAGGGTATCTTCTGGTCTCCGGGGCCCTCAGTAATTTATTTTCTTTGTTAATTATTTTGTAGTTTGTTATTATTTTTTTATATTTTGTTATTTTGTTATGTTACTGTTTTTTGTTTTTATTTAAATTTTATATTTTTATTTAAAAAAATATATATATATATGACATTAATATATATTTATATTTTACGTTAATCTACGCAGGTGTGGTGTATTATTTTTAGTATAAGGTTTTAGCGTAGTGTGACCAGAGGCCTTAAAAAAAATGTTCATTTTTGATATTTTTTTCATTTCATTTTTTCCCTATGATGGAACACCTATGATAGCTGGTACTCCCATGACCCCATGTGTGACAAGTAGATGTAATAAAAATACAACATTTTAATAGTTGACATCACATAAGAAAAGACCACAATTCATTAGATAAATAAGTTTTTTATTAAAAAAGGTATCAATGTAAAAATATAAAAACAACCAAAAAAACTTTAGTAAAACATTTTAAAAACTACAACTGCTGGTAAGATGGATCATTGCCATTACCACGCTGCCTCTGCGGTGAATAAAAATAAGGGGGAGCACCAGCGTTTGGGTTTATCCCAACTGGGTTTGGCACAGGATTGTGCAGCCATGAGTAGTCCGGGTACTGCGGTCTTGGCATGACGACATATCTGTTGTCCAGGGTTCCAAAAGACGCTTGATTCAGTACCTCTAACATCAGTCTCTCAGCATGAAGCCGCTGAACAGGATCCAGTGTAGGCAGCTTCTCATTCGCAAAATATGCAAAGCCAGTTATTTTAGTTTCTTTTTCTGCCGTAAGAACTTTTTTTGCAATTTCCACCAATTCAGGAGTAGCCGAGGTGGGAGCCGAGGTGGGAGCCTTCCTTTTCGCTCCTGAAAGTGAAAGCCGCCTCCGCACAGATGATGGTGGCTCGACTACTTCCGGCATGCTGTCTTGTTCAGTCGGAGGTGTGGAGACCGCCTCTTCTGTGTCCTGCATGAACAAAAAACAAATGGTAAATCACAAAGACAAAGAAATTAATCTTCACACTATAACAACCATATACAGCAAAATTGTGAAAACGACACTTTTTAATGGAAAGGCCTCAACCGTTGAGCTACATAAATTCTCAGTACATGAAGGGATATATTCTGCCATTTTATCTACATTTCACAATAATATTTTTAAAATTTAAGTCCACTTTGGCATGTACATTAAAATGTGTTGTAATACAAAGGTACTTACATGTACGACAGGGGTGTCCGGCTGGATCACTGGGTCTAGATCCGAAATGGATGTCCCTTGTCTGGGTACTTCTTGGTCCCTTGTAAAAGTGAACAGATCAAAGTACCACAGTTGGGGGACATAAACTTCTTCGGCCCCCGCTCCAGATTTGGTTGAATTGATAACTTTATTGAGCTCTTTTTTGTACACCGTGCGGAGGGCCTGAATCCGTTTTTTAACCGTTGACTCATCCGCCGGTTCATCAGGGTAACGGCTCTTGCAGAGCTCCACCAGTTTTTGGTAGGCGTCCTTCTTTTTCAACCGGTTACAGTAATCTGCAGACTTAATTTTCCAGAGGCACGGCATTGTGCGGTACAGCTCGATAAAATCACGCAAAAACTCCTGCTTATCAGCCATCTGTAATAAAAAAATGATTATGTGAGAACAGCAGAATGGTTAAATAAAATGCTTACATAGCCTACAACATAGAACACAGCAGGGATCACAAAATGGTGGTTGTGGGCGACGCAGGAGTAAACATAGATAGAGCTGGGATCACAAAATGGTGGTTGTGGGCGACGCAGGAGTAAACATAGATAGAGCTGGGATCACAAAATGGTGGTTGTGGGCGACGCAGGAGTAAACATAGATAGAGCTGGGATCATAAAATGGTGGCCATGGGCGGGGGCCGAACAAAACAATGGGATAAAAAAACCTAGATAAACAATTACGCAAAAAACAGCAGGGATCACAAAATGATGGTTGTGGGCGACGCAGGAGTAAGCATAGATAGAGCTGGGATCATAAAATGGTGGTTATGGGCGACGCAGGAGTAAACATAGATAGAGCTGGGATCATAAAATGGTGGCCGTGGGCGGGGGCCGAACAAAACAATGGGATAAAAAAACCTAGATAAACAATTACGCAAAAAACAGCAGGGATCACAAAATGATGGTTGTGGGCGACGCAGGAGTAAGCATAGATAGAGCTGGGATCATAAAATGGTGGTTATGGGCGACGCAGGAGTAAACATAGATAGAGCTGGGATCATAAAATGGTGGCCGTGGGCGGGGGCCGAACAAAACAATGGGATAAAAAAACCTAGATAAACAATTACGCAAAAAACAGCAGGGATCACAAAATGGTGGTTGTGGGCGACGCAGGAGTAAGCATAGATAGAGCTGGGATCATAAAATGGTGGTTGTGGGCGACGCAGGAGTAAACATAGATAGAGCTGGGATCATAAAATGGTGGCCGTGGGCGGGGGCCGAACAAAACAATGGGATAAAAAAACCTAGATAAACAATTACGCAAAAAACAGCAGGGATCACAAATGATGGTTGTGGGCGACGCAGGAGTAAACATAGATAGAGCTGGGATCATAAAATGGTGGTTGTGGGCGACGCAGGAGTAAACATAGATAGAGCTGGGATCATAAAATGGTGGCCGTGGGCGGGAGCCGAACAAAACAATGGGATAAAAAAACCTAGATAAACAATTACGCAAAAAACAGCAGGGATCACAAAATGATGGTTGTGGGCGACGCAGGAGTAAACATAGACAGAGCTGGGATCATAAAATGGTGGGCGTGCCTGAACAAAACAATGAAAAAACATGATGGACGACAATGGTTAACAACAGCAGAGATCTAAAATGGATCGGTACAATTAAAGACAAAAGAAAAATTAAATGTGACAAAAAAAATTACCTACCTTACAAAACTTGTGTGATTCTGAAAAAAAAATAGGGAAACTAGCGTCACAAACTGGATCGCAGAGGATACGCCACAGACTGGATCGCAAAAACTCCAACGTAGAACGTAGCAACCGAAATAGTGGCGTAAACCGGATCGCAGTAGCTACCAAGACTAGCAGGACACACTGGGTGATTTGAAAGAACCGCTTCTGCTCGAGAGCAATGGAGAGGAGTGCTGATACGTCGTCTTTTATGACGCGGTCATCCAATCACAAAGCGGGAGAGCTGTGATAAATATCTATGACATACATAGTGACCACCAATCTGTGATGAGGGGCGTGCAAAAGGTCGCGCTCAGTCACGCCTATCGAGGTCGTGATCTTTCACAGTACATGCAGTGTGGCACATCCCAACGACCGCCAAAGTCGTTAAAAAGATCGCTAACCGCTGATGCGACGTTAATGAGATCGTCAAGTATGGCAGCTACTAGCGACCTTAAAACGATCACACCAACGATAGCGTCGTTATCGTGATCGTTAGCGGGAACGTTTAGTGTGGCAGTACCTTAAGTCAAGAGAGCAAAAAAAGTCCGAAGAGCTACAGAAAAAAAATCATTTAGAGCTGAAGAGGCTCAAATTTTACCCCATCACTCCATTAATTGTTGGGGTCTCTGTGCCTACTGAGTATTCCTTATGATTTTGTGCATGTAAGCTTTTGACTCATCAATAGTGTTGAGCGATACTGCTCGATATCTAAAAATATCGTATCGAAATTGTATCGCCGATATCACTAAATATCGTCGATATCCGATTTCGATAGCGGAAGTCCCATGTAAGTCTATGATAACAAAATATCGAAACTAAAAAAAACCTTTATTTCCTTGTAAACACTAAATATACACACATAGAATACATATATATATATATATACATGTCATTGTGACATATATATATACATATATGTATAGTTTATACACTTCTACATAGTAAAATATCCTCTGATTCAATTGCCGGGTAAAGCCGGCTTCTGTGAAAAGACAGAAGCACCCGACATGAAATGACACTTGGTGTACATAGGGTTAACCATGTCTTTTCATGTCGTTTGCAATCTGATTTGCACAAACAATTACATCAGTCTATGTGTGCAAAATTTCACACCTGTAGGGGTTAATTAAAGGTGTAAATTCATTGTAAAAAAACGGACTTTTTTGCTACGAATTTACACCTTTAATTAACCCCTACAGGTGTGAAATTTTGCACACTTACACTCATGTAATTGTTTGTGCAAATCAGATAAGACATGGTTAACTCTATGTAAACCAAGTGTCATTTCATGTCGGGTTCTGCATTTTCACAAAAGCCGGCAATTGAATTAGCGGCTATTATACTATGTAGAAGTGTATGAACTATAAATATAAATATATATATATATGTGTCACAAATTTAATGACATGTATATATATATATGAGGTGTAAAATTTCTGAAAAAAAATGCGTGGGCTCCCGCCCTATTTTCGCAACCAGACAGACAAAGCCAGTGAGTGGGGGCAGATAATAATAGCCCAGAGAGGGACCATTATTTTTGCCCCCCCCCGGCTACTAACATCTGCCCCCAGACACCCCAGAAAGGGCAAATCTCTAATTAGATTTGCCCTTTCTGGCACTTTGCCCGTCTATTCCCATTGCCCTGTAGCGGTGGCGAATGGTTTAATAAGGGGTTAAAATGACCTTGCAGTTGAAAGGTCACTTTAAGCCAGGTTAATAATTGAGAGCTGTCAATTAGACAACTATCAATTATTAATCCTATTGTATGAAAGAAAAATCAAACACACACACTTTAATAAAAAAGAAGTTTAATGAAATAATCACACAGTTTTTTGACCATATTTTATTTTCCTGCTAAAACCATTTCCTGTAATAAAAATAAAATAATAAAGCAAAATTATTCTTACCAATCTGATGCACAGTCAGGTCCCACGGTGTAATCCTTCAGAAAGGGTTAATGTTTACTGCAGGGACCGCAGCTAATGCTCCAGCCTCACAGTAAACCCCAAATGAATGAGCTCCTCTCCTGGCTGACAGGAGAGGAAGTGGAAAGCTTAATTGATTGCTTTCCACTTTCACTTCAGGTCAGCCAGGGACACAATCAGTGACGTCAGAAGGAACTGGTTAACAAAAATAGGGGTTCCCTTTGAAAAAAAAATGGCGTGGGGTCCCCCCTATTTTTGTTAACCAGCCAGATGAAGCAGACCGCTGAGGCCTGGATTTTCAGGCTGTTAAGGAGCCAAGATCCATGGACCTTGCCAGCCTGATAATACCAGGCCACAGCAGTCTGCATATCTTGGCTGATTAACAAAAATAGGGGATCCCCTCGAAAAAAATTGGCGTGGGGTCCCCCCTATTTTTGTTAACCAGCCAGATGAAGCAGACCGCTGAGGCCTGGTTTTTCAGGCTGGTAAGGATCCAATATCCATGGACCTTGCAAGCCTGATAATACCAGGCCACAGCAGTCTGCTTAGCTTGGCTGGTTAACAAAAATAGGGGATCCCCTCGAAAAAAAAACGGCGTAGGGGTCCACCTATTTTTGTTAACCAGCCAAGTAAAATGCAGACTGCTGCGGCCTGGTATTAAAAGACTGTCAAGGCCCATGGATTTTGGCCCTCAACAGCCTGATAATACCAGGCTACAGCAGCCCCACATTTGGCGCATCAAAAGATGTGCCAATTGTGGCACTTTACCCAGCTCTTCCCACTTGCCCTGTAGCGGTGGCAAGCGGGGTAATAAGGGGTTAATGTCACCGTTGATTGCACGGTGACAATAAGCCCGGTTAATAATGGAGAGGCGTCAATAAGGCACCGATCCATTATTAATCCCAAAGTTATTAAATGCATAAAAAAAAGACAAAGCAAGAAAAAAGTCTTTTAATGAAATAAAAGAGACAACACAGTTTTCATTTCTTTTATTACACTCTCATTCCTGCGACGCCATCGATCTCCTGTAAAAAAAGAAAAAAAACAAACCAACAGTATACCACCTGTCCGACGCAGTCCATAGTAACGACAGTCCCACGACGATCCAACTCTGCTACATCGAAATGACAGGCAGAGCCTGTCATCCCGGCGCAGCACAGCTGCTTACCAGCTTCCCCGGCGGTGACGTCATCGGACTGACTGCTTTACGGCCGCGATTACCCAGCAGTCACTGCAGTTATCCGCGAGAAAACTGCATGTGACCGCCGGGGAGAAGAGGATGGCGGCCATTAAGCAGTCCAGGCCGTGACCGCCGGAGATCTTCTGCCAGGTAAGTGCGCTGACTCCTGACAGACCCGACCGACGGACACTGACAGTGACAGACCCGACCGACGGACACTGACAGTGACAGTGACAAATCCGATTCCGGTATCCGATATGACGAAAATATCGAAACGAATTATCGAAAGGCCGATAGAGCTAATATCGGCCGATAGCCGATATTTGCATTATCGTATCGCTCAACACTACTCATCAAGTATAAATTTTTATTGAATTTTTGCACAACCTTTTAATTATTCTTACATTTGATATTGTATTGCATATTATATTTTGCAATGAGCATCAGAGGTGCCAACAAAGGCAAAAAAGTGAACCCAAATGTAGTGCTAAACCTCAATCACAATTAGGATTAGTAGGATTAGAATAAATTGGAGTAGTTCAGTTATTAGGGCTCGGAGTCCCCATGTGCAACTACGATTACACGGCTCTGCTACAGTATGTATGTACCTAAGACACTAATATCACAGGATTATTAACATTTTCCCCTCGCTTTACTAAAAATGTATGCAACATTATCAGAAAAAGTAAAGTAAGAAGTCAATGTCTCATGTTTCACGGGGCGGCACAAAAAGTTCTCATGGCTTGTGCTTAGAGTTGAGTGAATTTGTTCGGATTCAGTTCCGAATATGATCGGAATCGAATATTGTTTTTGCAATATTCGTCAAACACTGCCGAACGTCATTAGAATCAATGGGAGGGGAAATGACTGAAAATGTTTGGAATTGATCAACAAACATACATTCAGCACGAATAGGCTACCAATACGGCACGAATATGGCAACTTCAGATTCGGCGACCGATTCCGAACCAATTAGCTCAACTCTATGAGTTGTGCTAGGGTTAGTAATAGAGTTGGTGCAAATCAATTTTCAGGACCTGGTCTATCGGCCAAGTCAAATATCTGTAGCCGCTAAAGGAGAACCGCCTTATATCTGACGGCATCTACAGCTCTTCTTTTAAGAAGCCATGAGGTAGGATGCCACAGATTTGTGATGTAGTTGATGGACTGGGTCCTGGAAATCGATTTGCACCAACTCTAGATAGTAGGGTTAAGTTTAGTAGCTATAGAGATACAACATTTAAAGGGTTTGTCTAGCCATAGGCTACAAGTCTGCAGTCACACTATAAGACCGCAGACCTGTGTATGCTGTGAGGATTTTCCGGCATCAGGAGTTGGCGGTCATGTGACTGAAAGTATGCAATATGCATACTCCCGGCCACAATCCTACAAGACTGAGTCTGGCCTCGGACTTTGCAGTTATGTAGAATTGTAATTCTAATGACTCATTCAGGGAAAGTAGACCTCCTGTTTCTGCATAGAGTTTAGACGGATTAATCTAACCAGTTTTTAATCACATGATGTTGTAGCGTCTGCCGGTGTTCCTCTTCATGGTTCCTCTCCTCCCACCATGTGGGGACGCCGGCTTACTCAACACCCAGGATGCAGCAGCTTCTTCACGTGCTCCCTACTTCTTCCTTGTGCACGCCCGCTTTGTGTTCCGGAGGCGTGCCTAGTACACATGCTCCCTTGTTCTTAAAGGTGCAGCGCGCACATGGTGTAATACCCCCAGCTTACAGCTGGGAGGCACTTAGCTAATGTGTGCACTTGCAAGGTGTCTCCCAGCCAATAGCTGCCCTTCTCTGGCTTCTGAAAAGACACAACTGTCCATCAAGGAAGGGGAGGAAGAGATTGATGGGGAGGTGCACAGAACCAATTGGCCATGCCAAGGGCTCACCGAGCACCTATGCTTGGTTAGAACAGTCATTTTGTGCTGATGTGCTCCCTGTGACATCAGAAGACTAGAATTTCAAGTATTTTTATTTTGTTTTATAGCATAATACTAATGCTACGTGCGCTAATATCTGTGCACTGCAATTAGTATTTTTCTGCATCTTTATTATCGCTGATACATTTTTTTTAAAACCACACGACAGATCCACTTTAGTAAACACATCTCATCGCTGCAAAGAGTTCTATTGTCACGGTAACAGCATGGCCTTCAGCAAATTTTGTTTCATTCACACTTTGGGGAATAGAGAGGAAATAAAATACCGTAATCCTTGTTAATGCGAGATGAATAGATGCAAGCTAAGTAAAAAAACATCATAAAACAATCTAAAATTTCCGACATTTTAGCAACACAAATTCGGTCATGTATTCATTTCCAAAACAAGTCAATTATTTAAAAAGACTTTCTTTTTTTTCTTTTACTGATTTCTCATTTACTTTCATAAAAACAACGCTTTAAGTATTGCAGCACAATGAAATAAATCAGCAAAGTGCATTTATGCATTTTTTTTATATTTCTTAATACATGGTAAATTTCAGTCTTTTACTTTTTTATTTTTGTGCTTTTTAATTTGGATTATTCTTTATATTTTTTTTGTATTTAAATAGAACTTGATAAATTGTGTGCATTCCTGGTTAAATAGGCTTTTGTTAATTTTAATTATTTTCAATAATAGCTAAATAGCTCCTTAAAGAAATTGTGATTAATAATAACACACATAAATGTCATTATAGATGTTTTTTACTTGCTTAAGGAATTGCTTTATAAGGCAAATCTTATGCTCACATGACCTTCAAAAGCTTAAAATGCATCCATATAGATCCCTCGAACACCTCTGTGTAGAGATCTACTTATGTTAAAAACTCGCTAATACTATTTTGGACCTATCCCATTACTTAAATTAAAGAGGACCTGTCACTTGATCAAAATATTAAGTGAAATGTTTTGTAAAAATCAGCAAATTCCCCGGATTTTGCTGCTCTTTTCCGTTTTGAGCTGCGTCACTCCATTGCGGAGATATTCACATTTGTTTCTTCTGGAGCACAGTATGTGAAATCTTTGCTCTTGGTGCAACAAAAGATTTCTTCAGAGTCTTCTCTGGGGCCGTGTACGCTTTCACTCAGCTTCAGATCCGAAACATGAACATGTTAAATATATATATAATATTAATATACATATAATAGTTTACAAATCAGACAACAGGCTAATGATATAGGATGGTGTACGCTATTGATATGGCGGGAAAGCAGCATCTGGGCCCATTCCAGTAATCCCACATCTTGGGCCCATTCCAGTAATCATGTCCCCAATCATGGACCTTTCCTGGCTTAATGTCCAACATCCTGGGCCATTTCCTGATATAATGTCCCTCATTCTGGGCCCCTTCCTGGCATAATGTCTCCCCATCCTGGACAACATGCTATAACAATGTCACTTATCCTCTGCCCTATGCTATAACAATGTCCACCTTCCTGGGCCCTTTCCTGGCATAATGTCCAAAGTTGTGGGCACCTTCTTGACATAACATCCCACATCCTGGGTCCCTTCCTGGTATAATTTTTCCCATATTGGAACCCTTTCAGTAATAATGACTGCCCCATCCGGGACAAATAGCTATAACAATATCCTACAACCTGAGCCCCTTCCTGACATAACATCACACATCCCGAGTACCTTCCTGGTGTAATATCCCCATCCTGGGCTCCTTCCTGGCATAATTCCACCTCCATCCTGGACAACATGCTATAACAATGTCCCACATCATGGGCCCTTCCCTGGAATAATGTCCCACATCCTGGGCCCCTTCCAGGTATAATGTCCCCCATCCTGGGCTCCTTCCTGGCATAATTCCACCCCCATCCTGGACAACATGCTATAACAATGTCCAACATCATGGGCCCTTCCAGGTATAATGTCCCACATCCTTGGTCTCTTTATGGTATAATGTCCCCTATCCTATGCTCCTTTCTGGCATAACGCCACCCCCATCCTGGACAACATACTATAACAATGTCTCACATCCTGAGCCCCTTCCTGACATAACATCCCGTATCCTGGGCCCCTTCCTGGCATAATGTACCACATCCTGGGCCCCTTACTGTTAAAATGTCGCACATCCTTTGCCCCTTCGTAGCATAATGTCCCACATCCTGGGCCCCTTCCTGGTATAATGTCCCATCCTGGTATAATATCCCCATCCTGGGCCCCTTTCCTTCACCAACACATTTTAAAAATAAACAATTATTTTTACTTTTCCATGCTCCCTCAACGTGCGTCGTCATCCTCTACAGTCGGCGCAAAAGCTGGCCGCTGACTTCGGTGTGCTACCACAGATAGCGCATGAAGTCACTGTCATGTCCCACCTGTCATGGGCAAGCTGGCATCTGATGAAAGCCTCTGATTGACAGGCAACATTTATGGTATTGAAGGAAGCCGGCAGGTAACTGCGCAACAATATATTTCAGCTGAATGTGCGGTGGAGGAAAATTATAACTAATAAAATGACTGTTTTATGCTGAAAGACATAAATCACATTACAGATTTATTGCAGTATATGATATGAGGGATCAAAATCATTGACACATAAACGTATGAAAAAAAAGTTTTGAAAAATAGGAAGAAAAAAACTGAAAACTAAAAAAAGTGGAAAAAAATCCATAATGATTGTCACATTTGTTAATGTGTCAAACTCAAAAAAACCATTGTGTTATACATCCAAACAGGGAACGCAATAAAAACAAACAAAAAACTCTCCAAAAATGGTAGCAATGAAAATGTCAACTCTCACGCAACTCTGTGGATGGAAAAAAAAAAAAGGCTCTTAGAATATGATGTAAAAATTAATTTGTAAATAAAAAATAACCTGCATTAAAAAAAATGTCAATTTGGTATAAAAAAAAAACTGACTGTAAAAAAGGCATAAAAAACAATAGAAAAATCTACAGAATTTCCATAATTTCTTATTCGCTCCATCAAAAATAAAATAAAATAAATAAAAGGTTTTTTTAAAAAAACACATTCTATATATTCCGAAATGGAAGCTTTAAAAAAATAAAACTCTTCATGCAAAAATAACAATTTGTCCTTTGGCTGCAGTGCACACACAAAAAAATGGCTTCAAGGCCCAACATAATACATCGAAGCACTTTTATTACTTATTCAATCACTGTTTTATATTTTTTTTCCCATAACGCAAAAAAATAAAATATTGAGATTCACATGGATCCAATTTTATTTTTAATATTTTTACAGTTATTATTTGCTTATGAGATGTCTAATTTTTCATAAAAAAAATAATAAAATAAAAACAGTTTTTTCAATTATTTTCAGCACCTGTTTTGGTAATGACTGTGATATTTGTTATTTTAATGTATGTGTGCATTTCACCTTCAGAATTACATTTTCACATGTGAGTAATGAACAGACTAGCCCAGGGAGGCTCCGCTCCGCAAACTACATCTGTTAATCTGTACGGCGCTGTCTGCGAGCCGTGTTACACGGGACAAGTCATGCATCAGTTCCATGTGATGCCGAGTTTGCAATATCTGTACGTATTGTAGCATGGATAGATGAAGGGGAAAAAAAATTGTATTTATTTGGAAAAGACAGATGTGCTCGATGTCTAACAAGATGTTCGAGCGTTTGGGCAACGCATTAATCCCATGAACTTCCTAATTAAAAAGCAGGACGGGAATGTATGAAGCGTGATGGAGGAAGAGATGTATCGCCTGCTCACTATACTCTTCAGTCTACCGATAGTTTGTGCTGACACTGATGCTCCCTGAAACTGCAGAACAGCTTGAATTTCTTTGGAACTTGATTGGGGCTTATCCACCATCCGGACTATCCTGCGTTGCAACCTTTCATCAATTTTTCTCTGCCGTCCATGTCCAGGGAGATTGGCTACAGTGCCATGGGTTGTAACCTTCTTGATTATGGGCAAAGGAACATCAAGATCTCTGGAGATGGATTCGTAACCTTGAGAGTGTTAATTTTGGTCAAGAATTTTTGATTCTCAAGTCCTCAGACAGTTCTCATCTCCCCTTTCTGTTCTCCATGCATACCGTGGCGCACACACAGACACACAATGCAAAGATTGAGACAACTTTTCCCCTTTTTATCTGGTTTCAGGTGTGATTTTTATATTGCCCACACCTGTTACTTACCACCGGTGAGTTGGAACGAATCTATTTAGTTTTGACCATCCGCCGTCTTGTTGTGGTTTCTGGCTGCTGGTCTTTTTCCCCTGGTGCTGGGTTTGTCTAAGGTCAGGTGATTGTATCACCCTTTATTACCCAGCACCTACCTCCCAGTCCTTGCTGGACAACAGTGTTAATCCACTACAGTTCTGGCTAGGTGCTTTGATAGCTTTCTGTGTTTGATATTGTGCAGTTCTGGGATATCTAGTTCTGCCTGCTTTGTTTTTTGGTTTTCCGTTCGTTTCTGCAGCTTCCTCTATTTTCCTACTAGGAGGTTACCTGTTTTTGTTCCCAGTCTCTAGATATTTCAGGGATACCCTTACCCCTACCTTTAGGTCTTCGTTTGAGTTTAGCCTATGAAACATCGGTGGGTCTATTCACAAGGAATAGGTTGTCCACTCCATCGTAGGGCTTCAGCCTACAGTAGTCCTAGTACAGGGTCAGCTTCTCCCCCTTTTGCCCTAATCCTGAGTTGCAGATCCATAACACAAGCATCACATGCTTGAAGCAAAGTTCTTTACCCACAATTTTGGAAAGGTGCCAAAAATTTTGTCCTGCCCCTTATTTGTGGTTTTGTGTGAAGTTGTGTCCAATTTGCCTTTTTTTTCTCTGCTGTGCCGATACACACAAATCAAATAAACATGTGTATAACAAAACATTTGTAATTGTAATAATTTTCTGGGAGAAATCCTTCATTTTCTGGAACAATTTCAAGGGTGCTAACACTTTCAGCTAGGAATGTATTTGTTTCTGTCTGTATGATATACAGTATAACTGTGTGTTTGTCCATTTTTATAGAGAACTGTGCAGAAGTTTTAGACAGGTGAAAAATATAACGTTAGCCAATCAGGGCTGTCGGTGCAACCATAGGCACACCCATTTGATAAAGGGAATGGTAACACCCAGTTGTCAATTTATGCAAAAATTCCTAATAGGTATAACAGAGGAACTGCACAGCACAAAACTTAAGAAAACATGACCCGGAGAACACAAGTAATAACGGACACAGACATGTGGCTTGAAGAGAGATTGGCATGGATTGAAATGCAAATATTGTTCAAAAATTGTGGCTGTTTTTTTCCTGCAAACAAAAGGTGGTGTGAACGTAGACGAGTCAATCTAAAGATGCACGTAATAATTAGGGACTTGATCACAGTATGCCGTTTTGGATCCAAAGCAAGAAGCGGATCCGTTGGGTAGAAGTAGAGGTCCTTCTTTTATTTCTTCCACTCGATTAGTATCCACTCCTGCTTTTGGCTTGAAAAACTGCATGAAAAATAAACTGCATGTGTGACTTCAGCTTGAGCGCTTTCCTTTTTTTCCAGTCTGTATTTGCATGTGCATGGGGAAGTTTTGCCGAATGCTTCTGTTCCGAGTATATTTCAGCTCTCTTTAGCATCATTCTTCCTTCTATGCTCTGTCACCCTGCTGGCAGAGTTGACGGCAAAGTGAGCGGACACAGTTGGAGGTATTCCTGAGACTGCTGCCTGCCAAGGCGGTGTATTAATCAGCAGTGAGCCCAGTACCTCTGGGTGAGCGACTGCAGGCGCCACATTAACATCAATCCCTTTCAATTCTCTCATCTTAACGCTAAGCAATGCTCATCAGAGCAAGACCGGGAGATTTAGCTGACGGAATTATGGACAACAAATATTTGTCTTCCTCCCCGACCACCTTTTCCTTTCCTTTTTAATTACCGGATCTCAGTTGTGCAGGATTTAATGGTGCAAGGAATGAACATTTATTGCTGATGACATCCGTGCCCCCTTTTGTAAACCGAGGAAATATGTTGATATTCCCTGCAGCTGCAAGAATGGAAAGGATGGAAAGGATAACCCTGGCAAGAAGGATACCAGACTGACTATCTGTCAATGCATTAAATCCGCTAACATATGCCAATATCTGGTTTTATATTGTACCCTAGCAATGGCCCCCAGCTTGGTGTACTCTTCTGGAGGCAGTTACCCCAACTAACCCTTAAAAGAATTATTTAACCTTCTGGGTAAAATTGAAAGTGCTTGTAAAAATAAGTAACTTTACAATCTACCTCCTATTAAAAATCTTCTCTGTTCTCAAGAACTGAGAGATTAAAAAATATATAGTTTACTGCTCATCGCTTAGTGTACCGGCCACTGCTGCTTTTTATCAGCACTCTCATGTATCCTAGGCAAAGAGTGCAGCGCTTACAAGCTTTTTGGTATAGAACTTGTAAGCGCTGCTCTGAAGGTGGCTGTACCCTCAGATCTGGCTGGTTTGACTCCCTTTGCCCCTCCAATTCTATAGAGGCAAAGCTCTGTCTGTTTGCAGCATCAGAGAGCACGTAGGCGGAACTATCGGCACAGCCGTGCCTCTGGTTTGAACTGTCAATCATCAGGCGGGCATCGCCACCCAGTATTGCAGGGAGACGGGGAAGGGATGCACTCCTGAAAACACATCATGAGACAACCTCTTTAAAGGGGTAGTCTGAAACTAACACTGATTTAATCCTAAATGTCCATTTAATGTATAAATCTAATGGCTTTTCTAGTTTAACAGCAAATTCCTTATTGTTATCTCTCTACTGTAACGGCTTTATTTTTTAACAACTGTTTTTATCACATTTTTTTTTAAAAATCCCCAGTGCATAATGTGGATAATCCAGGGCAGAAGCTGTGGTCACAGCAGTCTCTGTTCCCACCCTAAAACTATGCGTCATCAGTGATGTTTATTTCAGGGGCCGAGATAGTCCCCACTGTACTGAATGTGAGTCGGTTGTCAATTACAAATGTGATGTTGGTTTCGGGGACAGGGCTGCTCTCTGCTTTTCTTGCTCACTAGATTAACTCTTTACAATGCGCACTGACAGTGCGCTCTGTTACCGACTCACCTCTTCTCATCAAAGCCAAAGAAGGAGCGCACTGTCACTGTGCATTAAAAAGAATATTGCACAATGACAAGGTCCTACTGAGCATACATCAGAATTGACAACCAATGCATGTTCAGTAGAGCAGAGACTAGCCCAGACAATGAAATGGACGTCATTGATGATGGCAGAGTCTGTGGCAGTGACCGCAGCCTCTGCCTCCTGATAACATCTCGATTCAATATCCCAACATGCGCCGGAGGTTCTCAAACAAAATGTCATCAAAAAGGAACTTGGTAAAAAATTAAATAAATAAATAAATAAAGCAGTTGATAGATTAAAGAAATAACAGCACAAAATTTGTAATTAAAGTGTATTAGAAAAGCAATTAGACTATTAAAGTTGTGAAGTCTGCAAAAGTTCTGAAAAACTGTCTTATGGTTAGTAAATAGAGCAACTTGACCTAGGGATACATAAAAACAAAAAATCTTTGAAAATTCCTTTTGAATAATGTTTATTTAACTGCTGCAATTATAGGGGCAAATCAGAAGGTCTCCAAGTTAATACTTTCAACAATCAGTGACATATCAACGAGCTGCAATGAAATCTCACCACATGTAATCTACAGCCGCTATTAACGAGAGTCACTTTTTAGTTAATTAACATTATTCAACTGATGGCTCATTAATAAGGCAATAATTCAAGCTTCTGACTGGCAATTATTCAGCCTGTAACAGCAGGGTCCGTAACAAAAACGAATGCCGCGTCTTCCAAAATAATCTTTATTCTAAGGGCTATTCACTCTTTTAAAGCTCATTTTCAATATATGTATTCTGGATAGGTCTAAAAGTTTCTGCAGATTAATTTATTATCGCGGCATCAAAATGAAATCACTTTTTCTAAAACAGATCTCCAACCCCCCCAAATATACATAGATACAATTGATAAAATTCTGCCTGTGTGGAGCTACCACTAGAGGGAGCAGAGGAGCTGACTGCATACTGATATTAAAATATTGTGTAATGAAGTCGCTAAAATAGAAGTTGTTTATGCAGGCGATCGGAAGCTGAGACAGATATTTTAAGAAGTTAATTAGCAAGTAAATTAGGACCTAAAAATGACATTGCTTTGAAAGACAAAGATCTATCTTAAATAGTCACTATCATTTAAGGAATTTTTCATGAATTGATAGCAAAAGTAAATATAAGAATCTTTTTAACCCCGTATCGACCAGACGTATTTTTTGGTTTTGCATTTTCATTTTGTGCTCCCCTTCTTCCTAGAGCCGTAATGTTTTCATTTTTTGGTCATTGCATTTTAATGCAATGTCGCAGCGACCAAAAAAAACGTAATTCTGGCATTTTGACATTTTTCTCGCTACGCCGTTTAAAGATCAGGTTAATCCTTTTTTTTATTGATACATTGTGCGATTCTGAATGCGGCGATACCAAATATGTGTATGTTTGATTTTTTTTAATTGTTTTATTTTCAATGGTGTGAAAGGGGGGTGATTTAATCTTTTATATTTTTGTATTTTTTGTATTTTTAAAACATTTTTTTTACCTTTGGCATGCTTCAATGGAGACTAGAAGCTGCCACAACCCGATTGGCTCTGCTACATACAGACGATGATCAGATCACCTGTATGTAGCAGAATTACTCACTTGTTATGAGCGCCGACCACTGGGCGGCGCTCATAGCAATCCAGCAGTGACAACTATAGAGGTCTCCAGGAGACCTCTGGTTGTCAAGCCGACCCATCGGTGACTCGCGATCACGTGACGGGGTCACCGGTGGGCGGGATTTCAGACTCGATTTCCGGAAGCGCATGTTAAATGCCGCTGTCAGCGTTTGACAGCGGCATTTAACGGGTTAATAGCCGTGGGTGGATCACGATTCCACACCGGGCTGTTCCGAGCACATGTCATCTGTTCAAAACAGCAACATGTGCTGGGAAAAGGATCACCGCCGGAGCCCACATCAAAGGGAGGGTGTCCGACATTGGCGTACTATTTCTCCCGATGTCGGAAAGGGGTTAAAGATAACCTTATAGATGATGGATGCTGCATGATTTCAGCCCCATATGTTTAAATCTGAAATGCTGCGAGGATTCAGAGAAAAAACATAGTTAAAAGCCACTGTGGACTGAGCTGCACAAGAGATTAGTCAGGCAGGAGGAGGTCCCTGGGAGCTTCTCCCCGCCCTCTCCATTTGAGTGACAGGACTCTCCCTATACATGCACAGAGGGAAAGACCTGTCACTCCAAGGCAGCGAGTGGAGAGAAGCCCTCGGAGACCTAACTGTCTGACTAGTCTCCAGTGTAGCTTGGTCCCGGCCAGTCTTCAAATTGTGTGTTTCAGAGTTAAAGGAGGTCTGTCACAGAATGCTGAGCTGCTCATATCCCCGCCCACAACACTGATTAGCAGATTCCTGTGCACACTATGCATTGTCAGCAAGCTCCCAATCAGTGGTGGGGGCAGGGTGACACAAATTAGCTGGACTGGCTTGCACATGGGACCTAGTCCTAATCTCCTTTTGATAAAACTGATTGTATTGAAAATACAGCACACAGCACATTGCTGGAATCAGGATCTTTGCCCGTGTCATGCCTCTATCAGATTAAGTAGCAAAAACCTGCTGACAGATTCCCTTTAAACATACCCGGCTGACATTGTGTAGCCGAGGTCTCATAAATGCTGCCTGTGCATTGGTCAATATGTTTCAGCTGCTAGGTTCCCTTTAATTTATCCCATCAGAAAAATGATTTTTTTTCTTACCTCCCCCGCCTTCTGAACTCTGTAGCCTCACTAAAAGATTAATTTACAGCTATCTGTTAGGGAAAGAGAAAGAAAAGCAGACTGAAAAAGAGACAGCGTTGCACATTGTTACTTTCCGGTGTTTGATCTAATCTCAGAGATGGATTCACAGCTGCACTGCTCAGTACTGCTGTATAATGTCTTCCATGCTGCTTCTTCTGAACATCTTCTACATATAGACTGGGGAGCAGGAATTTCTCCTGTCTGTGTGCTGTGAATGGGAGACATCATAGCAGCTCCTCTCCACCCACTAGCTCAAGGACAACTGAAAATCAGAGATAGAGCCTGCCAGAGAGGGAAACTGGTGAAAAATGCAGGCTACAAGTCATATAATGGCTAGAAATACTGTTATTCCTCATGTATGCAGTGAAGAAGAGAAATGGAACTGTAATGTCACCTATTGCAAGTAGCAATCTTAAAAGTCAATATTGACTCTTTCTTGACTTAGGATGAGATTCAAAACCAAAAATTTCATTTGCAGAGATGTGTTTTAGGGCATTTTCCCCAATAGGTATCTAATGGATAACTTTTCTGCTTGTGGAGAGTGATATATAAGGAGGCTTGTAAGTCCTGCAATGCTCCTCTGGGAAATTAAAATATGCAAATTGCCCATTCAGAGAGGAAGAGGACCGAAACTCTAGTGCCACCTATTGGAAGTAGGAACCCTAAGGCTATGTTTCCACGTTCTGGATTACATCAGGATTTGCTGCCGATTGGACGCTGTGTACAGTCGCAGCGTTCAATCCGCAGCGTCCAGATGTTACAGCATAGTGGAGGGGATTTTATGAAATCCGGTCTCCACTATGCGTGCAGGGACGCGGGTGACACACCCTAAATTACGGATATGCGGCGCTTCTTTACAGACTGTAGCATGTCTATTTATCTTGTGGAGTCTATGGATAGAATGCGGTAATTCCGCATGCATTCAATGAACACATGCGGAATCACCGTGCGGACAACAGGGGGCGGCGCTTTGGGCGGAGGGGGTTTCCGCAGCATCCAAAGCGCTGCCAGTACGCAGCGTGAAGACGTCCCCTAAGAGTCAATATCAACCCTTTCAAGATTCAAGCTTGGCTTTTACTCTTAGTCATGTGACAAGGCTCATTAAAGGGTTGATATCGACTTTTAGGATTGCTACTTTCTATAGGTGGTGCTGAAGATCAAGTCATCTTCCTCCCTGAAGGGTCAATTTGCATATTCCCCAATAAGTGGCCATGCAGTTTCTATCCTGTTCCTCTCTGAAGAAGATATTTACTTATTTAAATTCCAAGAGGATCATTGCATGGCCTATAAGTCTCTTACATTCTCCACAAATGGAAACATTGCCCTGGTTCCTCATGACAACTTATTCTGAAACGTTGCATGTAACTACGGGTATGCACTAAATACTTCTCTTTGTGTACAGTAAGCAGTAAATTTACGGCTAGAATTTGTCATCATTGCCTAATAAATACTCGTTATCATTTTGAAGCTGATGGAGTTTGGTAAATTCGTGCTCACATTTATATTCTGTCAGCGTGATTTAAAGATCCACAATATTAAGGCGAAGATTGTATCGCTTGACAAGTTATAAACACAATATAAATAATACAATGTCTACACGCCGGGTATTGTTTGTATTATCATCCCACGGTAAAATGATGATTAGATTTTATCGGAAACGCAATATTAAAAGACATTCCATATATATTTTCTCTAGGCTAGGGTTACAGGTATTTATCTGCAATATTTTAGGAGGCTCTTTTGTTTTTCTTGCAGAGTAGTGTTACTGGGAGACTTGATTTAATATATTTCATCCTATTAGGTTTATTATTTACACCTTGTTCGCTTCTAGCATGACAGAAGGCATTGATTTTTCTAATAATATTAATATTACGACTCTTGGCTTTGTATTATTTTAGATGATATCTTCCTTTGGCTGTAAATCTGCTCTGCAATTACTTTACATGTTTGCATTTGTAGCTGCTGTAGTGGAAATGTAGCATTATACGGTAGCCCCAGGGGCGTAACTACATTAGGTGCAGGGGATGCAACTGCACTAGGGTCCTGGAGCACAAGGTACCAAAATTAGGTACAGCTGTAGTGACCAGAAAAACCATTACTAATGTATGTTAGATGTCATATGGTAAGTGTGTTCTCTATTCCTTTCATGATTACACTTGTGACATCGACTCCCCGTCTTGCCTTGGAAGGAGGTAAATTATTTAATACTATGCTGCCCTCTCCTGCCTTGTTTTGGTATTACAACTTGAAGTACTATGCTGGCCTCTTCTGCTTTAGTTTGGCATTGCAACTTGTTTTTCTGATTGGAAAACAAGTGGCAGTAGGAGGTGGGGCGTGTGGGACTGAAACTGTCAAGTTACGGGCAGTTCTGCTGGTGAGAGGAGGTAGAAAATTGGGGCTCCTTGATTGGGAGTACAAGGAGCACCCTATTCGGAGTGTCCAGCGTTTACAGCAGCCGAGTGCTGAGACAAAAGAAGAAGCTGCAGAACTGCGCAGCAGATTTCCTGGATATTCCTATCCGATTAAGGTCGGCTGATCCTCCCCCTTCCCGCAGTACAGTTAGTCAAATGGAAATTTACCACGATCCTACCAAGGCCGGGACCGAGAAAAGGCTTTGACCGTCGCAATGTGTAAGAAACATTGTATCTGTTACCCATGACTGTTGTGTTGAAAAATATAAGAATTGTTACAAGTCTTCGGTAAAGTTCATCTTTCAAGTTTGCACGGGACCCACGGTGTATGTTTTTTTTGTCCACGGCCTCATACCTTGCGGGCATCAACATAACTCTCAGTCTCATATATCCATCATCTCCCCTTCATAATTGGCATCTCACCTTGGGATTGTTAGAGCCATCAGAGTCACCGTGACTGAGCCATCCTCCAAGATACTAGGCCCTGCATCTCACAAAGCGGTGCGTCACAGCCGCGTCGAGGCAGAGGCGTGATGTATAACTTGTCTACTTTATGATGAGCTGTAGTGTTCCTGACTGGAGTAAGATTTGTAGCAGGTCCCACGGAGGCACATGCCACGTGTCAGATACACCTGATTCGTTAAGAATCGGAAGCCTTTAACGTCACACACCCCTTCATCAAGATTGGCGTGAAGAAGATCTCCGGTCTTGATGAATCAGGGCTCATATGTTCTATGATGGAATTGAAGACCTATCACATGCTCAAAAAATTGAATTAAATACCTTGTAAAAATCCATGAGTTCCCCTAATCCTGCTGCTATTTTCTGTTATGTTTTGTGTTGCTCCATTGCGAAATTATTCATATCTGTTGCTTTTATGGCACAATATGTGAAATCTCTGCTTGCAGTTCAACTGGTCATTTCTTCAGTTCTTTCTTTAGGATCATGTGCCTACACTCATATCTCCCAGATGCTGCCAATCACCACTCAGCAGTTAATCTATTAGTCTCAGATGTTGCCAAGCTGTAGTTGTCAGTGTCTGAGAGGACTGGATGTAAGAGGATGACCTTAGGGAAGACTCAAATGCCCAGTTGAACTAAAAGCAGAGATTTCACATGCTGCACTCCAAAAGAAACAAATACAAATATCTCTACAATGGAGTGATGCAGCAAAAAACAGAAAAAGAGCAGCAGAATCAAGGGAGCTCATGGATTATTACATGGTATTTAGTTAATTTTTTTTGTAAGAGACAGGTCTTTAACAAGGTAAATAACAAAGAGCTATCCTCCTAGGACAACCAGGGATATAAAATCAATAAACTGAAACTAAACTCCAACTATTCTATTTTTTTCACAGTTTTATGGCGCATATTATAAAAATTGATCAGCAACAATAGTCCATTTAAAGTGTAAATCTTGGGTTTCTAGAACAGCACTTCAACACATGAGCTCAACAACCACTGCCTGAGAATAAGCAAATCTTAAGGAGATAGAAGTGTGCACATATGTTCAAAAAGTAATACATCTTTATTAAATAGAAATGAAATGCCAAGGTAATATTCACTAAAAAGGTGCCTCACAATGGTGACACAGCAATCAGTCGGAGGAAGTATGCAGTAGTATAGAGAATCAAAGTGGAAACGGTATCAGACAAAAATTACAACGGATAATCCAGACAAACTTATATAAATCACTGTGCTGCAAAAGATAGTGTTATGGCAGGCTAAAGTGGCTAACTAAAAAAGAAAATACTACCTTTAAAAGATGTTAGCAGCCGCAATAAGGTCTAGCACAGCATCCTTCCACCCCGACGCGCGTTTTGCCCACCTTCTTCAAGGGGTATGTCATTACTATTAGTTTAGATCCTTATTCCCAGATTCAAGCCGGGACTATCATTTACAATGCAGATGAATGATACAATTGTCCAAAACTGGTCTGATTAATCTTTTTTATTTCCAACCCCTTTGAAAAATATTTTCAAATAATTTCTTATTGCATGCACAAATAATAAGGCCACCTAGAAATCCAATTGTCTAGTAACCATTTTAATCAATATCAATCCAAGAGCTCAAAATCCTACCAGCAAACCTAACTAATCTTAAAAAGCATTCCTCTCAATGCCAAGTGTGTTTTTTTTGCTCTTTCCGTTGTTCTACGGCACGCTGTTACATTAGCTATCTCTTATGAGAGCTGCTGCAAGTCTTTATGCATCATAGTCTACAAGAGTAGCTGGTTGATTAGGGATTTTAGCTTAAACCCTCGTGAGGGCTATAAACTCCTGTCCGGAATGTTTACTGTTCTCATAATCTCCAAAAACCACATCGGGAGAAAGTTGTGAAATCGTCCTCGGAAAAAATTCCCTTCTATATCCCCCATTGGGTTGCTCCAGCCCTGCAGACTCGTCACATACACTTCTTGTCACACACCAGAGTTTAAATTCATTTCATTTTTGCCCAAGGCTAGTCAGGTTTGCTTGTTTTGCTGTGTATACTCCCATTCTCCAAGTTCCCAACTGTACTCTTAATAAGAAGCAAGGTGTTGCATTGAAATTCTACCGTGCCGCAGGCAAGGTAAGACCCCCTCAGCTAGAAGAAATGATTTATCTATCCGGTCTATTTTAATTAGGGCCCCTGTCACATTCATCATGCATTCTTCTTCATCAAGCTTTGTAATAAAATTGTTTCTACAATCAATACATTACTATATTGATTGGGTGGAGGCACACGATTTAACACGAGCGTCATATGGTACCAAGAGAAATAGTAGATTTCATCAATTGTGCTTCGTTTTGATAGATGGTAAGGACTGGTTACAAAAAAAATCAAATATGTCACGGACTTTTAATTGTTTCAGGTTCATTGATACCTTCATTTTTATGGATGAACTGCAGCAGTGCTTGAATGTTTAACAACTGAGAAAATACATTACTCGCAAGTCCAATGCTGGACTCCCCACCGGTCTTTGTTGAAATGGCATCACCTCGAAATCTTGAACTGTAGCCACTGCAGCCTACCCCTAGGAAACTAAATTTGAACTGGTTGTCATTGTCAACCCATTTTTAGATTACCAAGTGCCCAAATTGTCTTTAAAAATAATAAAAAGCCCATATTAACTTTTCCATTATGCCCCGTTGCCACTCAGTTCTGCTGCCTGGGTCCCCTGCCGGTCTCTTTCTCTTCGGTCATTGTTTGTCTTCCGTTCTTGAAGAGAAGAAAAGAAGCTTTGAGGTGGATCAAAGTGGTAGATCAAAGAATCCAGAGCTCTCAGCAAGTGTTTGCTAAAATTGCTGCAGAGGTGACTAGTGATTAGAGTTGAGAGAATTTTTCAAAATTCGGTTCTGATTACGATCGACGGTGAAAATTGTTTTTGCAATATTCGCCGAACGTCATTTGAGTCAGTGGAAGTAGAAACGTCCGAATATGTTCGGAACCTGTCATCAAACTTAAATTTGGCAAGAATAGGGGCAAAAATAATGATTTTTTTCCCCCACTCATTAGTATGGGTGAAATCTGCAGAGAAAAACTGAAAGAATTGATAGGCTGCAGATTTAAATCTGTTGCGAATCTGCTTGGAAAAAAATAAGCAATGTGTGCATGAGACTTCATCAATGGTATTCACTTGGCTGAGACTAGGAAATTCTTCAGGTTTTGAGACAAAACTGGACAGAAAAAATTGCAAGAAAGCGCAACAACTGCAACGTGTGAACAGGCTCAAATGGTAGATTCACACATTGAAGATTTGGTGCAGGAATTTCTGCACTGTTTCTGAAACTCTTGGCAGGAAAAACGTTGCATAAAATAGGCGCATTTATGACACATTTTTTCCCCCTTTTTGGGTGTTTTGGTTGCAGATTTTTCCCCAATCAGTATGGGCGAAATCTTCAGCAAAAAACGCTGAAAGAATTGACATTATGCAGATTTAAATCTGCAACTTGTGCATGAGACTTCAGGTTTCTTATTCACTTTGCCGGCATTAGGAAACACTTTTTTGCTTTTGTGTCAAATGTGCACTGAAAAAAACGCAGCAAAAATGCAACGTGTAGGCCAACTAATGATAAAGCTGACTACAGTATACACAAATGAAAAGTGTTTGACAATTCTAGTATCTTTCCCTGAATGTTCACGTCTTATTTCAATGAATAGAGGGAAGAAGTTTTTATCTTCTCGAACGGGTAAAATTACGAGTTGGAAAGTTTGATACTGGTCCTGTGGTATTCGCAGGTACATGGGATGTAGTGACGAGTCAGAGACAGAGCAAGCTTAAACTGAACCTTTATATAGGGGTTGTAGGACTAACTAGTAAGCTGACAGTAATTCTCCTCGCAGGGAAAGTAAACAACAATACACAATTAACTGAACAAACGGCTATTAGGCAGGTGCCAACGACTCTAGGGCCACGATAGGGCCGTCTGAAGGTCCTAGAGCTAAAATTAACAGTTAACGAAGTGTTACATATCCTTCTCTGACGTCCTGTAGAGCTGTTGTCCAGAAGGTGTCCGTTCGGCGTCTCAGCCGCTGGGCCCAGCCGACAAGGAGCTGTCGTAGACTTCGGGCATTCTTACACCCTGGTGCAGCTGGGGTGCAACAGGCCCTGGAGAAGTTCCCTGGCATTGAGATCGCCCCTCTCGGCGGCTAGATGGATGGTGGCAGCTGCGGATCCTGTCGTACAGGCCACAGCCGCAGGCTGGAGCGGGACAGTAGCGGCCATGGATGGCAGCGTACAAGCTGCTGCCGCAGGCTGGGACGGGGCAGTGGCAGCCTCGGGTGGCAGTTCACAGGCAGCAGCCGCGGGCTGGAGTGGGGCAGTGGCGGCCGCGGATGGCAGTGTTCTACTGCCTCTTTGCTCCGCTCTGGATCATCCTCTCCCTGAGTCACGTGAGTCCCTGTACTTCCTCACGCGTGGCTGCTGGCTCTGTCTTGCTCTGCAACCCCGTCAGGTTTCTCCTTGCCTCTCGTCTGTCTCTGCGTCAAGTGCCCCCTGCTGGTCTCGTATCCTCCTCTTATAGTCGCCTCGCCTCGTACCTTCCAGAACAGTCGTTGGATCGTCCTGCAGTTTCTTCCCCCAGGAACCTTCTCGCTAGGAACTTAAGTGACAGCCCCCTTGGTTCCGGCCAGGCCACACAGCGGGGCCTCTCTCTCCTACACTCCAAACATGTCAGATTGTTGGATTCAGCCAACTTTTGTCTAATGTGCATGGGAGTCTAACATCTCAATCCACCGCGAGCTCTACGATGTCCTTCAATGGAAGCAAGTCTACAAAAGTCCCTGCTGTTCACACGTTCTCTACAACATGGCTCTAACTGAGATAAAGGATGGCTTGAGAAGAATGAACACCTCAATTCAGATATACAAGTTCTCCAGGAAATAAGGTATTCATTGCCTACAGGAGCGGAGGGCGCCCCTCACCCTACAGCACTCGCTCGTTATCTGTTCACTTGATTAGCTGCATTAATGAAGCCAACTGACAATCGTTTTCCGCCATCCTGCCAGCGTCACATTCATGCTTGGTTCATTGTCAAATCTACAGCTCCGGCAATCTCCTCTACGTAAGGGATTCTTCCATTTCCACTTGGGTTATTAAAAAAATGTTTTTTCAAAATAATTAAAATTCTTCACAACATGTGAAGGGTTAATAATACAGTTGAGTGATAGATTTATGAGGATATTGGATGTATACTGAATAATATACTGTCCGAGGGTGACTAATAGGACCAACCTGTTCATTTCAGCCCAGATAATAATGCCAAAAGAAGAGCGGATCAGTCATCGAACGATTCAAGTCAAATTTCCTGAAATTCATGCAAGTTAGAATATTTTGCACACAGATTCGCAGTTTGAAAAAAAAACAAATAGCCCAGCACCATTTCCCACACTGCTGAAGCATCAGAGAGTGCCTAATGTCATTTTGCATTGCTCCATTGGCTTCCCTATAATCCCCTGCAGCTGTGACACCTTGTACAGTGGTGGTCAGTACCGGGCCATCACAGGTCAGCGGTTCGCAGCTAAGCACAGTTTGTACAGTGGTCCATCTACAGAGTCAGTGGATAAGTCTGTCTCTTCTTTAGAGTGTAAGCTCTTATGATCAGTGGGGTCCTCTCCCTCTCTCCTGTAGAGTGTAAGCTCTTATGGTCAGCAGGGTCCTCTCTCTCTCCTGTAGAGTGTAAGCTCTTATGGTCAGTGGGGTCCTCTCTCTCCTGTAGAGTGTAAGCTCTTATGGTCAGCAGGGTCCTCTCTCTCTCCTGTAGAGTGTAATCTCTTATGGTCAGTGGGTCCTCTCTCTCTCCTGTAGAGTGTAAGCTCTTATGGTCAGTGGGGTCCTCTCTCTCTCCTGTAGAGTGTAAGCTCTTATGGTCAGTGGGGTCCTCTCTCTCTCCTGTAGAGTGTAAGCTCTTATGGTCAGCAGGGTCCTCTCTCTCTCCTGTAGAGTGTAAGCTCCTATGGTCAGTGGGGTCCTCTCTCTCCTGTAGAGTGTAAGCTCTTATGGTCAGTGGGGTCCTCTCTCTCCTGTAGAGTGTAATCTCTTATGGTCAGTGGGGTCCTCTCTCTCTCCTGTAGAGTGTAAGCTCTTATGGTCAGTGGGGTCCTCTCTCTACTATAGAGTGTAAGCTCTTATGGTCAGTGGGGTCCTCTGTCTCCTGTAGAGTGTAAGCTCTTATGGTCAGTGGGGTCCTCTGTCTCCTGTAGAGTGTAAGCTCTTATGGTCAGTGGGTCCTCTCTCTACTATAGAGTGTAAGCTCTTATGGTCAGTGGGGTCCTCTGTCTCCTGTAGAGTGTAAGCTCTTATGGTCAGTGGGGTCCTCTGTCTCCTGTAGAGTGTAAGCTCTTATGGTCAGCAGGTTCCTCGCTATCCTGTATAGTGTAAGCTCTTATGGTCAGTGGGGTCCTCTCTCTCTCTCCTGTAGAGTGTAAGCTCTTATAGTCAGTGGGGTCCTCTCTCTCCTGTAGAGTGTAATCTCTTATGGTCAGTGGGTCCTCTCTCTCTCTCCTGTAGAGTGTAAGCTCTTAAGGTCAGTGGGGTCCTCTCTCCCCTGTAGAGTGTAAGCTCTTATGGTCAGCAGGGTCCTCTCTCTCCTGTATAGTGTAAGCTCTTATGGTCAGTGGGGTCCTCTCTCTCCTGTAGAGTGTAAGCTCTTATGGTCAGTGGGGTCTTCTCTCTCCTGTAGAGTGTAAGCTCTTATGATCAATGAAGTTCTCTCTCTCTACTGTAGAGTGTAAGCTCTTATGGTCAGTGGGGTCCTCTCCTGTAGAGTGTAAGCTCTTATGGTCAGTGGGGTCCTCTCTCTCCTGTAGAGTGTAAGCTCTTATGGTCAGTGGGGTCCTCTCTCTCCTGTAGAGTGTAAGCTCTTATGGTCAGTGGGTCCTCTCTCTCTCCTGTAGAGTGTAAGCTCTTATGGTCAGTGGGGTCATCTCTCTCCTGTAGAGTGTAAGCTCTTATGGTCAGTGGGGTCCTCTCTCTACTATAGAGTGTAAGCTCTTATGGTCAGTGGGGTCCTCTCTCTACTATAGAGTGTAAGCTCTTATGGTCAGTGGGGTCCTCTCTCTACTATAGAGTGTAAGCTCTTATGGTCAGTGGGGTACTCTCTCTTTCCTGTAGAGTGTAAGCTCTTATGGTCAGTGGGGTCATCTCTCTCCTGTAGAGTGTAAGCTCTTATGGTCAGTGGGGTCCTCTCTCTACTATAGAGTGTAAGCTCTTATGGTCAGTGGGGTCCTCTGTCTCCTGTAGAGTGTAAGCTCTTATGGTCAGCAGGGTCCTCGCTATCCTGTATAGTGTAAGCTCTTATGGTCAGTGGGGTCCTCTCTGTCCTGTAGAGTGTAAGCTCTTATGGTCAGTGGAGTCCTCTCTCTCCTGTAGAGTGTAAGCTCTTATGGTCAATGGGGTCCTCTCTCTCCTGTAGAGTGTAAGCTCTTATGGTCAGTGGGGTCATCTCTCTCTCCTGTAGAGTGTAAGCTCTTATGGTCAGTGGGGTCCTCTCTCTCCTGTAGAGTGTAAGCTCTTATGGTCAGTGGGGTCCTCTCTCTCTCCTGTAGAGTGTAAGCTCTTATGGTCAGTGGGGTCCTCTCCTCTCCTGTAGGGTGTAAGCTCTTTATGGTCAGTGGGGTCCCTTCTCTCCTGTAGGTGTAAGCTCTTATGGTCAGTGGGGTCCTCTTCTCCTGTAAAAGTGTAAGCTTTTTTATGGTCAGTGGATCCTCTCTCCCCTCCTGTAAATTTGTAAGCTCTTATGGTCAGTGGGGTCCTTTCTTTCCCCTGTAGAGTGTAACCCTCTTTATGATCAGTGGGTCCTCTCTCCTGTAGAGTGTAAGCTCTTATGGTCAGCAGGGCCCTCTTCTCCTGTAGAGTGTAAGCTCTTATGGTCAGTGGGGTCTCTCTCTCCTGTAGAGTGCAAGCTCTTGTGGTCAGCGGGGGGTCCTCTCTCTCCTGTAGAGTGTAAGCTCTTATGGCAGTGAGGTCTCTCTCTTTTCTGTAGAGGGGTAAGCTCTTTATGGTCAGTGTGGTCCTCTCTCTCCTGTAGAGTGTAAGCTCTTATGGTCAGTGGGGTCCTCTCTCTCCGTAGAGTAAGCTCTTATGGTCAGTGGGGTCCTCTCTTCTCTTTGTCTCTCTCTCCTTCTCGCATCTCTTCTACCCCCTCGTGAATTTTGAACAATTTACAAGCTTTATAGTTTGAGATTTGTGCTAATTTATTCGCCTCAAATCGTTTTTTTTTTTAGGAAAATTATACAAAGTGACGAATTTCCCAAATTTTAAAAGATTGCCTTTTCTAATTAAATTGTCAATTACTCTATGCTAATTTTAAGGGTTTTATTATTGTTTTATTGTGGTTTTTTTCATATATTTGTGCTTTATTTATCATTTGTTTATTCCTCCCAAACAATCTATCATGTACTTTTTTCACTATCATTCATTCATTCTATTTGTCAATTTTGGTAATCAATATTATTTTTCTGGTCCAATCATTGATTTATTAATACATTCATTCACTTTTTCAAAACACGCAATCAAACATCAATCAATCCCATAAGTATTCAGTCTGTTTGTTTGTCCGTTTCTTCTCCAGCTTGTTTGCTCCTTCTCCCGGGCCCCTTAGGCAGTGATTGAGTAAGAAGTAGCTGCGAGTTCCCACGATTATTGTTTGATGTTAATGCTTTGTATGTGATATTGGTTTTAAAAAAGGGGGCAAATCGTGCCTTTAGAAAAAAACCAATTGGTGTTTTAAAAAGGTTTTTTTAGCGTTTTTTTCCAGGCCCGCAAAGTGAGCAAAATGGTTT
>JARQOD010000010.1:55601831-55662999 GCA_033576555.1 Oophaga sylvatica | reverse complement strand
AAAGAACCCCCTGTTCTCCAACAAGTCCAAATCTCATGAATTTCGCCATGAGAAGGAAGAAAACTACCACCTCAATTCAGCATTCTCTGATGTCTGCAGTAAAGAAGAAAGCAGATCAATTACCTCCTCACCGTCCTTATGACTGTCCCATTGAATTGCTGCCAGGAGCACCATTCCATTTGGACGGAATTTACAATCTTTCCGAACCTGAATTGAAGGTATTAAAAAGTTCCTGGATGAAAATTTAGAAAAGGCCTTTATTCGCCCTTTCCACATCTCCAGCTGGGCACCCCTGTTCTTTGTTGAAAAGAAAACCCACCTCTGCGGCCATGTATTGACTACAGAGAGATGAATAATATCACTGTCAAGAATCGCTACCCGCTACCCTTGATTCCTGAACTATTTGAGAGACTCCGTTCTGGGAAAATCTTTACGAAGCTGGATCTTAGAGGGGCTTACAACCTCATACGGATTCGCCCAGGAGATGAGTGGAAGACCGCCTTCAGAACGAGATACGGACATTTTGAATCTCTGTTATGACCTTGGTCTTAGCAATGCCCCAGCCACCTTTCAACATTTTATTAATGATGTATTTCGAGATTTCTGGACCAATTTTTTGTGGCTTATCTCGATGACATCTTATATTTTCAGACACCTTGGAAGAGCATCGCAGGCACGTCCAGTTAGTCTTGGAACGGACTACAGGAGAACCATCTTTACATTAAACTTGAAAAATGTAGTTTTGAACAAACCAGTATCCAATTTCTGGATATATCATCTCCCCAGAAGGTCGAGCATGGATCCCGGCAAAATCAATGCTGCGGTGGACTGGCCTGTTCCAAGAAATTTAAAAGACGTCCAGCGTTTCATGGGATTTGCAAATTTTTACCGAAAATTTATAAAGAACTTTTCACGGATCTACTACCAATTACTACACTAACAAAAAAGACCAAAGCATTTTTCTTGGTCTCCGGAGGCACAGGAGGCTTTTTGGCAATTGAAAACTCTTTTTTACGTCTGCTCCATTGTTGGTACACCCAATCCTGAATTGCCATTTACTGTCGAAAGTGGACGCCTCGGACTCTGCAGTGGGAGCCATTCTGTCTCAGCGAGTTGGGGACAAAAGCAACTTCCACCCATGTGCTTTTCTTTCCCCACCATGTCATCTGCAGAAAAAAACTACGACATCGTAAATAAAAAACTGTTAGCCATTAAAGTTGCCTTCTCCGAATGGAGACCTCTTTTGGGAAGGTGCCAATCACCCTGTGACTGTCCTCACGGACCACAAAAAATCTTGAATTCCTCCGTACAGCAAAAAGATTGTCTGCAAGATATGCACGATGGGCCTTATTTTTCTCAAGATTCAATTTTATAATTTTCTACCGCCTGGTTCAAGAAATGGCAAGGCTGACGCCCTGTCCAGGATGTGTTCGGAACCTCAGAGAGGTCAAAGTAATGACGATACAATTCAGGCCCTAAAAATTTTTTGGGAAATTGCACTCTAGAGGACTATGTAATAGAATTAAAGAATGGTATCAAGAGAAACTCTTCCTTAACCATCCTTCGGAAGACGTCGATCTTTCATTCAAAGAGGGGTTTTGGATGCAGAAACACAAAATATATGTACCTGAATCTTCTCGCCTTGAAGTCCTCAAAAGTGTCCATGATTCTAAACTGGCAGGACACCCCTGGAGTTGCAAAAAAACACAAGACTTACTACTTCGTTTCTTTGGTGGGCCTAATTGTAGGAAGGACGTGAGGAAATTGTTTCAACCTGTTTAACATGCGCACGAAACAAGACCCCACGATCGTCTCCTCTAGGACTCTTGCAACCACTTCCAGTTCCATCCAGGCCTTGGGGATCTATTTCCATGGATTTTATTGTGGAACTACCCCCTTCCAACAGATGACCGTCATCCTTGTCATAGTGGACCGACTCACAAAAATGGCCCACTTTATTCCAACTGAAGGAATTCCTACTGCTGAAAAAACTGCAGAACTGATAATCAAAGAGGTAAATTTAGGTTACATGGAATTCCTGACAGTGTGGTGTCTGACAGAGGCGTTCAGTTTACGTCAAAATTTTGGAAGAGTTTCTGTACAGCCTTGGGAGTCACGTGAATCTTTCTACCGCTTTCCATCCTCAGTCCAATGGCCAGACAGAGAGAACGAACCAGACTTTGGAGCAAAACCTCCGTTGCTTCATTTCCAAACTTCAGGATGACTGGGTGGACTATTTACCAACAGCAAGTTTGCCTACAACAACTCCATACATAGCGCTACATCTCAAACCCCATTTTTTGCTAATTATGGAGTACATCCAGTATTTATCCCTAATCTGCCAGTGAACACTCCCATTCCTGCTGTAAATGACAGGCTTGCAAAAATTACAGGAATGCCAGAAGGAATTATCAGAGATATTACTCAAGACCCAGGAAGTATATAAGGAAGCAGCAGATAAACATCGGAGAGTTTCCCCCTGCTCTTCAGTTGAGACAAAGTTTGGGTGTCCACTAAAAACCTTAAGACACATGTCCATCCTCCAAATTGGTCAGAAATTCATTGGACCTTTCAAATTTTCTGCAAAAAATTAACCAGGTTGCTTTTCGTTTAAAACTACCCAACAATCTAAAGATTCATCCATGTTTCACATTCCTTGCTCAAACCCTTCTGTGAAAACCCTTTCCAGGAAGAATTCAGCCCTCTTCCTCCACCAGAAAGGATCCGTGGTGAAGAAGAATACATTGTGGATAAGATTCTGGACTCCCCGAAAATTCAGAGGTAAACTGCAGTTCTGGTGCAGTGGAAGGGTTACGGACCAGAGGGAAAAATTTATGGGAACCAAGGGACAACGTCCATGCTCCTAGACTAACAAGAGCCTTTCATCAGAGGTACCCGGATAAGCCAGCTCCTGAGATGTCCAGAGGCCATCCTGGAAGGAGGGGAGTACTGTCAGGAGTCGAACCAGTACCTCTTGTCCACTGGCCAGCAGCTCACCATCTGAGCTATTCTGCTGGCTGCAAAGTTTCCTTGCTGAACCCAGATACCATTGACTGTTCTTCCTGATTGGCTACCACCTAGTGCTCTCTTGATTGGGCCTCTGATTGCCAATTACACACCTTATATAAACCTGGCCCTGTGGGTGTGTCATTGCGAGAATTTTTGAGCTCCAAGCCTTTAGTCAAGCGTTTCCTGCTGATCCATTGCTACAAACACTGCTCTCCTGTGAACCGACCTCGGCCTGCCTTTGACTACGCTCTCCCGCCTGATCCATTGCTACAAACACTGCTCTCCTGTGAACCAACCTCGGCCTGCCTTCTGACTACGCTCTCCGCCTGATCCATTGCTACAAACACTGCTCTCCTGTGTACCGACCTCCGGCTGCCACCTGACTACGTTATCTGCCTGCTCCTCTGTTACCGAACTGCCTTCCTGTGTACCGACCTCCGGCTGCCACCTGACTACGTTATCTGCCTGCTCCTCTGTTACCGAACTGCCTTTCCTGTGTACCGACCTCCGGCTGCCACCTGACTACGCTACCTGCCTCTGCTTCCCCTAGTGTTTGCAGTAACATCGGCTCCAACCCAGACGGGATCTTGACAAACACAGATGTCTGTGCCTCTAATGGTTGTGGAGCATATGGCCCATATGTTATCACTCTTGGCATTTTTTCAGCTCGATCTCTGGCTTGTGAGGTTACATCAAGTAACAGAGTGTATGAACTTTAAGACCAGACATATAGCAACAACTTATGAAAATGAATGCGGGAGGCCAACGCTTCTATGATTTCAGCTCTGGGCAATGCAATGTTCACAAGTCATATTATTGAATGAAATGAATAAATAATAAAATGCCTTCCTATTATTATTAATGCAAATAATTTAAGCATATATACAGTATATACATATATATATATATATATATATTGTAGCCTTTCCAGGGGTTTAGCTCTAGGATCGCTGTCTGGGTAGACAGAATGGCACGGAAACAGTTCATTCAGACAGCAGTTTGGTGAAAACTGGCCGCAACCAGTTTTATTAAAGTCCACAGCACACAGATAAAAACAAATCATAAACAGAAAACCTGGGCTTGTCTAGCCACTAAATTACACTTAGATAGATGGCCCTCTCTATCCGGGACCCAGACTCTACCAGTCTGTGCCCAAAACAACACATATCACATATGTTACCAGTATGGAGTTTCACAGACACTCCTCTTTATGTCCGAAGGCAACTCCAATGTCCAGACTTGAGAGAGGTCACCTCCTATTCAGCCGCTATTCGCACGGATTCTCACTGCGACTACTCCTGTGTCCGGGGTACTTCCTGCACCCACACTGAGATAGCTCACACTCTTAGAGACTGCTTCCTTGTGCCAGGACACCTCCCTGTGTCCGGGCTAAAGACAGCTCCCACACTCTTGGAGACACCTTCTGTGTCTGGACCCCTTGTCCAGACTGAATGAGCTCTCTGACTGTGCTCCCAAGCACCTACTTCTGGCTTCCTAATCAACACCTGAGTGGATTCAGGTCTGAGCTGCAAGCGTGTACTGAATGGCAGGTGTAGTAACCTTTCTTTACCACCAGGTTTACAAAGCCACACATTTCGCTCATACCAGTCAGCAAGGTACTTAGGTGAAATATACACCTCATTCACCACATATTCCTTCACTGTCTCACATATCCCCTCCCTCTTCTCCAGACCGGAGGGCTGGTCATCCAGACCGGAGGGCTGGTCAACAATCCAACAGAGACAGTGAACTCTGGACCAGTCATGGCCCTCATCAGCTTCATCCTCACCACTGTCATAGCCAACATCAGTTTTCTTTCATCTGAAGCATCCGCACTACCCTGTACCCTCCCAGGCCTATACTCTCTGCGGGCCTCGGGTATCCTGCACTGTTTCATCTTGACTTTAGTGCCAGCCTCAGTCTCGGTATAGTGGCTCACCAGATAAGTACGACCAGGCACGTCAGAACAGCTCTGCTGATTCTTCCTCAGAAACTTTCGTACCTCCTGCCTTTGGGGCACTGACCCTGTGTCACCAACTGTCACAGGAGGTATAGGGGTTTTCTCTAATTCCCCCTGAACTTTCTTTAGCACATCTACTTTCTTAAATATCAGTTGATTCATAAATTCTACCTCACAGAACCCAAGCGCCTCTGTCATGGTCTCTGACCATTCCGAGCCACACTGTTCAAACGATTGGCACTGTAGAGGGAGCTGATCGTTTTTCTTGGTCGGTACACATAATTTATCCTCTTCTGGTACAGGCTCACTTTGCATAAGACTCAGAGCTCTTACTTCTTTCTCCAGGAGATCCTCATGGCTACGCATCTTCTCCTGTAGTTGTTGGACGTCCTTTACGTCTTCGGCCCTTTCTTCAGGCTCTTCTGGTAGGACATGCTCAGAAGCCCTACCATCAGTCTTCTTTACCTCTTCAGCCACGTTCTGCATCCCATCTGGGCTCCCGTGTGTCTGCAGTGGCAACGGAGTGACACATCGTTTTTTCCCATTTGTTGGGACGTGGCTCCGATGTAGCCTCCCTGAAAGTGCGCTTGAGCTCACCAATGCCAGCTACTGATCCGGACCGTAACCCGTCCACGCCGCTGTCTTCGGCAGAAACAGATTCCTGGACAGAGTCAGTCCCCATATCTTCAGTCTTGCTCCTCACAGCTTCACTTGAAACCTCAGCTTCTGATGAGGCATCTGGCTTGGTGACCACCACTTCCATGGCTTTTTCCACCTCTGCAGCATCACCTTCAGAGTCCTTGGCCTGATGCAGATCCACACCATACATTGATAACTTCTCATTTTCAACAGCATCCACTTGTGCTGTGTTCAGTTTCAGAGTCCTGTCTTTCACCTTAGTCTTCGCCAGGGAACCGACCAACTGTACAACATCTTCAGATGCCATCCTCCGTCCGACTGCAAGGTCAGCCTCAGCCTTCCTCTCAGGACTCTCAATCTCCTCTGCTACCATGCCTTCCTCACTTGCACTGGTTGCTTTATTGTCATCAGATGACTCACTATCACCACCACTATCCCTGTCTGACCCCTTTTCTCAGCCACATCTGGCTCACTTTCAGGGTTATACAATTTATTCTCATTCACATCCTGCTCACTGTCAGGGTTATACAATTCATTCTCATTCACATCCGGCTCACTGTCAGGGTTATACAATTCATTTTCATTCACATCTTGATCGGGAACCTTAGTTAACATGTCATCCACAACATTAACTTCACCATCTGGTCCCTGGTTTCCCTCAGGTGGTCCCTCAAGTATGTGACTATGTGATAACCCCAGCACTATACTTCCATATAGCTCAGGTACCAGGAGCTGACTCACGACCTCTCCCTGGACTTCAGTGTCCCTATACAATAGGTTATTGTTCATGGCAGCATGAGGAAACCTTTCCTCAGAGCCAGGCTCTTGGGGAACCTCATTCAGAACAATTACATTCTCCTGTGCCGTTTTAAGAGTGGGGTCTCGCACCGGCTCACTCCCAAAATTGTCACAGGAGCCAGGCAGGTCAGGGACACTCGGTTCCCGAGAACCACCATCCTCGTCTCCCAACATCACCTGCAAAGAAATGTCATCTTTATCACGGTCATCATCAGTATCATCACTATTATGATTAGCATTATCATCATTATCAATATCAGCATCCTCATCATGGTCATCATCATGATCATCATTATCATTATCAATATTATCATGGTCATCATCATTATCACATAAGTTTAACGGCCCACTAGCATTGTGTTCCGCCCCTCGGGACTGCGCACCCTCAGTAGGAGCTTCATCACACTGTCCATCAGAAACATTTTTCCCCCAGAGATCCTTAGACCGGGGAAAGTCATTACCCCATATAACGGGGTGCACCAGGGTCTTCACTACCCCCACTTCATATGAAACCTCCCCGAGTTTGGGGACCAAGTCCACGGCAGTCTCTGGGTAGACTTTGGTGTCTTCATGGATGTACACCACACTCAGGTGCTTATCAGGGATGAAGTCCCTATCACTCAGGCTGTCACATACGGAAGTCACTGGACTCTCTGAGTCCAAGAGGGCCTGTGCTGGGCAGTCACTTACAACCACCGGGGACCCCTGTGGTCCAGTCTCTTCGGCTGAGGTGGACACACACACAGGCTCTGCGCAGGGAGAGAGGGATCTGCCATCATCACAACACATAGGCTCCCCCTCTATTGGACAGTTGGCTGCAATTTCACGCCAGCTCCAACACTGTCCATCACACTCTCCCACCCACATGTCCCCTCGGGCCTGAACCCGCTTATCAGCATACCCCATGTCCCCAACAGCTGGAACGCTCTTACCGCGAGAGTTCAGCGTCCGGGAACTCCGAAGTGACGACCTCTCAGACGGCTGTACCTCAGGAGGACGTGCTTGGGTGTAGCGGTCCACTATCACCTTTTCAACTCCATAATCAGGCCTGCTGACTGCAGACTCCCAACTGTATCTCCAGTCATGGACTCTCCTGGCACGGGCTGCAACCGTAACACCCAGCCGGGTAAGAATCGCCGCTTTCAACTTGGCATAGTCTTCGCTGTCCTGCTTGCTCAGGTCAGCCCAGACTTTTTGGGGTTCCCCAATCAGATAGGGTACGACCGCCATGGCCCATTCAGATAGTGGCAGATTCTCCTTCTCTGCCAGTCTCTCAAACCTAGTAAGATATACCTCCACATCATCACGAGGTGTCATTTTTCTCAAGGACCGTCTTACCGCCTTCTTTATAGCGGACAACGCCGGTGCCTTCACAACATTACTTTGGGACGCGACACCGAAATCCTTTTTTGGTGCTGTCATCTGCTCAACAAATAACCGGTTATTCTCCTGCTGCTGCTGCAGGAATTGCTGCTGCGCCTGCTGCATGTGCTGCTGCAGGCGCTGCTGCTCCATGCTTCGCTGGGCCTGCACCAGGTACTCAACGAGTTCCTCCATACTGCCGGACTCATCTGTCTCAACCATGGCAGTTTTATGTTGCACATTAACTTGTGCCATTTGTTCAAACAGCGCCTCCATGCTGTCATCCATGCTGTCAGACTTCTCTGTCTTAACAACGGCAGTCTTCACTCAAGACATACACACTACACAGCTTTTTTCCACAGAAAATTCAGCCTTGCTGTGCAACCACTTTTTTTTTTTTTTTTTTTTTCCTTTGCAAAGTCTATTAGGGCTACTGTCTCTTTAAGACTGCTCCACAAACTTTTCTTTTGCTGCTGCACATTCCACAGTCATTTTCACAACAAGTTCAGCTTTGCTGTGCATACATTTTCTCTCTGCAGACCCTATCAGGGCCACTGTCTCTCCAAGACTGCTCCAAACAGACGTTTCTGCTGACACACACTTTTTTTTTTTTTTTTCTGTTGCTATTTCAATAGACTTCACCTTTAATGCTGTCTCTCGCCTCTGTGCTGCATACACACTCCAGCACTAACTGTACCAGGCCCTGCGCTGCCCCAGCATTCTCCGCCAATTGTAGCCTTTCCGGGGGGTTTAGCTCTAGGATCGCTGTCTGGGTAGACAGAATGGCACGGAAACAGTTCATTCAGACAGCAGTTTGGTGAAAACTGGCCGCAACCAGTTTTATTAAAGTCCACAGCACACAGATAAAAACAAATCATAAACAGAAAACCTGGGCTTGTCTAGCCACTAAATTACACTTAGATAGATGGCCCTCTCTATCCGGGACCCAGACTCTACCAGTCTGTGCCCAAAACAACACATATCACATATGTTACCAGTATGGAGTTTCACAGACACTCCTCTTTATGTCCGAAGGCAACTCCAATGTCCAGACTTGAGAGAGGTCACCTCCTATTCAGCCGCTATTCGCACGGATTCTCACTGCGACTACTCCTGTGTCCGGGGTACTTCCTGCACCCACACTGAGATAGCTCACACTCTTAGAGACTGCTTCCTTGTGCCAGGACACCTCCCTGTGTCCGGGCTAAAGACAGCTCCCACACTCTTGGAGACACCTTCTGTGTCTGGACCCCTTGTCCAGACTGAATGAGCTCTCTGACTGTGCTCCCAAGCACCTACTTCTGGCTTCCTAATCAACACCTGAGTGGATTCAGGTCTGAGCTGCAAGCGTGTACTGAATGGCAGGTGTAGTAACCTTTCTTTACCACCAGGTTTACAAAGCCACACATTTCGCTCATACCAGTCAGCAAGGTACTTAGGTGAAATATACACCTCATTCACCACATATTCCTTCACTGTCTCACAATATATATATATATATATATACATACACACATACAGTGTTGTGCCAAGTTAAAGGAAACCTGTCACGTCCTGAAATTCCATTTCTCAATTTTTTGCAAATTAATGGAAATGAGTGGCTGCAGGGAGAATGTAAAGTCATTTTTTCCCTGCAGCTGCGCTTCCAGAATCCCATCCCCTGACACGATTTAAATGCTATTGACTTACAGATTAGCCCTATATCTTCAGGTAAATAAAGTGTTAAGAGGTGACCAGTTCCCTTTAAAGAGTTAAGGGTATGCCACACTGAACAATATCGCTAACGGGATCGCTAAAAAAACGTCACTATTTAGCGATCCCGTTAGCGATGTTGTTCAGTGCGGCAGCTGCCAGCGACGAGCTTCCTGCTGTGATCTCGCTCGTCGCTGGAATCGTTCCGGACCCTATTTTCTCGTCGGCGCTCCCGCTGGGTAAGTATATATCGCTAGTGTGGCACCTTTTCTTAGCGATTTAGCGGTACTTTTGTACCGCTAAAGTCGTTAAGAAGATCGCTAACGGCGATAGCGTCGTTAACTATATCGCTAAATGTGGCCGCACTTAGCGATATAGAAACAATCCCGCTAGCGATCGCATTAGTATGCGTCGTTATTGTGATCGCTAGCGGGATTGTTTAGTGTGGCAGTACCTTTAGCCAAAATTAACAGGTAGGTAGTTGCTAAGTAGATATCATACTTGGCTTCTCTAATCGGCACCGATAAAAGCTCTCTTCTTCTTCTGCTCTGCTCTGTTGACGGGGAACAAGTGCTGACGTCAGGCTGATTGACCACTGGCTCCCTGCAGTTATGAAGTGTGGAGCCAGCTGTCAATCGTCATGACGTCGGCAGTCACGCCATGTCAACAGAGCAGAGCGGAAGAGAAGCTGAAGCTCCATCGATGTGTCATCAGTGGAATCAGCAGAATCAGTGACCGCTTTATAAATTTCTAAATAAAATTATAAAGTTGACAACTAGTTACTAACCAGTTGAGGGGATGTCCCCTACACAGTGTCAGTGCCCAATCAGGGAGCAGTAGTGTCATACTTTGTGGGGACACACCAAATTCTCATATGGAATGGCAACATTTCTTCTTCTCCTTCTTTGTCCTCGGAAAAGAGTTTTTGTATTTCATGAAGAATACATGTCAGGCCTGGAGCGGTGACCGGTACTGCATAAATACCTAACTTTTGTGGACAACTAGACACAGATTTTAGGGGTTTTATCTAGTGTTGAGCGATATTGCTCGATATCTAAAAATATCGTATCGAAATTGTATCGCCGATAGCACTAAATATCGTCGATATCCGATTTCGATACCGGAAGTCCCATGTAAGTCTATGGGAACAAAATGTCGCAACAAAAAAAACCCTTTCTTTCGTTGTAAACACAAAATATACACACATAGAATACATATATATATATATATATATATATACATGTCATTGTGACATATATATATACATATATTTATAGTTTATACACTTCTACATAGTAAAATCGACTCTAATTCAATTGCCGGGTAAAGACGTGACATACCCCATAGAAGTCGATGGGCTCGGTGCCGAGTACCCCGAAAACCTCTGGCTCTGTGCGACTCAACTTGGGCGTCACGAACAGGATTCTGTAGCTCGCTATAAGCGAGTCCTGTGTGCCTGAATTGCACTGGTTTTGTGCTTGAGAATTGCTAAAATCATCAGAGAATGTATTTGCCATTTTTCCGCCATATCTGCGTCACGACGAGGCACTGGTGAAGAAGAAGGGCGTGCTCTTCGTGGGTGTCACTCACTCAGTGGCGTGAAAACGATGGCCGCCCACTGTAAATGGTACTGCAATGTAACATCGTGCCCCACAGCTCTGGAGTTCCGCCTCCTCATCCTCCTCAGTGTGAGGAGGTCCCGCCTCCCTACAAAAGAGGGGCCCTCTCCAGATATGACACATGTGACTTGGCAGAGATGGCTAATGGACACGACGAGCAGAAGTGGGAAGGGATGGAGCAGTCAGAGCTCTCCCCCCACGGAAGCGACCCGATCGCCACAGAATCACCGTTGGGCACCCGGCCTGTAAACCCTCCTACGCTGCAAGAAGCGGAGGATACCCTGAGAGGCCTGGCCCGGCACCGGGAGGAGGTCGCCAGGATGGAAGCCAGCTGGCGTGCCCTAAAAATAAACTTGGAGCGGCGCCAATCCCTCTTACCTGAAGTGTCTGTACCGGAAGGTGAGGCACCCGTTATAGTAGAGGAGCCCTTGCAATGTGATCCGGTTGACGTTGTCGCAGTGGAGGCACCCGTTCCTGCAAAAACCGCAGCACCGTCAGCAGCACCCCAGATCCCGCTGTCTGCCCCGGTCGCTGAGACAGAAGAAGCGACACCCGTCCTCATGGAGGAGGCCGCGCAGGCACCAGAGCACTACCTGCCTGTACCGGAGCCCCGACTGTCATCTGATTTAGAGCCGTCTGCTTCCTCCGCAGGGGAGCGCCGCCAGGACTGGGGGGCGACAGGAGAGCTGCCGCAAACCGGACACTGTAAGCTGCAGTGGAGTGGTGGAGACATGGAGCAACTGGTGGAGGAGAATTACAATCGGCGTCAGGAGGAAGAGTGGAGACGTTGGGAGCGGGAAGCAGAGCGACAAAGGGAGCAGCGAGAAACCCTAAAACTTCGCCAACGTCACCTGGAGAAGGACCGGGCAGATAAGGACCGGATGAGAAAGGATAAAGGAACCCTGAGTGAGCCGCGGCGTAAGGGTGCAGTACGGAGCTTTAAATTGAAATGTGGGTGGGGCTTCATCAAGGAGCCTGGACTTTATTTAGAAGTCTTTGTGACCCGGCTGGACGTGGAGGCTCACCTCCCAGAAGGACACCCGGGGAGGGACCTGTTGCCAGGAGACTTGGTGACTTACACCCGACACTGGGGTTACAATGGATGGTACGCCCTAAATGTTACCAGGTGCACCCCTACTCCCCAGTGTGTCAGGAACCTGTGAGACCCTCGAAGCCTTCAGCCTCCCACATCCAGGCCTCTGCAAAAGTGCCCACCCCACGCCGTAAATCTCCCCAGCCTCCCTCAGTGGTCTCCTCAGCAGCCCCAGCTATGGACATGATAAGTATAGCTGGCCCGTACCCGGCGCCTGTTAGGCCCCCTGGGGTTCGTACAGTCCGTGACATAGGGCTCCAGACCCGGAGAGAGATGAAAGAGGTGGCCACACAGACCCAGATAGCGGGTCACGACTTGACTGTACAGGCCACACGACGTCATCAGGTCCTGGTGGTCCTTGGTGTCTCGGATGTTTGGCAAGCACCAGAAGAGTACAAGGTGGTACCTGTAACACCCCTGCCAAAGAAGTCTAAATAACCCGGACAGGGTCCCTATATGTAAATAAATAGTTAAATTGTTTATGTACCCGGACGGGTGAATGTTCCAAAAAATTTTTTTTAATTTAATAAAAAATAAAAAAACACAGTTTTCATTTCTTTTATTACTGTCTCATCCTGCTGCGACGCCATCGATCTCCTGTAAAAAAATGAAAAAAAAAAAAAAAAAAGTATACCACCTGACCGACGCAGTCCATAGTAACGAGTGTCCCACGATGATCCAGCTCTCCTACATCAGAATGACAGGCAGAGCCTGTCATCCCGGCGCAGCACAGCTGATTACCTGCTTCCCCGGCGGTGACGTCATCGGACTGACTGCTTTACGGCCGGGATTACCCTGCAGTCACTGTAGTTATCGCGAAAAACTGCATGTGACCGCCGGGGAGAAGATAATGGCGGCCATCAAGCAGTCCAGGACGTGACCGCCGGAGATCTTCTGCCAGGTAAGTGCCGCTGACTCCTGACAGACCCGACGACGGACACTCACAGTGACAGTGACAAATCCGATTCCGGTATTCGATAAGACGAAAATATCGAAACGAATTATCGAAAGGCCGATAGAGCTAATATCGGCCGATAGCCGATATTTGCATTATCGTATCGCTCAACACTAGTTTTATCCTTTTACTATGTTGGGGATTGTCTTCTGCTCTAGGATGGGGGGTGTTTAATAAGTTTTGATGCTTCACTTTAGCGCAGATCTTGGCTGACCTTGTTCCTATGAGACCTCTGGCATCGCAGTCATTAGTTCCCTCTTGTGCCGTATTAGATGAAATAACATGGAATGAGCGCTCATTATCTTCTCCATCTTTCTCCTCCAGTGTGGATTTATCATCGCCTCCGCCATAAAGGGCTGGACGATTATTGAGTTAAATTAGTGTGACTGATCATCAACAACAAACTCATCATCTTCTCCATAGGAAATCCACGTAATAGTTTCCACTGGCAATCATCTTTATGATCGGCGGCTCCCCATCCATCATCTTTAATGCAGTGCTGAGTTATAAACAGTCCCTTTCCTGCTGCATCGCTGGGACCATTCTCACTGTAATCAGTCATTAGAATTTTGCAGCACCGGGATCATTTTCAGCATGGCCGGGCATCAGGATTGTGCATGGAAATGAACAGCATCAAACATTCACTGCCACAACCAGCTCCTTTTTTTTCTCCAGCAATGCTTTATAATATACATCAAGTACGGGTGGGTGTACACACCGTCAATAGGTGCGCACGGTCATCACGGACTCTGTACGTTAGTTGCAATAGGAACAGGAAAGGTTTATCCTATTTCGGGGGTTATCTTGTGAACAAACTAAAAGGGCAACACCCTTCTGACCATTTGTAGAAAAAATAAATGTTGCCGATTTTTTTTAGATCAAGTGGAGAATTAAAATCCAAAATATACACTTAGCCCCCTAGTGGCAGAAGCAGGAAGATGGAATTTTAACATTTCACCGGATTACTGGGCAAAGAGAATCAAGAATGGCTAATAAGAGGACTATCCGTCACTGATTTAACCCTTCGTCAGGCATAATAGGCCGGACAGGCACAGCTCACACATTTGTGTCCCCCTCCTCTCCAAGGTGGCAGGGGATCCCACCTCTCCCAGTAACTTCTTATCTTTAGGTGCTGCTTGAAACCCTCCCTTCCACTCAGTTTTGATGCTATCCTTGCGGAGAGGAGGTGTGACCTCTGTGGCCTCTGAAGGTTCTCACTTTTGAGAGTTCATAATTTCTGGGTTTTTTTTCATCACAATTGTTTATTTTGCTCATTTTATGAATGAATAATGCAAAATTTGTGGATATTTAATAGAATTAAGTAGGGTTTTCTGATTTTGTCTACTCTCTTTGAAGGTCACTGATTACTGTTAGAACCCAGAAGTTGGTATAATCTGTCGGGGGCACTATGTCTGAACTCAGGAGTGCCAGAGATGCGCCTGACCCAGGGTTAAATCATTCTGTTTTTATTTATATACATGAATTTGGAGATAAAAATCATTTTTATTGTTGTGTTTCACGAAAAATATTTCATTGTTTTTTTTCACCGCTTGCCTTCTATAGCCTTTGTGTTGCACTGTGTATTGTTGGCTGCAAAATGAGTTAATTAAAAAGTCGTCAGTGAGATTCTTCAGATTGAATGACAAGAGCGTTTATAACTCTTTTGTGTCTTTTTTCGAAACTGATTAATGACTACAGATCACATCAAAGTTTAATATACAGGGAAACAAGGAGCATATAAAAGCAACATTTTTAACAAAACCCAATTTTCAAAATGACTTTTTAGCCCAAAATATATGCATTTAATTAAAAGAAAATGGCCCTATAGGTGAAAGTGGAAGAAACAAAATGTTGCAAAATGAAGTAAACATTCAAGCGCAACCTCATGATTTCACACATACTGGTTCCACGATTTCCACCAATGTCTGTGCTGCCTGTCCTGGATAGGATGAGCATATAAGCAGTGTAGCAAATTACTGACCACATCAGTGACCATCTCTGTGGCCAGATGTTGGTGGCAGCCGGGCTTGGACTGGCCCACAGAAGAACAGGGGAATGCTCCGGTGGGCCACCACCCTCTTATATGAGCAGTACTTGGCACAGTACACTTGAATCACTATGTATAGACAAAGACAGCGTCTTGTTCATTTCACAATCTACCCAGTTCATTGTTAATATAAATTTGTGTTTGAGGATAATGTCACGCTTGCTTGTAGCTGAAAAGTGGGGCCTTGGTTACTGGTGGTCCCTGGGCACCCCAGTCCAACATTTAACTTGCAGCTGTCATGTGCTTTTTCCTGCTGGAAAAGAAAGTACAGAGAATGGTGGAGACTATGGCAAAATGATGGGGAACATTATTTTAGGATTACTTTTTAACAATTGTTTATCATGCTGGGTCAATTTTAGAAAATTTGTGCTTGTCACACCATGAGAACTTTTGGCTCCGCAATTAGCTGGGGTCCTGGGTTCAAAATATCACCAAGGACAACTGTTGTGAATACCTTGGAGGCGACTTCTAAGTTGGGGCTCCCTCCGGTGGTTGCTGAGGGTAATGAACTAATTACTGAATGGCCTTCAGCTGGCTCTGAATGGTATGATATAAGTGACCTGAGTTCCCTGCAGCCTTGCCGGTAATTAATTGTTCCTCCTGCTCTTGCTTGGAGCACAGCTTGTTTTCCTGCTCTCAATCAGATAAGTGTTTTGCTTTTTTTTCCTCTGTTGGATTTTCACTGCTGGTTTGCTGCTTGCAGTGGACTGCAGCCTGGTCCCCTTTTGGGGCCTGGCGCTGCAATTGTGCTCATTTTGTGTTTGCACTTTTGCTCTGTTCCTATGTCACTTTTTATTTGCTGAATTGCTGTGTGTTACACCAGAGATCTGATTTAGGTTGTAGAGATCGTGTGATCTCAGGTTTTTTGTTAATCAGAAGTGTTGGTATTTTTGTCAGGGTTTTTTGGGTTGCAGTCAGAATTCTTTCCTGTACTTTTATATCTAGACAGATTGGGCCCCAGCATTTGCTCATTCTATTTTCTGTCTGTGTCCGTGTTTTCTTCTTGTCTAACCGCCATTACATGTTCGGGGGCTTCCTATTTCTTTGGGGATCTGCTCTGGGGCAGATAGCTTTCATCTTTCTGCCTTTAGGTATAGTTATCTCTCCGGCTGTGACGAGGCATCTAGGATCACCGTAGGTACGCTCCACAGCTACTTCTAGTGTGGCGGTTAGTTTAGGTTACTGCAATCCAGTAGTTTCAAGCCTCTCTGGTGTATTGCTACTTTTGCTATTTTTTGCAGTTTCTCCTCAGCTACCGAAACATAACAGACAATGTCTGTGTAGATGTTTTATGCTCCCCATGTTTTTGCATAGATTTCCTACAAAAAGAAAATTCACTAAAGTGGTTTTGCCAGCGAACGTGAATAGGCGTAAAACAGTTTGAAAAGTCCAGTTTGAATGAACCGGAGTTGAGCAAAAATTTTGCAACTTTTGGCATTTTCACCCTACTTTGAAGCATCTCTGCCAAAATGCGTGAGGCTGGGGAGGAGATGGATGGGGACGTTGACTTTTAGAAACATTGCAAAATTAGTTGCAAGTGCCCTCTAGTCCCCCTTCCTAGAGTAACTCTATGTACGGCAATTATTTTGGTTCGATGTTTGGGCCAGCTTATTTTGCTCTAAAAAGTGACAAGAAATTATTAGACAAAAACAGAGCATTTTGACTTTGAGAAAAATTCATCATCCGTGTGAGCCATTTTAAATAATTGAGTAAAAAAAATAGCAACAGATACCACAAATAAAAAGAAATGACTTGATAAAATAAGCAAAACATTAAACAAGCAGTAATTCATTGGGAAGTTAGACTGTAGGCCCGATAGTCCTAAAAAAAAGTATAAATTTAATCTAAAAGAAATAAATGTATCAGTGTAATCCATTTGGATTCAAAATTCACAAAAAAAATATATATTTGCCAGAATCAGATTTTTTTTTTTGTGATTCAATTCTTTAAAATTTTGATTGAATGCAAAAATATTTCAAGCAGTTGGCCGCCATATTGCTGCACAGAAGGACTGATGAGAACCTTGAGTATCCTCCGAGTAAAATAAAACAGATCTCATTAGTATCGAATGAATTTCATTGGCAAATTTGAGTGATTTTTTATAAAAATAATGCAAATATTAGTAGATTTTCTCATCTATAGTGACCATAAAGTTCACAGGTTCCCAGCAGTCATGTCTTAATTATTACGTTTCTTGGAACTCTAGAAATTGGACTTGCAGAATGTGGCACTTTTGAGGTTCCATTTTCACTTTTCCAATAAGGACAGGCTTTATATTTGCGTCTTTTGTGTTATTTGCTTGTTTTCTAGGTTCGGAGACATCTACAAGTCTAGTTCATGAGTTTATCGATATGTGACCTTCCTGTAAAAGGACCGTACGGACCACAAATCCTCCGATGGTGTATTGACTGTGGCTGATTCCATCGGTGACATCAAATGCTGAGCGTTCTAATAAATATTCATCTGGGGTTTGATTAATTGAAAAACAAATCTATTCTACACACTGGAAAATAAATCTATATTAATTATCGTCTTAACGAAGAGACGCATTAGAGGAATTCTATGATTTCAAATAAAAAATAGTAAATTCCCAGTCAGAGGAGATAATTAGAGAAATTACCATCTTTCCATCTGAAGAGAACACAGAGGCCGGGACATTTACTGGAGACATTAGTGGTTTGTGGTGACGAGGAGCAAACTGCCAGATTCATCATCATCGGAGAACGCAACACATCTCTTACCTCCCTTTGGCTTGCTGGTTTCCACTGCTGAGAAAAGCGAAGGAAATAGTTTTAGACAAAAAATAAAAAACAATGATACTCGAGGGATAATTAGGGAACTGTGGAACGAAGCTTTCCCAAGAATGTAGAACATTGTGTGTCAGAAGGGCAGAAATGTCAAGGGAAGGAAATGACCCCAAGGATGGCACACCATGTGTCAGTCTAAGAACTTGTCTATCTCTATCTATCTAGCCATCAATTTATTATGTATCTCATATTTTCTTTTGAACTTTCTTCCTTTTTATTCTTTCTTTCATTCTTTCATTTTCACTATTTTCTTTTTTTTTCTTTTGTTTCCTATTGTTTCTTATTCTCTTTTCCTTACTTTCTTCCATTTTTTTGTTGCTTCTTTACTTCTCTCTTTCTTTTTTCTTTTAATTCATTTGTTCACTCCTTTCGTTTCTTTCTTTCTTTCTTTCTTTCTTTCTTTCTCTTTCCTATGTTCCATCCTTTTTCTTTTTATTCATTATTTATTTCTTCTTCTGTCTATCTATCTATCTATCTTTCTTTCTTTCTTATGTTCCATCTTTTTTTCTTTCTATTCAATCTTTATTTATTTCTTTTTCTGTCTTTCTTTTTTCTCTTTTTCTTTCCACCTTACTTTTCTTTCATTTTCTTCCTTTGTTTCTTCTTTCTTAACTTTTTTACTTTGTTCATTCCGTCTTTCTCTCTTCCTTACCTTTTTCCTTATTTCTTGCTTTCTTATTCCTTTCTTTCTCTCTTTCTGTCTTTTTCCTTCCTTCCTTTTCCTTCTTTCTTTCCTTCTTTCTTTCCACCTTACTTTTCTTTCATTTTCTTCTTTTTTTTCTTCTTTCTTAACTTTTTTACTTTGTTCATTCCGTCTTTCCCTCTTCCTTCCCTTTTTCCTTATTTCTTGCTTTCTTATTCCTTTCTTTCTCTCTTTCTGTCTTTTTCCTTCCGTCCTTTTTCCTTCTTTCTTTACTTCTTTCTTTCCACCTTACTTTTCTTCTTTTTCTTCTTTCTCTCATTGTTTTATTTCATTTTCTCCGTTATTTTTCTATATTTCTTTCCCTTTTCATATTATATATCTGTTCTTCTTTATCTCTTTATCTATCCATCATTGTATCTTTCTCTTTTCCTTGTTTTTCTTGAGTTTATCATATGAATTACTGATGTGCCTTAAAACGTGCTCTTACATTGGGTAGCAGTCTATAATGCAGTAATCTATAGTATAATCTATCCAAGGCCGGGATCACACATGAGAGAAACTCGCACGATTCTTGTGCGAGTCTCTCGCATGAACACACGGCACTGCCGCCGGCGCTCTGACCGGAGCGTGCGGCTGCATGTAAGTTTCTCGCATGCCTAATCCTCACAGTAAAGTTTATATTTATTTATTACATTCCCCAATATATTATAAAATACTCTTATATCTACATTTAAAACATCAAAAATGCATTGTTTGAAATTGGCTCATACAGAACATACTTTAAGTCTAAAACCACAGAATTATTAAAGATTGTTACTTTTTTTTTAAAATGGAATTCTCATTATTCTGACATCTGATTATTCGGTCACCTGTTTTCAGCCCAGAAATGTAACTGACGGAGGGATTTCACACAAATAGAAGAAGATTGATTAGAAAACCAATTTGTAGCAATAGGGATCATCCCCACCATGGCTGCTTATCTCCATTTATCTTCTTGCAGTTTTTTTCTGTCCATCACATTAAGGCTGGAAGCGAAATCAATAAATATTGATCAAGTGGCAACTGATTGAAACATATTTCACACCGGCAGCAGCTGAGCATTGCCGGGGTTAAAATCCAGTCATCCATTTATCCCTGGAAAGTGGATTCATTAAGTGTGAATGGTGTCATAGATTGCAGCGGCGGTAAGTATTCATCCATAGCTGTAGTATGTATTTATCTATACATAGTGTAATGGATAGTGTTGAGCGATACGATACTGCAAATATCGGGTATCGGCCGATATTAGCTGTATCGGGCTTTCGATTCCGAGTACCGATATTTTCGTCATATCGGATACCGGAATCGGATTTGTCACTGTCACTGTGAGTGTCCGTCGGTCGGGTCTGTCAGGAGTCAGCGGCACTTACCTGGCAGAAGATCTCCGGCGGTCACGTCCTGGACTGCTTGATGGCCGCCATTATCTTCTCCCTGGCGGTCACATGCAGTTTTTCGCGATAACTGCAGTGACTGCAGGGTAATCCCGGCTGTAAACCAGTCCGATGACGTCACCGCCGGGGAAGCAGGTAATCAGCTGTGCTGCGCCGGGATGACAGGCTCTGCCTGCCTGCCTGCCTCTGATGTCATTCTGATGTAGCAGAGCTGGATCGTCGTGGGACACTCGTTACTATGGACTGCGTCGGACAGGTGGTATACTGCTGTTTTTTTTTTTCATTTTTTTACAGGAGATCGATGGCGTCGCAGGATGAGACTGTAATAAAAGTAATGAAAACTGTGTTGTTTTTTTTATTAAATGAAAAAACTTTTTTATGAACATTCACCCGTCCGGGTACATCAACAATTTAACTATTTACATACAGGGACCCTGTCCGGGTTATTTATAATTCTTTGGCCGGGGTGTTCCAGGTACCACCTGGTACTCTTCTGATGCTTGCCAAACATCCGAGACACCAAGGACCACCAGGACCTGATGACGTCGTGTGGCCTGTACAGTCAAGTCGTGACCCGCTATCTGTGTCTGTGTGGCCACCTCTTTCATCTCCCTCCGGGTCTGGAGCCCTATGTCCCGGACTGAACGAACCCCAGGGGGCCTAACAGGCGCCGGGTACGGGCCAGCTATCATTATCATGTCCATAGCTGGGGCTGCTGAGGAGACCACTGAGGGAGGCTGGGGAGATTTACGGCGTGGGGTGGGCACTTGTGCAGAGGCCTGGATGTGGGAGGCTGAAGGCTCCGAGGGTCTCACAGGTTCCTGACACTCTGGGGACCAGGGGTCGCACCTGGTGACATTTAGGGCATACCATCCATTGTAACCCCAGTGTCGGGTGTAAGTTACCAAGTCTCCTGGCAACAGGTCCCTCCCCGGGTGTCCTTCTGGGAGGTGAGTCTCCACGTCCCGCCGGGTCACAAACACTTCTAAATAAAGTCCAGGCTCCTGGATGAAGCCCCAACCAGCTTTCAATTTAAAGCTCCGTACTGCACCCTTACGCCGCGGCTCCCTCACCGTACTTTTATCTTTTCTCATCCGGTCCTTATCTGCCCGGTCCTTCTCGATGTGACGTTGGCGAAGCTTCTGGGATTCGCGCTGCTCCCTTTGTCGCTCGGCTTCTCTCTCCCGACGTCTACACTCTTCCTCTGATGCCGGTTGTAATTCTCCTCCACCAGCATTTCCATGTCTCCACCATCAAACTGCAGCTTACAATGTCCGGTTTGCGGCAGCTCTCCTGGCGCCCGACAGTCCTGGCGGCGCTCACCTGCGGAGGAAGCAGCCGGCTCTGGAACAGATGACAGTCGGGGCTCCGGTACAGACAGGTAGACCTCTGGTGCCTGAGCGGCCTCCTCCATGAGGACGGGTGTCGCTTCTTCTGTCTCAGCGACGGGGGCAGACAGCGGGATCTGGGGTGCTGCCGGTGCAGCGTTTTTTGCAGGAACGGGTGCCTCCACTGCGACAACGTCAACCGGATCACATTGCAAGGGCTGGGATGCCCGCACGGACTCCTCTACTAGAACGGGTGCCTCACCTTCCGGTACAGACACTTCAGGTAAGAGGGATTGGCGCCGCTCCAAGTTTAGTTTTAGGGCACGCCAGCTGGCTTCCATCCTGGCGACCTCCTCCTGGTGCCGGGCCAGGTCTCTCAGGGTATCCTCCGCTTCTTGCAGCGTAGGAGGGTTTCCAGGCCGGGTGCCCAACGGTGGTTCCGTGGCGATCGGGTCGCTTCCGTGGGGGGAGAGCTCTGACTGCTCCATCCCTTCACACTTCTGCTCGTGTCCATTAGCCATCTCTGCCAAGTCACATGTGTCATTAGCATCTGGAGAGGGCCCCTCTTTTGTAGTGAGGCGGGACCTTCGTGTTAGTTTCCGCACACTGAGGAGGATGAGGAGGCGGAACTCAAGAGCTGTGGGGCACGATCTTACATTGCAGTAACATTTAGAGTGGTCGGCCATCGTTTTCGCGCCACTGAGTGAGTGTACACCCACGAAGAGCACGCCCTTCTTTTTCACCAGTGCCTCGTCGTGACGCAGATATGGCGGAAAAATGGCAAATACATTCTCTGATGATTTTAGCAATTCTCAAGCACAAAACCAGTTCAATTCAGGCACACAGGACTCGCTTATAGCGAGCTACAGAATCCTGTTTGTGACGCCCAAGTTGAGTCGCACAGAGCCAGAGGTTTTGGGGGTACTCGGCACCGAGCCCGTCGACTTCTATGGGGTATGTCACGGCTTTACCCGGCAATTGAATCAGAGTCTATTTTACTATGTAGAAGTGTATAAACTATAAATATATATATATATGTCACAATGACATGTATATATATATATATATATGTATTCTATGTGTGTATATTTTGTGTTTACAACGAAAGAAAGTGTTTTTTTAGTTGCGATATTTTGTTCCCATAGACTTACATGGGACTTCTGGTATCGGAATCGGATATCGACGATATTTAGTGATATCGGTGATACCATTCCGATCCGATATTTTTAGATATCGAGCAGTATCGCTCAACACTAGTAATGGATGCTGTGCGGTAACGTACGAGGGCTCTCCACATCTTTCTGGAGAGATATTAGGAGAATTCTTCATCTACTTATCTACCCAAATGGGATTTGAGAGCTCTGATGACATATGATGAGAGCCCGTACCAACAAATAGTATTTGTTATGGCCATGTGACCTTTCGGGAAGTTATTCACTGCGAGGTAATACTGATGTGAAGTGATAGAGAGATGTTATTGGCTTAAAGTGAAGCCTGATAACATTTCTCATTATTTCCCCCCACCATAAATGCTTCCATACCAGGAGCCGAGCCGAGCACTCCGAATTAGATGAGATCTTAACCGCATTGGTCTAATTTTCTGCAAAAAATGATATAGAAAATTCCACTAATCCGCTATTAGCAGGATTAATGTTATCAAATGTTCTGGTTTATTGGGCAATTGTGGAAATATCGTTAAAGTATGGTTTTACCACATTAAGTCTTAAAGGAGTTCAGGAAATGGTTGTGCTTAAATGGTCCTTGGTTTTTGGAAAAAATATGTATCTGTCTATATTAAAGCAAGCAAAAAACTGGTGTGTTTATTGGCCCATGTGAAGAGGAGGCTGCATTTCAACTCAAGAGCAAGTGATGCTGAGTGCCGTGCACTTTTTTTTTGCTTGTTTATGTAGAAGAGGTTGGTGAGTTGTATCCTTTTGGGCTGCCATGTATATCTATGTTTTTTTCTTATGTTGCTCCATTGTTTTATTTATCTATCTGTCTTGGCTCAGCTTCAATATTCAATCCGGTGACCTTTTGCTGCATGGTCAGTTTCCGTCTCTGCTGGGCTACAGTCCTTTTCTTCTCTGTCCAAATGCTGATGGCTTCTTTTGTCTTGGTTTTCCTTTCTTGGTTGGCTTCTCTCCAACTATTTTCCATTTTCCCTTTTGGCTCTGTCCTATCACATTTTAGATGGGCTTTATATGTTCACCTTTCACTTACCTCACTTGCTGGCTATACTTCCATATAGATTGGTGTATGGAGTTACAGCTCCTCAGTTGTTTTTCTGCTGCAAATCTGTGATTTTTCCCACACTGAACCTTATTCTTCTTCTCCACATTTGGGTGTCTGAGACGTTTCAATTATTCTGTTTTTCTGTCTTTTATAAGTGCGTCTTAATTATTTACCCTGGGTTCTCCTGTCTCCCTGCACGCTTTCCTCTATCTTTGTTGGATTTGTTTTACGGCCTTCCCTTTAGTTCCTCAGGAGATACGAGAAGCCAATTGGTGGCTTTTTTTTTTACAAAAAGGAAAATGGGCCGATGCAAATGTTTTGGCACCGTGTATGGTTAGTACCTAGTACCATCCCCTTTTGGAACTAACAGAGTCTTTCTATTCTTGTTTAAGGGATTTTCCTCCATTCTTCCTTACAGAATTCCCCCAGTTCTGTGAGATTCCTGGGGTGTCTTGCATCCTCTATTTTGAGGTCTAACCACAGATTTTCAATGATGTTCAGATCAGGGGAATGTGAGGGCCATTGTAAAACCTTCAGCTTTCACCTTTTGAGGTCATCTATTGTGGATTTTGACCTGTGTTTCAGATCATTATTCATTTGTAGAAGCCATCATCTTTTCACCTTCAGCTTTTTTTTTTTTACAGATGGTGTTATGTTTGCATCAAGAATTTTTAGAAATTTAATTGAATCCATTCATGCCTCTACCCCCCGTGAAATGTTCCCTGTGCCATTGTCTGCAACGCCACCCCAAAGTATGACTGATCCAACCTCATGCTTAATGGTTGGCGAGAAGTTCTTTTCCTGAAATTCTGTGCCTTTTTTTCTCCACACATACGTTTGATCATTGTGGCCACAGTTATATTTTACCCTCATCTGTCTACAGGACTTGTTTCCAAAATGCATCAGACTTGTTTAGATGTTCTTTTGCATACTTCTGAGGCTGAATTTTATGGTGAGGATGCAGAGAGGTTTTCTTCTGATGACTCTTCTATGAAGGCCATATTTGTGCAGGTGTCTCTGAACAGTAGAACAATGTACCACAACTCCAGAGTCTGCTAAATCTTACTGAAGGTCTTTTACAGTCAAGCGGGGGTTCTAGTTTGCCTCTCTGACAATCCTACTAGCAACTCTCACTGAAATTTTGCTTGGTCTTCCGGACCTTATCTTGACCTCCACTGTGACTATGCCATTTCTTACATTTCGAACTGAGGAAAGGGAAACTTAAAAATGTTTTTCTATCTTCTTATAGCCTTCTCCTGCTTTGTGGGCCTCCACCTTTTTCATCTTCAGAGTGCTAGGCAGCTGCTTAGGAGAACTCATGGTTGCTATTTTTGGCACAAGGATAGAGGAGGCTGGGTTTTTATAAAGCTGGGAAATTTGCGTCATCTGGCCTTTCCTAACAATGATTGTGAACAAGCCATAACCCTTACATGCTAATTGAAGTCTGAAACCTTGGTCAACGTTATCTGCTCACACAAATCTCCAAGGGTGCCTAAACTTTTGCGTAGCCCATTTTCCTTTTTTGTAATTTTTAAAATGTAAAGAATGACAGTATATATATGTTTTTGTCTAAAATACAAAAGAAATGTGTCATCGTTAACTTTAGGCCTTTTAGAGATCATTTGATCTTCAACTTGCTTAACTGTTCACAATAACAGTATTTTTGACCAGGGGTGCCAAAACTTTCACGTGTCACTGTATCTATCCATCTAATCTTACCACCACTGATTCATTAGAACACATTCATTGGTTAAGTGTAGGAAAAAAAGGACCAGCCTGTTATTTTATTTTTTCCTTTCTGTGCCATAAACCCCATCTGACGAGCCCGGCTATTGATTTCACAGGAGACTGATCAAAATCAACGTGTTTAGCTGAAGCCAGTTCACTTCATTTCAATAAATAAAGAGAAATATCTAATTATCTGGAGGATTTTTTGTGTTTTTATTTAAACAAATGGCCTCTCAAATGGCTAAAGCTGTTCATTGCAACGTTCTGCCAGCAGAAATCCGAGGCACAGAGAGGTGAAAGCTCCGCTCACCACCAGATTTGCAATATGTTCATGTTTGCAGATTATTGTTTTAAAGGAAATAGAACATTTTTATTTTAATCTTGTCTTAAATGAACAGATTTTGTTTTTCAAATTGCGTTTTGCATCCTAGAGTTTAGAACTTATGTATCCATAATCTAAGTCCCGGGCTACAGATACGAGGATAGCCGCTCTTATTAGATCTTACCCAATGGACCCATCATTGCTCAGAGCCGGGGAGTGGGTTGTATTAGAAAAGGACAAGGGTTAGAGGAAAGATCCTAAAAGCCATAAACTCTGCTGATGATGGTTATAGTGGAATGTGGCTCCATTCTTGCAAGTTTTGATTTAGGGTCTCATGGTTATGGAAATGTACTTAATATATTGGACAAGAGGGATTAAAACTTTTTCCGACACTGATAAATCAGTGGGACCATTTGACGCTCCCTTTGGGCATCAGGGCTAGGGTGGGAATGCTACATTTACATATCTTATTGTCATGGCCTGGACCTCAGCTTGGAACACAAAATGTAGCCTCATTACTGATCCAGGATCATCTCAATGTATTTATTACTCCCTCTTACAAAGCTCCCAACAGGGCTGGACCACTACATTTTTCCTGCGTCATCTTTCTCTACCTTCCTACCAAAGATCTCATTTCTGTCAGCCATCTAAAACAAATTTCCTTCATTATTTGAACCGGCCCCAACCACAGCCAAGATTTCTCTCATGTTGCACCAGTTCTCTGGAATGCGCTACCTCAAGATCAATTCTCAACGTCCATAACTTAGAACTTGTCCTAAAAACACATCTTTTTGTGCAAGCCTTAATGTATCTCATCTCTGTACATCTTTCTTTTGCATAATTTTCTTATTACCGATTCCTTTCATTCAGTAGCACCTCCCTGACGCCTGTTTCATCCAAATGCACATCCCATAGATGTGCGCACACTTTTCTTTTTAGTAAGTTTGTTTAAGGACTAGAGATGAGTGAATTCGTTTGCAACTATATGAATTTTCTAAGTGGTTTCTAAAAATATTAGATTTTGAGATAACTGAATTTTTCAGAATTTGATTGGCAAAAACCCCATAAATTGGTGACTAGCTGGTTGTCAATTCGCTGGATCCAAAACAACGAAAGAGTTAAAATCAGCTGTTACAGGACCTCATTTGACTTGGCCTTTGGTTCTTCTAGGACTGAATTCTACTCAGTTAAATGGGGTCAATGATGTACATTGCCCTCCCGAGTGACTACGTGTGCCTTAGTGCTGAAGAACTAGACATCCATGCAGAGGACCAGGGATGATGCGACAGAGGTGGTATAAGGAGTCAAGTGGAGACTTTGGACAGGCGGGTATAACTATCATGACAATTGGGTCACTTTTGATTTAGAACAAAAATAATCTTCTGGCCAATTTGAGTGATTCTGCCCAAAACTGATTTTCAAGAGTTTTGCTAATTTCTATTTATATATGATGTTAACTGATTAGCAGGACTGTTATGTACGGTAGCTGAGGAGGACAGGAACAACAGCAGGGCAGCCGAACACCTGAGATGTTGGTAACTAATGGACTGTAGAAACCTGAACTAACCACACAACTAGAGGTAGCCGTGGAGCATTCCTACGTTGATCCTAGATGCCTCGTCACAGCCGGAGAGCTAGCTATACCTAAATATAGAAACAGGAAAAATAACTGCCCCGGAGTAGAACCCCAAAGGAATAGGCAGCCCCCAAACATATAATGGCGGTTAGACAAGATGAAAACACAAACACAGGCAGAAAACAGATTGAGCAAACGCTGGGGCCACAAGCTGACTAAATAGGAAAGGACAGGAGAGATTACTTTCTGCAACCCAGAAAACCCTACAAAAATCCAACAATTCTGATTACAAAAATACTGAGATCACACGATCTCGCCACCCACTAAATCAGATCTCAGTGTGAACAAAACCAAGCTGCAGCCGCTGAAAAAGCAGGAAAAAGCAAATGAAAAATCAACAGTGGCTACAGACAAACTGTGAGGAGCTCAGGTCACAGGAGGGGCCTGGCTGTCCTCCACAAATGTGCAGAAAACAATGCAAATCTCAAGAACAAAAAGAAAAGCAGAAAATATCTTATCTGAAAACAGCAGATGCAGGCAAGACACCAGCAAACTTCCAAATGAACCAGGAACCACAATTGAGACCAGAACAATTGATCACCGGCGACCATCATGGGAGGGAACCTCCCTTATATCAGTCCAGTCCGTGATCCCAGATTGCCATTCCTCTCTGGAAGGTTCAGTACCATCTGTAACCACCAGAGTGAGCCTCTGCTCATTCACAACACAGGACCATCAACCACGTCACTAGTCTATGGCCACTGGACAGAGCCACCTCTTAGGTGAGAGGTCTTGTTTTGATTATCCGGCTGGGTGCAATGTCACATGTGTGTCACACCGCCACTTTGATATTATGACAGTCCAGCTAATCAAAGAAGAGACACAGATGTCGTCAGTTCAGAGGCCGTTCCCAGTGTTCCCATCCAGTTGCCGCAGATTACTTTTGTGGTCGATGGTCCTGCAAATCGATTGGCATTAACTCCACCTCCAAATTATCAAAATACATATTCAACACATTATCTCAACGTGAAAATGTTGGCTAAACAGACTGCAATTCAAAGCCCAACTACTGGGGGACCACACATAGAGACATATAGCATAAACCTCTCTTAACAGAGTATTTCGGAATTATTGCTTTGTTTTTTACAGTTGGTCACCATATATCACTCATCTCATCATGTGTCAAAAGGAAAGGTAAGAAAGGAAATATAGATAAATATTATTAACTTTTTATTGTAAACTTCTTCAACTCCTTTAAAAGCAAGGCATTGTCAGCAGGTTGCATTTTATTGGACTTGATAGCACGGAGGGGCGCTGCTGTAATGTTTCCCGTTTCTGATCTGCTATTGTTAAAACTTCCGGAACAATATTTTTATTCTGCGCTTTGACATTAAGCCGTTTCCATCACAATTAGCTTCTGTGCGTGTATTTAACACCGTTTATGTGCACAGCAGATATCTGCTTTTCACATAGAAACATGGATTCATTTACTTTAATGAAGTATTTGAACTTTTATTAATGTTCGGAGCTAGTATGAACTCCATTGTTTCGCTGAGTCAGTGAATTGGAAAGCAGCAAGAATTGACACAAAACAGCAAAAGAAAAACATCGAGCGAAGAAAGAAAGATCCGTAGTTGTTCAAGTGGCTCCAAATGAGAAAATAGATATTATAACATAAACACTGCAAATGTATTAAAAAAATAAGTTGAGTTGAATGCGAAGCAATCAGGTGCATTTATCAATGTAAGAAAATTGCCTTAGGCCATTTTTTATGGCCTAAGGCAGTGTCAACACATGACCTTTTTTTTGTTTGATGCAGTAGAACTGCAACATTTTTGCATTGGTTTTGAAAAAGTACAACAAAATTATGCATTAAAGGAGAGAAAACATTGTGACCACAATGTGCAATCACTACTTAAATGTTAGGAGCCATTCTTATCATGACAAATGGACCCGTGGAAGTTTGGGTTCTGGTTCCCAACCAAACTTTTATCCAAAATTCTGTTTGGGTACCAGAACTGTGCCTGAACTTTAACCAGAACCCGAATCCCATTGAAAAGAATAAAGAGCTGGACTTTTGAGCTGGAATATTCTCTCTTTCTCGCTCTCCTTCCATCGGAACCCCGATAGAAGGCCGTGTTCGGTGTTTAGCACCGGACAGTTTTCTTTCTCACACTCTCTCTCTTTCACAATTCTCTCCCTCCCCGGAACTCTGAACATTGCAGCAGACTTCCAGGAGAACTCCGTGTTCACCATTGAAGCTTGGGTTCGCTCATATCTACTTATAACATGTGTATGAAAGTCATTGCCCTCTTGCGGGCCCAATACAGTTCAGACAAAAGTCGACTGAACCCGCAATATAGAAAAATATCTCATGTGTATGGAGGTGTCAGCCAACTGATGGTCAGAGGAGATGTAAAGCGTGCATGTCCGATTATGGACAGCTGATTGCATTGTTCTCCCTGAGATAAGCCGATGGCCAACATGAAGAACACGGGAGCACTTGGTCAAGTGTGCACTACTGTGAATCAGAGCATCAGCTGAGATGGCTGTTGGCCGAACGATCAGCCGACAGCCCTCTAATGTATATGGTGAGCCTCAGATCAGTACATCCATCATATACTGTCATTTAAAGGGTTATTGCCATCTTGGCAAGATATAATCTATAACCAAGATATAACACTGATTGCTGGTGGTCTCACTATTGGCGCCCACCATTCTCTCCCACCCCAACCTCTGGCTGTTCCTTTCATTAACCGACCTGGCAAAATATCCTCTCTGCATCATGATACAAAGATGACAATGTGTCCGGCTGGGAAATCAAAAGAGGAATAAGGCTTAGCAGCAAGTAGGAGGCAGTTCACATGCCTCCGGTTCAGCGGCCACATGAATACTGACCCGTCCAATGGACCAAGATCCTGCGAATCGATTGGCTTATCTCTAATCATATTATTCTATGTACCGTGCAATATATTATTATTTCAATGTATTATAAAGTCATCCTAACCTAGGATTAATATTAAAATATTTAGGTAGGGACATACGCATATGATGTATAGATACATACATAGTGTGTGTGTGTATAATATTATACACCAGCGGACTAAAGTGGACACCACTCGGTAATAAATAGGACGAAAAAGAAAGGACCGAGAACTGGTCAGGCCGTCAAAGTACTGGAGTAAAACACGAGTAGATGTACACACCAATACGATGTATAGAATGCTGCAGGTGGTTTTGCGACAATTCATAGAAATGAGCCATCAGAACCGAGATAGCCCAACGCGCCCTTCCAATGTAGGACCGGACCTAATGACCAGCAACTTGTCACAGTGAGCTAGGATATCCATTATTGACAAATTTAATTAATGCAAAAAAATTAACAATGTGCTTATTAGTTCTGCTAAGAATTTTCTTTCTTTCATTTGTTTTATAAACCTATTATCGTAAATTTGTGCTGTTCCCTTTTGTGCTAATTGGCTCCTTTTCTGCGTTTGTCCATTTTTACTATTTCGCGGTTACCTCTTGTTCTTCGGTCCTCACCTTTTCTCTTTGTACATACATTTGTTCTAGGAGACCTCATTATATATAACTTGCCTTCAGCTAAAAGTTCTGTGTGTGACAGTACAAGTCATGGCGAAAGTATTGCATTTGTAGAGGGAAAAAATGATTTCACCTAGATTCTCATCTTAAAATAAGTAGACCATTTTATCAGTGCCCGGACTGGATGTCAAGCTGTGCCTGTGTCACAACGGGAAGTCATCAGACATAATGTAGGTGTTTTCTATGGCGGGGCACAAGGTTCGTACTTTATGTTCTCGGACTCTATTTTGTGAATTCAAACACTAAGCTAAAAAATTTTTGGATTTTTTTTTACCACATTCACTGCGTACTGTCCAAATACTTTTAAGAATTTGGACCCTGCAAGAATTTATTAATGACTGTACGCCAAACCTCTGCCTGAAAAATTTGACGGTGCTCTCTACTTTCTTTTCTGTCCCTACTTTTAAAAAATGGGAATTTGATGGACATTAGGTAAATAGTGTAAATTATATATCATCTCTACGGTAACGGCGGGCAGATTTAGATGGGGGTCTTTAATACGATACAGTGTACCCAATTTATGGTTCATGCCCTTTACCTTTGACCTGCACAGTAACTACCATTAAATGTCCTGTTAGAATTTTTGGGGCTGAATCCAGTATTTTAGTAAATTTTCAGCTCCTCAACAAATTAATGCCTTAATGGAAATCTGACCCTCAAGGGCAGTGCGACCTTAAGTTCTCTTTGGAGGAAACTCGTCACCAGCTTCGTCCCATATGAAATAAGACCACCACCTTCAAGCCCTCATATATAGGTTTCTATAATGCTGCATATCTGCCCCCAATCCGGCTTGCAACAAAAGAAAAACACCTTTTATTATACTCCGATCAGATGGACTTCACTGGCCTTGGTCTGGTGACTCCATCCTGCTTTCAATGCCCTCCTCCTTCTGTACTTCGCTTGGATGACGCATTCTACGTCACCCACACAGTGTCCCTGGCACCGCGCTTCTACGCAGGTGTACTTTTCAGCCCTGAGGATGCAGATAGCAGTTAGTATGTTGGTGGAGGATGGCCGTTGGCTCCTTCCTCCTCCTATGAACTGAGATAGGAGACGCAATGACATCACTACATCACAGCTGTTGTGCGGAGAGTCAGTGCACTGGAGACTGGAGGAGAACGCCAGGGAAAGAGGAGTGAGGTGAGTATGTGGGTTTTTTTCCTCTTAATATGTGTATGAGATGTGTGTCTATATATATATGAGACACATAGCCCATATATATATATGGACTATGTAAGTGTCTCACACTGTATATAGGGGCTATGTGTTAGGGTTCGAGTTCCCACTGCTGCACAAGGGGAGTCTCGAACCGGTCCCGCTGCGGTTCCCATTCATCTCCGGCCGCAGTGGAGCCTGCTCAGCAGAGACGTCGGTCCAAGCGTCTTGCCCACTCCACTACTGTGCAGTGACTTGCTGCTGCCTTTCCTGGATCTGCTATTATAGCCAGTGTTGGAGCAGACGTCTTTGGGACAAAGTCCTGCGATTTCCCTTCTGAGCATGCCCAGAGTGAGATCTCTCATTGGAGATCAGGACACAGCACTTTTCCTCAGCGGCCCTGTGACGTAACAGGGTTCGCTTTCAACGCTAGACAGCGCCCTAGCGTGTTTTCTTTGCGACTCAGTTGTGTTTAGTGAGTTCGCACACATCGCCATATAGCGCTGCGGCTCTCCTTCTAGCGGCTCTGTGGAGTAACAGAGTTCGCACTTATTGCCACAGCGCGTTACGGCGTTTATGTTGGCGACTCTGCGAGATAACAGAGTTTGCTTCTTACGCCATTTTTACTAGCAGCAGGCACCGCTTGCACGGTGGACCCCGGGCTGCGAACGCACCTCTCTACATCATATATTTGGTGCGTTCCGCAGACCCGTAACATAATATTAGCGCCAGGGTCTGGCTAGTAAAATGGCGGATGAACAGCGTTTACAGCTGTACATCCAGCAGCTGGAGGGTAGGTTGGCGGCTCTTGAGCGCACAACCTCAGCTGTGGATGTTACCGCAGTCGCTGTTCAGGCTGCTAGTGTAGCTGCAGCCAGTTTGTCCTCTGCCACCTCTGTCCCTACATTGTCCCACCTCCCGCTTCCAGACAAGTTTGCTGGTGACAGCAAGCAATGTCGGGGATTCGTAAGTCAGTGCTCCATACACCTCGAGCTTCTGGCTGCACATTTCCCCACGGATCGGGCACAAGTGGGCTTTGTGATAGGTCTTCTGTCGGGCAGAGCGTTGGAGTGGGCAACGCCGCTGTGGGAGCGCGACGACCGTGTGGTGCAGAGCGCTTCTCGTTTTCTGGAGGCTCTGAAAAAGGTTTTTCTAGGACCTCAGGTCACCCACGATACGGCGCTCAAACTGCTGGCAAGTACCCAGGGTTCGGCTTTGGTCAGCCATTTTGCTGTCCAATTTCGGACTCTGGCCTCGGAATTAGAGTGGCCAGATAAAGTCCTCATTCCCATGTTCTGGAGAGGACTGGCGGGTCATGTGAAAGACGCCTTGGCTACCAGGGAGATTCCTGCCACACTGGAGAAGCTTATCGCTATTTCCACCCGCGTCGACCTCCGTTTCCACGAGCGGAGGCTGGAACATGCCCAGTGTAGGCAGAGTGTCCAGTTGGCTCCTACCTTCGCCAACCCTCTGGAGTCGCCTGTTCAGGCGCCCGACCTTCAGGAGGTTGCTCCTGCAGGATCTAAATCTCGGGTCACTCGTCCATCCCCGATTTGTTATATTTGCCAGCAGCAGGGACATTTTGCCAACTGATGTCCACAGCGGCTGAATAAACGGTCCGCGCCCAGTAACCGTAGGAACAGGGTCACTGGACGCCATGAGTTTTGCCCCTAAAGTGCTCCTCAAGGGGATAATTACCCACGGTTCTACCACCCTACCCGTCAAGCTGTGTGTGGGTTCTGGGGCAGAGGGGAATTTTATGTCATCCTCCTTTGCTTCTCGCCACACCATGCCTTTGGTGTTGCTGGCTGAACCAGTATCGGTTCGGGTGTTGAACGGAGCAATTCTGCCCTCACAAATCACCCATCAGTCTGTCCCACTCACCTTATCTATGTCTCCTTCCCATCAGGAGAATATATCATTTTTTATCCTCCCTGAGGGTATAGATGAGGTTTTGTTGGGATTACCCTGGCTCCGCCACCCCTCTCCCCATATTGAGTGGTCTTCAGGGAGAATTCTGGGTTGGGGTAATTTATGTAAAGGCAGATGCATTAGGGACAGCGTGCAGGTCAACACCACTGAGATATCCATAGACCTCTCTCCTCTTCCCAAGGTCTATTGGTCTTATGCCGACGTTTTCTCGAAGAAGGCTGCGGAGACTCTTCCGCCTCATCGCCCCTATGACTGTCCTATCGACCTTTTGCCTGGAGCTGAGCCTCCTAGAGGAAGGGTTTATCCCCTCTCTCTTCCTGAGACAGAGGCCATGTCCCAATATATTCAGGAGAACTTGGCAAGGGGATTCATTAGGAAGTCGGTGTCACCAGCGGGAGCGGGGTTCTTCTTTGTGCAGAAGAAGAACGGAGAATTACGTCCGTGCATTGATTATAGGGGTCCCAACGCTATCACCGTGAAAAATAAGTATCCTTTGCCGCTAATCTCTGAGCTCTTTGACAGGCTTCGGGAGCAAGGGTATTTACTAAGCTAGACCTGCGGGGTGTGTATAACCTGATTCGCATCCGTGAGGGGGACGAATGGAAGACGGCATTTAACACCAGGGATGGGCATTATGAATATCTGGTAATGCCCTTTGGGCTCTGTAATGCTCCAGCTGTCTTCCAAGACTTTGTGAACGACATCTTCCGGGATATGTTGACCACCTCGGTGGTAGTCTATCTGGATGACATTCTCATCTTTTCTCCAGATATGGCCTCCCACCGGAGATATGTCTGCAAGGTCTTCGACCTCTTGCGAGCAAATTCCCTATATGCGAAGTTGGAGAAGTGCATGTTTGAGCAGGAGTCTCTACCTTTCCTGGGCTATATCATCTCCACCCAGGGATTGGCTATGGATCCTACCAAACTACAGGCTGTGATGGATTGGCAAGAACCCCACTCCCTTAAGGCGGTGCAGCGCTTTATGGGGTTCATTAACTACTATCGCCAATTCATTCCCCACTTCTCCACTTTGGTAGCTCCCTTGGTAGCCCTCACCAAGAAGGGAGCTAATCCCAAGTTGTGGTCAGAGGAGGTCACCAAGGCGTTCTCCTCCATCAAGTCGCATTTCGCCAGTGCTCCCATCTTACATCGCCCCGATGTCGATAAACCGTTTATCTTAGAGGTGGATGCCTCTTCTGTTGGTGCTGGAGCAGTCCTTTTTCAAAAGGATGCCCAGGGTCGGAAGCATCCCTGCTTCTTCTTTTCCAAAACCTTTACACCAGCAGAGAGGAATTATTCCATCGGGGACAGGGAGTTACTGGCTATGAAGTTGGCCTTCTCCGAGTGGCGACATCTTCTGGAGGGGGCTCGCTTCCCCTTCCAAGTATTCACGGACCACAAGAACTTGGTGTATTTGCAGACAGCCCAGCGGCTAAATTCCCGTCAGGCCAGATGGTCCTTGTTTTTCTCCCGGTTCCATTTCACCCTCCATTTCCTCTCCGGTGAGAAGAACATTCGCGCAGATGCTCTATCCCGCTCCGTGGTGTCCTCTGAGGAGGTGGAGGAGGAGCCTCGGCTAATTGTCCCCACAGAAAGCCTAAGAACTGTGGCTCCGGTTTCGCTTGAGTCTGTGCCTCCGGGCAAGACTTTTGTGCCCACCAATTTGCGACCGGAAGTACTCTCTTGGGCACATTCGTCCAGGGTGGGTGGACATTTTGGGACAAAAAGGACTTCTGAGTTGCTGGCGAGGACATACTGGTGGCCGCAGATGGCCCGTGACGTCAGTGAATACATTCAGGCGTGCGTCTCCTGCGCCAAGAATAAGTCCCCTCGACAACGGCCAGCTGGGTTACTTTTCCCTTTACCGGTGGCAGACAGGCCTTGGGAGATGGTCGGGATGGATTTTGTGGTGGGCTTACCCAAGTCTCGGGGCTGCACCATCATCTGGGTGATAACCGACCACTTCTCCAAAATGGTGCACTTAGTGCCGTTACCACTGTTACCGTCTGCACGGGCCTTGGCAGCATTATTCATTAGGCATATTTTCCGCCTACACGGTATGCCAGACAAGATTGTCAGTGATCGAGGTCCCCAGTTTGCATCTCGGTTCTGGAGAGAGCTGTGTCGTTTACTCAGCATTGAGTTGAATCTCTCCTCTGCATACCATCCCGAGACTAATGGGTTGGTAGAGAGGGCCAACCAGACCTTGGTCACATACTTGCGACATTTTGTCTCTGCCCGGCAGGATGACTGGGCATCCTTGCTACCGTGGGCTGAGTTCGCTCTAAATAATGCTGTGGCTGACTCCACCGGACAGACCCCATTCCTCCTGAACTACGGTCAGCATCCGCGGGTACCAGTGCCTATGCCCGTGTCTTCTGCCGATTCCAGGGTGGCAGACTGGGCTGTGGAGGCACGGGACATTTGGGACCGCACCCAGGATGCCATTCAGGCTTCCAAAGAGAGGATGAGGTCTTCGGCCGATGCCCATCGGCGCCCCGCTCCTACATTTGCTCCGGGTGACCTAGTGTGGCTTTCTGCCCGAAACATCAGGCTACGTGTAGAGTCCACCAAGTTGGCACCTCGCTTTTTGGGCCCCTTTAAAGTTCTTGAGCAGGTGAACCCGGTGGTTTACCGCCTAGCCCTTCCGCCTCGCCTTGGTATCACTGACACCTATCACGTGTCCCTCCTGAAACCCGTGGCCATTTCCCGGTTTTCCGAGTCATCTGCCGGGACGTCGGGTTCATCTACCGACGATCATGAGGTGAACGCCATTGTTGGGTACAAGGTGGTACGAGGCAAAAAATTTTATTTGGTGGATTGGAGGGGTTATGGGCCTGAAAATAGGTCCTGGGAGCCTGCCGAGCATGTTCACACTCCGCAGCTCATCGCTGCCTTTGAGCGCAGCGAGGCCCAAAGAAGGGGGGCCCTAGGAGGGGGGGTAATGTTAGGGTTCGAGTTCCCGCTGCTGCACAAGGGGAGTCTCGAACCGGTCCCGCTGCGGTCTCCCATTCATCTCCGGCCGCAGTGGAGCCTGCTCAGCAGAGACGTCGGTCCAAGCATCTTGCCCACTCCACTACTGTGCAGTGACTTGCTGCTGCCTTTCCTGGATCTGCTATTATAGCCAGTGTTGGAGCAGACGTCTTTGGGACAAAGTCCTGCGTTTTCCCTTCTGAGCATGCCCAGAGTGAGATCTCTCATTGGAGATCAGGGGTCACATGCTCAGGTACTGCAGCGGCTCCTATTGGTCCGCCAGGAAGGCTCTGCGATTACTGATGTTCGGGAACAAGTTTCATTGGTCCTGGTTTCTGGCAGGTCCTGTAGCTGTTGCTATAAAAGGGTAGCATGGCTGGGCCGCCATGCGCTAATATCAACCATTGTATACTATGCGCCAGTGTGGTCATGCGTGTGTGTGGTTAGGGACCCGGCTGAAATAAGCCACTAGAATACCGACTTAATCGGTGAGGAGTTTGGTGTGCTAGCTGGTCAGGGTCGGCGTCCTAGATGCCCTAGATTACCGACATAACCGGTGAGGAGTTTTGATTGCCGTATTCAGGGTCTGGCGTTCGGACGCCATAGATTGCGGGTGACTCCCGCGAGGACATTAGCACATGATCACGCTTTATGTACGCTTAGCACTTAACTGTGTACCTGAGAGCCTGACAGGACACAGCACTTTTCCTCAGCGGCCCTGTGACGTAACAGGGTTCGCTTTCAACGCTAGACAGCGCCCTAGCATGTTTTCTTTGCGACTCAGTTGTGTTTAGTGAGTTCGCACACATCGCCATATAGCGCTGCGGCTCTCCTTCTAGCGGCTCTGTGGAGTAACAGAGTTCGCACTTATTGCCACAGCGCGTTATGGCATTTATGTTGGCGACTCTGTGGGATAACAGAGTTTGCTTCTTACGCCATTTTTACTAGCAGCAGGCACCGCTTGCACGGTGGACCCCGGGCTGCGAACGCACCTCTCTACATCATATATTTGGTGCGTTCCGCAGACCCTTAACACTATGTGATGCTCATTTGGAAAAAGAGGACTTTGTAAGGGCTCATACTGTGTATCCAGAGGCTATATTTGGGTTCACATTATATATAAGGGACTATGGGGAGCTCATTCTATATATAGGAGAACTCTCATGACCTCAGACTCAGTCACAGAGGCTTCTTCATTGTGTTTTGCAGCTATCACATCAGGTGGCACTACACAGCCAATCAGGAGGCACGAGCATAGCCTGTATAAAAAGCAAGGCATGGATTGCAGCAGTTGTTTTTTTTTATGAATCTGGATAGTGAGAGGACATCACAGCTTAGTCATTGAGATAGGGAGACAAAGACATAAAACACTGAATAAACATTGCAGAAAGTGTGTGACAGCTCAGCAGTGATAAACATCCATTTACCAATTTGGAAACTTTCTGTAAATCAAATTTTTGGCAAAAATTTGATGAAGCTGGGAAAATGGAACTTAAAAATATTTCCTTCTCTCTACAGAATATCCATACAGACCCTGTGGTAGTGAAATACTTTGAAGCATGTTTCGCCTAACTTGATCACCCCGTGAGAGATAATGGTGGACACATCCATTGGCTAACTCCTCCATAGGGGCTTTTTGGATATTTATAGCTTATCTTATGTCTTCAGATGAGTAATCTGAGATGACCGGCTTTGAAAAAAGAAAAATTAGATTTTGGATCACTTTGTTGGAAGATGTTCATGATATAGGTGTCTAATATTTGGCCACCTAGTGGCTGTGATGTGGATTGTAGCCTTCGAGGATCTTGCCAGTGTGCCACAATGATGTATTGAATTTGTATCGTGAGAAATTAAAGTTCTTAACCTAATTTCTAATTTATATGCCTCTTTTCACCATTTCCTAAAGTTAAGAGTGATTTTTGTTATGTCCCCCTTCATTTGTAACTTACTGTAATTTACTTTCACCATTGACACCAGTCACAAATAAGAACAAATATTTGATGCGTGATTATAAAGCTTAGCTAATGTTTGATACCTCCAAATAGATATTAAAGAGCCCGTCCCTTGCCCCTAGCTCATATAGCTTGGCTCTCTCAACTTTGCAAACCTCGACTCTCTTGTGTTCCTCAAACAATAAGCACAAGAAGAAAATCCTTGGGAAAACAAATAAGTCAGTGTTTGGATAGTATCCAGATTCATTTTTTGTAGGAAAAACACTGACAGGTTCCCAACCATTAAGATGACCCATCAGGAAAGCTGCCATCTGCGACAATACTTTATGGTAATGGTTTGGCTCTTGTACCAGATGCCTTCACAAGTCGAATTGTCAGCAAAACTAACAAAATAAATCAGTAAATTAAATCTGAATGGCAAATACGTCAGGTAAATTCTTTCTATGTACTTGATACTTTGAACTTGTTTCCATTACTTGAAGTTTTAAGGAACCACTTATTCTGATAGTGTTTTGTATTAGGTATTCATGTCATTATCGAGCCTAAGAGGCCAACACGTTATTCACGAGGCCAGATGGTATTCATTAAGGTGTCATTTATTTTGTCTGGTCATTAATAAACTTTTAGGTTAAGAGCCACTAATCTTTAACAGCCTGGATGTTTTAATGAATAGACAAAGTAAATTTTCTTTCTAGTGTCACCTATTGGTGGTGGTCAACTTGTCCATGTAAGACCCACAGTCTGCTCCTAAAGAGACACCATCTATAGGCAGCTATTCCATGGTTCCTTCTCTCGTCAGCGAGAACTCCATAAAACATAGATAAAAGGCCTCTTACCCAGCACCCTGCTCTGTTCTCACAAGGGCTGGAAAAAAAACTATCTAGAGATGCAGATCTCCATTTGCAGAAGATTCCAGTTTAGCTAAATTCAGTGGTCACGTTTCAAGGCTTTTCTATGGGTCAAGCATTGAATTACCGGGCAGCTACCTCCAATATGTGACATAGGAGAGACAGCTTTCTCCCTTCCAGAGGATAGCATGTCTGAATACTTTTCCTATGGAGCATTGCCTATAAGACTCTGTAGCTGTTGGGTCTCTTAAGTAAGAACCAGCACATCATAAGTCACAAGTGGCAGACACAGACAGAAGAGGGTCTCTGTGCAAGAACAGTACATGGGCCATTTGTAGACCCCGTAGTTTAAAATACTGCAAAATTCCACTTGTTTTGGAAGTAGAAATGGGCACTTTTATGTCTTGGGGCCCTGTGTGACTAAAGGTTGCACCAATGGTGTGTCTGTTTCACGATCCATTTTTGGATTTGTGGCAGCTCTGGTTCCACTCTGTTTCAAAAGTAGCTGTTTTCCTTTCAGGACCATTGGGGGTTAATGTCAGTTTTTCCCCGCTGGCAATCTGGTATAACTGCAGTGCTGCTGGGTCAGCTGATGTGTGTGGTGACCACTCCCACCATCCTTTAAATGGTCACCTGATGCATCAGCTGACTGTTGGTGATAGAGTTTCTCTGGAGACCAGCCGATGTGTGAGGAGCAGCTCTCTAGCTATCTGCGGAGTGGAGCTTGGCAGCGGTGTCTGGAAGCTAAGTGCTGTGTTTTCTCCTTCTCCCTTTGGTGTTTGTCACTGTCCCCTGTGTGGTATTATCTGCACTTGTGAGGCTAGCGCCCCTTGCCGGCCGGTGCACTAGCAAGAGCAGTAATAGGTGACAACAAGGGACGAGGTTCCTGATGGCAGTGGGGGAAAAGACCCACTTAGTGTGTTAGGGGAGTGCAGGGACAGGCTCAGGTTTGAACTCAGGTGGTGACTATCCCCCATTTCCCTATCAGTAGGGCCTTCCTTTCCCTAATACCTGTAATGTATGTAGTACAGTTCATATAGCGTCTTGTGCTTGGGTGCGATGAAAATACATGAGACACAGGTTTGATATAGAAAGTCTTGTATTACTTCATACAAGTTGGCAAAAATAGTCACACAGTTTGCAGACACAGAAGCAGGAGACACAGCAGGCCAGAGTAATCTAAGCTCAGCAATCACTCTCCACAACAGGTTCAGGATCTTCTTCTCTGTTACCGTAAGTCCATGCAAACGTGGGTCTTTCAAAGAGCAGGGTTCCAGAGTCCACAAGTGCTTCAGAGTTCCTCAGTAGGAATAGCTGGAGTACAAGGTCCAAGGCTTTAGGAGTCAGGTCACAGGTTCACTGCAGGCTAGATTCTGAAGCACTGATTGCTCAGCTGTGGCTGCTTAAGAAACAAAAGGAGAGAATCAGGGCGGGAACATGCAAGCTGGAAACTCCATTTTGACTGAGGGCAAGATAGCTGCAGCAAGACAGAAAGTAAAATGGCTGACGAACAAACTGAGTTTCAGGAACATGTACACAGAACCTTACATTACTCCCCCCTTAGGGACAACCTCCGGATGACCTCAGGCCAGGCTTGTGTGGGTACCTCTGATGAAACTGACGGAGCAAGTGAGGAGCATTAACGTTATTGACTGGTTCTCATGAGTTGTCCTCCACTGGGTAGCCCTGCCGTTTAATCAGATATTGTAACTGATTTCTATACAACCTGGAATCTAAAATCCTTTCCACCACAAATTCTTCCTGACCATCGACTAGCACTGGGTCAGGGCAAGGAGAAGAACGTCCAGGAAACGTATTGGGTGTCGCAGCCTTTAGTAGGGATACATGAAAGACAGGGTGAATTCTCATAGTTCTGGGCAGTTGAAGACGACAAGCAACGGCACTTATAATTTTACTGATTTTATAGGGTCCAATGTACTTTTGTCCCAACTTAGACGATGGAATCCTTAACTTAAGATTTCTGGTTGACAGCCAGACCAAGTCTCCTACCTTGAAAGCTGGTGCAGGTTTACGAAATTTATCTGCTGCTTTCTTGTACCTTTCCTGAGCCGATTCCAGATTCTCCTTTAGAAGATCCATATTCTTCTGTAAATACGTGATTCTTTCAGCCACTGCTGGTAAAGGCGTTTCTATGGGAAATCGTGGTAGAATGTTAGGATGATAACCTAGATTAGAGTAAAAAGGAGACTGCTTAGTGGAGGCACTCTGAGAGTTGTTATACGAGAACTCAGCTAATGGAAGTAGATCCACCCAATCATCCTGTAGGTGGCAGATAAAGCAGCGGAGATACTGCTCCAGGGTTTGATTGGTTCGTTCGGTCTGTCCATTAGTCTGGGGATGAAAAGCAGAAGAAAGGTTTACTTTAATGTCCAATGCTGCACAGAAATTTTGCCAAAACCTAGAAGTGAATTGCACCCCTCGATCCGAAATAACCTCATCCGGTACTCCATGTAAGCGAAACACATCTTTAATCATCAAATCTGATGTCTGTTTTGCAGTGGGTAAGCCGACACAAGGGATAAAATGAGCTGCCTTTGTTAGACGGTCAACCACCACTAGAATGGTGTTCTTCCCTTGAGAGGTTGGTAACTCCACAATGAAGTCCATAGAAATGGATCCCCACGGGCGGGACGGGGTGGGAAGAGGCTGTAACAGACCAGTTGGTGAGGAGCGAGGTGTTTTGCATCTTGCACAGACTTCACATGAAGTGACATAGTTTAAAACATCCTTCCTGCAAGTGGGCCACCAAAAGAAACGAGAGAGAAATTCCTGTGTCTTTAGAATTCCTCTATGCCCAGCTATCTTGGAATCGTGAATGAGTTGCAATACTCTCAATCTGACTGTTTCAGGAATATACAGGCGTTGTCCCTGAATCCACACACCATTCTTAAAGACAAGACTTACGTCCCTTGGGGGTTGTGCCAAAAAGGAATCCGCATGGTATGCTTCCTTGATGTCCTTAAGTAGGTCTTGATTATGAATTACTCCTAGGAATCTAGAGTCAGGAAGAATAGTCTTAGGAGGAGTAATTGGACGTGTCTCTGCTGAGTAAATCCTAGAGAGTGCATCAGCCTTTCCATTGCGCGATCCTGGTCTATAAGAAATGATAAAATTAAATTGGTTTAAGAAAAGATTCCAGCGAGCCTGGCGAGGAGTCAGGCACTTAGCCGACCTGATAAACTCAAGGTTACGATGGTCTGTCAGGACGACTATTTGCTGTGCAGCTCCCTGAAGAAGGTGTCTCCATTCTTTGAAGGCGGCAATAATGGCCAACAACTCTCTATTGCCCACATCGTAGTTCCTCTCAGCCGAAGACAACTGCTGGGAAAAGAAGGCACAGGGATGCAAGACATTCTTCTCACCTGTTCTCTGAGAGAGTATAGCTCCAACGGCACAGTCTGAAGCATCCACCTCTATTATGAAGGCAAGCTCAGGGTTGGGATGTACTAGGATAGGTGCAGTGGTAAATTTATCTTTTAGACGGGAAAATGCTTCCTGGGCTTGGGGAGTCCAGGAGAACCTAGACTCTTTCCGGGTAAGTTGGGTGATAGGTGACACTACCTCAGAGAAATTTCTAATGAAACGTCTATAGAAGTTGGCAAACCCGATGAAGCGCTGTACCTCCTTCACATTTCTAGGACTTGGCCAATCCTTGATGGCTTGGGTTTTGCTTCCATCCATACTAATTCCTTGTGTAGACAGTACATACCCCAGAAATTGAATTTCGGTCCTATGGAATTCACACTTTTCAAGTTTGATGTAAAGATGATTTTGTCTTAGACGTTCCAAGACCATTCTCACATGTCCATGATGTTCCTCTGTAGAGTTAGAAAAAATTAGAATATCATCCAAATAAATTACCACGAATGTATCTAGGAGATCCCTGAAGATGTCATTCACCAAGTGTTGGAAAGTGGCTGGGGCGGTACTCAGACCAAAAGGCATAACTAGATATTCAAAGTGTCCATAGCGTGACCTGAATGCAGTCTTCCATTCATCCCCAGGTCTAATACGGACTAAGTTATAGGCCCCACGAAGATCTAGTTTAGAGAAAATTTTGGCATGTCGCACTCTCTCCAATAACTCAGGGATTAAAGGCAATGGATAACGGTTTCTAATAGTAACCTTATTGAGTTCCCTATAGTCTACGCATGGTCTCAGAGATCCATCTTTCTTCTTTACAAAGAAGATGGGTGCACCTGCAGGAGATGAAGAGGGGCGTATGAAGCCCTTGGCTAGATTTTCGTCTATGTAATCCTTTAAAGCCTTTAGCTCGGGCCCCGCCAGGGGGTAGATCTTACCAAAAGGTATCTCTGCTCCAGGCAATAATTCAATTGGACAATCATATGGACGGTGAGGAGGAAGCTGGTCAGCGTTCTTCTTGTCACATAAATCCACATAGTCCTGGTATACAGCTGGTAGTTCAGGGACTGACATGGTTCCTTTAGGAACAGAGTGTAAGGTTCTGTGTACATGTTCCTGAAACTCAGTTTGTTCGTCAGCCATTTTACTTTCTGTCTTGCTGCAGCTATCTTGCCCTCAGTCAAAATGGAGTTTCCAGCTTGCATGTTCCCGCCCTGATTCTCTCCTTTTGCTTCTTAAGCAGCCACAGCTGAGCAATCAGTGCTTCAGAATCTAGCCTGCAGTGAACCTGTGACCTGACTCCTAAAGCCTTGGACCTTGTACTCCAGCTATTCCTACTGAGGAACTCTGAAGCACTTGTGGACTCTGAACCCTGCTCTTTGAAAGACCCACGTTTGCATGGACTTACGGTAACAGAGAAGAAGATCCTGAACCTGTTGTGGAGAGTGATTGCTGAGCTTAGATTACTCTGGCCTGCTGTGTCTCCTGCTTCTGTGTCTGCAAACTGTGTGACTATTTTTGCCAACTTGTTTGAAGTAATACAAGACTTTCTATATCAAACCTGTGTCTCATGTATTTTCATCGCACCCAAGCACAAGACGCTATATGAACTGTACCACATACATTACAAGATTCTGAAGCCAAAACGTTAGTGTCTGCTGGGTCTGGAAAGGCTGTGTCTGCTGTAACTGTGGATATCGGATGTCCGGTTGTACTTTCTGTGATGACAGTGGTTGTGACTTCTCACAACCATTCCAGCTGAGCAATTCCCTTAAGTGTTTTTTTTTCTGCAGTGTTACCACAGGTAAACACTATTTTTTTTTTTTTCTTTTCTCTTTTTTGTCTGCTGTAACTGTGGATATCAGATGTCCGGGTGAACTTTCTGTGATGATAGTGGTTGTGACTTCTCACAACCATTCCAGGTGAGCAGTTCCCTTAATTTTTTTTTTCTCTCTGCAGTGTTACCACAGGTAAACACTATTGTTTTTTTTTTCTCCTCTCCTCTTCTTCCAGTACTCCTGTCTTAAAAGATCTGGAAAATGGAGGTCCGCATAAAGGAACTTTGCGGAGTGACTGATAATATCCTTGCAGATTTGCAGAATATAAAGACCCGTTTTTCAAGCCTACAGGACCTCACTAATCACAATTTGCAAGTGTTTGGACAGACTGCCCAGGATTTGCGAGCCAGGATTGAGATTCTAGAAGAGCGAGTCCAGGCTCCTGCCGTAGCCCCGAGTTCTGGGATTCCCAAGTTGCCCCCTTTTCGTTTTGGCGGTGAACGTGAGAAATTCAGGGGATTTATTAATCAATGCAACTTTTTTTTTCTGCACATGCTTCACAATTTCCCACTGAACGATCTAAGGTGCTTACTATAATTATGTTGCTTACCAACAAGGCTTTGATGTGGGCAAACCCTCTGATTGAGACTGAGGATGATTGTTTGAATCACCTTGATGCTTTTATTTCAGCCATGGGGCAGGTGTTTGATGACCCCAATCGAGGTGCAACAGCTGAAGCAGCCATGTTAGCTTTGCGCCAAGGTAAGCACTCGGTAGCTGAATATGCCTTGGAGTTCAGGAGATGGGCCCTTGATACCACCTGGGACAGTTCCGCCAAAAAATCTATTTTTCGAAAGGGGTTATCTCCACTGATTAAGGATGAACTTGCTCGTGCCGACCCTCCCACTGCGTTAGGTGACTTTATTAACTACTGCATCCGTATTGATACTCGTCTGACTGAACGCAGACAAGAGAGATGGTTCGAAAGCAATCGCACTAACCTTTTCCTACCTTCCTCTCCAGCTAAGGAACCTTTGAGTAGGATTACACGGGAACCTGAACCTGAACCCATGCAGGTAGACTCTTTACAACGACGGGTTAGTGATGCACGCAAGGAACATCGTTTTAAGGAGAATCTATGTTTCTATTGTGGTAAGTCAGGGCACTTCATTATAAACTGCCCCAGCCGTTCTCGTAAGACTACTGCAGCACTCATTCATTGTGAGTGTTGCGAGAGGGGATCTGTCAGGTCCGAGCCTCAGGCTCCAGAGAGATCTGCAGCAACAGATCTTGATTTCTCGGACTTAAACTCCGTTACCTCTGAGGACGTTGACTGTGTAAACGCTGCCATTTTTCAAGTTTCCTCTGCGGTGTCCCAGCTGAGTTGTAAGAAAAACAATTCTCATTGCTTTCTTTCCATCAAACTCTGGGTTGACTCAGCTTGGGTGTCTAGCTCTGCTATGATCGACTCAGGGGCAAGTGGAAATTTTATGGATGTCTCCTTTGCTCTGAAACAGGGGATACGTTCAGTGAAGAAGGCTACTCCAGTACAGATGGAAACTGTGGATGGCTCCCTGCTGACCTCTGGACCAGTGGATCAGGAAACAGAGCCTTTGAGGGTTCTTATGGGTAAAGATCATCAAGAGAAACTGTCCTTTATGCTTATCTCTTTTCCCCACTTTCCCATTATTCTAGGGCTACCATGGCTGCAGGCTCAGAATCCTACCATTAACTGGGAGACCAAGGAATTACACTTTCCAGAGAAACAGATGAGTCCAAAAGTTTCAGCTTGCTCTGTTCCTAAAGGAACCATGTCAGTCCCTGAACTACCAGCTGTATACCAGGACTATGTGGATTTATGTGACAAGAAGAACGCTGACCAGCTTCCTCCTCACCGTCCATATGATTGTCCAATTGAATTATTGCCTGGAGCGGAGATACCTTTTGGTAAGATCTACCCCCTGGCGGGGCCCGAGCTAAAGGCTTTAAAGGATTACATAGACGAAAATCTAGCCAAGGGCTTCATACGCCCCTCTTCATCTGCTGCAGGTGCACCCATCTTCTTTGTAAAGAAGAAAGATGGATCTCTGAGACCATGCGTAGACTATAGGGAACTCAATAAGGTTACTATTAGAAACCGTTATCCATTGCCTTTAATCCCTGAGTTATTGGAGAGAGTGCGACATGCCAAAATTTTCTCTAAACTAGATCTTCGTGGGGCCTATAACTTAGTCCGTATTAGACCTGGGGATGAATGGAAGACTGCATTCAGGTCACGCTATGGACACTTTGAATATCTAGTTATGCCTTTTGGTCTGAGTACCGCCCCAGCCACTTTCCAACACTTGGTGAATGACATCTTCAGGGATCTCCTAGATACATTCGTGGTAATTTATTTGGATGATATTCTAATTTTTTCTAACTCCACAGAGGAACATCATGGACATGTGAGAATGGTCTTGGAACGTCTAAGACAAAATCATCTTTACATCAAACTTGAAAAGTGTGAATTCCATAGGACCGAAATTCAATTTCTGGGGTATGTACTGTCTACACAAGGAATTAGTATGGATGGAAGCAAAACCCAAGCCATCAAGGATTGGCCAAGTCCTAGAAATGTGAAGGAGGTACAGCGCTTCATCGGGTTTGCCAACTTCTATAGACGTTTCATTAGAAATTTCTCTGAGGTAGTGTCACCTATCACCCAACTTACCCGGAAAGAGTCTAGGTTCTCCTGGACTCCCCAAGCCCAGGAAGCATTTTCCCGTCTAAAAGATAAATTTACCACTGCACCTATCCTAGTACATCCCAACCCCGAGCTTGCCTTCATAATAGAGGTGGATGCTTCAGACTGTGCCGTTGGAGCTATACTCTCTCAGAGAACAGGTGAGAAGAATGTCTTGCATCCCTGTGCCTTCTTTTCCCAGCAGTTGTCTTCGGCTGAGAGGAACTACGATGTGTGCAATAGAGAGTTGTTGACCATTATTGCCGCCTTCAAAGAATGGAGACACCTTCTTCAGGGAGCTGCACAGCAAATAGTCGTCCTGACAGACCATCGTAACCTTGAGTTTATCAGGTCGGCTAAGTGCCTGACTCCTCGCCAGGCTCGCTGGAATCTTTTCTTAAACCAATTTAATTTTATCATTTCTTATAGACCAGGATCGCGCAATGGAAAGGCTGATGCACTCTCTAGGATTTACTCAGCAGAGACACGTCCAATTACTCCTCCTAAGACTATTCTTCCTGACTCTAGATTCCTAGGAGTAATTCATAATCAAGACCTACTTAAGGACATCAAGGAAGCATACCATGCGGATTCCTTTTTGGCACAACCCCAAGGGACATAAGTCTTGTCTTTAAGAATGGTGTGTGGATTCAGGGACAACGCCTGTATATTCCTGAAACAGTCAGATTGAGAGTATTGCAACTCATTCACGATTCCAAGATAGCTGGGCATAGAGGAATTCTAAAGACACAGGAATTTCTCTCTCGTTTCTTTTGGTGGCCCACTTGCAGGAAGGATGTTTTAAACTATGTCACTTCATGTGAAGTCTGTGCAAGATGCAAAACACCTCGCTCCTCACCAACTGGTCTGTTACAGCCTCTTCCCACCCCGTCCCGCCCGTGGGGATCCATTTCTATGGACTTCATTGTGGAGTTACCAACCTCTCAAGGGAAGAACACCATTCTAGTGGTGGTTGACCGTCTAACAAAGGCAGCTCATTTTATCCCTTGTGTCGGCTTACCCACTGCAAAACAGACATCAGATTTGATGATTAAAGATGTGTTTCGCTTACATGGAGTACCGGATGAGGTTATTTCGGATCGAGGGGTGCAATTCACTTCTAGGTTTTGGCAAAATTTCTGTGCAGCATTGGACATTAAAGTAAACCTTTCTTCTGCTTTTCATCCTCAGACTAATGGACAGACCGAACGAACCAATCAAACCCTGAAGCAGTATCTCCGCTGCTTTATCTGCCACCTACAGGATGATTGGGTGGATCTACTTCCATTAGCTGAGTTCTCGTATAACAACTCTCAGAGTGCCTCCACTAAGCAGTCTCCTTTTTACTCTAATCTAGGTTATCATCCTAACATTCTACCACGATTTCCCATAGAAACGCCTTTACCAGCAGTGGCTGAAAGAATCACGTCTTTACAGAAGAATATGGATCTTCTAAAGGAGAATCTGGAATCGGCTCAGGAAAGGTACAAGAAAGCAGCAGATAAATTTCGTAAACCTGCACCAGCTTTCAAGGTAGGAGACTTGGTCTGGCTGTCAACCAGAAATCTTAAGTTAAGGATTCCATTGTCTAAGTTGGGACATAAGTACATTGGACCCTATAAAATCAGTAAAATTATAAGTGCCGTTGCTTGTCGTCTTCAACTGCCCAGAACTATGAGAATTCACCCTGTCTTTCATGTATCCCTACTAAAGGCTGCGACACCCAATACGTTTCCTGGACGTTCTTCTCCTTGCCCTGACCCAGTGCTAGTCGATGGTCAGGAAGAATTTGTGGTGGAAAGGATTTTAGATTCCAGGTTGTATAGAAATCAGTTACAATATCTGATTAAATGGCAGGGCTACCCAGTGGAGGACAACTCATGGGAACCAGTCAATAACGTTAATGCTCCTCGCTTGCTCCGTCAGTTTCATCAGAGGTACCCACACAAGCCTGGCCTGAGGTCATCCGGAGGTTGTCCCTAAGGGGGGAGTAATGTAAGGTTCTGTGTACATGTTCCTGAAACTCAGTTTGTTCGTCAGCCATTTTACTTTCTGTCTTGCTGCAGCTATCTTGCCCTCAGTCAAAATGGAGTTTCCAGCTTGCATGTTCCCGCCCTGATTCTCTCCTTTTGCTTCTTAAGCAGCCACAGCTGAGCAATCAGTGCTTCAGAATCTAGCCTGCAGTGAACCTGTGACCTGACTCCTAAAGCCTTGGACCTTGTACTCCAGCTATTCCTACTGAGGAACTCTGAAGCACTTGTGGACTCTGAACCCTGCTCTTTGAAAGACCCACGTTTGCATGGACTTACGGTAACAGAGAAGAAGATCCTGAACCTGTTGTGGAGAGTGATTGCTGAGCTTAGATTACTCTGGCCTGCTGTGTCTCCTGCTTCTGTGTCTGCAAACTGTGTGACTATTTTTACCAACTTGTATGAAGTAATACAAGACTTTCTATATCAAACCTGTGTCTCATGTATTTTCATCGCACCCAAGCACAAGACGCTATATGAACTGTACCACATACATTACACAGAGCAAGCTGAAACTTTTGGACTCATCTGTTTCTCTGGAAAGTGTAATTCCTTGGTCTCCCAGTTAATGGTAGGATTCTGAGCCTGCAGCCATGGTAGCCCTAGAATAATGGGAAAGTGGGGAGAAGAGATAAGCATAAAGGACAGTTTCTCTTGATGATCTTTACCCATAAGAACCCTCAAAGGCTCTGTTTCCTGATCCACTGGTCCAGAGGTCAGCAGGGAGCCATCCACAGTTTCCATCTGTACTGGAGTAGCCTTCTTCACTGAACGTATCCCCTGTTTCAGAGCAAAGGAGACATCCATAAAATTTCCACTTGCCCCTGAGTTGATCATAGCAGAGCTAGACACCCAAGCTGAGTCAACCCAGAGTTTGATGGAAAGAAAGCAATGAGAATTGTTTTTCTTACAACTCAGCTGGGACACCGCTGAGGAAACTTGAAAAATGGCAGCGTTTACACAATCAACGTCCTCAGAGGTAACGGAGTTTAAGTCCGAGAAATCAAGATCTGTTGCTGCAGATCTCTCTGGAGCCTGAGGCTCGGACCTGACAGATCCCCTCTCGCAACACTCACAATGAATGAGTGCTGCAGTAGTCTTACGAGAACGGCTGGGGCAGTTTATAATGAAGTGCCCTGACTTACCACAATAGAAACATAGATTCTCCTTAAAACGATGTTCCTTGCGTGCATCACTAACCCGTCGTTGTAAAGAGTCTACCTGCATGGGTTCAGGTTCAGGTTCCCGTGTAATCCTACTCAAAGGTTCCTTAGCTGGAGAGGAAGGTAGGAAAAGGTTAGTGCTTTCGAACAATCTCTCTTGCCTGCGTTCAGTCAGACGAGTATCAATATGGATGCAGTAGTTAATAAAGTCACCTAACGCAGTGGGAGGGTCGGCACGAGCAAGTTCATCCTTAATCAGTGGAGATAACCCTTTTCGAAAAATAGATTTTTTGGCGGAACTGTCCCAGGTGGTATCAAGGGCCCATCTCCTGAAATCCAAGGCATATTCAGCTACCGAGTGCTTACCTTGGCGCAAAGCTAACATGGCTGCTTCAGCTGTTGCACCTCGATTGGGGTCATCAAACACCTGCCCCATGGCTGAAATAAAAGCATCAAGGTGATTCAAACAATCATCCTCAGTCTCAATCAGAGGGTTTGCCCACATCAAAGCCTTGTTGGTAAGCAACATAATTATAGTAAGCACCTTAGATCGTTCAGTGGGAAATTGTGAAGCATGTGCAGAAAAAAAAAGATTGCATTGATTAATAAATCCCCTGAATTTCTCACGTTCACCGCCAAAACGAAAAGGGGGCAACTTGGGAATCCCAGAACTCGGGGCTACGGCAGGAGCCTGGACTCGCTCTTCTAGAACCTCAATCCTGGCTCGCAAATCCTGGGCAGTCTGTCCAAACACTTGCAAATTGTGATTAGTGAGGTCCTGTAGGCTTGAAAAACGGGTCTTTATATTCTGCAAATCTGCAAGGATATTATCAGTCACTCCGCAAAGTTCCTTTATGCGGGCCTCCATTTTCCAGATCTTTTAAGACAGGAGTACTGGAAGAAGAGGAGAGGAAAAAAAAAAACAATAGTGTTTACCTGTGGTAACACTGCAGAGAGAAAAAAAAATTAAGGGAACTGATCACCTGGAATGGTTGTGAGAAGTCACAACCACTATCATCACAGAAAGTTCACCCGGACATCTGATATCCACAGTTACAGCAGACAAAAAAGAGAAAAGAAAAAAAAAAAACAATAGTGTTTACCTGTGGTAACACTGCAGAAAAAAAAACACTTAAGGGAATTGCTCACCTGGAATGGTTGTGAGAAGTCACAACCACTGTCATCACAGAAAGTACAACCGGACATCCGATATCCACAGTTACAGCAGACACAGCCTTTCCAGACCCAGCAGACACTAACGTTTTGGCTTCAGAATCTTGTAATGTATGTAGTACAGTTCATATAGCGTCTTGTGCTTGGGTGCGATGAAAATACATGAGACACAGGTTTGATATAGAAAGTCTTGTATTACTTCATACAAGTTGGCAAAAATAGTCACACAGTTTGCAGACACAGAAGCAGGAGACACAGCAGGCCAGAGTAATCTAAGCTCAGCAATCACTCTCCACAACAGGTTCAGGATCTTCTTCTCTGTTACCGTAAGTCCATGCAAACGTGGGTCTTTCAAAGAGCAGGGTTCCAGAGTCCACAAGTGCTTCAGAGTTCCTCAGTAGGAATAGCTGGAGTACAAGGTCCAAGGCTTTAGGAGTCAGGTCACAGGTTCACTGCAGGCTAGATTCTGAAGCACTGATTGCTCAGCTGTGGCTGCTTAAGAAGCAAAAGGAGAGAATCAGGGCGGGAACATGCAAGCTGGAAACTCCATTTTGACTGAGGGCAAGATAGCTGCAGCAAGACAGAAAGTAAAATGGCTGACGAACAAACTGAGTTTCAGGAACATGTACACAGAACCTTACAATACCATCCGTTGTGTGTGTGTTGCACCATCCGCTGACCGACCAGCCGTTGGGTCATGTCTAGGGTTGAGCATTCCGATACTGCAAATATCGGGTATCGGCCGATATTGGCTGTATCGGAATTCCGATTCCGAGTACCGATATTTTCGTCATATCGGATACCGGAATCGGAATGTCACTGTCAGTGTCCGTCGGTCGGGTCTGTCAGGAGTCAGCGGCACTTACCTGGCAGAAGATCTCCGGCGGTCACGTCCTGGACTGCTTCATGGCCGCCATCCTCTTCTCCCCGGCGGTCACATGCAGTTTCTCGCGATAACTGCAGTGACTGCTGGGTAATCCCGGCCGTAAAGCAGTCAGTCCGATGACGTCACCGCCGGGGAAGCAGGTAATCAGCTGTGCTGCGCCGGGATGACAGGCTCTGCCTGTCATTGCGATGTAGCAGAGCTGGATCGTCGTGGGACTGTCGTTACTATGGACTGCGTCGGAAAGGTGGTATACTGTTGTTTTTTTTTTGTTTTTTTTTACAGGAGATCGATGGCGTCGCAGGAATGAGAGAGTAATAAAATAAATGAAAACTGTGTTGTCTCTTTTATTTCATTAAAATACTTTTTTCTTGCTGTGTTTTTTTTTTAAACATTTAAAAACTTTGGGATTAATAATGGATCGGTGTCTTATTGACGCCTCTCCATTATTAACCGGGCTTATTACCCCTTATTACCCGCTTGCCACCGCTACAGGGCAAGTGGGAAGAGCCGGGTAAAGTGCCACAATTGGCACATCTTTTGATGCGCCAAATGTGGGGCTGCTGTAGCCTGGTATTATCAGGCTGTTGAGGGCCAAAATCCATGGGCCTTGACAGTCTTTTAATACCAGGCCGCAGCAGTCTGCATTTTACTTGGCTGGTTAACAAAAATAGGGGGGATCCCCACGCCGTTTTTTTTTCGAGGGGATCCCCTATTTTTGTTAACCAGCCAAGCTAAGCAGACTGCTGTGGCCTGGTATTATCAGGCTTGCAAGGTCCATGGATATTGGATCCTTACCAGCCTGAAAATCCAGGCCTCAGCGGTCTGCTTCATCTGGCTGGTTAACAAAAATAGGGGGGACCCCACGCCAATTTTTTTCGAGGGGATCCCCTATTTTTGTTAACCAGTTCCCTCTGACGTCACTGATTGTGTCCCTGGCTGACCTGAAGTGAAAGTGGAAAGCAATCAATTAAGCTTTCCACTTCCTCTCCTGTCAGCCAGGAGAGGAACTCCTTCATTTGGGGGTTTACTGTGAGGCTGGAGCATTAGCTGCGGTCCCTGCAGTAAACATTAACCCTTTCTGTTGTGAATGGGTTTGAGATGAGTTCTGAGCAGAGGCTCCCTCTGGTGGTTACAAGCGGTACTAGTGAGGATTGTGAGGACTGGGAATCAGGTGTTACTGATTGGTCTTATTTAAGGGAATCATTTCCCATCAGGGTTGCCGGTGATCAATTGTTCTGGTCTGAATCCTTCTTTCCAGTTTCCCTTGTAGCCTGCTGTGTCGTGTCTGCATCTCCTGCTATCAGATAAGACAATTTCTTATTTTGTGTTTTTGCTATATTTTTGCATTTGGTCCTGCACTTCTGTGGGGGCCTTCTGGGTCCCCTCCGGGGGCTTTTGCCCTCTCAGTTTAGTTCAGCCACTGTGTTTTGTACTTTTGCTTTTTCCAGTTTTTTCAGTGGCTGCTGTTTTTGTTACACCAGAGAACTAATTTAGGTGGTAGAGGTCGTGTGATCTCAGGTGATTTTGAAATTAGTAGAGTTGGTGTTTTTCAGGGTTTTCTGGGATTGCAGTAAGTACCCTTCCTGTCCTTTTCTATTTAGATAGTTTGGGCCCCAGCTTTTGCTCATACTATTTTCTTTCTGTGTCAGTATTTTCTCTTGTCTAACCGCCATTACATGTTTTGGGGCTTTCTATTATCTTTGGGGTTCTGCTACGGGGCAGATAGCTTTCCTATTTCTATCTTTAGGTGTAGTTAGTTTCTCAGGCTGTGACGAGGCGTCTAGGACCAACGTAGGAATGCTCCACGGCTGCCTCTAGTTGCGGTGGTTAGTCAGGGTACTGCAATCTCATAGATTCCAACTGCTCTGGTGTATTTCCTTTTTTGCTTGCACTCCTCAGCTACCGTAACATAACAGTATCACCGGCCATAAAAATTGTATGGTACTCACAGAAGGGAAAAAATATTTTGAAGGAAGAAAAGTTGTCAGAGATATTTTTCTGTTTGTTGCATTTTTTTTTTTTTTTTTCCCTCTGTATCTCTGGGTGCTGGGGAGGATCTTTTCTCCCAATGGAGTTTGCACAGTTGGCTGGCCGTGTGGATCAGCTTGCCACTGAGGTTCAGAGTATTGCTGCATATCTTGCTAGGTTGCCTGTTGTGGAACCTAGGATCCCCATGCCAGATTTGTTTTTAGGGGATCGAGCTAAGTTTCAGAATTTCAAAAATAATTGTAAATTGTTTCTTGCCTTAAAATCTAAGTCCTCAGGAAACGCAGCGCAGCAGGTTCAAATTATCATCTCTCTCCTGCGCGGCGATCCTCAGGATTGGGCTTTTTCCCTGATACCTGGGGATCCTGTTTTGAGTGATGTTGATGCATTTTTTCAGGCTTTGGGGTTATTGTACGATGAGCCTAATGTCACTGATCAAGCTGAAAAAGCCTTGTTGGCATTAAATCAGGGGCTTGATGACGCTGAGTTATACTGTCAGAGATTCCGTAGGTGGGCAGTCCTGACCAAGTGGAATGACGACGCTTTGGCGGCCCTTTTCCGGAAGGGTCTGTCGGATAATGTAAAGGATGTTATGGTGGGATTCCCTGTCCCCTCTGGTCTCAATGATTCTATGTCATTGGCGATTCAAATTGACAGACGTTTGTGTGAGCGGAGAAGTATGCGTGGAGTGGTGTTGCCTTGTGAGCCAGCTGCTGAGCCCATGCAGTGTGATGGAGTGGTGTCTGGGGCACAGCGTCATGAGTTTCGAAAGCGCAATGGGTTATGTTTCTACTGTGGTGATGCCTCTCATGCTATTTCAGTCTGCCCTAAGCGGGGAAGACATTTTGCACGCTCAGTTGTCTTGGGTAGTGTTCAGACTAAGTTTTTATTAACTGTCACTCTGATATGCTCTCTGTCCTCATTTTCTGCTCAGGCTTTCGTTGATTCTGGAGCAGCTATTAACCTGATGGATTATGATTTTGCTAAACGTTGTGGGTTTCCCTTGATACCCCTACAGAAGTCTATTCCTTTACTGGGGATCGATTCTACCCCTTTGGCTGAGAATAAACCCCAGTTTTCTACTCAGGTGATAATGAGGGTTGAACCTGATCACCAGGAGTGCTGCAAATTTTTGGTTCTATATAATCTGCATGACATTATCGTGCTGGGTTTCCCTTGGTTACAGTCTCATAATCCTGTTTTGGATTGGAAATCTGTGTCTGTAACCAGTTGGGGCTGCCAATGTGTTAGTGCCAACACTCCTGTTTTTTCTGCCTCCCCCCAGGCTGAGGATGTTCCTGACTTTTTGTTTGATTTTTCTGATGTGTTTAGCGAAAGTAAATCTGCATCCTTACCTCCCCATAGGAGCTATGACTGCGCTATTGAATTAGTGCCAGGTAGTAAATTCCCTAAGGGTCGCCTTTTTAACTTGTCTGTACCTGAACATGACGCTATGCGGTCTTATATCAAGGAATCATTGGAGAAGGGTCATATCAGACCATCCTCTTCACCCTTAGGTGCCGTTTTTTTCTTTGTGGCCAAAAAAGATGGTTCATTAAGGCCGTGTATTGATTATCGTCTCTTGAACAATATTACTGTGAAATATCAATACCCGTTACCCTTGATTTCTGACCTGTTTTCCAGGGTGAAAAACGCTACTTGGTTTACCAAGCTTGACCTCAGGGGGGCGTATAACCTTATTCGCATTAAGCACGGGGATGAATGGAAGACGGCATTTAACACCCCTGAAGGGCATTTTGAGTACCTTGTGATGCCCTTTGGGCTCACTAATGCTCCTTCCGTCTTCCAGTCCTTCATGAATGACATTTTCAGGGATTTTGTGGACAAGTTTCTGATTGTTTATTTGGATGATATCTTGATTTTTTCTAATGACTGGGACTCTCATGTGAAACATGTTCGGACTGTGTTCCAGATTTTGAGAGAGAATGCTCTGTATGTGAAGGGATCAAAGTGTCTTTTTGGCGTACAGAAGATCTCATTTCTGGGATTCATTTTGTCCCCATCTGTTATTGAAATGGACCCGGTCAAGGTTCAGGCCATCTGTGATTGGGTCCAACCTACTTCATTAAAGGCTCTTCAGAGATTTTTGGGTTTTGCCAATTTTTATCGTAAATTTATTGGTAATTTCTCGGTTATTGTTAAACCATTAACTGATTTGACCAGAAAGGGTTCTGATGTGGTGAATTGGCCTCCTGAGGCAGTCTCTGCGTTTCAGGAACTTAAGCAGAGATTCACTTCTGCTCCTGTTCTACGGCAGCCTGATGTTTCTCTGCCATTTCAGGTGGAGGTTGATGCCTCTGAAATTGGGGCAGGTGCCGTTTTGTCCCAAAAAGATCCAGAGACCTCTAAAAGTAACCCTTGTGCCTTTTTCTCTCGAAAATTTTCTCCTACTGAACGTAATTATGACGTGGGTAATCGGGAGTTATTGGCCATGAAGTGGTCTTTTGAAGAGTGGAGACATTGGCTGGAGGGAGCCAAACATCAGGTGGTGGTCCTTACGGACCATAAGAATCTGGTCTATCTGGAATCTGCCAAGCGACTCAATCCTAGACAGGCCAGGTGGGCCTTGTTTTTCACACGTTTTAATTTTGTGGTTTCCTTTCTTCCTGGCACTAAGAATGTTAAGGCGGATGCCCTCTCGAGGAGTTTCCTTGCGGACTCTCCTGAGCTATCTGATCCCTCTGTTATTTTGAAGGAGGGTGTAGTTCTTTCCGCCATCTCGCCCAATTTGAGACTTGCTCTGGAGGGGTGTCAGGAGGATAGGCCCGAGCGCTGCCCTGTTGGAAAATTGTTTGTCCCGGACAAATGGAAAAAGAGTGTGATGTCTGAGATTCATTGTTCCGCATTGGCTGGGCATCCCGGAATTTTTGGTACCAGAGACTTGGTTAGTCGGTCCTTTTGGTGGCCTACCTTGTCTCGCGATGTCAGGGAATTTGTGCAGTCCTGCGGGACTTGCTCTCGCTCCAAGCCTTGCTCTCGCTCTAGTGGTTTGTTGATGCCATTGCCTGTGCCCAAGAGACCATGGACCCATATCTCTATGGATTTCATTTCCGATCTTCCTGTTTCTCAGAGAATGACCACCATCTGGGTAATTTGTGATAGGTTTTCCAAAATGATACATCTTGTGCCATTACCTAAGTTGCCTTCCTCCTCTGAATTGGTGCCGTTGTTCCTTCAGCACGTGGTTCGTTTACACGGCATTCCTGAGAACATTGTGTCTGACAGAGGAGTCCAGTTTGTTTCCAGATTTTGGAGGACTGTTTGTTCTAAACTGGGTGTTCAATTGTCTTTCTCCTCGGCATTTCATCCTCAGACCAATGGTCAAACTGAAAGAACAAACCAGACATTGGAGACTTATCTAAGATGCTTTGTGTCTGCTGATCAGGATGACTGGGTCTCTTTTTTGCCTTTGGCTGAGTTTGCTCTTAATAATAGGGCTAGCTCTGCCACTTTGATGTCTCCGTTTTTCTGTAATTCTGGGTTTCACCCTCGATTTTCTTCAGGACAGACGGAGGCTTCTGTCTGTCCAGGTGTTGACTCTGTTGTTGAGCGTATGCAGCAGATTTGGGACCAGGTAGTGGAGAGGTTGTCCCTCTCTTAGGAGAAGGCCCAGCGGTTTGCTAACCGGCATAGGACTGATGGTCCTCGGTTTAAAGTGGGGGACTTGGTCTGGTTGTCCTCAAAGAATATTCCTATGAGAGTAGCATCTCCTAAATTTAAGCCTAGGTTCATTGGACCTTATAAGATCATGGAGATTATTAATCCTGTTTCTTTTCGTTTGCTTCTTCCAGGGACATTTAAGATCCATAACGTGTTCCACAAGTCCTTGTTGAAGAGGTTTGTTGAGCCAGTGGTTCCTGCTGCTGTGCCTCCTGACCCTGTTTTGGTTGAGGGCAATCTGGAGTATGTGGTTGAGAAAATATTGGATTCTCGTTTTTCTAGACGAAGACTCCAGTATTTGGTTAAATGGAGAGGTTATGGTCAGGAAGATAATTCTTGGGTGTTTGCTTCGGACATCCATGCTAGGAGACTTATCCGTGCGTATCATAGAACTCATCCTGACCGACCTGGTTGCTCAAATGAGGGTTCGGTGACCCCTCCTCAAGGGGGGGGTACTGTTGTGAATGGGTTTGAGATGAGTTCTGAGCAGAGGCTCCCTCTGGTGGTTACAAGCGGTACTAGTGAGGATTGTGAGGACTGGGAATCAGGTGTTACTGATTGGTCTTATTTAAGGGAATCATTTTCCCATCAGGGTTGCCGGTGATCAATTGTTCTGGTCTGAATCCTTCTTTCCAGTTTCCCTTGTAGCCTGCTGTGTCGTGTCTGCATCTCCTGCTATCAGATAAGACAATTTCTTATTTTGTGCTTTTGCTATATTTTTGCATTTGGTCCTGCACTTCTGTGGGGGCCTTCTGGGTCCCCTCCGGGGGCTTTTGCCCTCTCAGTTTAGTTCAGCCACTGTGTTTTGTACTTTTGCTTTTTCCAGTTTTTTCAGTGGCTGCTGTTTTTGTTACACCAGAGAACTAATTTAGGTGGTAGAGGTCGTGTGATCTCAGGTGATTTTGAAATTAGTAGAGTTGGTGTTTTTCAGGGTTTTCTGGGATTGCAGTAAGTACCCTTCCTGTCCTTTTCTATTTAGATAGTTTGGGCCCCAGCTTTTGCTCATACTATTTTCTTTCTGTGTCAGTATTTTCTCTTGTCTAACCGCCATTACATGTTTGGGGGCTTTCTATTATCTTTGGGGTTCTGCTACGGGGCAGATAGCTTTCCTATTTCTATCTTTAGGTGTAGTTAGTTTCTCAGGCTGTGACGAGGCGTCTAGGACCAACGTAGGAACGCTCCACGGCTGCCTCTAGTTGTGGTGGTTAGTCAGGGTACTGCAATCTCATAGATTCCAACTGCTCTGGTGTATTTCCTTTTTTGCTTGCACTCCTCAGCTACCGTAACATAACACCTTTCTGAAGGATTACACCGTGGGACCTGACTGTGCATGGGATAGGTAAGAATAATTTTGCTTTATTATTTTATTTTTATTACAGGAAATGGTTTTAGCAGGAAAATAAAATATGGTCAAAAACTGTGTGATTATTTCATTAAACTTCTTTTTTATTAAAGTGTGTGTGTTTGATTTTTCTTTCATACAATAGGATTAATAATTGATAGTTGTCTAATTGACAGCTCTCAATTATTAACCTGGCTTAAAGTGACCTTTCAATTGCAAGGTCATTTTAACCCCTTATTAACCCATTCGCCACCGCTACAGGGCAATGGGAATAGACGGGCAAAGTGCCAGAAAGGGCAAATCTAATTAGAGATTTGCCCTTTCTGGGGTGTCTGGGGGCAGATGTTAGTAGCCGGGGGGGGCCAAAAAAAATGGTCCCTCTCTGGGCTATTATTATCTGCCCCCACTCACTGGCTTTGTCTGTCTGGTTGCGAAAATAGGGCGGGAGCCCACGCATTTTTTTTCAGCAATTTTACACCCCATATATATATATATATATATATACATGTCATTGAATTTGTGACACATATATATATATATATTTATATTTATAGTTCATACACTTCTACATAGTATAATAGCCGCTAATTCAATTGCCGGCTTTTGTGAAAATGCAGAACCCGACATGAAATGACACTTGGTGTACATAGGGTTAACCATGTCTTTTCATGTAGTTTGATATCTGATTTGCACAAACAATTACATGAGTGTAAGTGTGCAAAATTTCACACCTGTAGGGGTTAATTAAAGGTGTAAATTCGTAGCAAAAAAGTCCGTTTTTTTTACAACGAATTTACACCTTTAATTAACCCCTACAGGTGTGAAATTTTGCACACTTACACTCATGTAATTGTTTGTGCAAATCAGATAGCAAAGGACATGAAAAGACATGGTTAACCCTATGTACACCAAGTGTCATTTCATGTCGGGTGCTTCTGTCTTTTCACAGAAGCCGGCTTTACCCGGCAATTGAATCAGAGGATATTTTACTATGTAGAAGTGTATAAACTATACATATATGTATATATATATGTCACAATGACATGTATATATATAATATGTATTCTATGTGTGTATATTTAGTGTTTACAAGGAAAGAAAGAGGTTTTTTTAGTTACAATATTTTGTTCCCATAGACTTACATTGGATTTCCGGTATCGGTATCGGGTATCGCCGATATTTTAATGGTATCGGCGATACCATTCCCATTCCGATACTTTTGGATATCAGAAAGTATCGCTCAACTCTAGTCATGTCTCATCATGACATTCTGCCTCTGAATGCCACATCAAATGCCTATCGTTATATCAAGATC
>JARQOD010000010.1:55427503-55592334 GCA_033576555.1 Oophaga sylvatica | reverse complement strand
GGTGAAAGTCTGATGTTTTGCGGCAGGGAGTTCCAGAGTATGGGGGAAGCCCGGGAGAAGTCTTGTATGCGGTTGTGGGAAGAAGAGATGAGGGGGGAGTCGAGAAGGAGATCTTGAGAGGATCGAAGGTTGCGTGTAGGTAGGTAGCGGGAGACCATGTCACAGATGTATGGAGGAGAAAGGTTGTGGATGGCTTTGTATGCCATGGTTAAGGTTTTGAACTGGAGCCTCTGGGCAATAGGAAGCCAGTGAAGGGCCTGGCATAGTGGGGAGGCTGGGGAATAGCGGGAAGACAGGTGGATTAGTCGTGCAGCAGAGTGTAGGATGGACTGGAGTGGTGCCAGAGTGCTAGAGGGGAGGCCAGACAGTAGGAGGTTGCAGTAGTCGAGGCGGGAGATGATAAGGGCGTGCACTAGTGTTTTTGTGGTTTCATGGTTGAGGAATGAGCGTATCCGGGAAATATTTTTGAGTTTGAGGCGGCAGGAGGTGGCGAGGGCTTGGATATGTGGTTTGAAAGAGAGGGCAGAGTCGATGATCACCCCAAGGCACCGAGCATGTGGGACTGGGGAAAGCGAGCAGCCATTGACATTGATGGATAGGCCTGGTGGAGGGGTAGAATGAGGTGGGGGAAAGATGATGAATTCTGTTTTGTCCATGTTCAGTTTGAGAAAGCGAGCAGAAAAGAAGGCTGAGATAGCAGACAGACACTGTGGGATTTTGGTCAGTAGGGAGGTGAGGTCAGGTCCAGATAGGTAGATCTGCGTGTCATCGGCATAGAGGTGATACTGCAAGCCATGGGATTGTATGAGCTGTCCCAGGCCGAAGGTGTAGATGGAGAAGAGTAGGGGTCCTAGGACTGAGCCTTGGGGAACACCGACAGACAGGGGGCGAGGTGAGGAGGTGGTGTGTGAGAGGGAGACACTAAAAGTTCGGTCTGTTAGGTATGATGAGATCCAGGATAGGGCCAAGTCTGTGATGCCAAGAGATGAGAGAATCTGTAGGAGGAGGGAATGGTCTACGGTGTCAAAGGCAGAAGATAGGTCCAGGAGAAGGAGGACAGAGTAGTGTCGCTTGCTCTTGGCGGTTAGTAGGTCGTTGGTGACTTTAGTTAGGGCAGTTTCAGTTGAGTGATGCGGTCGAAAGCCTGATTGTAACCGGTCAAAGAGGGAGCAGGAGGAAAGGTGGGAGGACAGTTCAAGATATACATGCTGTTCCAGTAGTTTTGAGGCGAAGGGGAGAAGAGATATCGGGCGATAGCTAGACGCTGAGGATGGGTCGAGGGAGGGCTTTTTGAGGATCGGGGTGATTGAGGCATGTTTGAAGGATGAAGGAAAGACACCATTTGTAAGTGAAAGGTTGAAGAGGTGTGTGAGAGTAGGGATGAAGACTGTGGCAAGGTTAGGGATGAGGTGGGACGGGAGTGGGTCAAGCGCGCAAGTGGTGAGGTGTGATCTTGACAGGAGAGTGGAGAGCTGATCTTCTGTCATGGTGGTGAAGCTGGTTTTGGAAGAACAGGGCTGAGTGGCTAAGAGGGGCATTGGGGGCTGCGGGCCAAAGCCTTCTCTGATAGTATCAATCTTTTGCTTAAAGAAGGAGGCAAAGTCTTCGGCAGAAATGAGAGGAGAGGGAGGAGGTGCTGTGGGATGGAGTAGAGAATTGAAAGTGTTGAAGAGCTGTTTAGGGTTGTGAGACAGGGAGGATATGAGAGATGCAAAGTAAGTTTGTTTTGCGGCAGAGAGCGTGGACTTGAAGCTGGCAAGGGACTGCTTGTATGCGTTGAAGTGCTCGATGGAGCACTTTGCCCAGAAGCACGCCGTTCCTATGGAACTACTGTCCAGATCCATAAACATCATGGTAGTTAATGGTTCCATGTTAGACACCCAAATCACCCATCGGTCTATCCCCCTTACCATGTCGTTTCCTCAGGGTCACCGGGAGGATATCTTGTTTCTTATCCTTCCTGTTTTAAGCCTAAGTTCAGAAATGCCTGCACTGAGCATGTCCGTGACATGGCGAGCCATGATTGGTGCTTAATGTCAGCTGATCCTCTGACCTGGCATCGCCTGATTGGTCACGGATGACGTCACCAATGATTCGATTGACGAGATGGCTGGGGGCGGAGCTTAGCCCTTAAATAGCTTGTCTGTCCGCGGTGCGGCGCGGTCAGATCATACTAAAATAGGCAGTGCTCATGTGTGGATGTACCAGAATCTGGGCTCCACGTGCTCTCTAGCTTTGCTCTCCGCGGCCTTGCCAGAGTACGCTCGGCTTATTAGCTCAGGTCCTTCAGGCAGGTTCAGCTTATGCCAGGCAGGTAGCCAATGTTGCATTCTTGCTACGAATATAGGGTAGCTATACACCCTGAGCAGACTGTGGGGCACGTAACCTGGGCATCGCCTGCCAGTTGAATAGAGAAGCTTGCTCAGTCCGGTCTCACACCATCTGACAGCACGCGGGCATCGCCACCTGTTGAATATTGAAGCTGCGCAGTCCGGACGTAACCCGGTTGGCAGCACGCGGTCATCGCCATCAGCTGAATAGTTAAGTTGCTCAGTCCGGTCGCACACGGCTGACAGCACGTACGCCTGGCGTTAGTCGTACGCACTTCCTAGCGGCTGGCACGTGGCTTCTGTGTAGTCAAACAGGGCTACGTCTATATCAGCTTGCAGCACATAGTGCAAACCTAATATCTGGCAAGTGGCTTCTGTGCCATTAACAGAGCTACATCTACGCCAGTCCTCAGCACTTCTCCTGTGAAGTTAATGGAGATAGTGCAAATTCCATATCTTGCTAAATGTGAAGTTCACAGGCAAGATCTTTATATTTTAATCGTCAGTTTTTACCCTCCTAACCAAAGGGTGTTCGGCAGCAGTGAACATAAACTGCATCGCGGACCCGTGTTCGGTTGCAATCCATTATATATTAAGTTGTTTGCAACCGAGCGCATAACACCACTAGAGTAAAATTTGCTCATCTCAAGTCAATGGGCGATAACGTCTTATCAATGCAACCCAATACCCCTTTATAAACAAAAGTATGGATTAAAAGTTTATTTTTATTTTGACATTTTAAAGTGATATTTTTTTTACTTTAATTGGCGCTGATGGAGAACTTTGAATATTTCTTATTACTGCACATGTTTCATGGTCACTAGTACAGTTTTGCTTTTCTCCTGGCACCTAGAGTTCTAAACTACTCTTATTTCTGGTACTCCAATTTTACAAGACCTATATTTCAAAATCATTTTTCCCAAAGCCTATATTTCTGCTAGACTTCTGCAATTGGTTGCACAATATTCAATTAGTAGTATTCCAAATAATGCAATGAACATGTGCAAAATGGAGAATCATTGCTTGCAGATCATCAATGTATTCCACTTTAGTTAATCCAATTTTTTGGCAAATCCCCAATTTTTGCAGCGGGGTGAGGCAGCCCGCTGCTCATTTGTCTTCTAGTGGTCTCTACTTTCGAATGTAGCATTCTATGAAGGCCTCTTAAATGGATGACTCAAGTCTTCCAAGGGTATCTCCTGCTCTGCGAAGCTGCGTGAAAGCTTAGCAGAGCAGAAGATCCCCTTGAACTCCCAATAAGGTTCTTTGAAAAGTGAAAACAAATTGTAAAATTATTCCCATATTGTTTCATGCACATAAATAATGAAAAAAGTTTTAAAAAAAACAAGTTCTCCTTACAGTCAAATAAGTTTTACTCATGCAAAAAATATTTGGAACATCTTTGCCCAATTTGTTCTATTTGTTTTGCACAATCCCCTGTAGTATTCTCATGCTCAGATGCATCTTTCCTCTCTCTTCTAAATTTACATCCATGGTGCTCCAGATTCGCCACTTCCAATCAGCAGCGTTAACCTAGAGCGAGGTTTACCCTGAAAACAGAAGTAGTAATCCTGACCGACAGCTAAAGAATGCAATGCAAGCAAAGTTCCCTCTAGTGGAATTATCTTTTCCCCTATCTCCGAATGTAATGTTTAAAAGATTAACTCAAATATGAAATAAAAAAAAGTAAAACAAAATAAAAATCTGATGCAGAATGAATTCCAACACCTCACGTCTATGATCCTGTTCTTTCAAGTATTTTATCTTTTAAATTCCAAAGCCATCTGTTTCCAAAACCCAAGCTTTTTCTGAGCTTTTTTCTCGCTTTTGTTTTTTTTTTTTTTGCCTTCTTTGTTTGTGTCTCGCTTGTGAATTTATTTTTATCTAATATGTTTTTGAATTGCAAAATTATTTTTACAAAGCTGTCTGTTAACAAAGAGTTCTGTGTTCGCTACCGGTAAAAATGACTCATATTTTTTTATCTTATTTTACTTTTTTGTTATTTCACTTTTGTACATTTTTTAAAAGGTAAAATGTTGTTTGCTGATTAGTCGGTATTATGAGACATTGATTTGTTTTAAGAGAAGCTACAGTCCTCATGTAACATTACTGTAACAAATAGTGATGTTTGTTTTTGCTACATACATATAATTATTAATTTGTGTAATTTGTTTTTTGGGTTCTTTGGGCACATTTTCTCTATTTTTTATTTTATATTGGTCCGGAATAATTTTTTTTTTCAATAATTCAATATTCCGGCAAACTGAAGGTGTGTGGAGGACAATATGGTGTATGTGGGACACTTGGACAGGTGAGCAAAGTATTTTTTTTGTCACTTTGTTTATTAAGTTCAAGGATTTGGAGAATGTTTGGAGCTTTATAGGCAACATTCGATTACCATAGAAGTTGTTTCCTTACCAAATTCAAATGAACTGCCAAATGTAGATTTCAGCAGATTCGCTCAGAGGCAGAGGCTGCTGTAATAACACAACTTTATTAGCTAGCAGGGTTGCTGTGGTTGATGTGACTTCAGGGATCAGGTACCTCCGCTGCGGCTTCAGGATTCAGGCAATGGCCACAAAAGGATCAGGTGTTTGGATTCAGGCACTGAACACATACAGATCAGGGGAGCAGGTTCAAGCACTGCCCGCATAAGAACTAGGGGTTTGCGTTCAAGCACTGGCCACACATGGACCAGGGGAGCAGGTTTAGTCATTGGCCGCACAAGGACCAGGGGTTCGGATTTCGGCGTTGGCCACACAAGGACCAGGGGTTCGGATTGAGGCATTGGCCACACAAGGACCAGGGGTTCGGATTGAGGCGTTGGCCACACAAGGACCAGGGTTCGGATTGAGGCATTGGCCACACAAGGACCAGGGGTTCGGATTGAGGCATTGGCCACACAAGAACCAGGGGTTCGGATTGAGGCATTGGCCACACAAGGACCTGGGGTTCGGATTGAGGCATTTGCCACACAAGGACCAGGTGTTCGGATTGAGGCATTGGCCACACAAGGACCAGGGGTTCGGATTGAAGCATTGGCCACACAAGGACCAGGGGTTTAGGTACAAGGACTGGGACCTGGCAACTCACTAGTTGCCCACTAACACACTAATGGAGCACATTGCTCAGACACATCCCTAAAGGGGAGGATTACTTTTATACCTAGATATCTTCCAGCTATTGGCTGGAGGCATCTATGGTGCATATGCTGCCCTTTTAAGTACATGGGAGAACGCATGCACTAGGCACAGCCGAAGGAAGCATTCACAGCTAAAAGTAGGGAATGAACCGAGACATGGAGAGGTGACCGTGCAGCTGCGGTGGTAGGTATGTCGCTGTCCCTGCATGGAGGGGGAATGGGGAATCTTGCAGGGGCGGCGGCAATAGCGTTACAATCTCTTGTATCATCTTCAGAATTTAGCGCTGTAAATTTTTTTTCTCCAATTATATACTACTTGTGTGGTCAAAGATGCAGTAGTGGAAGATGGACTCATACTCGATGAAGCAGCACGGTGGCTCAGTGATTAGCATTGCAGCTTTGCAGCGCTGGGGTCCTGGGTTCAAATGCCACCAAGGACAACATCTGCAAGAGTGTGTATGTTCTCCCTGTCTTTGCCAGGGTTTTCTCCTACAATCCAAAGACATACTGATAGGGAATTTAGATTGTGAGCCCCATCGGGGACAGAGGTGATAATGTCTGTAGAGCGGTGTGGAATTAATGGCAATAAATAAAAACTTCTCTCACTATGCAATATGGTATTTATTTATATTTTATGATTTTATACTCTTTGCTGCAATGTTTTTTTCCTAGAATTTGAGGATCGCGGCCCCAATTCATTATTTGCATTTTTTTAAAGTCACTTTAGTTTTTCGTCTTGCCTTTTGGCATCAAAAACTTGCATGTTGGTGCCAAATAAATCACAAAAATATGTTACCAAAATTCTTGTGTACTCTAAAATACGTCAGGGGGTGACTAAAATAAAGTAACTACAAATTTTACTGCTTTTTAAATGAATCGGGCTAAAGCAACTGGAATTGCTAGACTTCGGCCACAATGCGGAAAAACAAACAAAAAAGGTGAGCACATATAAAAATAGATTTAAAAAAAGGTGCAAACAAAATAATGAATCGGGTGAAACAAAAAAGTCGCAAAACACAAAACAATAGACAAAAAAACAAGATCTAGTGTAGAGTTAACGATTTTTTCAGATTTTTTTATTTATTTCTTTTGTACAAGTTTCAAAGTAACTTCGAACAACACATTTAATTGGCTTGACCAGATTGTGGACTTTCTGTGTAGTGATTATCTGCCTGTTTTTCTGCCGTCTGTGCCGGTAAAGCATCAATGAGCAAATGTTGACTAAAGCATTGAAACAACATTTAGTTTTGATTTGTTGAAGAAATGTGACAGAGTTGAGCTGTAGGATCTTTGTCGTCCCAAGCCCTGCACACAAAGAAGCTCCAAAGCGGCTGCTTGGGGCTAAGCTTGATTTTTTTTTTTTAAATCGGATTGAAAATGTGCATAATGGAAATGATTTTGTAGCCCAAAAGGGACATGTTATCACAAAATGAACATATGCAATGTTAAAACTTGTTTAGAAAATATATCCTTTGGGTAAATCTGCGATAAACGGCATTTTCTTGACTATTTGAGCTCTCGTGTAATCTTCAGCTGAGAGCCAATTCATCAGATTTTTTTTTTCTTCTTGAACTTTTTGGATTTAAAGAATTAAGTTAAACAAATGTAGTCTGTGAAAACTAAAGAAGAGGTGCCCGAAAATCAGCAAAGTCAACTTACTTAATGAATAACAAAAAAGATCAAACGCCTTATATTCAAATTTTTTTTTAAAAATTTGCAACTAGTTTTGTAACTTTTTAAGCTACAAAAGTCACGTTTTGCAAAATGTCGCAATACAAAATGTGACTTTTTAGCTGGCAAACATCGAATTACTCCAGTAGTGAACTAAAGAAGAGTTGTACGAAATTGTGCACGTTTGTAAAAAGTTGCAAATGATGAATCAGTCTAAAACATCTAGAATAGTCAAGTTGATATAGAATCAGAAATCTAACTAAACAACAAACGAAAACTTGAAAAAAGCGCAAAGTTATTTTATTATTTCTCCAAAGTCACAGAGGGGTGTTCATGATGCACCTGATGCATACCTACCATGGTTTGGTGATACATTTGTATGACCCGATTCATCATTTGTGTGTTTTTTTGACTTGTGATTTTGTTATCATTTTTGTGCTAAATTCACGTGATTCATGAAGTTTGTGCAAAGTTCAAAAATTTCGTTTTCTGTCTTTAATTGGTTTTCGAGATTTTAAGTGGAAAAAATTCCAATGCTGCAAAACATGAATCTTTGTGACTTTTTAGTTGGCGTACATAAAATCACTAAGGAAGAGGACTCGAATAGAGTTGTAGGAAATTTTGAAAACTTTTCAAAAAGTGAAATTTGATGAATCGGTCTTAAACATCTGGAAAAACCACACTGACAAAGAAATAAGAAAAGCCCAAAAAAGACAACTTGAAAAAAGGCACAAATTATATGATGAATTTACCGCAAATCACAAAGTCACTAATTGAGTGGTATTCATACCAAAAAGGTGGTGGTAATGCAGTGATAAATCCAAAATTATGCATGGTTACTTGGCCAACCCTACTAATTAGAAGAGATAGTTACATACTTTTGTAGTGCATATAGCTGAATCTATTGATAAAGTATTTACCATATTTGCCACGCCACTGATATTGATATCAAGATGTTTGGACGAATCCATCAAGTTTAGACCAACTTAGACACTGGAACTCAAAGGAGAGGAAACAAAACAACAAATCCTTGGTAATTGTGGCTACATTGATCTACTGTTCCTTCTTAACCCTAAGGGAATGTTCAACAAGCTTAAGCACTCTCCCAACGTTTTTAAAAGTCATGACGGTCTGCACATGCTCAGTAGTGACCAGTACAGTAGAGTCGGAAGTTAGGGAAATTGAGGAGTCAGAGTCGGAGTCGGTGGTTTGTCTTCACAGCCCAGGAAAGTAGGACTGGTTCTTCCTTCTCTCCTTCCAGCCACTACTTCATTGCTGGGTACCAGTAAGTAGTAGGAGCTGTTGGGTATCCGAAGACTTGCAGGGCACATGAGAGGCTGAATTTGAAGATGAAAAATCCCCCAACTCCAAGAAAAGTTTACGATCCTTATTAGTGGCACAATGTGATAAAAAAAAAGTTAGTAGTAGAGTAGGGTAAAAAAACAAGAAAAGTAAATAAAATTAAAATAAAAAAGCCACTGCCAGTCTATTTAGTTTTCTAGCCTCGACAACCCCCCCTAAAACATCCACTTGTTATAAAAAAAATTGTCTTATGAAAACGAGGGAGCACAATCTGTGAAAAGCAAGAATTTTTAATTTTTTTTTTAATTTTCATACATTTTTTCATTGACATAAAAATTAGGCTACATTAATTAAGACAAAAGCTTCAAAAATAATTCGTACAATTCATCAAGAAATTTTTTTTAGGGATCTTAAAACCTCAATCATGAAAAAAACTGAAAATATGCCTGGTAATGAAAGGGGGAGTGTGACCCAGACCTGAATTGGTTAGATTCCTTCTATTTAAATTAATTTATAAATACTAGAAAAGAAACCCCTTCTGGTATCGATGATGGAACCGGTTGCCGTAACATGCGAAGAAGGATGGCCTCTCTACAAGACTAGAGATGACATGATTGTCACCATTCGAGAGGTTAACAGACAGCTCTGATGACAAAAATGTCATTTTACTCCTCGCTAGTTCTCGTAAGTTCACAGAGGAAGGCAGGAGGCTATATAAATAGTATTTCAAGGACAGGGATGATTTGTAACTAAGGCAACCCCAAGAAAAATAGAATTAACATTTAATTTAATCGTAAGAATGTACTTTCCTAGTTCTTCCGCTCGAATGTGGTGTCCTTCCATCAACACTATAATGATTTCAGACCAAGCTGACAAAGCTTTTCTGTCCTTGGTTTTTTTTTTCTTTCTTGTTAGCTAAATATTATTAAATGCACTGGCATCGCTGTAACTGTGAAGAGAATCATAGAATATCTACTTGAAAGTGTACCTGTCATTTCAGAATAAGCTTTCCTGTGTGTGTACATAAGGAAGAAAACTATCTCTGGCCATTATATGACTTGTATCCTGCATTTTTCACCAGTTTTCCCCTTTTGTAGGCTCTATCTGTAACTTTCAGTTGTCTCTGAGCTATTGAGTGGAGACTAGCTGCTATGATGTCTCCTATACTCAGCACACACATACTGTACATGAAGGATTCCTTTTCTTGTTTCGTTATGTAGCACATGTTAAGAAGCAGCAGCAGCAGCGTGAAGGATGTTATACATCAGTACTGAGCAGTGCAGCTGTGAATTTACCTCTGGGTTGAGATAAAACACCAGAAGCAGCAGCAGCGTGAAGGATATTATACTTCAGTACTGAGCAGTGTAGCTGTGAATTTACCTCTGGGTTGAGATAAAACACCAGAAGCAGCAGCAGCATGAAGGATATTATACATCAGTACTGAGCAGTGTAGCTGTGAATTTACCTCTGGGTTGAGATAAAACACCAGAAGCAGCAGCAGCGTGAAGGATATTATACATCAGTACTGTGCAGTGTAGCTGTGAATTTACCTCTGGGTTGAGATAAAACACCAGAAGAAGCAGCAGCAGTATGAAGGATATTATACATCAGTACTGAGCAGTGTAGCTGTGAATTTACCTCTGGGTTGAGATAAAACACCAGAAGAAGCAGCAGCAGCGTGAAGGATATTATACATCAGTACTGAGCAGTGTAGCTGTGAATTTACCTCTGGGTTGAGATAAAACACCAGAAGCAGCAGCAGCGTGAAGGATATTATACATCAGTACTGTGCAGTGTAGCTGTGAATTTACCTCTGGGTTGAGATAAAACACCAGAAGCAGCAGCAGTATGAAGGATGTTATATATCAGTACTGAGCAGTGTAGCTGTGAATTTACCTCTGGGTTGAAATAAAACACCAGAAGCAGCAGCAGCATTAATCACATTACATAGCCCCCATCCATCATTCCTACAGTCCCTATTCCCTAACGTACACTTGCTTTAGCAAAACTAATATGTATTTAGACCTGCCAATAAAGCTTCTTAGATAGATAGATAGATAGATAGATAGATAGATAGATAGATAGATAGATAGATAGATAGATAGATACACAATAGATACGATAAATTGATAGATGCAATAGATAGATACGAATGATCTGCTGATGTAGCTGAATTTGTATATAAGAATTCTAGAATGACGCGTATACAATTTAGCATATGTGTTTTGCAGAAGTTGCAGATTTCAAGATTGATGGCCTCATTTGGAGGTTGTAGGTAGGGCCAAAGGAGAGAAAAGAAAATGTAAAAGGGAAAATGTAGTTATGTTTCTGCCTCCTTGTATTTTTCTCTGCAGCGGATTTTTCAGAATCAGATGACAAGGGAAGTGATTGTCCCTATTTTGCCAGATACTCTATCAATGTCCATACAATTAGTCTCCTGGTGAAAAATACACACGTAGTAAAAGTATATGTTGTAGTAGAATTCAGGTTTCGATTTTTTTTAAATTATTATTTATTTTATTTGGGGGTAGGCCTGACAAAATTCGTAAAATTGAATTATATCCCCCACTTGGGATAATAGATTCATATCCAACATTTAGTTCTTTACCTGCACAGTGTGGAACCATTGTGCTCCCTGTCTTCGCTAATAATAATATTATTACTACATTGTTGCTTATGGTGATATGTCTTCATGTGCCCTCCACACATATACTTTGGCAAAAAAATATTTCCTGCTCTAATGCATCTACAATAAAATAAGAAGAAAATTTTCTAAATGTTTTGGTTCTAAACTGTTCTATCTTTAACTCCTAGAAAGAGATGGGCGAACCCCAACAGTTAAGTTCGAGGTCTGTACCGAGCAACTAGTGTTCGGGCATGGACCCTGAGCAATTACTGCTCCAGGAAGTTTGTGTTACTGTTCGGGTTCGGCAGCCTGAACATCGGGTGTTTTTACACGCTGTCATCAGATGACAGCGTGAGCCAGCAGCTGTGATCGATGGTAAACAGGTTACCCCAGGTCACATGCGTCAGCTGATGAGAGAGTACTACTTCCATCAGCCTTCATCTGGTGTTGCTGGAATATTCATCATCTGGTGCCTGTGCTATAAATAAATACATTTTAAAAAAAATAATGTGGGGGTCTCTTCTATTTTTGATAACCAGTTCAGGCAAAACTGACAGCTGCGTGCTGCAACCCTCAGCAGTCAGCTTTATCATGGCTGGTTATCAAGAATAAAGGGATCACACGACTTTTAAAAAAAATATTTAATTAAATAATTGTCAAAAATGGGGGAGAACCCCACACCATTTTTTTAACCAGCCAAGCTAAAGCAAACAACTGGGGGCTGGCATTCTCAGACTGGTAAGGGGCCATGGATATTGCCCCCCCAGCCTAAAAATAGCAGCTCACAACTGCCCCAGAAAAGGTGCTTGGTAGGGACCCCAAACTTTACTGTTCGGGTTTGCCCATCTCTACCTAGGATACAGGCAAAACCAGAATCTCAATTATAGACATTGTTTTTCAGGGTATTGCCCATCATCAGTGCAAAGTATGAGATCTTATTTGGCTGTATGAGAAGTCTGACTGATGGCCTATAAGACTCCTTACACTGACATGCCAGTCACATCACTCTCCACAAGGAGAAACATTACCTCTTAGATCTCTCCTGTAGAGTATCAACTATTGTGTGCATGGTTCTGTTAGCTGTAAAGTATCAGCTCTCATGGGCAGGAACGTCTCTTCTGTGGAGTGTCAACTTTTTTGGGTAGGGACCTCTCTAGTGTAGAGAATGAGCTCTTATGGGCAGGGACATCTCTGCTGTAGAGTGTCAGATCTCATGGGCAGGGTCACTCTTCTCTACCTATAGTATTGTGACTTCTCATAGGATGTGAAATGTCCATTTGGTCTCAATACAAACAATACTTTGCTGCTGTTAATGGTGCATCTGGCGCTGACTTTCCATCATTTGTTTTCTTGGTCGATCACTTCATATCCAAATGCACTGTACCTATAGGAGACCAGATATTGTATTGTTCCTGGTGAGGACTTGAGCTCATCTTTCACATATCAAATGGATTATCGACTCTGATTTGCTTCCATCAAAATTCACTTCCTATTTAAACCTCATACCCAGCACGTCTCATTATGCCTCCTGACGAAACCGAGGACGGTGAAACGCGCGTCGGGGCTCTCACGGTCCCAGTGGGTGCTGCCACACTTGACCATTATGTCACAAGGTAATTGATCCTTTTATTGTTTGTGACTGACATGTAGCATTACCTTCTTTCCTATCAGCTGTTACTATCCCATAGCGCTTTTTTGACTTCATTATATCTGACTATGTCAAATCATTATATATATGATTCTGCCATTGTGCATGGATGTACTGAGCACTGCTAATTTGTCTAAAATTTCATATATATTTGACCTATTCAGATTTTGTTCCTAACCAAATCGGTAATACATTTATATTAGGTCTTTATAAGCTGCTTCCTTCTATTTATCTTAAGACACAGCTGCTGATTTCTCTCTACCTGTGAAATTTAAAAAGGAATGTTATCACACACCCTTGGGACCTATATTCCTGTCTATCTGGCATTATATTTAACATCAATTCAATTTTGTCGATATCTGCCAGTTTGTTTGCATACTTACCTCACCTTTATACTGTGTATCTTTGTCTTTATTATTGATGTAATAAAATTTTTGATATTTTTCTAAAAAATCCTCCCATGCTTTGTAGATTTATTATCTTATTGATTTATTATCTTATGGTTGCAATTATTGTTTTTTATTTTCTATTGCTGCTACAATCTCTTTTGTTAGGTATATATTCTGGTCAGGGAGGTATTTCCGTTGGACCACGGAACTTTTGTTGGGTTTATAATATGTGAAGTGTTCTTGTCTATTACAGACTGTGATGTACTGTGGGTTTATAACTCGATATTTGGGACTTTTCAGATCAGGGACTCGGCCGTCTCGTCACAGTAGTGAACGCTTATTCAGCATGTGCTGTAATTCCATCATGACGCGCTTGCCCATGAAATCATGTTTATAAAGCTTAATTACATAATGGAGTTACCGGGAACCAGCGTGACCATTTCTCATCCTGACAGCGTAATTCCTTCACAGATAGTGGAATGATAGAGCGCCAGATAGCAAAGGTCTGAGATGGGACCAGATAGGCTGTTATGTAACGAAAATCATAATAACACATTACTATAAAGACCTCATAATACACCTCAGCCTCTGCAGAACCTCATAATACACCTCAGCTGCTGCAGAACCTCCTAATACACCTCAGCTGCTGCAGAACCTCATAATACACTTCAGCTGCTGCAGAATCTCATAATACTCTTCAGCTGCTGCAGAACCTCATAATACACCTCAGCTGCTGCAAAACTTCATCATACACCTCAACTGCTGCAGAACCTCATAATACACCTCAGCTGCTGCAGAACATCATAATACACTTTAGCTGGTGCAGAACCTCATAATACACCTCAGCTGCTGCAGAACCTCATAATACACATCAGCTGCTGCAGAACCTTACAATACATCTCAGCTGTTTCAGAACCTCATAATACATCTCAGCTGCTGCAGAACCTCTTAATACACCTCAGCTGCTGCAGAACATAATACACTCTTCACCATTTGTCCACCAGTAACAGCTGCCGCTTAGTCCTCGGTACCTGGTGATATACGGTATAATAAAGCTAGATTGGTTACGTGCAGCAGGGCCGAGTTTGTCATTAACCATAACTCTTGGGCTGTGGTTCCACGGTCCGGAACCACAGCGCTTTGGACGGAGCGGAAATTCCCCTTTATGACGCGCGATCTTTCCGGAGGTGTTCAGGACACCTCCGGAACACCCAGGGCCGGATTAACGTAGGGGCTGATGGAGCTGCAGCTCCAGGCCCCTTGTTAGAGATAGGCCCATCCGCCGGCCCAGCCAGCCGCTTGTTATCTAGTGGCTCTCTGCTCTCCTCCCTTCCCTGTGCTGCTGACGTCAGCCTGGTGGTGGAGGGGGAGGGGAGGAGCCAGGAGAGACTGTGTGCTGGAGGGGGAGAGAGGAAAGCTGCCGCTGAAAGTACTGTAGGAGAGGAGTCGGCAGCAGCACAGTGTTATCTCATTCACCCAATACAGAAGCAGGATGTAAATGAAGGCAGAACATGTGACCACAGAGCAGCCAGTCACAGCTCAAGTTTCACTTGTCCTCATCCATGCACTGTCTTCTTACAGCTTTGCCTATTGGCATCCTGCCCTGTGTTCAGTGTGTTGTAGTGATGGTCCCTGTCTGGAGGAGAGAGTTAGAGACAGGCAGGCAGAGGTGTGTGTGCTGTTACAAGAATCCCAGCCATATTACAGTGAAAGCAGATGGAGAATCCTGAAGTCTCTGCACAGGTTTGTGTTGTAAAGTGTGTGGTTTCTGACAAATTCCATCAGTAGCATTGAATGGCCCATAGTAATATAGGGCAGCATTGAGAGGCCCATTCTAGTATATAGCGCAGCATTGAATGGCCCATAGTATATATAGGGCAGCATTGAGAGGCCCTCTCAATGCTGCATTATATATACTATGGGCCATTCAATGCTGCGCAACTATGGGCCATTCAATGCTGCATTATATATACTATGGGCCATTCGATGCTGCGCTATATGGGCCTCTCAATGCTGCATTATATATACTATGGGCCATTCAATGCTGCGCAACTATGGGCCATTCAATGCTGCGCAACTATGGGCCATTCAATGCTGCATTATATATACTATGGGCCATTCAATGCTGCGCTATATATACTATGGGCCATTCAATGCTGCGCTATATGGGCCTCTCAATGCTGCATTATATATACTATGGGCCATTCGATGCTGCGCTATATGGGCCTCTCAATGCTGCATTATATATACTATGGGCCATTCGATGCTGCGCTATATGGGCCTCTCAATGCTGCATTATATATACTATGGGCCATGCAATGCTGTGCAACTATGGGCCATTCAATGCTGCGCTATATATACTATGGGCCATGCAATGCTGCGCTATATGGGCCTCTCAATGCTGCGCTATATATACTATGGGCCATGCAATGCTGCGCTATATGGGCCTCTCAATGCTGCATTATATATACTATGGGCCATTCTATGCTGCGCAACTATGGGCCTCTCAATGCTGCGCTATATACAGTCATGGCCAAAAGTTTTGAGAATGGCACAAATATTAATTTTTACAAAGTCTACTGCTTCACTTTTTCTAATGGCAATTTGCATATACTCCAGAATGTTATAAAGAGTGATCAGCTTAACAGCAATTACTTGTAAAGTCAATATTTGGCTAGAAAATGAACTTTATCCCCCAAAACACATTTCAACATCATTGCAGCCCTGCCTTAAAAGGACCAGCTAACCTATTTTCAGTGATTGCTCCATTAACACAGGTGTGGGTGTTGATGAGGACATGGCTGGAGATCAATCTGTCATGATTAAGTAAGAATGACACCACTGGACACTTTAAAAGGAGGCTGGTGCTTGGCATCATTGTTTCTCTTCTGTTAACCATGGTTATCTCTAAAGAAACACGTGCAGTCATCATTGCAATGCACAAAAATGGCCTAACAGGGAAGAGTATCGCAGCTAGAAAGATTGCACCTCAGTCAACAATCTATCGCATCATCAAGAACTTCAAGGAGATAGGTTCCATTGTTGCCAAAAAGGCTTCAGGGCGCCCAAGAAAGACCAGCAAGCACCAGGACCGTCTCTTAAAAGTGTTTCAGCTGCGGGATCGGGCTACCAGCAGTGCAGAGCTTGCTCAGGAATGGCAGCAGGCAGGTGTGAGTGCATCTGCACGCACTGTGAGGCGGAGACTCTTGGAGCAAGGCCTGGTCTTAAGGAGGGCAGCAAAGAAGCCACTTCTCTCCAGAAAAAACATCATGGACAGACTGATATTCTGCAAAAGGTACAGGCAGTGGACTGCTGAGGACTGGGGTAAAGTTATTTTCTCTGATGAATCCCCTTTTCGATTGTTTGGGACATCAGGAAAACGCCTCATTCGGAGAAGACAAGGTGAGCGCTACCACCAGTCTTGTCTCATGCCAACTGTTAAGCATCCTGAAACCATTCATGTGTGGGGTTGCTTCTCAGCCAAGGGAATCGGCTCTCTCACAGTCTTGCCTAAAAACACAGCCATGAATAAAGAATGGTACCAGAATGTCCTCCAAGAGCAACTTCTCCCAACCCTCCAAGAGCAGTTTGGCGATCAACAATGCCTTTTCCAGCATGATGGAGCACCTTGCCATAAAGCAAAGGTGAGAACTAAATGGCTCAGGGAACAAAACATAGAGATTTTGGGTCCATGGCCTGGAAACTCCCCAGATCTTAATCCCATTGAGAACTTGTGGTCAATCATCAAGAGACGGGTGAACAAACAAAAACCTAAAAATTCTGACAAAATGAAAGCATTGATTGTGCAAGAATGGACTGCTATCAGTCAGGATTTGGTCCAGAAGCTGATTGAGAGCATGCCAGGGAGAATTGCAGAGGTCCTGAAGAAGAAGGGTCAACACTGCAAATATTGACTTGCTGCATTAACTCATTCTAACTGTCAATATAAGCTTTTATTACTCATATGTTTGCAATTATTATATTTCTGTCTGTGATAAAAACATCTGTCAAACACACATAAAAACCAGAGGGCAGCAGATCATGTGAAAATATAATATTTGTGTCATTCTCAAAACTTTTGGCCATGACTGTATACTATGGGCCTCTCAATGCTGCATTATATATACTTATGGGCCATTCAATGCTGCCCTATATATACTATGGGCCATGCAATGCTGCGCTATATACTAGAATGGGCCAGGAGCGTTTAAATGCCCTCTCTCTGTTATGTATTGAAAATAGATTGCTCAATGAGCTTAATCTTGATTCTACAATTGAGGAATTTGCAAGCAAAAAAGCACGAAAAGTGAATGTGTAGTTTAATTTTCTTCTACCAGTTTGATTTATTTACGATAAAACACAGTTTAGCGTTCAGTGAATAACCCTGTTTATTTGCCTCATAAGTTACTATCAGCGTGATAACCATAACAGACTTTCTATATCCACTGTATTTATATTAGGCATGTATCATATATTTACTTTGTTTATATCTTTTACGTTACATTTTGGCCTTTGTGAATTGCCGTGTTTGGCCCCACCCCTTCAGCTCCAGGCCCATCATGTTCTTAATCCGACCCTGGGAACACCTCCGGAAAGAGCGCAGGGCTACATAGCCCTGTGTTAATTCTGTTGCGGCGACGCACCGTCGCCGCAATACGCGAGGACATGCTGCGGTCTAAAAAGACGCGCCGCATGTCCGTTTACGCAGGTTTGCCACCTGCGTATTGTTACGCATAGTGGAGACGGGATTTCTTGAAATCCCCTCCACTATGCTGTAACATCTGGACGCTGCGTGTTTGGCGCTGCGCCAGTGCACAGCGCCAAACACGCAGCGTTTCCTGACCGTGGAAACTCACCCTTAGAGATAATGGTAAGAGCCTCACCTGCAACATTTCCAATGGGGAAATACATTTGTTCCCCATTACAGCAGTAAACCTGGAGACCTGGGAGGTAATAACAGTAATGACGCCATTATCACCCATTAAAACCATGATGTCTATCATCATCTCCATCATTTCCACATTCTCCTCGTCCATTATCGTTTCCAGTAAGTAACTGCGACCCCTCCTCATCCGTTTAATTCCTTAATATCCACTTCTGTCATTTCTGACTTCAGTGGCGTAGGATCTCCCCGGTGTATAGGAAGCAGAGCGGAACGTGTCAATCCTTCGTCACTTTTCCCACACCGTGATCAATGAGTTCCGATTGGTGATTTTACAGACGACCAAATGACAAACTCAACTCCGATGAACTCAATGGTCAATTCTGTCTGTGATCCAATAAAATACCTCACTGTAACCTCTGTATAGTAATATAATAAAAAGAACACAGAAAATAAAGAAAAATATATAAGTATTAAAACACGTTAAAATAAAATCTCATGAACGGTACGGCCGTACCTGTCAGTGTTTCCTATACGTTGGCCAAGGAGAAAGTTACAGGGGTTGCCCAGAATGAGAGAAAATTTGCCATCTTCTTCCTAGCGCGGCCCTATAACAACCTAAAAAATCCTCCTAAGGATGAAATGACTCCCATTAGTGATTAGCGAACGTGCTGGGATAAGGTGTTATCTGCGCATGCTCGGGTGTTAACCGAGTGTCTTCAGCGTGCTCGAAAAATAGGCTTGAGTCCTCGCAGCTGCATGTCTCATGGCGGCTCAATAACAGGGAACAGGAACAAGCAGGAAATCCATGCATGTGTTGCAGCTGTCAAAAAGCCACGGGGACTCTAACATACAGTCATGGCCAAAAGTTTTGAGAATGACACAAATATTATATTTTCACATGATCTGCTGCCCTCTGGTTTTTATGTGTGTTTGACAGATGTTTTTATCACAGACAGAAATATAATTGCAAACATATGAGTAACAAAAGCTTATACTGACAGTTAGAATGAGTTAATGCAGCAAGTCAATATTTGCAGTGTTGACCCTTCTTCTTCAGGACCTCTGCAATTCTCCCTGGCATGCTCTCAATCAACTTCTGGACCAAATCCTGACTGATAGCAGTCCATTCTTGCACAATCAATGCTTTCATTTTGTCAGAATTTTTAGGTTTTTGTTTGTCCACCCGTCTCTTGATGATTGACCACAAGTTCTCAATGGGATTAACATCTGGGGAGTTTCCAGGCCATGAACCCAAAATCTCTATGTTTTGTTCCCTGAGCCATTTAGTTATCACCTTTGCTTTATGGCAAGGTGCTCCATCATGCTGGAAAAGGCATTGTTGATCGCCAAACTGCTCTTGGAGGGTTGGGAGAAGTTGCTCTTGGAGGACATTCTGGTACCATTCTTTATTCATGGCTGTGTTTTTAGGCAAGACTGTGAGAGAGCCGATTCCCTTGGCCGAGAAGCAACCCCACACATGAATGGTTTCAGGATGCTTAACAGTTGGCATGAGACAAGACTGGTGGTAGCGCTCACCTTGTCTTCTCTGAATGAGGCGTTTTCCTGATGTCCCAAACAATCGAAAAGGGGATTCATCAGAGAAAATAACTTTACCCCAGTCCTCAGCAGTCCACTGCCTGTACCTTTTGCAGAATATCAGTCTGTCCATGATGTTTTTTCTGGAGAGAAGTGGCTTCTTTGCTGCCCTCCTTGAGACCAGGCCTTGCTCCAAGAGTCTCCGCCTCACAGTGCATGCAGATGCACTCACACCTGCCTGCTGCCATTCCTGAGCAAGCTCTGCACTGCTGGTAGCCCGATCCCACAGCTGAAACACTTTTAAGAGACGGTCCTGGTGCTTGCTGGTCTTTCTTGGGCGCCCTGGAGCCTTTTTGGCAACAATGGAACCTCTCTCCTTGAAGTTCTTGATGATGCGATAGATTGTTGACTGAGGTGCAATCTTTCTAGCTGCGATACTCTTCCCTGTTAGGCCATTTTTGTGCATTGCAATGATGACTGCACGTGTTTCTTTAGAGATAACCATGGTTAACAGAAGAGAAACAATGATGCCAAGCACCAGCCTCCTTTTAAAGTGTCCAGTGGTGTCATTCTTACTTAATCATGACAGATTGATCTCCAGCCATGTCCTCATCAACACCCACACCTGTGTTAATGGAGCAATCACTGAAAAGAGGTTAGCTGGTCCTTTTAAGGCAGGGCTGCAATGATGTTGAAATGTGTTTTGGGGGATAAAGTTCATTTTCTAGCCAAATATTGACTTTGCAAGTAATTGCTGTTAAGCTGATCACTCTTTATAACATTCTGGAGTATATGCAAATTGCCATTAGAAAAAGTGAAGCAGTAGACTTTGTCAAAATTAATATTTGTGTCATTCTCAAAACTTTTGGCCATGACTGTATTCTTCAAGCATGCCGAAGACACTCGGTTAGCAACTGAGTATGATAACAATGTATCTCAACACGTTCGTTCATCACTATAAATTATGTGTGACAGAAATCAACAAAACGAGGGACCTGTGCCACCTCGACGCGCGTTTCACCCTCTGGGCTTCGTCACGAGGCATTCTGATGCTCAGATACCAGCAAATCCTTGCAGCACACACTAAGAGAATTCATAAGCCTGCAGTCACACAAGCATGTTATCGGTTTGGACGGGACAACCCCTTTAATTATCCATTCGAGAGATAGGTCATCTGTTATGTTTCGGTAACTGAGGAGTGCAGGTAAAAAAGGCAATACACCAGAGCAGTTGGAATCTATGAGATTGCAGTACCCTGACTAATCACAACTAGAGGCAGCCGTGGAGCGTTCCTACGTTGGTCCTAGACGCCTCGTCACAGCCTGAGAAACTAACTACACCTAAAGATAGAAATAGGAAAGCTATCTGCCCCGGAGCAGATCCCCAAAGAACATAGAAAGCCCCCAAACATGTAATGGCTGTTAGACAAGAAGAAATACTGACACAGACAGAAAATAGTATGAGCAAACGATGGGGCCCAAAATAACTAAATAGAAAAGGATAGGAAGGGTACTTACTGCAATCCCAAAAAACCCCGCAAAGCACCAACTCTACTAATTTCAAAAACACCTGAGATCACACGACCTCTACCACCTAAATTAGTTCTCTGGTGTAACAAAATCAAAACAGCAGCCACTGAAGAAACTGGAAAAAGCAAAAGTACAAACGTCAGTGGCTGAACTAAACTGAGAGGGCAAAAGCCCCCGGAGGGGACCCTGAAGGCCCCCACAGAAGTGCAGAACAAAATGCAAAAATAAAGCACAAAAACAAAAAGAAGAAAATGTCTTATCTGTTAGCAGGAGATGCAGACACGACACAGCAGGCTACAAGGGAAACAGGAATCATGGAGTGAGACCAGAACAATTGATCACCGGCAACCCTGATGGGAAGGCGACTCCCTTATATAAGACCAGTCAGTAACACCTGATTCCCACTCCTCACAATCTTCACTGGACAGTCCAGTACCGCTTGTAACCACCAGAGGGAGCCTCTGCTCAGAACTCATTTCAAGTCCATTCACAACAGTCATCATTAGAAGTGAGCGAATTTGTCTAAATTCAAATTTAACAGAAAAGCTTAAATTTAGCCAAACTATTTGATTCACATGATAACAGTGAAAACTGTTGGGAAAGGGTTACAAAATACCTCTTCTGTGCACCTCTCATCAGCCCTCCCCATACCTTTTTGGCTTTTACTAGTCCTCTGATCGCCTACTCTGTATTCTCTCTTCTTTCTTCTATCTTCTTCAGATTTTGCGGTCTTGTGGTTAACATCAATGACATGTGTTGGAACTTGGTCCCTACTTGACATCGTGGGGCCTAGCAAAGAATACAGCTCAGGAGGCCCGGAAACAGAAGGCAGAAGAAAAGTATAGAGGAGCCGTTCTGAAGGCTGGTGCTAGCGAGAAGTATGGAAAGGAACGAAGATATGTGAGGATAAGAGGTTTTCTTTAAAGGGGTATTTCCATCTCTAAGATCCTATCCCAATATGTAGTAGGTATAATAATATTAGCAAACACATCCAATCAGAAATGCAGTATAGTTCTACTGATTAGCTATGTCACATACCCATGTGCAGGGCATTGCATTAGCTTTGGTATCCATGGTTACAATCACTCATATAGTGACAGTTAGTTGTTAGTGGTCATAACCATGGATACCTAAGTTACTGCAATGCCCTGCACGTGGGGTGAGCAACATTGCTAATCAGAAGAAGTATACTGCATTACTAAGTGAAGGTCTTTGCTAATATTATTATTATACTTATTACGTAATAGGATAGGATCTTGGAAATGGGGATACCCCTTCAATTTATTACCAGCACTCATTTACAAAAATTGGAATTCCGGCAAACTCAAATTTTGGGAGAAATTTTTAACAAATTTGATTGGTTACCGATCGATTAGTTCATTTCTAGTGGTCAATATTAGAGCAGTGGACGACCCCTTTAATCTAAATATTATTTTAGCTCTCTGTTTACACAAAACATCTCATCAATAAGATCTATTAAAATATGACTAAATCATAGCATGAAAAAAAGACGTCTGAAGGCAAATTATTAGTTCCATATTTGCATTTTTTTTACTGGACCTTTTGGGGTCTATTATTGTGAGAGGCCGAGGTCATCAGAGGATCTACCGGTTCGTTGGCGAATCGGTCTGGTTCCAACAAGAATAAATAATCCTGAAATAATATTTACAAATAAAGGAAACATCAACTCGATTCCCATATCAGTTTAGGTGTGGATAGCCTTTTATTTTTCTCACCCCAGTTTTTCTTTTTTTCGTCGAGGTCCGTTCAACCTAACCGTAACCTGGCAGCTGTTACTGATTAATCTCCACATCGACGTTACATGCTTGGTCCACTCTACTTTTCATAAAGCACCTGTCACAAAATTACAAGACCGATGCGCTGGCCGCATTGAGTTCATGTAGACACCATCTGGACGCCTCTTGGGGCGATTACAGTTGCCTCTTGAAGATACACAAATTTATTTTATCGAGTGAACAACATAACCAATTATTATTCAGAATTTTGAAAAAAAATAGGTCAACGCAAGTCAACTGCGCATCTATTATTTGCAAACAATATGGGTGACGCGACCATTCGCGGTGGGATAAAAAGTTATTTGGTGTTGCCTTGACACATGCTGTATCACTGTGTAATGTAAATTATCTGAAGATTCTGTATTGAGTGAGTAAATTAACTACAATTCATCTTAAAAGCCCGAGGAACCAATTTACTTAATGTATCCTCTCTGCTTGAGATTAATGAAGGACTACAGCACATCTAGGCACCCACCGTGCAAGGTCATCAGTGTGCGACCCAAAGTCTGTGTGATAAGAGTCTGGCATTCTAGTCATATCTGATAAGTGAGCAAAACAGGTGCTGAATGAAGAACAGTGCGGCGCCATTTAGGTTTTTAACTGTACTTGCAAAGCTAATGGTTCCCCAGTTAATGTTGGGCATGAAGCTTGCAACCAGTCATTAATGCAACAAGGAATGGTAAAAGTCCCCTTATAGGTCTTGTCCACAATATAGAGAGTTTTCCAGCCTTTATGGCTCCTTTGGGTAATGTCTTAGGATTTACACATCGGTAAATTTTGCTAACATTTCCATTATTTTGTTAAGGATTCCAAATTTTCTCAATACATTATTGAGACTGGCTAAAACATTCCAACCTGCTACGATTCTCACCACAACCACTGTACGGCAGGATTTAGAAACTCATAACATAAACTTCTCGTGACGGAATTACTCCCCCCAATTTTTTTTTTTCAAAGTTGGTCATCTAGTTGAAGCAAAAGGAAAGGTTGGAAAAGGATGCTTCAGTGTTTTTTTTTTTGGCCTCTTGTACAATAACTGGAGTTTTATTAAACTTTTATACAAAAATAGAGCTGTAATACTGCTAATTTTATTCTCGTGGATCGCCATTCATGTTGTGAAACTCTGGTGTGAATAGGAAAAGTCTTAAAATTCAGAATTTTACAATATAGGGGTGAAAATCCAACCTGTAAAAAATGTAAAAGGAATTAGTAGGTAAAGATGACATTTGGTTATGTAAGGTAATTCTAGATTGGTCAATCAAGATGGAACATTTAGGCTACAAATGAATTAAGTGAGTAATTACTTGACGTGAAAACTCAGAATTTGCCTAAGGGTACAACCCTTGGTGTTACCCTTCCATACCACCTTTTGGGTCTGATATTTTCTCAGTTTTGATTTAATTTGGTTTACATGGCTTTCACCCATCTAAAAAGGGAATTGCTATCCTTACTTGTTACACAGTTACAAAGGTTGAGAAAAGAACAAGGTCCATCAAGTTCAACCTTTAGCCACCAATCATAAATGTTTGCTAAACTTCTAACTCCCTTTGGTATTGGGGAACCAATACTTTTTCTCAACTTTTGGGGAATTTTAGCTTAGAAAAAAGACGTGTCAGAAGAGATCTTATTTGTATGTAAAATACATGTGTTGTCAATGCAAAGAACTGGCACAGGACTTACTCCTTCCAAAGACCATTCTAAGGAGCTGGGGTGCACTAATTGTGGGTGGAGGAATTGTCTAATTAGAAAAGGGTTCTTTACCGTTAGAGCAGTCAGACTGTGAAATGCCGACCGCAAGAGTTAGTAATGGCAGACACTAAAAAAGCGCTGGAGGCTTTTCTCACAAATAGCATTAGGGTTATTGATAATCAAGCAATGGAGAATGTAGAACTGGTGAAGAAACTATATAACTATGAAGCATTTGTATGTAATACAATATAGTAATGTAAGGATATGGACATGCTGCCTATGTTTCCTTCTGAAGAAACAAGTTTTATTATTAAAATATTTTATGTGGTGTGTAATGTGAAATGTCATCTATAGGGATGGGTGAACCCAAACTGTAAAGTTCAGGACCGTACCGAACACATAGTGTTCGGTCACACGGTCCCGAACACTGGTTTCCATGGGAAACCCGTGTTACAGTTCGGGTCCGGTTCGGGTTTGGGTCCATGGCCATTAATTATACTTACCTATCCAGTGACTCGTCCTCCTGTCCAGCGACACGTCCTCCTCTCCTGCTTCCACCTCTTCTTCCAGGGCCGCTCATTAACTGCCGGCAGTATTCACTGACGTCACTGCACGAACACTCCCGGAAAAAGCCAAAGACTGCTGAGTGCAGTGAATACTGACAGCAGTTAATGAGTGGCCCGGAAGCAGAGGCGGCAGCGGGACTGTAGGACGCGTCCCAGGACGGGAGGATGTGTCGCTGGATAGGTAAGTATAATTATAATGGGCTGGCCATATCTGTAAAGTTCAAGTTCGGGGTTCGGACGCAAGTTCACGTCATCTCCGGCCCCGAACTCAAACTTTACAAAAAACTCAGGCGAACCCTCCGATCCCGAACATCGGGAGGTTCGCCCATCCCTAGTCATGTATAATGTTATATATAATGTTATGTGAATTTTGATGTGTGTTAGTAATATGTGTAGTTTGGCCAAAGGGATAGTTAAAGTTAAAGTTTGGTACTAGTCCAGAGTGGGAGTGGTTGAGTTACAGGGAAAGTGACAATTTTCTGTCAGAGAGTCAGATAGGGCCTGGAGTGCATAGTGATTGGAACAAAAGGTCCAAAATGAGCAGTGCCGCATTCAGGGGTGATCCTAAGTGAGAGGAGACCAAAGAAAATAGATAATGAGATCCGAAATATTACTTACTAAGAGACAGTGACCTTACAGAAATGGGACCTTGGAGAGGACACCTAGCCATGACACCCCAAGCTTATAACGCTTGAAGATAACTCGCCTAAAAACAAGACTGAGTAGGTAGGACTAGCAAAGTGCAAAAGTTCCAGAGCGTCAGCATTACTGGCCATACTTCCACCTTAAAGGGAAAAGAGGACGCGGAACTGCAGAACAAGTAAATGACACTTATTAATCAGGACTGTAGTGTTAAAGCTCAAGTAGAGAGAAACAGTGTCCGCATAGGGCACTATAGACTACTAGGGATAGGAACTGTGTTGTAAAGGAAACTGTAAGGTTCTTTGTCTCTGTTGACATGTTCCTTGAAACTCAGTTTTCCGACGGCCATTTTGCTTTCTGTCTTTCTGCAGCTCTTGCCCTCAGTTAATATGGAGTTTCCAGTTTTCATGTTCCCGCCCTGATTCTTCCCTCTTGCTTCTTAAGCAGCCTCAGCTGAACAATCAGTGCTCCTGAATCAAGCCTCAGTCAGTCTGTGACCTGACTCCTGGAAGCCTTGGACTTGTACTCCAGCTATTCCCTACTGAGGAACCTTGGAACACTTTTGGACTCTGGAAACCTGCTGTTTGGTGAATCCATGTTTGCAGAGGAATTACGGTACAGAGAAGAGATCCTGAACCTGCTTTGGAGATTTATTGTAGTGCTTGAAGTTACTCTGGCCTGCTGTGTCTCCTGTCGCTGTTCCTGCAAACTGTGTGAACTTTTCAGCATGCTTGTATGAAGTAATAAAAGTCATTTCATTTCAATCTATGTCTCCTGTGTTTCCTCGCACCCAAGCACAAGACGCTATAGGAACTGTACACTATACATGACAAGATTCAGGAGCCAATGTTTAGTGTCTGCTGGGTCTGGGAAAGCCGTGTCTGCTGTGACTGTGGATATCAGATTTCCGTTTAATACCTTATGTGATGACAGTGGTTGTGACTTCTCACAACCATTCCAGGTGAGCGCATTCCCTTAAAATTTTACTCTGGAGTGTTACCACAGGTAAACACTATATTTTTATTTTTTTTTCCTTTCCTCTCCCAGCACTTCTGCCTTAAAAGATCTGGAAGATGGAGGCCCGCATAAAGGAACTTTGCGGAGTGACTGATACAATCCTTTCAGATGTACAGACTTTAAAAACCCGTTTTGCAAGCCTACAGGACCTCACTAATCATAATTTGCAAGTGTTTGGACAGACTACCCAGGAATTGCGAGCCAGGATTGAGGCTCTAGAGGAACGAGTCCAGGCTCCTGCCATAACCCCGAGTTCTGGGATCCCCAAATTACCTCCTTTTCGTTTTGGCGGTGAACGTGAGAAATTCAGGGGATTTATTAATCAATGCAATTTATTTTTCTCTGCACATGCTTCACAATTTCCCACTGAACGATCCAAAGTGCTTACTATAATCATGTTGCTTACCAATAAGGCTTTGATGTGGGCAAACCCTCTGATTGAGACTGAGGATGATTGTTTGAATCACCTTAATGCTTTTATTTCAGCCATGGGGCAGGTGTTTGATGACCCCAATCGAGGTGCAACAGCTGAAGCAGCCATGTTAACTTTGCGCCAAGGTAAGCGTTCAGTAGCCGAATATGCCCTGGATTTCAGGAGATGGGCTCTTGATACCACTTGGGACACTTCCGCTAAAAAATCTATTTTTCGGAAAGGGTTGTCTCCACTGATTAAGGATGAACTTGCTCGTGCCGACCCTCCCACTGCGTTAGGTGACTTTATTAACTATTGTATCCGTATTGATGCTCGTCTGACTGAACTCAGACAAGAGAGATGGTTCGAAAATAATCGCACTAACCTTTTACTACCTCCCTCCTCAGCTAAGGAACCTTTGAGTAGGATCACAAGGGAACCAGAACCTGAACCCATCCAGGTGGACTCTTTACAAAGACGGGTTAGTGATGCACGCAAAGAACATCGTATAAAGGAAAATCTATGTTTCTACTGTGGTAAGTCAGGGCACTTCATTATAAACTGCCCCAGCCGTTCTCGTAAGACTACTGCAGCAGTCATTCACTGTGAGTGTTGCGAGAGGAGCTCTGTCATGTCCGAGCCTCAGGCTCCAGAGAGATCTGCTGCAAGAGATCTTGATTTCTCAGACTTAAACTCTGTTAGTTCTGGGGACGATGACGGTATAAACGCTGCAATTTTTCAAGTTTCCTCAGCGGTGTCCCAGCTGAGTTGTAAAAGAAACAATTCTCATTGCTTCCTTTCCATCAAACTCTGGGTTGACTCAGTCTGGGTGTCTAGCTCTGCTATGATCGACTCAGGAGCAAGTGGAAATTTTATGGATATCTCCTTTGCTCTGAAACAGGGGATACGTTCAGTGAAGAAGGCTACTCCAGTACAGATGGAGACTGTGGATGGCTCTCTACTGACTTCTGGACCAGTGGATCAAGAAACAGAGCCTTTGAGGGTCCTTATGGGTAAAGATCATCAGGAGAAAATGTCTTTTTTGCTTATCTCTTCTCCCCACTTTCCCATTATTCTAGGGCTACCATGGCTGCAGGCGCAGAATCCTACGATTAACTGGGAGACCAAGGAATTACACTTTCCGGAGAAACAGATGAGTCAAGGAGTTTCAGCTTGCTCTGTTCCTAAAGGAACCATGTCAGTCCCTGAACTACCAGCTGTATACCAGGACTATGTGGATTTATGTGACAAGAAGAACGCTGATCAGCTTCCTCCTCACCGTCCATATGATTGTCCAATTGAATTATTGCCTGGAGCCGAGATACCTTTTGGTAAGATCTACCCCTAGCGGGGCCCGAGCTAAAAGCTTTGAAGGATTATATAGACGAAAATTTAGCCAAGGGCTTCATACGCCCCTCTTCATCTCCCGCAGGTGCACGCATCTTCTTTGTGAAGAAGAAAGATGGATCTCTGAGACCCTGCATAGACTATAGGGAACTCAATAAGGTTACTATTAGAAACCGTTATCCATTGCCTTTAATCCCTGAGTTGTTGGAGAGAGTGCGGCATGCCAACATTTTCTCTAAACTGGATCTCCGTGGGGCCTATAACTTGTTCCGTATTAGACCTGGGGATGAATGGAAGACTGCTTTCAGGTCACGCTATGGACACTTTGAATATCTAGTTATGCCTTTTGGTCTGAGTACCGCCCCAGCCACTTTCCAACACTTCGTGAATGATATCTTCAGGGATCTCCTAGATACATTTGTGGTGATTTATCTGGATGATATTCTAATTTTTTCTAACTCCACAGAGGAACATCATGGACATGTGAGAATGGTCTTAGAACGCCTAAGACAAAACCATCTCTACATCAAACTTGAAAAATGTGAATTCCATAGGACCGAAATTCAATTTCTGGGGTATGTACTATCTACGCAAGGGATTAGTATGGATGGAAGCAAGACCCAAGCCATCAAGGATTGGCCAATTCCTAGAAATGTGAAGGAGGTGCAGCGTTTCATCGGGTTTGCCAAATTCTATAGACGTTTCATTAAGAATTTTTCTGAGGTAGTGTCACCTATCACCCAACTTACCCGGAAACAGTCTAGGTTCTCCTGGACCCCGCAAGCTCAGGAAGCATTTTCCTGTTTAAAGGATAAAATTACCACCGCACCTATCTTAGTACATCCCAACCCCGAGCTTACCTTCATAATAGAGGTGGATGCTTCAGACTGTGCCGTTGGAGCTATACTCTCTCAGAGAACAGGTGAGAAGAATGTCTTGCATCCCTGTGCCTTCTTTTCCCAGCAGTTGTCTTCGGCTGAGAGGAACTACGATGTGGGCAATAGAGAATTGTTGGCCATTATTGCCGCCTTCAAGGAATGGAGACACCTTCTTCAGGGAGTTGCACAGCAAATAGTCGTCCTGACAGACCATCGTAACCTTGAATTTATCAAGTCGGCTAAGTGCCTGACTCCTCGCCAGGCTCGCTGGAATCTTTTCCTAAACCAATTTAATTTTGTCATTTCTTATAGACCAGGATCGCGCAATGGAAAGGCTGATGCACTCTCTAGGATTCATTCAGCAGAGACACGTCCACTTACTCCTCCTAAGACTATTCTTCCTGACTCTAGATTCCTGGGAGTGATTCATAATCAAGACCTACTTAAGGACATCAAGGAAGCATACCATGCGGATTCTTTGTTGGCTCAACCCCCAAGGGACGTAAGTCTTGTCTTTAAGAATGATGTGTGGATTCAGGGACAACGTCTGTATATACCTGAAACAGTCAGATTGAGAGTATTGCAACTCATCCACGATTCCAAGATAGCCGGGCATAGGGGAATTCTAAAGACACAAGAATTTCTTTCTCGTTTCTTTTGGTGGCCCACTTACAGGAAAGATGTCTTAAACTATGTCACTTCATGTGAAGTCTGTGCAAGATGCAAAACACCTCGCTCCTCACCAACTGGTCTGTTTCAACCTCTTCCCACCCCGTCCCGCCCGTGGGGATCCATTTCTATGGACTTCATTGTGGAGTTACCAACCTCTCAAGGGAAGAACACCATTCTAGTGGTGGTTGACCGTCTAACAAAGGCAGCTCATTTTATCCCTTGTGTCGGCTTACCCACTGCAAAACAGACATCAGACTTGATGATTAAGAATGTGTTTCGCTTACATGGAGTACCGGATGAGGTCATTTCGGATCGAGGGGTGCAATTCACTTCAAGGTTTTGGCAAAATTTCTGTGCAGCATTGGACATTAAAGTAAACCTTTCTTCTGCTTTTCATCCCCAGACTAATGGACAGACAGAACGAACCAATCAGACCCTGGAGCAGTATCTCCGCTGTTTTATCTGCCACCTACAGGATGATTGGGTGGATCTACTTCCACTGGCTGAGTTCTCTTATAACAACTCTCAGAGCGCCTCCACTAAGCAGTCTCCTTTTTACTCCAATCTAGGTTATTATCCTAACATTCTTCCTCGATTTCCCATAGATACGCCCTTGCCGGCAGTGGCTGAAAGAATCACTTCTTTACAAAAGAATATAGATCTTCTAAAGGAAAATCTAGAATTGGCTCAGGAAAGGTACAAGAAAGCAGCAGATAAATTTCGTAAACCTGCACCAGCTTTCAAGGTAGGAGATTTGGTCTGGCTGTCAACCAGAAATCTTAAATTAAAGATTCCATCGTCTAAATTGGGACATAAGTACATTGGACCTTATAAGATCAATAAGATTATAAGTGCTGTTGCTTGTCGTCTTCAACTGCCCAGAACTATGAGAATCCACCCTGTCTTTCATGTATCCCTACTAAAGGCTGCAACACCCAATACGTTTCCTGGACGTTCTTCTCCTTGCCCTGACCCAGTGCTGGTCGATGGTCAGGAAGAATTTATGGTGGAAAGGATTCTAGATTCCAGGTTGTACAGAAATCAGTTGCAATATTTGATTAAATGGCAGGGCTACCCAGTGGAGGACAACTCATGGGAACCAGTCAATAATAATAATAATCTTTATTTTTAATAATAATCTTTATTTTTATATAGCGCTAACATATTCCGCAGCGCTTTACAGTTTCACACATTATCGTCGCTGTCCCCGATGGGGCTCACAATCTAGATTCCCTATCTGTATGTTTTTGGATGTGTGGGAGGAAACCGGAGTACCTGGAGGAAACCCACGCAAACACGGGGAGAACATACAAACTCCTTGCAGATGTTGTCTTAGGTGGGATTCGAACCCAGGACTCCAGCGCTGCAAGGCTGTAGTGCTATCCACTGAGCCACCGTGCTGCCCTAATGTAAATGCTCCTCGCCTGCTCCGCCAGTTTCATCAGAGGTACCCTGACAAGCCTGGTCTGAGGTCATCCGGAGGTTGTCCCTAAAGGGGGAGTAATGTAAGGTTCTTTGTCTCTGTTGACATGTTCCTTGAAACTCAGTTTTCCGTCGGCCATTTTGCTTTCTGTCTTTCTGCAGCTCTTGCCCTCAGTTAATATGGAATTTCCAGTTTTCATGTTCCCGCCCTGATTCTTCCCTCTTGCTTCTTAAGCAGCCTCAGCTGAACAATCAGTGCTCCTGAATCAAGCCTCAGTCAGTCTGTGACCTGACTCCTGGAAGCCTTGGACTTGTACTCCAGCTATTCCCTACTGAGGAACCTTGGAACACTTTTGGACTCTGGAAACCTGCTGTTTGGTGAATCCATGTTTGCAGAGGAATTACGGTACAGAGAAGAGATCCTGAACCTGCTTTGGAGATTTATTGTAGTGCTTGAAGTTACTCTGGCCTGCTGTTTCTCGTGTCGCTGTTCCTGCAAACTGTGTGAACTTTTCAGCATGCTTGTATGAAGTAATACAAGTAATTTCATTTCAATCTATGTCTCCTGTGTTTCCTCGCACCCAAGCACAAGACGCTATAGGAACTGTTCACTATACATGACAGAAAAGTTCATAAGGCTTTGTACCCTCTAGCCCTTGTATTTAACCCTGACCATGTTGCCGTTCAGTAAAGAGTTTATTTTTGACCGATGGTCTCCCTCATTAAACTGTGAAACATCTGGTCCTGGCAAAGAAGCAAAATCGGTTACATGTGGCCTTCACGTGAACAAGGCCCTCACAGCACAAGTCCTACAAGTTCATAACCCAGCCAGGACCCGCACTTTCTTGTAATGTGCCGGGGCACAAGAGAGGAGCACCTTATCTGCAGCTGCCGAGCCACGCCACCTTACAGTAACATTGTAATCAAATCCTTGACAGGCTGTAATCCACATAACAATCACTGTGGTGGCCACATTTGGGATTTTTTTTTAAAAAGCTGGACACTTTGTTTAGCTAAGGAAAAGGGTAAAGAAGGACAAAACTAAAAGCAGACTCTTTCCAAAGCTCTAGGTTCTCCATGGGGAGAAATAAAGATGTAAAAACTGTTTGGACGAAAGCCACATCACAAAAGACTGCCCTCACCCTATGCACCCTACATAATTGGGACAAATTGGTCAAATGCTGGTACCAAGTCAAAATGACAAATATGAGAGGACAAACTATGAAAGAAAAATCTAAAAATTCTCAAAAGATCCAATTATTCAAGATAGACATTAGTAATCACTTTAGGAGGGCTTAAACAATTTGGATGTAAAGATGTTAAAAGAAGGTCAGTTTTGCCAAGATTGCATAGTAAATCCTGCCAAATGCTGAAATTATTTTGACTTTGCATTCAGTCTTTTTTTTTTTATTTTAATCCCTTTCTTCCTTTTCCCAAAAGACAAACCGAGGCAGATGCACAGAACAAGAGATAGCAAACAGGAACATTTCCATATCAATAAATGCCTTTTCAAAGCCGGGGGAAATTTGTAAAGGTTTCCAATCTTCTAAGCAGGTTATATAGTTTGACTAAAAATTATATAACAAGCCTCGAACAAAAGCGGCATTGTTGCTTCACTAATCAGTAGATGAATTGATGCTTTTTAAAAATAAAGGACTGATGTAAACCAGTTGGGTTTCGGCTATTCTGCAGTGCTGCCACATTGTCCGATCGTGGATTCCCACCGCTCTGGAGGTAGGGAGCTGCTGTATGTATTGAATTACATACCTAAAGAACACATTTTAAGAAAAGAGACATATTTTTTTTCAAAGGACATTATATCTTCAGTAAGACAAGAGTATTGAGTATAAGTTACCGAAGTTAGGATATGCTCCAATTCTAGTTTTTTACGAAGTTTAAAAGCGGCTAGAGGCAAGTCCGAAAAAGTTTCCATATTTTTCAATGGAACATAGCAACGTCATCTACAGATACAGAGATGAGTGAATTAATTTGGTGCAAATCAAATTTCTGTTGGATTTCAGGACATTTTCTGGACTCGGCTTATTTGAATAAATACAATTTGATCTACGCGAATCAGCAAAAATCATCACATCGCCATTTTATACATTGCAGAAGAGTGTATCAGTCACAGAAGGGTGACAGGATGACAGTCGCTGCCACGTGGGATTCTCTATAATGCTTTGTAGCCATCAAATCATTTGGTATAGCATGGAAAATCAAAAGGGACTGTCGTAGCCTGTATAAAAGCAGAGGCAGGGAATGCAGCAGACATTTTGCAGTGAATCTGGACAGTGGGCCGACATCAGAGCTCACAGCTTACCATATAGACTGGAGGAGAAAGCTAAAAAATACTGAATAAACATTACAGATAATGTGTGACACCTCGGCAATGACATTTATTCAAAGTAAATATTCCAAAATATGGTGAAATCCCTTTTACATTATTAAGACTGTGATTGTATTGAAGAGCTGGGAAACTGCTAAATACAATCCCATGGATAAGTAAGTCATTATTTCTTGTGGTTAACTTAACTGTGTACTGTATTCCTTGCAAATCTATCTATCTATCTATCTATCTATCTATCTATCTATCTATCTATCTATCTATCTATCATCTATCCTGCCTGTCTGATTTATCTCTATCTCACTTACTACTGATATTCAACTATAATGCTATACATAGAAACTAGCAAATTCAAGTATTCAGATAATATGATGTAGTGCTCAGATAAATAGTGTTTACACTACCTGTTTAGTACCATATAAAGTGAAAGTATGGTTTCCTACAGTACCTTGATAAATAGTTGATTTTGTACATAAAACAGTGACATCAGGTACACCTTTGAAATGGGGTACCATCAATTAAAAGGTACCACAGGGGTCAATATTGGGCCCTCTTCTTTTTAATGCATTGTTAATAATGACCTTGTAGAGGGGATATACAGTTGATGTTCAGCCTTTGCAGATAATATTACACTCTTCAAGGTCATCAACACAGAAGATTATAGTTGAATATTACAGAGAGATGTGGGGAAGCTGGAAACTTCAGCTGAGAAAAAGCAATTGAAGTTTAGTGTAGATAAATGTAAGGTCATGCTCTTGGCCAAGGAAGCAAAATGTATAATTATGTACTAAATTGTAAAACACTGGGTAAAACTGTCACTGAAAAAGACTTGGGCATCTGGATGAAAGGCAAATTCCACTTTAGTGATCAGTGTCAGGCAGCTGCTGCCAAGGCTAATAAAATCGTGGGATGCATTAAAAGAGGCGAGATGCTCATGACGAGAACATAATTTTGCCTCTATACAAGTCACTGGTGCGACCATACTTAGAATACTGTGTGCAGTTTTACGGTCCAGTGAACAAGAAGGACATAGGTGAACTAGAGCGGGTGCAGAGAATAGTGACCAAGTTTATTAAGAAAATGGTTATTCATTTTGTAAAAAATGAGGCCTAGGTATGATGTTATTGCAATGTACAGTCATGGCCAAAAGTTTTGAGAATGACACAAATATTAATTTTTACAAAGTCTACTGCTTCACTTTTTCTAATGGCAATTTGCATATACTCCAGAATGTTATAAAGAGTGATCAGTAGTGTTGAGCGATACGATAATGCAAATATCGGCTATCGGCCGATATTAGCTCTATCGGCCTTTCGATAATTCGTTTCGATATTTTCGTCTTATCGAATACCGGAATCGGATTTGTCACTGTCACTGTGAGTGTCCGTCGGTCGGGTCTGTCAGGAGTCAGCGGCACTTACCTGGCAGAAGATCTCCGGCGGTCACGTCCTGGACTGCTTGATGGCCGCCATTATCTTCTCCCTGGTGGTCACATGCAGTTTTTCGCGATAACTGCAGTGACTGCAGGGTAATCCCGGCCGTAAAGCAGTCAGTCCGATGACGTCACCGCCGGGGAAGCAGGTAATCAGCTGTGCTGCGCCGGGATGACAGGCTCTGCCTGTCATTCTGATGTAGCAGAGCTGGATCGTCGTGGGACACTCGTTACTATGGACTGCGTCGGTCAGGTGGTATACTTTTTTTTTTTTTTTCATTTTTTTACAGGAGATCGATGGCGTCGCAGGTTGAGACAGTAATAAAAGAAATGAAAACTGTGTTTTTTTTTTTTTTTTTTATTAAATTAAAAAACTTTTTTAGGAACATTCACCCGTCCGGGTACATAAACAATTTAACTATTTACATACAGGGACCCTGTCCGGGTTATTTAGACTCCTTTGGCTGGCCTCTTCCAGGTACCACCTGGTACTCTTCTTGAGATTGCCAAACATCCGAGGCACCAAGGACCACCAGGACCTGATGACGTCGTGTGGCCTGTACAGTGACGTCGTGACCCGCTATCTGGGTCTGTGTGGCCACCTCTTTCATCTCCCTCCGGGTCTGGAGCCCTATGTCACGGACTGAACGAACCCCAGGGGGCCTAACAGGCGCCGGGTACGGGCCAACTATACTTATCATGTCCATAGCTGGGGCTGCTGAGGAGACCACTGAGGGAGGCTGGGGAGATTTACGGCGTGGGGTGGGCACTTTTGCAGAGGCCTGGATGTGGGAGGCTGAAGGCTTCGAGGGTCTCACAGGTTCCTCACACACTGGGGAGTAGGGGTCGCACCTGGTAACATTTAGGGCGTACACCCATTGTAACCCCAGTGTCGGGTGTAAGTCACCAAGTCTCCTGGCAACAGGTCCCTCCCCGGGTGTCCTTCTGGGAGGTGAGCCTCCACGTCCCGCCGGGTCACAAAGACTTCTAAATAAAGTCCAGGCTCCTTGATGAAGCCCCAACCACCTTTCAATTTAAAGTTCCGTACTGCACCCTTATGCCGCGGCTCACTCAGGGTTCCTTTATCCTTTCTCATCCGGTCCTTATCTGCCCGGTCCTTCTCCAGGTGACGTTGGCGAAGTTTTAGGGTTTCTCGCTGCTCCCTTTGTCGCTCTGCTTCCCGCTCCCAACGTCTCCACTCTTCCTCCTGACGCCGGTTGAAATTCTCCTCCACCAGCTGCTCCATGTCTCCACCACTCCACTGCAGCTTACAGTGTCCGGTTTGCGGCAGCTCTCCTGTCGCCCCCCAGTCCTGGCGGCGCTCCCCTGCGGAGGAAGCAGACGGCTCTAAATCAGATGACAGTCGGGGCTCCGGTACAGGCAGGTAGTGCTCTGGTGCCTGCGCGGCCTCCTCCATGAGGACGGGTGTCGCTTCTTCTGTCTCAGCGACGGGGGCAGACAGCGGGATCTGGGGTGCTGCTGACGGTGCTGCGGTTTTTGCAGGAACGGGTGCCTCCACTGCGACAACGTCAACCGGATCACATTGCAAGGACTCCTCTACTAGAACGGGTGCCTCACCTTCCGGTACAGACACTTCAGGTAAGAGGGATTGGCGCCGCTCCAAGTTTATTTTTAGGGCACGCCAGCTGGCTTCCATCCTGGCGACCTCCTCCCGGTGCCGGGCCAGGCCTCTTAGGGTATCCTCCGCTTCTTGCAGCGTAGGAGGGTTTACAGGCCGGGTGCCCAACGGTGATTCTGTGGCGATCGGGTCGCTTCCGTGGGGGGAGAGCTCTGACTGCTCCATCCCTTCCCACTTCTGCTCGTCGTGTCCATTAGCCATCTCTGCCAAGTCACATGTGTCATTAGCATCTGGAGAGGGCCCCTCTTTTGTAGTGAGGCGGGACCTTCGTGTTAGTTTCCGCACACTGAGGAGGATGAGGAGGCGGAACTGAAGAGCTGTGGGGCACGATCTTACATTGCAGTACCATTTAGAGTGGTCGGCCATCGTTTTCACGCCACTGAGTGAGTGACACCCACGAAGAGCACGCCCTTCTTCTTCACCAGTGCCTCGTTGTGACGCAGATATGGCGGAAAAATGGCAAATACATTCTCTGATGATTTTAGCAATTCTCAAGGACAAAACCAGTGCAATTCAGGCACACAGGACTCGCTTATAGCGAGCTACAGAATCCTGTTCGTGACGCCCAAGTTGAGTCGCACAGAGCCAGAGGTTTTCGGGGTACTCGGCACCGAGCCCGTCGACTTCTATGGGGTATGTCACGTCTTTACCCGGCAATTGAATTAGAGTCGATTTTACTATGTAGAAGTGTATAAACTATAAATATATGTATATATATATGTCACAATGATATGTATATATATATATATATATGTATTCTATGTGTGTATATTTAGTGTTTACAAGGAAATAAAGGTTTTTTTTTAATTTCGATATTTTGTTCCCATAGACTTACATGGGACTTCCGGTATCGAAATCGGATATCGACGATATTTAGTGATATCGGCGATACAATTTCGATACGATATTTTTAGATATCGAGCAATATCGCTCAACACTAGTGATCAGCTTAACAGCAATTACTTGCAAAGTCAATATTTGGCTAGAAAATGAACTTTATCCCCAAAACACATTTCAACATCATTGCAGCCCTGCCTTAAAAGGACCAGCTAACCTCTTTTCAGTGATTGCTCCATTAACACAGGTGTGGGTGTTGATGAGGACATGGCTGGAGATCAATCTGTCATGATTAAGTAAGAATGACACCACTGGACACTTTAAAAGGAGGCTGGTGCTTGGCATCATTGTTTCTCTTCTGTTAACCATCTTTATCTCTAAAGAAACACGTGCAGTCATCATTGCAATGCACAAAAATGGCCTAACAGGGAAGAGTATCGCAGCTAGAAAGATTGCACCTCAGTCAACAATCTATCACATCATCAAGAACTTCAAGGAGAGAGTTTCCATTGTTGCCAAAAAGGCTCCAGGGCGCCCAAGAAAGACCAGCAAGCACCAGGACCGTCTCTTAAAAGTGTTTCAGCTGCGGGATCGGGCTACCAGCAGTGCAGAGCTTGCTCAGGAATGGCAGCAGGCAGGTGTGAGTGCATCTGCACGCACTGTGAGGCGGAGACTCTTGGAGCAAGGCCTGGTCTCAAGGAGGGCAGCAAAGAAGCCACTTCTCTCCAGAAAAAACATCATGGACAGACTGATATTCTGCAAAAGGTACAGGCAGTGGACTGCTGAGGACTGGGGTAAAGTTATTTTCTCTGATGAATCCCCTTTTCGATTGTTTGGGACATCAGGAAAACGCCTCATTCGGAGAAGACAAGGTGAGCGCTCCCACCAGTCTTGTCTCATGCCAACTGTTAAGCATCCTGAAACCATTCATGTGTGGGGTTGCTTCTCAGCCAAGGGAATCGGCTCTCTCACAGTCTTGCCTAAAAACACAGCCATGAATAAAGAATGGTACCAGAATGTCCTCCAAGAGCAACTTCTCCCAACCCTCCAAGAGCAGTTTGGCGATCAACAATGCCTTTTCCAGCATGATGGAGCACCTTGCCATAAAGCAAAGGTGATAACTAAATGGCTCAGGGAACAAAACATAGAGATTTTGGGTCCATGGCCTGGAAACTCCCCAGATCTTAATCCCATTGAGAACTTGTGGTCAATCATCAAGAGACGGGTGGACAAACAAAAACCTAAAAATTCTGACAAAATGAAAGCATTGATTGTGCAAGAATGGACTGCTATCAGTCAGGATTTGGTCCAGAAGTTGATTGAGAGCATGCCAGGGAGAATTGCAGAGGTCCTGAAGAAGAAGGGTCAACACTGCAAATATTGACTTGCTGCATTAACTCATTCTAACTGTCAATATAAGCTTTTGTTACTCATATGTTTGCAATTATATTTCTGTCTGTGATAAAAACATCTGTCAAACACACATAAAAACCAGAGGGCAGCAGATCATGTGAAAATATAATATTTGTGTCATTCTCAAAACTTTTGGCCATGACTGTACAAGTATGTGAATGGACAGTACAGAGATCATTATAATGATCATTTACACCGAGGCCTGTAACGATGGTAAAAAGGAATCCCTTGCTCCTAGAGAAAAGGTGAATAGATGGCAATTCTTTACTGTAAGAGCAGTGAGACTATGGATTTTTTACTGTACAAAAATGAGACTATGGATTCTTTTCACTCCGCGCAGTGCCACTATGGATTCTTTACCGTAACAGCATAATATTAAAATAATAATTCAGAGTATTTTAATCATTAGAATTATATAAAATCTTTTTAACTAAAACTCTGTTACAATATCAAATCTCTGTTCTACAGATGTGTCCGTTCTTCCTTTTCATTGTCATTGACACATTCTAGACGAATCCTAGAGAATCCGGAATGCACAACAGTTACTGGGTGGCCTCAAGTGTCAGAAACATCTCCCGACAGAGGATCCAAAAATCAAGCTTTGTTTTTGTTTTCAACGTTGGTCAACTCTCGCCAACCATGTCAAGATATGTCAAGTCAAGAGGAAAGAGAGGACACACCTGTATGTTGCAGTCAAAGTTCTATAAAGTTTTATTTCCTGTCTCCATTACCATAGACGACATGAAAGGATGTTCTTTGTTCTTCCACAATTCTTTTGCTTGATTCCCCCTGGGATCTAGGAGAAGATTTTGGCTTGTACCCTTTATTCTCTCTGCCAAGTCTACCAGGGTTCCACAAATAAATGGTGCGCGCCTCAATCGTTAGTCAGCAAAAGGGACTGACGCTTGGAGCATTGTCTGAAAAAGTTTTCCCAGGAAACCGGGAAAGAATTAAATTGTTCTAGAGAAGCTGGCCTTTTATGTCTTTATTAGTACACCAGCAAGCATGTAATGGTTATGAGAGCTCATGAGACCCAGATAAATACCGGCTTTTAGCATAACTCGCTTCCGAGCTATTTTGAAAAAGTCTTCGGAGTTCCATTCACATTTAAGAATTGTACCCTTGACGGTGGGAATTGGATGACAGTGCTGTCGGTGGTGGAAGCAAGGAAACTGCTCTAGCAGCAGAACAGGCGAGCAATCAATATGTATATTTCTCAGAGGGTGTCAAATTATAGACATGAAGAATATTTTGTCATTTTTTTCATTACTGAACTGCTACTTTTGCAGAAAATGCATAGATGTGTCAGGAGCTAAAACACCAATATATACAAAAGCCAGACATAACTGTGCCGTGATATATAGATTATGTCTATTCACTGCATTTCCTCTAATACAGGATATATTCTTGTACTGCACAAATAAAGCTAACACCAAGGCACCCCTGTACTGAGGAGCTTTAGGGACTCCATTTGCCGTTGCATGGTACCTCACTACATCCCTTGAAGCCATATCTATGCAATATAGCAACTGATGAATTATGTGCAAAATAGGAACAATATGGCACCAAATTAGTCTAGTGACTCCATTTTATGGCCTCATGTAACCTAGGGGTTTTACAGCTCCATAATACATCTGAGTCCATGAGGCTTTTTATGGCTCACCAAGTGAGGTGGATCTGCTAAGCTGCAGCAGTGGTGGAGGCTGGTAGTTTGGGTTAAATGCATTTGATGTTTATGAATGTTATACATGGATGATACCAACTGGTGATGCAGTTAGCTTAGACAGGGTTAACTGTAATGGCCGGCTCAGTTTTTGAGGGGGAACTGAGAGTTAGTGGCAAGTCGAGGTGGTGACAGGGTCAGTTAGTGTGTGAAGTAGCAGGCCTAAGTCAAGAGGCTGCTAGGGACAGCGTGGGCCTAATACTCAAAGTAGTGGATTACCGAAAATACTCTTCCGTATGATTCTGTCTAATGGCCTGAGGCAACCGCGTGATGGATGTCGGAGTAATGGGGTGAACTCAGCCTTTGAAGCTGCAGGGAAAGATGTACTCAGACTACATGAGGTGGAAGGTATTGCAATCCAAATATACTGGTAGTGGTGGAGAAGATTCCCTAGGGCTTGAGAAGCCAGTGAGAGGGACTTTCTACCTATACCGAGAACCAGGGCAGAAGTTGTGTTTGTGGGAAAGATGACAACCCGTTGGGACTTATCCTTTACATCTGCCTGTAACTACTGTACATACCACTATTCACTTAGTAAATGATTGTTTGTTTTTATGAACTTCTTGTCTCCTGGATTAATCGCTGCCCTGGTTTCAGAAGAGGGATTCTGTTATGAATGTGCTAGAGATGGTTTCTGAGCAGAGGCTCCCTCTGGTGGTTACAGACAGTACTGAACCTTTCAGCGAGGAGTGGCAATCTGGGTTCACGGACTGGTCTGATATAAGGGAGGTTCCTTCCCATGATGGTTGCCAGTGATCAATTGTTCTTGTCTCAATTGTGGTTCCTGGTTCATTTGGAAGTTTGCTGGAGTCTTGCCTGCATCTCCTGCTTTCAGATAAGATATTTTTGCTTTTCTTTTTGTGCTTGCTTTTTGCATTGTGTTCTGCACTTTTGTGGAGGTCAGCCAGGTCCCCTCCTGGGGCCTGAGCTCCTCACAGTTTATCTGCAGCCACTGTTATTTGCTCTTTTGCTTTTTCCTGTTTTTTCAGCGGCTGCGGCTTGGTTTTTGTTCACAGTGAGATCTGATTTAGTGGGTGGCGAGAACGTGTGATCTCAGAATTTTTGTAATCAGAATTGTTGGATTTTTGTAGGGTTTTCTGGGTTGCAGAAAGTAATCTCTCCTGTCCTGTCCTATTTAGTCAGCTTGTGGCCCCAGCGTTTGCTCAGTCTATTTTCTGCCTGTGTTTGTATTTTCATCTTGTCTAACCGCCATTATATGTTTGGGGGCTTCTTATTTTCTTTGGGGATCTGCTACGGGGCAGATAGCTTTCATCTTTCTGCCTTTAGGTGTAGTTATCTCTCAGGCTGTGACGAGGCGTCTAGGATCAACGTAGGAACGCTCCACGGCTACCTCTAGTTGTGTCATTAGTTTAGGAATCTGCAACCCATCAGTTACCAACATCTCAGGTGTTCTGCTGCCCTGCTGTTGTTCCTGTCCTCCTCAGCTACCGAAACATAACAGGATTCCTGGACTCAGAAGAAGAGGACTGCAGCCCTAAAGTAAGTATGATGCCCCTCACACACAGCAGCACACCGGAACTGGAACATGAGATGCCTGTAGGATGCCAAAGTGAGTGGGAACAGAAGCTAGCCCACCACTACCTCGCTTGGGCATCTTACAAAGCCTCAGGTCCTAGTGGGCAAACAGACCCAAGTTGTTTGTGCAGCCATCAGGTGACTCATGGAATCATGGGGATTAGGTGTAACTGGAAACTCAGGAGCTGACAGGCAGATGGAAGGGAGCCTAGCATGAAGAGATGTAAATTGAGAAACAGTAGTACAGATAATAGAAGCACACCAAGCAAAAACACTAGAGTCAAAGTTCCAAGACAAAGGTGAGTGTGTGTCAATTCGCCTAAGGAGATGATGTCATTGATCCATGTAGTGCAGCCTACAAAAACTGATGTGGAGCCCAACAGAGGTCAGCAGACGCAGGGGAAGAGAGCAGAGCCTGGAATACCCGTGACAGGTGTGTAACAAGGCTTCAAACCATTTTATTTTTCTCTGTTGCAGCTGTCAAACTCTGAAAACGGCATTTAAGCGGTTTGATTCCGGAGAAGGATAGGTGTCAATTCAGGTGCAATTTTTGCCGCACATTAAATGCGACAATGAAAAAGACAATGGCGAAATTTCATTTCTTTTAAAACATTTCAGCCCACATAGATATCTTTTTTTATAGTTCATTTTACGGGAAAGTGAAGAGTGTCATTTAAAACTAATACTTGTCCTGCAAAAAAAAGCCTTATATCCCTATGTTGCTGGAAAAAAAAGTTTGAAAAAAAGGGGAGGAGGGAATGAAAGGCGGAAAAATAAAAATTCATTAAGCCTGAAAGATAACTAAATTAATCATACAGTATATCCAGTGATTTTGTTCCCTGTATTGCTCTTAAGAAAATGTTGAAAAAAAATTAGCTGCCAAATCTCTAGTGTTTCTCTCACATTCTTGAGTTTTAGAACTTTCTGAATTTTCCATATAAAGAATTACTGTTTCATATCATGGTACAAAAAATGGGTTGAAAGGGTTTGTGCCAAGTTTGAAAGTTATCGCTTATGAACATGGTATAAAAGATGACTTCCCAATAGTGACGGGTCTGACGGCTGGGACCCCATCAATCCAAGAGCAGGACTTTAGAGGCTTTAGCTCTGGAATAGAGCAATCAAAGAACAGGAAAATGGGGAGTTCCGACAAAGATGTGGGGTAAGGACAGGCAAGGAAACTCTACGACCTCTACCAGTGCCTAAAAAGGATCCAGCAAGATAGTGGCCAGTTGATCACTATTTTTTTGGATTCTTGCAAATCCCAATATTCCAAATTTTTCCTGAAATTGGTAACTAATTTGATTCCGCTCAGTCAATCTTTGTTACTCTGTTAAATTCCTCTTTAGTTTGGGGAAGACAGATTCTAGCTGATATTATTTATAACATCCTTATTTTAGATTACTTTTTTTTATTATTATTTTGTTTTTATGGTCAAAATTGCTTCGTCTTGTAAATGACAAGGAAAATTTATGATACAGTTTGGATTCTGACGAATATGCAGTTACGCGGCTTTTTAGATTCAAACATAATTGAATTTATGCTGTACAAGTTTTAGATCTTTTTCATTACAAATAATTGAGTCTCTGACGCTGGATGAATCACATTCAATTTGTTGGAATTGGAGTTGTTTTTGTTTAATGGGATTGACTGGAAAGTAACATTTATTTTACACAATTCTCAGAATGGTTTACAAAACTAATTTTGGCCAGACTCAACCTAGTGATTGTCCCACAAATCCTGTTGCGATGCTTTTCCATCTCTCCTATTTCCGGCTTTAGTAATGACATCACCATAACAGAGACATGTGAACACTGCAGCCAATCATTGACCACAGGGGTGACCCACTCCAGTGCCTGATTGCCTACAACAGTCACATGATCATTGTAAGAAGAAGTGGAGACTGGTGGGAGATGGTGCACCACTGGAACCTCCTTATTTTTGCTTGATACCCTTAGATACAAGTGTAATTCTGCATCACAGCTGATCACTACCCAGATGCTGTGCATTATTGGCACGCAGTGGACTTTTCATGATCTTGTATAATGGTGGCATGAGGAATGGTGAGAAATGATGAGTATAAATCACTTTTTCATTTAACTTTTTCCCATCCCTAAAAAATGTCACAATTTTTTTGGATCCATAAAAAAATCTATCCCCGTTGTATCTTTGGTCACAGGTCAATTGTCTGCCCATTGTAGGTCATATGTAGAAATGGTTTACATACTACTAATTTGCCATTTGGCTCTTTTTTTATTATCCAGAAAACATTAGGCCCTCAACACTTCCAAAGTTTCTAAAAAGTATAAACTTTTATTGGTAATCCATTAACATCTTGCAACAAATGGTGGAAAAAACAGTCATGGTTCTGACGCATCAGCATCCTTGGTCATATCATGCGTGAAAAATATACCTTTGTGGTTGTCCGGTCCAAATCTATAAGTGACTGCAGACTTATGAATTCCCCCAGTGGACGCACTGGGTGCTGCCGGGATTCGCCAGTTTTTGAGCTGAGACCGGAGGGTATGTATGAGTTGTACATGCAATCGGACAGAGCCGGTGTAATGGGAGTGTCCTTGATCCATATACTCGTATTGAGCGAGACCGTGCCCAGTCTATAGATGCGGTCGTCAAGTGGGAGTGGATTATTATAGAGCGCAACCTCGCTGCATACAAGTGTATGGAAGCAAGGCTGCTCCCACTGGTCGGGAGTATGTACAACTCATACATATCCTCAGGTCCCGGCTCAAAAACTGGTGCTTGCGCTGGGGAGATTCATAAGTCGGCAGTCACACAGTAGTGACTGCAAACTTATCGATTTGGACCCGCAGAAATAATACTGTTTTACTGCATCTCATACTTTCTTATTCACATAGATTCAACATCTGCCATAACATTTCCTCTTGCAATAAAGAAGTTAAAAAAAATGGCAGCATTCGAGACATCTTGAAAGTGTGTTCCGGTTTCTGAAAACCTCTGCTTATAAAAAGCAAACCGCACTTTACTCAACCTCCCCTGTTCCAGCACTCCGTTTCCATCGCTGGTGTCTTTTCTTGTCTTCAGGGTTTCTATTGTGAGGTCACTTAGACAATACTTTGCCTGTAATTGCGTTAAAGAGAAACGTGGAGACCTCAGAGAGTTGCGGACGTCTTTTCAGCGCAAATTATTTTGGGAAAAATTCAATGAAGCTGATGAATTCAAATTTCAAAAGATTTTTTTTTCATATCTAGTGTCTGTGAATGTGCATCACCGGTCCATTTATTGTCTATGGGTCTGACCGACATGGCCAAGTGCTCAGCTGTTTCTGCTGATCCCGAAGACAATGAATTGGGAAGTGTTCCACATGCGCAACCACTACTCTATTCTAATGGGGCTATGTCAGAGCCTTGTTCTTGGTTTCATTGGGGATCTCATTGGTCAAGATAATGGCAAAGTGCAGTGCTCAGTTGTGTCTGCCAGTCTGATAGACAATGAATGAAGCAATTTTGCGCATGCGCACACTCTGCTCTATTCCGATGGGGCATGTCAGAGCCTTGTTCTTGGTTTCATTGGGGGTCTCACTGGTCAAGATAATGGCAAAGTGCAGTGCTCAGTTGTGTCTGCCAGTCCGAAAAACAATGAATGAAGCAGTTTTGCGCATGCGCACACACTGCTCTATTCCAATGGGGCATGTCAGAGCCTCATTCTTGGTTTCATTGGGGGTCTCATTGGTCACTGTTGAAGATGGCAAAGTGCAGTTCTCACTTGTGTCCGCCAATTTCTATTCTAATGGGGCATGCCAGAGTCTCGTTCTGGGTATGAGTGAGGGTCTCGGTGGTCACTGCTGGAGGAAGCCAGAAATCTCAGAGTTTCATTCTCTGCATCAATGGTCGTCCTAATGTTTCCAGCTGGAGATAGCAAAGTTCAGAGCTCAGCAGTCTTCCATCCATCAGACAATGACTATGCACTCACCTCTCCATTCTAATGGGGCATGTAGTTCTTGGCATCAGTGGGGGTCCTATTGGTTCCATTAGTCACTAAGGTATTATCACCACACCTACCCCATGGATAAGTGAGAATTTGCCCAGTTCCCAGTTAGTTATACCCTTTACTGCAGTAGTCTAAAACCTTTATCTATTCAACTGCTGGAAAAGTTAAAAAAAAGTCATTGAAGTTTTGCAAAAAAAAAAAAAAAAATCCTTTGTTCTTGGAAGAACTCTGATTACCAGATTTCGCTCTGGAAACGCTGCATAAAAATCTATATTTTTCTTCTTCCCAAATGGCCCATTAAAATTAAAGAGAAATAATTGTGTTGCAGAATCAATAGCTAGAATATTGGGTCAGCTCACAAAACGAGTTTCCCTTTGGTATGGGAATCCGTTATTCTAAATTAGTTACCTCCGAAGGAAAATATGGCAGCCTTCCCATAACTTCGGAGAAAGCATCAGAGCGCAGTGGATTTTCAGGAAAAGCTGCTTTTTTTTTTCTTTACAACAAATGCATTTGAGATTAAACTGACGGACATTTTTTATTGCATTTCATTATCATTTCCTTCAGCCGTGCTCCACATCGCTCATTCTTTTTTCCTATCGTTGAGTTTATTAAAACACAGACCCAATTGTTTTCCCATAAGAATTTATTAGAATTGACACAAACAGCAGAATACATTCTGTTTCCTTTTTCTGCAACCTGAATTTGTGTCTATTAGGGTTCGCTCACATTATAAAAAATATCTCCGATGTTGCTCCTGAAAAGTTCAACTAGTGGAATCCGCATAGTTCTAAAGTCAGGCGTATGCAATGCAAATGAGCGGTCTTTTCCTCACCTAGCATGCGTACAACATTCATACGAAAAGCATATGCAATGCGTTTTTAACATCTTTTGCATATTGTAATTCTTTACATACTGAGATAGAATATATTGACATCCTTAGACACTGGGATTCTTCCACTGCACGGGATGGATCCCTGTCTGTTAGGGTTCGAGTTCCGCTGCTGTACAAGGGGAGTCTTGAACCAGTCCTGCTGTGGTCCCCCATTCATCTCTGGCCCCAGTGGAATCTGCTCAGCAGAGATGTCAGTCCCAGCATCTTTCCCATTCCAGTACTGTGCAGAGACTTGCTGCTGCCTCTCCTGGATCTGCTATTAAGCCAGTGCTGGAGCAGACGTCTTTGGGACGAAGTCCTGCGTTTCCCCTTCTGAGCATGCCCAGAGTGAGATCTCTCATTGGAGATCAGGGGTCACATGCTCAGGTACTGCAGCAGCTCCTATTGGTCTGCCAGGAAGGTCCTGTGACTACTGGTGTTCTGGAACAAGTTTCATTGGTCCTTGTTTCTGGCAGGTCCTGTAGCTGTTATTATAAAAGGGTAGCATGGCTGGGCCGCCATGCGCTAATATCAACCATTATATGCTTAGCGCCAGTGTGGTCATGCGTGTGTGTGGTTAGGGCCCGGCTGAAATAAGCCCCTAGAATACCGACTTAATCGGTGAGGAGTTTGGTTGCTAGCTGGTCAGGGTCGTGTCCTAGATGCCCTAGATTACCGGCATAACCGGTGAGGAGTTTGATTGCCGTATTCAGGGTCTGGCGTTCAGACGCCATAGATTGCGGGTGACTCCCGCGAGGACATTAGCGCATGACCACGTATTATGTTCGCTTAGCACTTAACTGTGTACCTGGGTGCCTGACAGGACACAGTGCTTTTTCTCAGCGTCCTGTGACGTAACAGGGTTCGCTTTCAACGCTAGACAGCGCCCTAGCGTGTTTATTTTGGAACTCAGTTGTGTTAAGTGAGTTTGCACACATCGCCATATAGCGCTGCGGCACTCCTTCTAGCGGCTCTGTGGAATAACAGAGTTCGCACATATTGCCACAGCGCATTACGGCGTTTATTTTGGCGACTCTGCGGGATAACAGAGTTCGCTTCTTGCGCCATTTTACTAGCAGCAGGCTCAGCCTGCACGGTGGACCCCGGGCTGCGAACGCACCTCTCTACCTGATATATTTGGTGTGTTCCGCAGACCCTAACACTGTCTGGTGCTGCCATCTCCCATTCAGGCCCGGCCGCTGCAGTTGCTGCTAAGCAGACACGTCGGTTCCAGCATCTTGCTCAGGCTCGTGATAAGCGTTTGGTTACTACTGGCTCTCCAGCCAAGTCTATGGTAAAGGCGCCACCTTGTGCTCTGGAGTCTAAGTCCAGAGATCACCTTACTGAGCATGTCCGTGATGTGGCGTCTCCTCATTGGTGCTCGGACATCAGTTGCTTGGGTAATGTGGCAGTTCTGGATTGGCCCGAGAGCGATGTCATGGCTGGCTGGGCATGTGTGTTTGGGGGTGGAGCCTAGGGTTTAAAAGGCTTTCAGCGGCGCACTAGTATCAATCATGGGTGGTGTGTGTGGGTGGATACTCTACCACTCTGTCTGCACAGTTGCGTGTGTCTGTCTAAGTCCTGAGCCTTAGTCCGCTTTATGCTTTGGTACCGGTTAGGTACAGGTTCAGTAGCATAGGGACTGGGGTAATTACTTTGACTTAGCACCTGTTTCGGCCACATGTGCTATTAGCACGGGTCAGTTACAGGCCAAGATCAACCCTTTAGCTAGAGGGCAACAGGGTATTGTACCTAGCGTCATTTGTGTTTGTTTCTCTGCACAGCAGTGTACGGGCAGAGGTAGCGCAACACACGCGCTACATCCCTGTGAAGTCTACAAGGTTTTGTACCTAGCGTCATTTGAGTTGTGCACTACCTCTCTGTGATGTTAACAGAGCTGGGTATTTTGCGTTCTGTTCATACTGTGTGGAGTTAGCACCGTGTGCTTAAGGTGAACGCTCGCTACTCCTTACCATCATTGTTCACACTAGCAGCAGTTATACATCTTTGCACGGTGGACCCGGGTTGCGATTGTACTTTATTATTTTATTTAGTGCAATCCCGCCAACCCTAACAGACATATAACTTCACAAGACCCTATATATAATAAGCCTTTCATGTGGCACTAAAGAGTTTTTAGCCTTATTTAACCTAATAAATAAATAAAAAATGAAGTTGGGTCCCCACAATTTTTGATAACCAGCCAAGGTAAAGCAGACAGTTGCTGGCTTATATTATCAGGCTGACATGTGCCTGAAATAGGCACGAGTGGAATCGCGATCCGCCCGCTCCTATTAACTAGTTAAAACCCGCTGTTAAACGCTGACGGCGGGCATTTAACTAGAGCTTCCGGGGGTCAGTGACTCATTGCCATAACAACCTGAAGTCTCCTCAAGATCTCTATGGTTGTTGATGACAGATTGCTATGAGCGCCACCCTGTGGTCGGCGCTTATAGCATTGCTGTAATTCTACTACATAGAGGTCATCTATGCATCACCTGTATGTAGCAGAGGTGCTGGTGCTATGGCAGCTTCTTGCCTCCTATGGAGACTATTGAAGCATGCCAAAAGTAAAAGAAAAAAGTGTTTAAAAATAAAAAAAAAACATAAAAGTTTAAATCACCCCCCTTTAGCCCCAATCAAAATAAAACACTGAAAAAAAATCAAACCTACACATATTTGGTATCACTGCATTCAGAATTGCCCGATCTATCAATAAAAATAGGATTAACCCGATCGCTAAGCGGCATAGCGAGAAAAAAATCAAAACGCCAGAATTATGTTTTTTTTTGGTCGCTATGACATTGCATTAAAATTAAATAATGGGCAATCAAAAGAACGTATCTGCACAAATGTGGTGTCATTAAAAACATCAGCTCAGCACGCAAAAAATAAGCCCTCACCCGGCCCCAGATCACGAAAAATGGAGACTCTACGGGTCTCGGAAAATGGAGCAATTTTTTTTTTTTAAGCAAACTTTGGAATTTTTTTTCACCAATTAAATAAAAGAGAACCAAGACATGTTTGGTGTCTATGAACTCGTAATGACCTGGAGAATCATAACGGCAGCTCAGTTTTAGCATTTAGTGAAAGTAGCAAAAAAGCCAAACAAAAAACAAGTGTGGGATTGCGCTTTTTTTGCAATTTCACTGCAGGAATTTTTTTCCCGTTTTCGAGTACACTACATGGTAAAATCAATGGTGTTGTTCAAAAGTACAACTCGACCTGTAAAAAATAAGCCCTCAGATGGCCATATTGATGGAAAAATAAAAAAGTTATGGCTCTGGACCGAAGGGTAGCGAAAAACGAAAACGCAAAACCGAAAAAGCTCCGGGGGTTATGGGGTTAATAACATTGGTCAAAGTGCAATGCGATGTCTTCTTCGCATGGAAATCCTCCGTATTATGCGCCAGTGTGAGCGAGGCCTTAGAGGCAGTAGAGTCAGATATGTTAATAAGTCGGAGCTTGCAACTCGTAAGCACTGGTAGCGGGACTTGATGGTGGTCAACTTGCACCAAGGATTGGTCCTTTTGCTCTCTCAAAACTTCAGTATGGGTGCTGCCCCATATGCTTCATAATTAATAGTGCAAAATAGCAATGAAATGTGTTGTGCAATTCAGCAACATAATAAATAATGCAAATGGAGCACAAATAAATACTTCCTGGGAGGGATGAAAAAGCTATGGAATTGCCACGCAGCTCACTAATAATAAATGCCATGAAGACTGTCATTCATTTACACAATATATAGTCACAAAGTGCCCAGATAAATAATACTTAACAGTAACACATACATATTACATTCTTTGCATTCATATATACTTTCAAACATTGCTTTCATAAATAGTACTACACAGTGGCCTCATAAATATTACCGTTCAGTCACTTGATAAATAATGGCGCATACTGCTCTAATAGATAGTACCGTACGTGACCACATACGTAATACAATTCAGTTCCTTGATAAATAATGCCATACAATGATTCCATAATTAAAACAGATAAACAAATCTGTACAGTGTCCAGATAAATAGATGCATTCAGTGTCCAGATAAGTAACCTCATACATGATAAATGTATGCATACAGTGCACAGATAAGTAATGTCATACATGATAAACAGATCCATAAAGTATTAAGATAAGTAATGTCATACAAGGTAAACAAATCTGTACAGTGTCCAGATAAATTGGGCCATACAAGATAAATAGATGCGTACAGTGCCCAGATAAGTGACATCATACATGATAAACAGATCCGTACAGTGCCCAGATAAGTTACCCCATACATGATAAACAGATCCGTACAGTGCCCAGATAAGTTACCCCATACATGATAAACAGATCTGTACAGTGCCCAGATAAGTTACCCCATACATGATAAACAGATCTGTACAGTGCCCAGATAAGTTACCCCATACATGATAAACAGATCCGTACAGTGCCCAGATAAGTTACCCCATACATGATAAACAGTATCCGTACAGTGCCCAGATAAGTTACCCCATACATGATAATGTGTCCAGATAAGTAACATCAAACAAGGTAAACAGATCTGTACAGTGCCAGATAAATAAGGCCATACAAGATTAATAGATCCATACAGTGCCCAGATAAATAATGTCATACATGATAAACAGATCCTTAAAGTGTCTAGATAAGTGACATCATACAAGGTAAATAGATCCGTACAGTGCCCAGATAAATAAGACCATAAATAGATGCCTACAGAGCCCAGATAAATAATGTCATGCCTGGTGAAGAGATGCATACATTGCACAGGTAAGTTGCTTCATACAAAATAAACAGGTTTATACTATGCCCAGATAAATAACGCCAAGCATGGTCCAGTGTCTTATTTCCCCTCAAAAACAGATGTGCTCATGTTATTTCTTCTCCCATGGTGCTTGTCACAACTGTGTAACATTCTTGTAGAGTCATATCAATGCAGCCTTGACTTGTACAGTACAAATAGACCTACGACTTTGTTTTGTTTCCTACTCCTCTTGATGACATTTTCTCACCACCAGTTGTCCCATGAGTCAACATTCACTGAATTTGTAAAAAGGTTATTATTTTCCACAGTTTATAATAAGAAATGATTGCCCCATCCAATAGGTCCTTGGGGAACACAACCTCATAATCACTAGAAGGAGACCAGATACAATAGTGAAGAGTAATGCAGTAGGTAAATCTGGAATGGCCCTCAGGTCCATCTTATATTCAATATGTTGGAGGATGCTAAAGGCAACGAGACCCTCAAGAGAACTGTAATCTGTCAAGTGGAAATAAAAACGTGTTAATGGAATTCACATCAATTTCCTCTTTCTGATCGGACTTATATCTGTGGGTGAAATGATTGGCGCCTGCTGTATCCTTCATCTCTGTCTCTGTAATTAGGGTTGTGCCTTCTATACAATGTATCCCTCTTTCCTTTTTCTGGGAATTATTTTAAGGACTCCGATTTCTCACAATTCAAGATCAATAAGTTATTGCATCAGGCAAGCAAAACACTTGACAAGCTGAAAGGCGTATCACAACCACTGGGTTGCCCGCGTGAAGCCACTAAAAACGAGCAAAATGATTCAATGCAAATCAAATTGATGTTGATTTTTTGGGAATCCAGTGTATTTCAACAATTTGTAATTCACTTTGCTTCTATTGTCTAAAACGGCTGTCGCCATTTTACACATTGCAGAAGATTGCAGCAGATGGCTCACATAACCTTGGTTGGTTGGGCTTTCTTGGAATGGGCTTCCTTGGAGAGAGGAAAAAGAATAATAATGACAATTAGGACTGTTTCGATTCCAGCAGAATTTATTCAGATCGAATTCGACTTACCATCCGTATCGAGCAAATCTGCTCGAAGTGAAATTTGAGAGATTTGTTCATTTCTTATATCATCATTTTATGGAAATTCCATCATTCACCTTGCGCTCTCCTACCCTTGTACCGCACTGTCTGATGCTTCATACGCTTAGATTCATTGCTTTAGAGACGGCATTAATTAGGAAGCACTAAACCAACGTGGTGCATTGTGGATTTTCACTCTTCAATCCATCCCTCACTTTATTCCAGCCGTGTAAGATTAAGGTTCTGTCATTTCCATTGTAACAGGGAATTAAGCTCATCCTCCTTAAAATTGAGTTATCCTTGAGGAGCCACAGACACGCTTTAGAGGAAAATCTCTGTCACAGTCGGTGTCACCTCTCCTGTATCATTTCCCTAAATTCAATCATCCTCTCACTAAAAGATTCCTTCACTAATGTATCTTGTTTGTGACAAATGGCACGCAGGTTTCTGTGCCGCTCGGCTCTGCATCATGCTACGACTACATGTATCTCCAGGGTGTTTGCTATGTAGCCTCGTCAGGTTATCTGATGCAGTGCTGCAATCCCTGCACCTAGAGAAGTCTCCGAGTCCAAAGATCCAGGAGCTGAGCAATGCCGTGCCGTAGGTAGGGTTGTCGCTCCATCCCGATTTCCTATTACAGAAACATATTCAACATTACAAAGACAATGGAGATGGAAATAGTTAACCAAGAAACAGTCGCATTAAAGGGGTCGCCCGGTCCAAATCAATAAGTCTAGAGCCACTCTGTGTGACTGCAGACTTGTGAATCCCCCCAGTGCATGCAAGGCTCTGTTAAAGGGGTCGCCCGATCCAAATCAATAAGTCTAGAGCCACTCTGTGTGACTGCAGACTTGTGACTCCCCCCCAGTGCATGCACTGTGCACTGAGAAGATTCGCCAGTTCCTGAGCCGAGACCGTAAGGTAAGCACACCAAAGCAAATTATGCGCCATGAGTAATCTATACTATCTCAGTACTAGATTGCTTAATGCACAAAGGCTGTCATTATTTTCGGCATTGCCAGTCCTGTTTGCACTGCCGAGGATGATGATCTTTTTGCTGCATACAAGATCTTTTCACTTGACGAATGAGTCTTTCGTTGTTCTTCATCGGATGATCGGCAGTTTGGTTACCCGGCAAAGATAATCGTGTAACAAGTTTTTTTTTTAGCAAAACTCATTCACGGTTATCTTGCAGTATGAATGCTCCTTAAGTTTTGCATATCTTTACTTCTTCTCTATTGTGCTTTAAGGGTACATTCACACAATGTATTTTTCACGCAGATTCAGTTGCGAAACTCTTATGAAATAGTGACCAAAAGAAAAAACATAATCATTCTATGTAAAAACAGCAACTTGCTGTATACTTGTTCAGTCTTTCGAGCATCTTTTCATTTTCAGGTCTCCGAAGATGTCAAGTAGTGAGAAGACAAGTCCAATACGGCACGTCAACGCAAAGACGGAAAAGACAACTGGACGACATCTGAGTGTCTTTTTGAACTATGTGACTGCAGACTTGTGAATTCTCACATCATGCTCATTATTGGCTGTGATGATTTTCCAGTGCCGGCGTCGGATGTGGTCGGTCATGCATACTCACAGCCACATTCTGTCCAAGCTGTATATGGCCTCGCTCAATACACTTGCATTGACCAATGCTGATCCCATCTAGTCGTCATATGACCTCATGTATGCAAATAGAGTGACTGCAGACTTGTAGCTTAAGACCGGACAACCCTTTAAAGTGGAAGTACACTTGGATTTGACCTTGGAATTTTTAACCTGACTATACCAGATTTTTCATCATGGTTCTGACTCTGTCCATGTTTATTGCTTCTTTAATTTATCCCTTCCTTCGACTCCTTTAGTCAGCGACTACTGTGCAAATACCCCTTGCAAGCCCCTGCCATGGAGTTCGGATCTTTGTTAATAATAAAAGGTGATGTTGACGGATCTCATTACACTTTGCTAACCATTGTGCCAACCACATAGCCTCGAAATGGAAGGTTTTGGTAACCATCGAGTCCACGAGGTCTTTGTGCTCTTTTTCTTTTATTGTTTTTTTTTAGATCATCCTCTTTTTGAGATCCAAGATGTTTTTTTTTCCATTCACCTGATCTTAGCCATTCTTCTGCTTATTTCAGCTCTCTCCAGAAATCTATTGTCCTTTCTGTACCATCTTACATTTACATGTAAAATTCAGCAAGTCATCAATAAACCTCTATAAAATGTATTGTCATCTGAGATGAGAATGAAACAATCACATGGAATACAATGTGAATTAACGCAGCCCATCTGTTTTATCTGCTGATTCTTTACTGCCACATCGTACAGTATGTATAATTATGCCAAGGAACGATGCCAATTAGCCCCAAACATGGCACCAAGCCTAAAAACTACTTTTGTTTCACTTTGCTTGTTATTAAAGTTCTTTGTCAATCTGCTGGGGGACTATAAAAAGTAATACCATGAAAAGAAACTGAGATTTCAGCGCTTAGTCACATTGTATCCATTTGCATTGAATGTGACAAATATGAATAAAAGATATGCATACGCGTGTAACACATGAATGTTTCATTGTTCATATCAACTTGGAAACTTTCTGCTCACTTTGTAAGACATGAGTGACACAGAAAAAATAAGAATTCTGCAATAAAAGTCAAATTTAAATACCTTCTTTCCCTCCCACTCCAGCTTAAAAAAAGAGAAGTTGTTTTAAGCCTTTATATAAAAAGAAAGGGAAAAATAGCAAAACTTGTATCAAAAATGGCCTCCTTATCTTACAAAGGTTAAAAGTCTTGTTACAAGTAGGGATGAGCGGACCCGTGGAAGTTCAGGTTCTGTTACCCAACCCAAAATTTAGACCAAAATTCGGTTTGGGTACCAGAACTTGAATCAAAACGCGAACTCCATTGAAAACAATAGGAACCTGAACTTTGGAGATGGAAAAATTTTCTCTCTGCAATAGACTTCTCGCAGAACTCTGAACATTGTGATGGATTTCCGGGAGAAGTCTGTGTTCAGAGTTTAACACCATGCACTAACTGTCTAGTACGAACCCCAAACTTTTAAGTTCATGTTCGCTCATCTCTAGTTACAAATTTAATACATTAAGGCTACATAATAGTAATAGAAAATGAACTCGGCACTCAACTTTAGTATAGTGAGAATAAAGATTTTTATTCACAGTAGTAACACGAAACGTTTCGGTCCTATATCATGGACCTTCATCAGTCACAGATACTACTGGGAAGGGGGTTGATCCACATAGGGAAGAAAGAAAGGGCTGGATATAGCCTGTATTGGTGGGGTGAGATGAGGAAGAGGACAATGCCTCTATTGCACTAGTAACCTGTTGTGAAGTACTCAGACTAGCGGTGGACACCGCGTCCAATGCAGAGACCTATCCTCACTGCCGGACTCCTTCACAACAGGTTACTAGTGCAATAGAGGCATTGTCCTCTTCCTCATCTCACCCCACCAATACAGGCTATATCCAGCCCTTTCTTTCTTCCCTATGTGGATCAACCCCCTTCCCAGTAGTATCTGTGACTGATGAAGGTCCATGATATAGGACCGAAACGTTTCGTGTTACTACTGTGAATAAAAATCTTTATTCTCACTATACTAAAGTTGAGTGCCGAGTTCATTTTCTATTAGATACGGTGTGGGAACCTACTCTGGCACCTTCTTGGTTGTGCACACGGTTATTTTTTCACATAATAGTAATACCCTCAAAAGGATGAACTTCACATTACAACCACTAGGTGGCCACATATAGAAACCTATAGCATAAGCATCACCAGACAGAGTATTTCAAAATCATGTTTATTTTCCAAGTTGTGTCACTCGCCGCGGAATATGTCAACCCAAGAGGAAAAGTAAGGTTGGACACTTGTATATGCACACCTGTGATCTTGTCCATCCATATTCAGAAAGCCAAGTATGTTCATATGTGTAGACATTTCTTTATAGTAATACATTTTGTCAGGCAGGTCCTATTTAAGTGATTTCTTGATTGAGGACAGTTGTGGCAGTAATCAGGCCTGGATGTGGTTGGGAATGTGAACTCCGCTTCCCAAAGATGTGATAAATCACAGTTAGTTTATGTTTTAAGGGAAGGGGCAAACACTCTTTCAAACGTCTATATATATATCTATATATATATATATATATATTTTTTTTTACATGAAGATGCAGAGAGACATATATTGCATCAATCATCACAGAGAATGGTAGATTGGTATATACTGCCTATTTTTTTTTATTTAAATGCAGTATTACTACAGTAAAATGAACAAAATCCTCTTCAAACATGGAACAGGTGCAACTAAAAATATTCTAATATTCTTTTTTACTTGTTACTATGGCAGCTTCTATTTCCAAACACATATAATCAGATATTTAGTTATAAACTCTTGGCTGAATATTCGCACCAACACTCTTGTTTCTATAAGTGCCTCTGTATTATCCTTGTTATAGCGGTGTTGCATTTCATATCCTTTATGCAGCAGGAGAAATACTATTTGTGTACAGAATTCCGTTTTTATCATTTTGATAGTTATACCTCGCAGAGGATACTCCACTGAATAGACCTGCTATTTCCGTGTCTCTTTTGTAAAAATCAGAACTATCTTTATAGAGAGAAGCGGAGATGTAATACTTTACATCACACAGTAGGGCAATGGCTGTTAACGTTTTTTTTATCTACTTAAAGGGCAAGTACACTTTTAACGTTTTTGTTTTTTTTATAAATTAATAGTACAAGCGAAGGTACATTAACTGAGATGTACAAGAGTAATCAATAAGTTATCTAACCAAGTGTTCTGTTAGTGTAAGGTTGTTTCCACATTGCGCTTTTCCCCACATTCGATGGTCCCGTCAGGGCTTACGTCCGGACACTCCCAGCAAAATGTATGTGCCGACGGGGCCATAGACTATAATGGTGCTGAGAGAGTCAACATGTGCTCTGTTGTGCATCATTTTCAGGTATATGTGCCTACTGAAGGAGAACACAGACGCCGTAGACTGCGTCTGAGTGTTCACCTCCAAGTAGACCTATATGTTTGAGTCTTCATCCCCATAGGCCTATCCGTCTGAGTGATCACCTCCAGTAGGCCTATAAGTCTAAGTGTTCACCTTCAGTAGACCTATATGTCTGAGTCTTCACCCTCATAGGCCGATATGTCGGAGTGATCACCTCCAGTAGGCCTATACGTCTGAATGTCCACCTCCAGTAGGTCTATACGTCTGAGTGTTCACCTCCATTAGACCAATTTGTCTAAGTTTTCACCTTCACTAAGCCTATACGTCTGAGTGTCCACCTCCAGTAGGACTATACGCTTGAGTGTCCACCTCCAGTAGGCCTATGCATCTGAGTGTCCACCTCCGGTAAGCCTATACATCTGAGTCTTCACTCCCATAGGCCTATACGTCGGAGTGATCACCTCTGGTAGGCCTATATGTCTGAATGTCCACCTCCAGTAGGTCTATACTTCTGAGTGTTCACCTCATTACTCATTAGGTCTATACTTCTGAATGTTCACCTTCAGTAGGCCTATACGTCTGAGTGTCCACCTCCAGTAGGCCTATACGTCTGAGTGTCCACCTCCAGTAGGCATATACGTCTGAGTGTCCACCTCCAGTAGGCCTATACGTTTGAGTGTCCACCTCCAGTAGGCATATACGTCTGAGTGTTCACCCCCATAGGCCTATATGTCTGAGTGTCCACATCTAGTAGGCCTATACATCTGAGTGTTCACCTATAGTAGGCATATACAACTGAATGTCCACCTACAGCAGATGAATATTCCTGAAATTGATGTAAGATAGAGCACACGTTGACTCTGTCAGCACCATTATTGTTCATGGCCCCATCGGCGTGTATCCTTGAATCCCGTTTGGTTCAGACGTTAAGCCCAGTGGGACTAACAAACATGGGACAAAGCAAAGTGTTAAAGGGGCCTGAGAGAGCTGAGCTTTTCTGTACATGTTGAGACATGTCTGGACTTTCAACAGGCACAGTGGAAGTTCAATCTGATGAAATCACTGGAAGTGATAGGATGGCAAGTGCAGTACAGTACAGTTTAGCTACAATGAAAATGAGTAGTTTGGACCTTTGTTCCATGCCTAAAATCCTTACAAAGGAAGAAAAGAAGTCTAAAGAAGTCCTAGAAAGGATGATTGATGTGTATGGTGATGAATACTAAGTAAAGTAAATATAACGTTTTGGGTCAATAAATTTAAATGGGATAAGGAATCAATTGAAGATGACCACGGTTCAGGATGACCTGTTAAAGCATCTTGAGAGCAAATGAGATTTAACGTGGAGGCCATAATTGGGTCAAAGTCAATGTTATAGCTCTTGAATTAGGCTTTTCAGTTGGTGCTTATATGAGTATCAATCATGATATTTTGATGATGCTAAAAGGTTCCCATTGGGTGCCATGAATATTGATGCCTGAGCAACAAATATGTTGCCAGCAATTTATCCAAAAGAATTTGGACATGCTTAAAGAAAATCCAGAAAACATCTATTCTCAAATAGTTTGGATGATGAAACATGCGGCTGCCATCATGATACTGAGACCAAACAAGAGTACATGCAATGGAAGAACAAGGGATCACCAACCCCAAAGAGATTTTGTGTTCAGCAGTCAGCTGGGAAGATCATGTCAACAGATTTTTGGGATACAGAAGGCATTTTATTACTGGAATTCATTCCACCAAAGACAAAATTTACTGGAGACAACTATTCTTCAACAATGTATGCATAACGTGAGGAAATCAAGGAGAAATTCAGTGGGAAGTTATCGTCAGTTGTGTTGCTGCTTCATGGCAATGCTCCTGCTCACAAGTCTCGCAAATTATAAGCTGCTATCAGGAAACATAACTTCATGGCGCTTAACCATCCATCCTACAGTCCATACCCGGCTTCCTGTGATTACTTTCTATTTGGGAACCTGCAGAAATTTCTGCATGGGCAACAATTACAAAGAGGCAAAGAGGCAGTAGCAGGGTCCTTGCAGCAGCAAGAAGTCTTCTTCTATTCTGAGGGCATTCGATCACTGGGGTGAAGTCGAGTAAGTGTGATGAAGTCAAGAGGGATTACACTGAAAAGTAATAAGTTCAATTTTCCCAGAAAATTTTGTTTTCATTTTCAGGTAGATAACTTATTGAAAAACCCTCAAATATCTTTCAAAGTCATTTCTTCTAATCACTTACTTCTTCTCTCTTCAACTAATCATGTACACTCGAAAACTACTTGAATCTGTCTACAGATCTGTCTGCAGTAAGGGATCATACTAAAGTTGCTGCCTATATAGGACTGGCCTCTCATCACCTCTTGATTGCTTATACTTCTGAAGGTGGGGACAGTGACACCAGCGCTGATTGGGCGTAGGGCTCACTTGTCATAACAAGCACACATGAACCCCGGGAAGTCGAGTGCCAAAGCCTCTGGAACGGCACCAGCACGGGAAATGAGTATAGGTGTTTTTATTTTAACATGGGCAAACATTCAGATTGCGAAGTAGTTGTCCTAGTAGTGGACAACCCCTTTAACATTATAGGCAGTGGGGTTGGCTATTGAGAAGTCCATTATTTTAGCAACTTTTGCTAGACAGCACAATAATATATTTTAATATATGCATACATTATACAGATGTAGCAAACCATAAGGACTCAATGATTTGTCCTATACTAGAATAAGGATGGTACGACACCCTACATACCCACCTGCAACCAGTGCTGCCGGACAGACATGGCATACATAGCTTGAACGGCCTGACTCCTGACACCTCATAGTGGTACTTCTTGGTACTGCTGCTCATGTCCACTACAGTAGGAGCTGAAGAATGGTCATTTGTATTGTACATTCAAATCAGTAAGGGGTGGATATGCAGTACCGGCTGCGGCCACTATTCCGTTGAATAAACTGTGCTGCGCAGCATCAAAACTGAGCAGTTCTGGCCACCGCCGACACTGGGAACAGCTGATGGGCAGGGGTGCCGGTTGTCGCAACCCCACTGATGACCTAACATAAGGATAGACCATAAATCTTTAATTCAAAAATTTCAAAAATACATGAAAAATAATCCACAAATGGATATTTTAAATAAAAATCTGAATAAATATACTAAGTGTATTTGTGAAATATTTATCACATCAACACATAATAATAATGGCTACATGTGTAGATATGATTGATTTATTTGATACCAGTTCATCTCGGGATCTGAACAGAGTTTCCTTAATGGCCCCAGGCGTTAAGATTTCTGGATGACGTCCATTCTGCTCGATCTTTTTTGTAGACCGCACACCTCTAGGAAGAATGCCATCCTGTTTCATTTGATTTCCTCCAGTTTCTCACCATAAATTGTGCTCTTCTTATTTTTCTCACACCAGTTATTGTTCACACAAGTCAGTAGCGCTTGCCGAGCCGTAGAGCGTAGTGATAACGCATTCCATTCTCAGATCCTAAACATGAAGGAACCTTAGCGTAAAAAGTAGTTGACGCCACACGGTATCTTCTGGTTGAAGAGAAGTTGACTAGATGACACAAAGAGAAAAGCGTTAAAAGTGGTTCAGAATTTATTTATTTTTTCCATGCGCAAAATTCAGTTAAAGGGATCCTATGCAACCTACTGTATGGGCAGCATGCTGACGAGCAGGAGGAGCTGATCAGATTGTACATAGGTTTATTGGAAAAGAATAAAAGCCTTCTCCAATTCATAGATATTAGGAATTGGCAAATCAATTCAAACTTTTCAAGAAAATTTTTTTTTTTTTTTTTTACAAAATTCGCCTTTTTGTTTTTAACGCAGGTCCCCTTTAAATGGAATGTTCAAGATTTTTAAGAAGTGTCTACAATACAGGAAATACATTAACCCCTTCCCACACATACCTGATGTGTGTGTGTGTGTGTGTGTTAGGGTTTGAGTTCCCACTGCTGCACAAGGGGAGTCTCGAACCAGTCCCGCTGCAGTCCCCCATTCATCTCCGGCCGCAGTGGAGCCTGCTCAGCAGAGATGTCGGTCCCAGCGTCTTGCCCATTCCAGTACTGTGCAGAGACTTGCTGCTGCCTCTCCTGGATCTGCTATTATAGCCAGTACTGGAGCAGACGTCTTTGGGACGACGTCCTGCGTTTCCCCTTCTGAGCATGCCCAGGGTAAGATCTCTCATTGGAGATCTGGGGTCACATGTTCAGGTACTGCAGCAGCTCCTATTGGTCCGCAGGAAGGTCATGAAACTACACATGTTTGGAACAGTTTCTCATTGGTCCTTGTTTCTGGCAGGTCCTGTAGCTGTTACTATAAAAGGGTAGCATGGCTGGGCCGCCATGCACTAATATCAATCATTATATGCTTAGCGCCAGTGTGGTCATGCGTGTGTGTGGTTAGGGCCCGGCTGAAATAAGCCCCTAGAATACCGACTTAATCGGTGAGGAGTTTGCTATGCTAGCTGGTCAGGGTCGGCATCCTAGATGCCCTAGATTGCCAGCATAACCGGTGAGGAGTTTGCTATGCTAGCTGGTCAGGGTCCTAGATGCCCTAGATTACCGGCATAACCGGTGAGGAGTTTGATTGCTGTATTCAGGGTCTGGCGTTCAGACGCCATAGATTGCGGGTGACTCCCGCGAGGACATTAGAGCATGATCACGTTCTATGTTCGCTTAGCTGTTCACTGTGTACCTGGTGCCTGACAGGACACAGAAGTTTGTCTCAGCGTCTCTGTGACGTAACAGGGTTCGCTTTCAACGCTAGACAGCGCCCTAGCGTGTTTATTTTGCGACTCAGTTGTGTTAAGTGAGTTTGCACACATCGCCATATAGCGCTGCGGCACTCCTTCTAGCGGCTCTGTGGAATAACAGAGTTCGCACATATTGCCACAGCGCATTACGGCGTTTATTTTGGCGACTCTGCGGGATAACAGAGTTCGCTTCTTGCGCCATTTTACTAGCAGCAGGTCCGCCTGCACGGTGGACCCCGGGCTGTGAACGCACCTCTCACATCATATATTTGGTGCGTTCCGCAGACCCTAACAGTGTGTGTGTAGCTGTTGTACTGACGGAACCTTCTTATAACTACAGCGATCGGGCTAGTGTCAATCACTTTTGTTTAACCCTTTGCTATCGTATTGCTACTGTAACATTTTTGGTGTTATAGATAAAGGGGTCCGTCTTGTCACACATCGGCTTCTCAAATGGGTGAATGATCTATGTTGGAATACCAACATCTCTATGGATAACGTGTTGGCGTTTCAATGAGAAAATTGTTAATTTCACCATAAACTGCAATACTAAGGTTCACAGAGACTGATGGGACCCCAAGAACAAGGACTAAAACATCCTAGTGCCTTACGATAATGTGGATAATTCCATCATCCGTAATTAAAAATAATTAAATAAAAAAAATGTTTATTTGGTCACTCTAAAATTTCAAAGACAATGGAATTTAAAACAATTCTTGACCTACGCGTTTCAAGCCCATCCAGTTCCCTTATTCATAGCACTATAACAGTGTGAATGAGTCTCTTAATTGTCAGGTCCATATTGATATGAGGCGGTATTTCCTCCCGTGTCTCCTCTCAAACAAAAATGTAGTTTCATTTCATGGCTTGGTTTTAAATGTGATGATAATACAATGTGATAATGTATATAATAAATTTCCAATATATTTTTTGCTTATTTTGTTAATTTAATAATGATAAATTAATATGAATGTCTCATTTTTGAATTAAAAAAAACAGGTAGAGTGCTATGACTAAGAGCCCTGCATGGGCTTGAAAGGGGTTGGAAGGGATGTCAAATTCAAATACACTGAGGGCCAAAATTAAAAGCTTGGACAAAGTCAGTGGCAAGCTTTGATATTACAAAATGTCTACAATTGAGGACGTTTTTCTTTATCGACAAAAATAACGATTAAACTTTTCTTATTACATTAAACTTAAAGGGGTTGTCCCACGAACAAAGTACATTTTAATTAATAGATCTTAGAATAAAGTATTCCATACAGAATAATGGGCCACCTCATAGTCCTCCATACAGAATAATGGGCCACCTTATAGTCCTCTATACAGAAAAATGGGCCACCTTATAGTCCTCCATACAGTATAATGGACCACCACATAGTCCTCCATGCAGAAAAATTGGCCCCACATAGCCCTCTATACAGTATGGCTCCACATAATCCTCCACACAGTATAATGTCCCCACATAGTGCTCCATGTAGTATAATGGTCACACAAACACCTCCATACAGTATAATGGTCCCACATAGTTGTACATACAACATAAAGGCCCCACATAGTGCTCCATATAGTATAATGGCCACACAAACTCCTCCATACAGTATAATGGTCCCACATAGTTCTACATACAATATAAAGGCCCCACATAGTGCTCCATATAGTATAATGGCCACGCAAACTCCTCCATACAGTATAATGGTCCCACAAAGTTCTACATACAATATAAAGGCCCCACATAGTGCTCCATATAGTTTAATGGCCACACAAACTCCTCCATACAGTATAATGGTCCCATATAGTTCTACATACAATATAAAGGCCCCACAAAGTGCTCCATATAGTATAATGGCTCACACAAACTCCTCCAAACAGTATAATGGTCCCACATAGTTCTACATACAATATAAAGGCCCCACATAGTGCTCCATATAGTATAATGGCCACACAAACTCCTCCATACAGTATAATGGTCCCAACATAGTTCTACCATACATATATTAAGGCCCTACATCAGAGCTCCATATAGTATAATGGCCACGCAATTTCCTCAACAGTATAATGGTCCACAACAAGTTTCTACATACAATTAAAGGCCCAAATAGTGTCCTATAGTTTAATGCCACACAAATCCTCCATACAGTATAATGGTCCCATATAGTTCTACATACAATATAAAGGCCCCACAAAGTGCTCCATATAGTATAATGGCCACACAAACTCCTCCAAACAGTATAATGGTCCCACATAGTTCTACATACAATATAAAGGCCCCACATAGTGCTCCATATAGTATAATGGCCACATAAACTCCTCCATACAGTATAATGGCTCAACATAGTCTTCCATACAGTGTATCGGTTCCACGCAGGCCCCCGCATCACAGAGCAAATCCAATCAATGTAAAGGCCAGATTTGGCCTGCAGACCAGAGTTTTACATGTGTGGCATAGGACAATTGTTTCTTTTTGTCTTTGAAATTTAAGAGTGACAAAATAAATATGTATTGATTGTTTTGTTTTTTACATTTTCTAAGTTTTCAATTGTGGATGCTGGAATTATCCACTTTACCTTGTTCACATCTTGGAAATCTTCCCACGCCCTTGTCCATGCACCGCACCCAAGAAGCTACTATTGTTACATTGAAATTGCAAGCTGCTGAATAATGTTTTTCTTTATTATTCTAGCTCATTGCCTATGCTGTGCCTAACATATATACTGTATTTATGTATAATATATATTTTACTGTATCTTTAATTGTCAATGTATAGATATACTGAGAATATCATCTAACATTCTTCTACACTCGTCTCTTTCCGTTTTATTATTTTTATTATCACTTCTGTATTTGCCATGGCTGTGCTCTTTCCTGACCTCACTGCCCGCTCCCTAGTTAATCCAGCAAGAACGACACAAATATAAAGTACCACTTGTCAGTTCTGGTACTTCCACTGTATATGATTAGTATACATCTCTGTACTCAGCCTTCCTTGTTAGATGGGATGCAGGAAGAAGCCTGAACTCGGGATTAATGTTTGAACTCCGAGGGTCTCACTGTATTAACTTTCTTTATTTTAACAAGTTGGAAGAAGTAAAACTCTTCCTCGTGTCAAAAATATTCTAGTGCTGAAATTCAGGATTCACTCGATATTGTTTTGCTACCAATTATAGACTCTCACAATCTGTAAATCCTGTAAAAAGCTCAAAGTATGGATAATAAATGTAGGTATGCATTAAAAACATTTCCAAAAACATTAAGTAATGCAGTAAGTAGAGATGAATGAATTGATTCTATGTGAATAAAATTTGTGACGAATGTTAGAAGATTCACTGGACCCAGTGAATTCAAACAATTTGTGATTTGATTTGCGTAAATAGCCAAAAATATGTCCACTGCCATTTATCGCAAACTAAAAGATAGCATGAGCAAGAGAAGGCTCACGTGACCGAAGGTGCAGCTGTGCAGGTTTCCCAATAATAACTTGCAGCTATCACAGCACAGACAATCATAAAGGACTATCATAGCCTGTATAAAAGCCAAGGCTGGGAATGCAGCAGCCAATTTGTTGTGAGTCTGGATAGTGAAAAGTGAAAGACTATTACAGTACACAGATTAGATGGGGAGAGAAATCCGTAAAACACTGAGTGAACTTTACAGATGTCCTCAGAGAGTTACACGTCTTTTCAGAGTAATTGAAGTACAATACTTACTATTCGCTGCTATTCTTCTTAGGAAAAACTCAATGAAGTTGGTGACTTCGAATTTGAAAAGATTCAGTAAGTAGTGCTGGTTTTCTGGAGCTTAGACATTGATGACTATTCCTTTGCATAACGGATTGGGGGGGACAAAACCTAACCCCCAACTGTTTAGCAATTATTTGGAGTTTTGGCTTTCTTAAAAACACAGTGCCAGGAACACCACAGCGCCATACACACATAGTGAACTATCTCAGGTACTGTAGGTCAGTTCCCCAAATTCCCCCAATACAAATTCAACAAAGATGTGCTAGAAAAACCCTCCTCAGGCTGCAACCACATGACAACCAGAAGGTGGCCACATACAGACACATATAGCAGAAACATCTCACAACAGAGCATTATTTTTTTATTTTTTCAAAGCTAGCCATTTTAAATGTGAAATAAATACACATCTCTAGCTGCAATAGAAAAAATGAAAAATTCACTAACTAACCAGTATGATCCAGCAAACTTGGTCATGTATGCTTTTATTTTGTGTTATCTAAAGAATTATGACAATTAAATGTTCTTTATCTTTTGTGAGTTATAGTGTCCAAGCTAGAGGGACATGAACTCAGATGATGAAGGTTCCAACATGACTGGGATGGAGACAGTTCTACATGAAGTCTGAGAAGTGAATTTTAGCCTTATCAATGTACAATAGATTCATGAGCATGACCGGGCAGGATTCCACTTAATGTCTTGATGCAGATTCGCCCCAAAATGGCTGCTGCATTCCCTGCATCTGCTTTTATACAAAGTATGATCATCCTTATTAATGGCTTATGACATCATATGATATAGCAGGGCCCATCAATAAGGACAATCATACTGTTGTGTTTTGGTAGCTGAGGAGAGCAGGCAAAAACGGCAATACACCAGAGAGGTTGGAATCTACTGGATTGCAGTACCCTGACTAACCACCACAACTAAAGGCAGCCGTGGAGCGTACCTACGTTGGTCCTAGATGCCTCGTCACAGCCTGAGAGGTTAACTACACCTAAAGATAGAAAGAGGAAAGCTATCTGCCCCGGAGCAGATCCCCAAAGAACATAGGAAGCCCCCAAACATGTAATGGCAGTTAGACAAGAGGAAATACAGACACAGACAGAAAATAGTATGAGCAAACGTTGGGGCCCAATCTGCCTAGACAGAAAAGGATAGGAAGGATACTTACTGCAATCCAAAAAAACCCTAAAAAAAGCCAACGCTACTAACTGCAAAAACACCTGAGATCACACGACCTCTACCACCTAAATTAGTTCTTTGGTGTAGCAAAACTAAGCCGCAGCCACTGAAAAAACTGGAAAAGGCAAATGAACAAACAACAGTGGCTCCAGAGGAACCGAGAGGAGCCCAAGCCCCCCGGGGAGGGGAACCTGACCAACCTCACAGAAATGCAGAGAAATATGCAAATGGCAAGCACAAAAACAAAAACCAGAAAATATCTTATCTGAGAGCAGGAGAAGAGGCAAGACTCAGCAAGCTTCCAAGTGAACCAGGAAACAACGTTAAGACAAGAACAATTGATCACCGGCAACCATGATGGGAGGGAACCTCCCTTATATCCAGCCAGTCTGTAATACCTGATTGCCAATCCTCATTGAATGGTTCAGTACTGTTTGTAACCACCAGAGGGAGCTTCTGCTCAGAATTCATTTCTAAAACATTCACAACACATACCCTGTATAAAAGTCATGCACAGGGAATGCAGTAGCCATTTTGGGGTGAAGAAAGAGAGGTGCAAAGCACAGTGGAAAGTCATAATGCCAGTTGAAATCTATCAGTAATTAGAAAGCAATCCTGTTACTTCGTGAAAAATAATATCAGTTGGTTCAACTGATGGCCTATAAAAAGGTGTCTCATTACCAAGAAATATCTCATGATGGGTAAAACCAGTGAGCTGTCTCAACACCTTCACAACCTTATTGTTGCAAAACATCCTGATAGCATTGGTTACAAAATAATTTCTAAAGTACTGAAGTCTCCAGTGAGCACTGTTGGGGCCATAATTCAGAAGTGGAAAGACATCTGGTGACAGTTTCATGTCAAGAAGATCTTTAAAAATATAGCTGATGTGTTCAATACTTATTTCACTTGCTGTATTTGAAGTCACTTTGACATTACTAAGGTTGTGTATATGTAAAAGAAAAACATATCATGAGATGAGTGGCATAAAATGACCAGCATCATAAAAAAAGATAAAAACACAACTTTGTGATACTCTGTTGGGAGATGTTTATTAAGTAATATGTTTATATGTGGCCACCTGGTGGATGTGATGAGTGTTGCAGTCTGTGAAGAGTTCTTCTAGCATGTTGTAATGTATTCAGTTTCAGACTTGGTTGGGAAAGACCCACCAGTAAAACTGATTCTTGGGCCCCACTTTTCAGATACTTCCGAAAATAACCTGACCCTAGTGCACAAATTTACTTTTGCCTCTATGTAATATTAATTTAACTAGTTTGTTTAATGAATGATTAGATTACAACTTTCTCTACAAATTGTGAATAAAGTGTAATAACACTATTCATTAGCATTCCTTCACAGGGGCGGCCTACCTGAGGATTGTCCTGTTCTGCTGTTGGCAAGTCCGAGCCTGAATGTATTACATTTGGGGAAAGTTAAGGATGGACACATACGTAACACACACGTAATTTACATATGAGGATACAATAGAAAGTATCAAAGCTGCAATAGCAGAGAAATAGCTAAATACTAGAAGATATATACGGTAGATATGGTATTCAGATGTAATTTAATACCTTAATTTTTAAAGTTGTGCATTTTTTTTTCTTCTTGTTCACCAGCAACAGAATCCAGGATTCCACTGCAGGTGATAAGGTAATTACAGAGGAATCATGACTTTTCCACACGATAGAACATGTACTGCAACATCTAAGTTCTCATTTCCACAAATAACACAGTAAGCAATGAGCACAATTGCTGCCTCGGAATTTCCCAGACACCTAACACCCAAGGTTAATATTGCCTATCCGTTCAATGATGTACATTAATATTAAGCAGAGTGGTGATTTATATGCATCCATAGTAATCACAAACCGCTGCTGCTGCCGACTCTAGAATCAAGCTGAAATTATTCGTCTGGAGCGCCGGCTCATGAATTCGTAACCTTTGTGAATTTCCCAGGCATTAGCGTAGGCGCCTTGCAGCTCTCCACGCAACGAATACGTCTTGCTCCTCCATTAACGATATCTTCGACAGCATAATCCTTCATATTCCTTGAAGTTGTCAATAAACGGAGCCATTGCCGAAATCTCTCGAAAAGTCGTTGCTTAAAATGGACTAACACAGCAAGGTATATCCGCGCCGCACATTACCTTTCCCGCTGGTAATGACTTCATCGCGCCGTTTGATTTATTTACAAATCTAGTCGGAGTCAAGAAAATGAAAAGTTTTCATCTAGTGCGGGCCAATGCATCACCGGGCTGTCTTCTACCCTCAAGAGGAATCAGCAAATTAACCAGTCTGACATCTGAAATCCAGCGGTGGTGCATTAAGGCGATATTTATATATCTCCTAATTTCTCTACAAGTGACAGTAAGTGGATTGGAGTGTTGTAATTATTCCCAATAAATGCTAACCAAACATTTTTCTGTTGCCACTGAAAGCTCTTGAGTCAATTAATAGTTTTCAAGTACGGAAAATAAAGTGCAGGTGCCAACGTCAGGCACTTGCGGGCTTACCTGGGAAATGTCATTAGCGAGTCTGGACAAATGTCACGCTGTCTAGCAGATGTATAAATATATAATGTCAGTAATCTATCAAGTGGGACAACATTCTATATAACATATAAATAGGTAACATTAACATGTATATATAGCATAGTATTACCTGACATAATATCCTGTGGGTCAATACTGAATCCTTTTCACGCTGTCTCTGGTTAGAGGTGGACCGGGGTCTATGCTGACCCTAAACTGGGGTCCTGACTAGTCCCTCTACCTGGAGGTACTGTTAATGGTACAGAGGTCCAGGCCGCCAGCGTAAACCCTGTCTCCTATAAATCCATGACCACTGTAATCTAGTCCTTAGAAGGACCCTGATTACCACCATAGGGAATGGACAGGTAAAGGTTAACAAACAGTATAGACAAACGAGACAGACAGGGATAAAGTAAATACTGTCTTGCATACAACATTAAAACACAGAGGGAACACCAAAGGTCTAGGAGATAAACTATAAGCAAGGTGAGGAGAAACAACAAAAGAGCTCTTAGCTTAAGTCTTCTCAGAACCGATCCTATCTGCAGTCTGTATGAATGCTTTCACCGGCATCTAACCAGCAGACTGGCAGCTATATAAAGGAAGCTAATTAGAACATAATCAAAAGCAGCCGGGCGAGGCTGGACCTAGTCTTAGCAAAGAGCTAGGTAAAATTAACTCCCTCATTACCAAACACAAAGAAACAGCAACTCAGCTGCGAGAAGTCAGAATGTGCAATCGCGACAATCTTCGTGGCGATGCACCCATGACAACAACGTGCGCAAATACCGGATGACAAAAGCACATTCCAGGATTTTAATGGGCAGTCGGCTGCTTCTTAAAAACAAGATGATCTACGGGCTCTTGTAGGAAATTTTATTGGGATTTGTAGAAGAAAAAGTTAACTTTAAGTCATTTTAACCAATATGGCCCCATGCACAATGCTAAATGACAGCTTCATATGAGTTAAAAAGGATATTATGTTTCTCTTGCATTCTTACACCAGCCAAGAGAAAAATAAGGCAAGAAGCATTGGTTGTCTAATGAGATGCATATTCTCTTCCAACAGCACAATGGAAGCAGCGGTATCGTGTTGAACTCTCCTTTTGATGACGGTCCCATAGGCTTCGAATGGGGCAGTAGTGCACATGCTTGATAGTAATCAAATGGGGTCTTTGGAGTGAGACCTTCAGGATCCAGACACTTTTGACCTATCTAGTGAATAGATGATAAATGTTGATTCCATGAAAGTAGTTTCCTGCTGGACAATAGGAGAAACTGAGCATTACACAGTGCAAACAGTGGACTGTCTGTGTCTTGCGGCTTTTCAGCAGCTGTATGGTCCCTAGGAACTAGTACTTGGAAAATATTCATTGTCTTCTATGGAAAAGTATACCTGCCATACTCTGTGACCTGTGTTAAGTTTTAGCTGGTGAAATATGAGAAAGTGTCAACTTTTCGTATATGGACCCATCACTTCTTGTTTAAGTCTCCACATTGCCCTCGTACTGGATTTTGGGTCCTCTTTACATTGAGTTTTGTTATGAATTCTGAACTCCATTTGGGTTCAGTGGTGGTATTTAATATCTCTAACGTGACAAGATTCAGGCTGTGCTGCCTATTGGTTTAACGACTAGCCTTATTCTCTCACCAAATGCGTTTAATGATCCTGGTACCAATGTCAGTGCCAGCCCTCCTATAATTATCCTTTTCCCAGCTGTGTATGATCAGATATATCCATTATTACTTACATGTCCTAACTTCAGCCTTGGGTTCCCCTCTTGTCTCCTGCTCTAGACGGTTCTTTCTGTTCCTCTGCATACCCAGCTCTGCTGTGTCACTGAGCTCTGATACATCACTACAGGTGAATCTCCTTATATATCCAGTTCTGCTGTGTCATTTGGCTCTGCTGCATAACTATTGGTTAGTCTTTTACATTCCCAGCTCTGCTGTGTCACTGAGCTCTGCTACATCACTACACGTAAGTCTCCTTACATATCCAGTTCTGCTGTGTCACTGGGCTCTGCTACATAACTATAGGTTAGTCTCTTCACATACCCAGTTCTGCTGTGCCGCTTGGCTCTGCTGCAAAACACAACTCTGCTACATCGGTGCTGTGAGTCTGCTGCCCTAGTCATTTTTGCTACAATGATGGATCTACTCTACTCTGCCATTATCTCAACCCTGCTTCTTCAGGCTCCCCTCCCTAGGTCTCCAGATTTTCTGTAGTCTACTGCTCTACTCCTCCACAAGCCATCCAACCATTACAGCTTTCATTGCATTTCGCTGCACTATCACCATCTTTCCGCACTGTACAACAACCATTGTTGCGAGGGTCCAGAGGAAACCTATGCAAACACGTGAAGAACATACAAACTCCTTGCAGATGTTGATCTCGGTGGAATTTTAAGCCAGGACTTCAAAGCAACAGAGTAGCCACTGAGCCACCAAGTGCACCATTATTTTCTCAAAACAATGTTTGTTAGAGTGTCCCCTAGTGGCCAAGACCTCTTTTAGCCAAAATATATATCTCCAAAACCATACTGTGCCCTCTTAAAACCACATACAGTGCACATATTATACTAATTCTGAACTTGGCATCTGGCTTTAATTTCTTCATTAAAAAAAAAACCAGCCAGGCTGAAGGAGCTAGCATGGTTCCAGAATAATGAGGAAAGATAGCATCTTAAAGATCGCAATCTTCCAACCCATTTCTTTTTTTGTCTCTCACGCGCACATGAAATTTCTTTTCAGCTTGCCTTCACAATATGCGCTTTATCAAAGACTTTGTTTTGTCTTCTCTCGGTGATGTCACCAGGAGCGAAGCTGACATGTATTACCATGGTGAATTCTGCCCAAAACACACATTCATCTCAGACAAAGACCTGCTGTTCTTCTGTGCATTAGTGTAAATGGTGGCCTTTATTAATGTAAAAATGTTAAAGAGAAATCCAATTTCAGAGCCGAAAAGTATCCCAGCATCGTAGCAAGCAATGCTGTAATTTCGTTCGGGAGCACATTGTTAGATAAATGACAATGGCGCTCGTTACAATGGGCCCCAATGTTTATTCTGACAAGTAGTCCATAATACCGCTTACATTATTGCTTGTTTCTATATGCTCGTTTCCAAGATTTGAAAAGGAAACAAATTAGACGTGGAGCGTTTTTGTTGTGTTTGTGTTTATTTGTTTGTTTTGTTTTCCGTTCTTCGTTATAACTTTTTTCTTTTTTTCTTAATTTATGCCACAAATCTCAACGTCATGTCATCGGGACTGGCTGCTTTAAATAACTTTAGCCAAATAGTGTAATATACCGTGTATTCCTGTGTAGTAAACATGTATATTTATGGGGGGTTTTTTATTATTATTTTAGTCGTTTATTTATAAAATCATTCTAGAAATTATTTTTTATTTCATGGTTTATGAAGATGTGAATGATTCTTTATGGTATTTAAACATCTAGAACCTAAATGTGTGTCATTTTCCTTGATTTCTGCCTCAAAATCCTATATGTAAAACCAGCTTTAAAAAGAAATGATTGAATTTGGAAGTTATTCACTATTCCCTGATGACGTTTCATTTGAAGGTGGTGCTAAAAGCTGTTTGGTGTCACTGGTGTCATTCAATGCTTCTATCTCTGCCCCTAGACAATTTAAGTTTGAAGTTGCGGCAGCGAGATAGAAGCAGAATGCCGGCGCTGCACTCGCCTCTCCTATAGCTTCTAACACCATAGTTCCAGGATGTCTTCAGAGGGTAGCGATGCAAGAAACTATACTAAGTAACTGCAGTCAGTGCTGCCTGGGTGTCACTGGTGTCATTCAATGCTTCTATCTCCACCCCTAGACAATTTAAGTTTGAAGTTGCGGCAGCGGAGATAGAAGCAGAATGCCGGCGCTGCACTCGCCGCTCCTATAGCTTCTAACACCATAGTTCCAGGATGTCTTCAGAGGGTAGTGATGCGAGAAACTATACTAAGTAACTGCAGTCAGTGCTGCCTGGGTGTCACTGGTGTCATTCAATGCTTCTATCTTCGCCCCTAGACAATTTAAGTTTGAAGTTGCGGCAGCGGAGATAGAAGCAGAATGCCGGCGCTGCACTCGCCTCTCCTATAGCTTCTAACACCATAGTTCCAGGATGTCTTCAGAGGGTAGCGATGCAAGAAACTATACTAAGTAACTGCAGTCAGTGCTGCCTGGGTGTCACTGGTGTCATTCAATGCTTCTATCTCCGCCCCTAGACAATTTAAGTTTGAAGTTGCGGCAGCAGAGATAGAAGCAGAATGCCGGCGCTGCACTCGCCTCTCCTATAGCTTCTAACACCATAGTTCCAGGATATCTTCAGAGGGTAGCGATGCAAGAAACTATACTAAGTAACTGCAGTCAGTGCTGCCTGGGTGTCACTGGTGTCATTCAATGCTTCTATCTCTGCCCCTAGACAATTTAAGTTTGAAGTTGCGGCAGCGAAGATAGAAGCAGAATGCCGGCGCTGCACTCGCCTCTCCTATAGCTTCTAACACCATAGTTCCAGGATGTCTTCAGAGGGTAGCGATGCAAGAAACTATACTAAGTAACTGCAGTCAGTGCTGCCTGGGTGTCACTGGTGTCATTCAATGCTTCTATCTCTGCCCCTAGACAATTTAAGTTTGAAGTTGCGGCAGCGGAGATAGAAGCAGAATGCCGGCGCTGCACTCGCCGCTCCTATAGCTTCTAACACCATAGTTCCAGGATGTCTTCAGAGGGTAGTGATGCGAGAAACTATACTAAGTAACTGCAGTCAGTGCTGCCTGGGTGTCACTGGTGTCATTCAATGCTTCTATCTCTGCCCCTAGACAATTTAAGTTTGAAGTTGCGGCAGCGGAGATAGAAGCAGAATGCCGGCGCTGCACTCGCCTCTCCTATAGCTTCTAACACCATAGTTCCAGGATGTCTTCAGAGGGTAGCAATGCAAGAAACTATACTAAGTAACTGCAGTCAGAGCTGCCTGGATATCACTGGTACTAGTAGATAAAGGGTGTGCACACAGGTCACGATTGTAGTGGTGCTGGTGAAAATGGACCTATAAAGGTACCAAAACCATAAGAGAGTAACAATCCACCGCACACATCAATCAAGTAGATGCAAATGAAGTAATATTTATTGTAGTTCTCCACATATAAGAAAAAAGTGCCACGTAGCAAAATAAGATACATATACCATATATACATTAATACCCAACGTTTCGATCCACCTGGATCTTATTCATGGGTAACTGTAGGAAAATCAAAAAACCAGAATCAGTGAAGTCAAGCACTAAAAAACATATATATATATACATATATACAAATTTACATATTTACATAACAACAAAATTGGTAGTAGATAACAGATTTCAAATGTATATAAAGGAATATATTATTATGCTTGCAACAACATATTGTATGGGTATATTATTCCCCTGTTTCTAGTTCTAAATAGAGAATATAAAACCCACTGAAGAAAAGTTAGAGGGAACATGAAGAGGTACCTTAGATATATGTATTTCAGAGAAATGGCACTTAGATGAAGAAAAATCATGGCAGCCCCATATGACTAATAGCCAGGTACTAGGGTGAAAAAGACAAATGCATTTTAAAACCAAACAGTTATGTAAAATAGGAGTCCAAATGGAGAGCACATGTTACCTGGGCTGAGGTAGGGCAGTAAGGGCTAAATGAGCCAGAGGAGGAGGTACTGCAGAAAAGAAAATGTGCTGTGAAGACCCCTTTGCTAGTGCATAATGGTAGCTTAGCATGTCTGGTAAATAATTGTCAAATACCTGTACTGAGGGGCTCTCTATATGGCAGCACTCCCGCGCTATGCCAGTGCTGCTGGATGTGGCTGTGTACAATGTCAGTGCCACCCTGTTTAAATAGAGGCCCCGTGTCACGCCGGACCGGAAGTGCGTCATCCGGGACCGGATGTGACGCGGCGTCACACAGTAGGAAGCTTGCGCATGCGCGGTGGTGATACTGTCGCCATGTTGGTTGATGGCAGGGCATACTAGGGCGTGTAAAGCAAGGAGGAGCGAGGTAGAGATATGTGACGCGGCGCCACATAGTGAGAGGCTAGCGCATGTGCGCTGGTAGTACTGTTGCCATGTTGGTTAATGGCAGGGCATAATAGGGTGTGTAGGACAGGGAGGAGCGAGGGAAGGCAGAGGGATAAGGATAAGGGAGGGCAAAATATATTATTAGAGGTGGGAGAAGAATGGTAAAGCCGGTAAGAAAAATGGTAATATATGGTAATAATAAAAATGAAAAATAAAATAAAATAAAGAATGCATATAAAAGTAGAAAAAATAGAAAAATAGAAAAAATAATAATGATGATAGAATTGAAAGAATGAAAATAAAAATAAAAATAAAAATAAAAATTAGAATAAAAGATGAAAATGAAAATAAATTGTTGGGTGAAAAAATCTAAATTGAAAACGAAATAAAATGGGGAAAATTAGAGGAAATTTTGAAAAATAATAAAATAAAAATAAAAATAAAATATAAAAAAATAAAAATAAAAAATAAAAAATAAAATAAAATGAAAATAAAAATGAAAATATAAAAATAAAAATAAGGAAAAAATCCACTTGAAATAAAGGAAAAGACTTACCGGTTAGAAAAGGTTATCAGCGAGTCTGAAAGTTGAATGAAAAAGAGATGGTTAGAGTAGCCAATTAATATCCCTATTAAGGCCCCTGGGGAATAATGTATCAAGTTTATGTATCCAATACGTCTCTCTAAGTTTCAGACGCTTGATACGGTCCCCACCTCTCCGTAATTTAGGTATTTGTTCAATTATTTGAAATTTCAACTGGGCCTCTGAGTGGTTATGTTCAACAAAATGATCAGGGAGAGGTAGCCATGTTTTTTTAGTATGTATTGTGGATTTGTGGCTTGCCATCCTCTCCCTGGCATGCTGTGTGGTCTCACCCACGTACAGGAGACCGCAAGGGCATTTTATAACATAAACGACAAAATTGGAATCGCATGTGTAGAAGTTTTTAATGGGAAAAGATTTTCCTGTACGTGGGTGAGTAACTGAATCACCTTTGATGACATTGGAGCAGGAGGCACAGTTTAAACAAGGGAAGGTACCGAGCCGGCGTGAATTAAGATACCTTTGTGTTACAGTAGACTGAGTACTGCCAATGTCCGCCCGTACTAATTTATCCCTAATGTTGGGTGCCCTTCTGCTACACATAAGAGCAGGATTAGAGAATGCTGGAATGGTAAGATATGCTCTTGTTAAGAGTGACCAATGTTTCCGAATAATGGAATGAATTTTGAACATGAGTGGATGGTATGTATGGACAAACGGCACTCGCTCCTGATTAACCGTCGGTGGGTGAGGATCCGGGGGGTTACGAATCCGTTCTCTCTCAGAGTCAAGTAGTCTAATGGGATAATCTCGTTCTCTGAATTTAGCAGACATCTGATCTAGACGGGTGTTGAGAAGGCCAGGGTCTGTCACTATTCTTGTAATGCGTGAGAATTGTGACCTTGGTAGACTATTTCTTGTTGGTTTTGGATGACTACTAGAATAGTGCAAAAGACTGTTACAGTCCGTTGGTTTCTGTGTTGAATACATGTTGACACTGGCCATTTTCTAAGAGAATGGTACCCAACATTAGGGATAAATTAGTACGGGCAGACATTGGCAGTACTCAATCTACTGTAACACAAAGGTATATTACCTCACGCCGGCTCGGTACCTTCCCTTGTTTAAACTGTGCCTCCTGCTCCAATGTCATCAAAGGTGATTCAGTTACTCACCCACGTACAGGAAAATCTTTTCCCATTAAAGACTTCTACACATGTGATTCCAATTTTGTCGTTTATGTTATAAAATGCCCTTGCGGTCTCCTGTACGTGGGTGAGACCACACAGCATGCCAGGGAGAGGATGGCAAGCCACAAATCCACAATACGTACTAAAAAAACATGGCTACCTCTCTCTGATCATTTTGTTGAACATAACCACTCAGAGGCCCAGTTGAAATTTCAAATAATTGAACAAATACCTAAATTACGGAGAGGTGGGGACCGTATCAAGCGTCTGAAACTTAGAGAGACGTATTGGATACATAAACTTGATACGTTATTCCCCAGGGGCCTTAATAGGGATATTAATTGGCTACTCTAACCATCTCTTTTTCATTCAACTTTCAGACTCGCTGATAACCTTTTCTAACCGGTAAGTCTTTTCCTTTATTTCAAGTGGATTTTTTCCTTATTTTTATTTTTATTTTATATTTTCATTTTTATTTTTATTTTTATCATTATTTTTATTTTTATTTTCATTTTATTTTATTTTTTATTTTTTATTTTTATTTTTTTATATTTTATTTTTATTTTTATTTTTATTTTTCAAAATTTCCTCTAATTTTCCCCAATTTATTTCGTTTTCAATTTAGATTTTTTCACCCAACAATTTATTTTCATTTTCATCTTTTATTCTAATTTTTATTTTTATTTTCATTCTTTCAATTCTATCATCATTATTATTTTTTCTATTTTTCTATTTTTTCTACTTTTATATGCATTCTTTATTTTATTTTATTTTTCATTTTTATTATTACCATATATTACCATTTTTCTTACCGGCTTTACCATTCTTCTCCCACCTCTAATATATATATTTTGCCCTCCCTTATCCTTATCCCTCTGCCTTCCCTCGCTCCTTCCTGTCCTACACACCCTATTATGCCCTGCCATTAACCAACATGGCAACAGTACTACCAGCGCACATGCGCTAGCCTCTCACTATGTGGCGCCGCGTCACATATCTCTACCTCGCTCCTCCTTGCCTTACACGCCCTAGTATGCCCTGCCATCAACCAACATGGCGACAGTATCACCACCGCGCATGCGCAAGCTTCCTACTGTGTGACGCCGCGTCACATCCGGTCCCGGATGACGCACTTCCGGTCCAACGTGACACGGCGCCTCTATTTAAACGGGTGGCACTGACATTGTACACAGCCACATCCAGCAGCACTGGCATAGCGCGGGAGTGCTGCCATATAGAGAGCCCCTCAGTACAGGTATTTGACAATTATTTACCAGACATGCTAAGCTACCATTATGCACTAGCAAAGGGGTCCTCACAGCACATTTTCTTTTCTGCAGTACCTCCTCTCCTCTGGCTCATTTAGCCCTTACTGCCCTACCTCAGCCCAGGTAACATGTGCTCTCCATTTGGACTCCTATTTTACATAACTGTTTGGTTTTAAAATGCATTTATCTTTTTCACCCTAGTACCTGGCTATTAGTCATATGGGGCTGCCATGATTTTTCTTCATCTAAGTGCCATTTCTCTGAAATACATATATCTAAGGTACCTCTTCATGTTCCCTCTAACTTTTCTTCAGTGGGTTTTATATTCTCTATTTAGAACTAGAAACAGGGGAATAATATACCCATACAACATGTTGTTGCAAGCATAATAATATATTCCTTTATATACATTTGAAATCTGTTATCTACTACCAATTTTGTTGTTATGTAAATATGTAAATTTGTATATATGTATATATATATATATGTTTTTTAGTGCTTGACTTCACTGATTCTGGTTTTCTGATTTTCCTACAGTTACCCATGAATAAGATCCAGGTCGATCGAAACGTTGGGTATTAATGTATATATGGTATATGTATCTTATTTTGCTACGTGGCACTTTTTTTCTTATATGTGGAGAACTACAATAAATATTACTTCATTTGCATTTACTTGATTGATGTGTGCGGTGGATTGTTACTCTCTTATGGATATCACTGGTGTCATTCAATACTTCTATCTCCGCCCCTAGACAATTTAAGTTTGAAGTTGCGGCAGCCGAGATAGAAGCAGAATGCCGGCGCTGCACTCGCCGCTCCTATAGCTTCTAACACCATAGTTCCAGGATGTAGCGATGCAAGAAACTATACTAAGTAACTGCAGTCAGTACTGCCTCCTGATGATGTCTTTTTCCAGGAGGGGCAATATACACTGCGGAAAAATGAGTGCAGCCCCGGCCTCCTGTAATCTCCTATTTAAGACTCCTCTCAAACGAAACATTGCAGGAAGTGAAGTATTCACATCGATTTTTCTGGCTAACACGGTACCACAATATAATTTATTATTGTACACCAGGAAGTGAAGTAAAATAAAAACACATTTAGGGAAAAGTTTAGAGGATTTTATAATAAAACTCATTATAATAGTGGTAGAGTATAAAGATAGATATTTAGAAAGGGCATTTTAGGTGCCAGACCAACCCTTAAAGCTTTTAAAGGATGAGTCGAGCCCTAGAAGTCAACATTAACTTTTGATCCACCAGGCAGCCACCACTAGAGGAGGGAGTGGAGGGGAGGAGGCTAAGAGGTGACTGAATACTATTTTAATTTTTTTTTTCTGACAATAAAGGAAAAATAAATATTTGAACTTTCTGTTATCCCAAAATGGTTGTAGAAACTAAGGAGAAAATGCCGGTATGTCTGTAAGTAAATTAAGTATATTTATCAAAATTTGACTGCTGACCTAATTTATGATTTTCTGTTTTACATTTGGGGTAGGAATTTACTTTATTACCTAGAAAATGGGAATTTTTTTTTATAGTACCTGTACAATGCAACCCTAATTTAATTTAAGGGAACAAGGTATAATAAGCTTTCAGATTTTACATTCAACCTATGACTTTGGGTATATGTAGAGTAACTAAACTAGAACGCAACTAACATTTCACTTGTACAAAGTATTGTTCTTTATAATTAGAAATACAGGCCTTTCTCTTACCTAAACTATGACTGTTAAGTAGCCAAAACATTGAGATGCATCTAAGAAAGAGGAAGATGCGTAAACTACCATTAACATTAACTTATTATTTGTTTTTTCTATACTTACAGGGCTTGTTAAATAAGGTTCAGATTAAATGGGCTGTCTATATATCATTTTGGAAAATTATACAACAAAAGCTTCTATTTGATTGTTCCTATTACTTCTTATATTCTATATATATCGTATATATTATGTATTATGGCCTCGGACAACCTGCACATTACATGAGCCCCTTATATTTTAAAAAAAATATACTGAACAGAGTGATTGGATGTGAATATTGTGGCCTTTATTGAAGTCTACAAATTGACAGATTACAAAGTGTAAACTTAAAAAAATATTTTTTTAAGAATTTCGCATTCTAAAGATGCAATGAGTTATTATGATCTCATAGGAGAAACCTTAACAGATCCCAATATATAGGCACCTATAGCATAAACATCTCCCGACAGAGTGTTGTGAAATCATGCTTTATTTTTGCCAGTCATTTAGCGCTACTCATCTTGGTGTATGCTGAACTGGAAGGGAAGGAAGGACACATCTGGATAGTGACATTTTTACATTTTTAAGAATAATGCAAGCTACAGTGTAAGTCCGGGCATCAGCGATTCCGTATCTAAACATTTTGACATTTAGTTGCTCTCTCAGCACTGGCAGCATCTTCTGGGACAAAGTGCTCACGCTGACTTCTCACCATACAAAAATTAACAAATAAAAGCAATTTAAACTTCAGTCCATTGTCAGAGCTTCGTGCCTCCTGTTCTTCCCGAGCTATAAAATCCCATCATCCTGGAGTAGAGCGATAACAATTTATTACTGTCAGCGGCATGAATAGAAAATTGAGATTATCACTTCTTTCCTTTATGCTAATTTTTTTTTTTTTTTTCAAATTCAATTTCAATTTTGTTTTGTGTGTGAAGTGATTTAATAAACACATTGGGGTCACATTCTCAACACCGGTCGGAAATAAACCAAGAAATTAAATAACTGAATAGACTGTACTGGAGTAATAAAACTTTAGTTCTCTGATTTCCTCTGCTTCAAATTGAGCTGCCGAGCAAAAAAAGCAATCATCTGTGTTTTTATAATCATGGCAACTTTTCAAGCTGCAAAAAAATAGTATTCAAATCACCAAAATGTGCAAAAATCCCACACGGCAGTCAGACCATCCAACGTAGAGGCAATAGAGGAAAGATAGTCCAGCAGCTAAAATTCTTAAAGGCTTTATTCGTGAACTTTTAAAATCCAGACAGAGAGAAAACTCATTTACCCATTTAAGGCTTATGTGGTTCTCATATATATATAACGTTTTTGTGCTACTTTCTATACTTTCTAATTAATTTGCAAAATAGTGTAAAGTGCTATGGTAGATCCGTAAGCTCTGTCATTCCACCTCTATTTATTGCACAGAGCAGCCAACTGTTACTTAATTGTCAGCCTCTATACCGTGTGAATTCAGGCAAGGGAGCCATCAGTCAAGCAAGAGGAGGCAGCGCTGGTTGGGGAATAGAGCTGGAGTGAAGTAGGCTTCAGATCTACCATAGCTCTTCAGCCTCATTTGCATATCAATTCAAACCTGATTTCTCAGTAATGGGGAAAAAGACTGGCTATGGAAAGATATTTCTCCATTTGTCTTTGAAAAAACTATATGAGCACATACTGTTTTGGAGTTTAGGAGGTAAAATCCTGCTGACAGAATTTTAGAGTTCGAATTTCTTAACAATACCAATAATGACCAGTTTAAAGATTGATCTCAGACATTAAAGAGGCATCAACAGTATGCATCATATCTGTCTAATAGGACACGTCTACATTTCAAAAGAACTTTTGGTCTCTTTTTGAAGAGATGGCAATGACCTAAATGGTAAAGTGGCCACAGATTATTATTATTATTATACATTTTTATAGCGCCATTTATTCCATGGCGCTTTACATGTGAAGAGGGGCAAATATAGACAAGTACAGTAAACATGAGCAATACAAGGCACACACAAGTACAGAAGGAGAGAGGACCCTGCCCGAGGGTTCACAGTTTACAGGGATGGGTGAGGATACACTAGGAGAGGGTAGAGCTGGTCGTGCGGTGGTTCAGTAGACTGATGATCACTGCAGGTTGTAGGCTTGTCGGAAGAGGTGGGTCTTCAGGTTCTTTTTGAAGGTTTCCATGGTAGGGCGCGAGTCTGATGTGTTGGGGTAGAGAGTTCCAGAGTATGGGAGAGGCACGGGAGAAGCTTTGTATGCGGTTGTGGGAAGAAGAGATAAGAGGGGAGTAGAGGAGGAGATCTTGAGAGGATCGAAGGTTGCGTGTGGGTATGTACCGGGAGACCATGTCACAGATGTATGGAGGAGACAGATTGTGGATGGCTTTGTAGGTCATGGTTAGGGTTTTGAACTGGAGCCTCTGGACGATAGGAAGCCAATGAAGGGCTTAGTAGAGAGGAGAGGCTGGGGAATAACGGGGAGACAGGTGTATTAGTCGGGCAGCAGAGTGCAGGATGGATTGGAGTGGTGCCAGAGTGCTAGAGGGAAGGCCAGAGAGTAGGAGGTTGCAGTAGTCGAGGCAGGAGATGATGAGGGCATGCACTAGTGTTTTTGTAGTTTCATGGTCAAGGAATGCACGGATCCGGGAAATATTTTTGAGTTTGAGACGGCAGGAGGAGGCAAGGGTTTGGACATGTGGCTTGAAAGAGAGGGCAGAGTCGAGGATCACTCCGAGGCACCGAGCATGCGGGACTGGGGAAAGTGAGCAGCCATTGACGTTGATGGACAGGTCTGGTGGGGGGGTAGAGTGAGATGGGGGAAAGATGATGAATTCTGTTTTGTCCATATTCAGTTTTAGAAAGCAAGCAGAGAAGAAAGCAGAAATAGCAGACAGACATTGTGGGATTTTGGTCAGTAAGGAGGTGAGGTCAGGTCCAAATAGGTAGATCTGCGTGTCGTCGGCGTAGAGATGATACTGCAAACCATGGGATTCTATGAGCTGTCCCAGGCCGAGGGTGTAGATGGAGAAGAGTAGGGGTCCTAGAACTGAGCCTTGGGGAACACCGACAGACAGGGGGCGAGGTGAGGAGGTGGTGTGGGAGAGGGAGACACTGAATGTTCGGTTTGCTAGATATGATGAGATCCAGGATAGGGCCAAGTCTGTGATGCCAAGAGATGAGAGAATCTGTAGCAGGAGAGAATGGTCCACAGTGTCGAAGGCAGAAGACAGGTCCAGGAGAAGGAGGACAGAGTAGTGTCGCTTGCTTTTGGAGGTTAGTAGGTCGTTGGTGACTTTAGTCAGGGCAGTTTCAGTCGGAAGCCTGATTGTAAGCGGTCAAAGAGGGAGCAGGAGGAGAGGTGGGAGGACAGTTCAAGATGGACATGCTGTTCCAGTAGTTTTGAGGCATAAGGGAGAAGAGATATCGGGCGATAGCTAGACACAGAGGATGGGTCAAGGGAGGTCTTTTGAGAATGGGTGTGATCGAGGCATGTTTGAAGGATGGGGGGAAGACACCATTTGTAAGTGAGAGGTTGAAGAGGTGTGTTAGAGTAGGGGTGAAGATGGTGGCGAGGATAGGGATGAGGTGGGATGGGAGCGGGTCAAGCATGCAAGTGGTGAGGTGAGATCTTGATAGGAGGGTGGAAAGCTGATCTTCTGTCAAGGTGGAGAAGTTGGTTTTGGAGGAAGAGGGTTGAGCAGCTAAGAGGGGCAATGGGGGCACAGATGCGCAGAACTGTTCGAATCTCCAAGGTAGCGCTTTCCATATCTCCCCATCAGGCTTAAAAGGAGAAAGTTATATGGCTACTTTCAATTTTTTCACCCCATGGCACTGTACAGTGTTGTACCTCACTACCACGTTTTTGGGTAGCAATGCAACAAAATGAGGCATGAAAGAAAAGCTGTGCAAGGTTGGCAAACTTTCTGTTCAAACGACACACAATTCTTTTCTGAAAGCTAGAGCAATTGCTTTGATTTTAGAAGTTAAAGGATTATTCCAATCTGAACAATTCTCCACTTATCCACAGGATCGGTAAAATGTGCTGATCGTGAGGGTTAAAATGACGGGACTTCGCTAATACCGAATTTAGGGCTCCAAAATATCATGTTGAAATGGACTGAAGACTGCGCATGTACTCTACTTGGCCATACCTGGTAGTCTCATGGACAAGGAATGGAATGGTGGAAGAGGACATTTCAGAGTTTCATTTGGATCGGTGGGGGGTTCTCAATGTTTTGAGCTCCAATGTTCAGCAAGTTAGATAATTTTACCAGGGAAAGCCACATTTAGCCATGTTTTTATCCAACTGATATGGTGCCGTGCAGACCTATGGCTGCCAAGCTTGAGTATTTCAGAACGTGATCCTCATGGGTCTCTATTTTGGCTATCGAGAAGAGATGTTCAGAGTGAAAGAAAGCCCTCTACCATGGTCTCATGCTATAATAGGAAGTATGGAAGATATTTTTTTTCATTGGACAAAGCTTTTATTATAAACCCCAATGTTCTTATGTAGAAAAATCCCTGTCTTCATTCTGCTAACTAATGTAAATGTACTTTGCCATAAGGGTCATTCCTCTTGCTCATGCTGGACTTTCGTGTGACATTATAAAGTTTACTCACTTAGGCTATTGCAAGAGTAATGATATTTTCCTCTCCATCACTCGTCACTTTGCATATTACTAAACTTGACAAATGTGTCGGGCAATGCTATTTTTAAGTGAACTGCCCAATTAAGAAGCTGCATTAGAACTATTGGAAAGTGCAAGAAACTGCAGCTTCAAGTGCTATGTCAGAGCCAATCCAGTACTACTCCGACTGCAAAGAAGCCATTAGTTATGGATGGATTCAGCCGCTCATTGTTGATTTAAAAAGCAAATAGAAAAGAAATGAATATGTAAACTTAGCCGCTTCTTGACAAAGTCATTGTGGGAATTGACTAAAAGTCTTTTTAAAAAGATGAACAATTTTATCAAGGACAAAGACAACTACACACTTCAACGGCCCCAAGGACAACTACGCACTTCAATGGCCCCAAGGACAACTACGCACTTCAATGGCCCCAAGAACAACTATGCACTTCAATGGCCCCAAGGACAACTATGTACTTCAGTGGCCCCAAGGACAACTATGCACTTCAGTGGCCCCAAGGACAACTATGCACTTCAATGGCCCCAAGGACAACTATGAACTTCAATGGCCCCAAGGACAACTATGCACTTCAATGGCCCCAAGGACAACTATACACTTCAATGGCCCCAAGGACAACTATGCACTTCAATGGCCCCAAGGACAACTATGAACTTCAATGGCCCCAAGGACAACTATGCACTTCAATGGCCCCAAGGACAACTATGCACTTCAATGGCCCCAAGGACAACTATGCACTTCAATGGCCCCAAGGACAACTATACACTTCAATGGCCCCAAGGACAACTATGCACTTCCATGGCCCCAAGGACAACTATGCACTTCAATGGCCCCAAGGACAACTATGCACTTCAATGGCACCAAGGACAACTATGCACTTCAATGGCCACAAGGACAACTATGAACTTCAATGGCCCCAAGGACAAGTATGCACTTCAATGGCCCCAAGGACAACTATGCACTTGGATGCATTTTGGATTAAAATTGGTACATTTATTTAATTAATAAAGTACAGTAGGTTGAAAATTATTTATTTTTAATTTCTTTATCTTTTTGGCCATTAACTCTCTTTTTTGGTCTGGTCACCAGTCTGGTCAACACTGGGTCATCGTTTTACACTTTCCAGTGTCCAGCATCTTTGGCTTCTCTTGCATTGACTAAACCTCTACACATGATATCCTCATGGCATCGTGAACTAGTCAGGTTAGGAAATACTGATGATGCCAAGGGCTTTAAGACGCCGAAGGTACCAAGGTTGAGCGTTTGGACAGATGAAAGCCTACTGAGTACAATTATTTTTACATATATTTATTATGCCAAATGGCTTGTAAAGATTTCTTAGAAGAATTTTGTACAAAGTTTTTAAATTCATATACCGAGAGTTTTGAGCCAAATCTATTAATGAGCCACTCATACATCTCAATCCCTTCAACCATGACGCACGGACACAAAGGATTTTTCTTCTTTCTTTGAATCTTGGTGGTAAACGTTTATCCTACTCACATTTCCAATTGAGATAGAAATGGAGTTAATTGATTCAGCCTGTCAGCACTTTAGCATTAATAAGCTTGAGCTTCCCAGGGTGCCGTTTTATTGATACTTTCAAATTTAGCTTTGATTTGGGGAATAACACAAATATTGCCTCATTATTCAGTATTCTTTTCAGCCCTCTGATGTTATGAGTGTTCCCGGCATTAAATACCTTTGAAGACATACTCTGCTTCAATAGATGATAGAAATAAAGCAGGCAGCAAAATAGTAAAAGTCAAAGCCAAACAATGGGAGAAATATTTGCATAGACGGTACAGTATATTTAATCTCTCCTTGCACATCTGTTTGCTCAGAAATTACGAGTCCCTGTAGACAAATATTTCTTAAAAATGAAAAATGCAAATTCTGTATCGAAATTTCATAAAAGAAACGCATAAATCATGCACAGGTTGTATTAAAAGATGAATTGTGCTTAGACATAAAACATTGTGCAGCAGTGAACAACTTTGGTATTTGCATGTACCCAGTGTTGTATTGTCGTAGGGGGATACAGGAAGGACAGGAAATAATGAAGGAAGGAAGGAAAGGAAATAAAGAATGGGAGGGAAGGAAGGGAGGAAGGAAATGAAGGAGGGAGAAAAAAGAAAGGGAAGAAGGAAATGAAAGAAGGAAAGGAAGGAGGGTAGGAAAGCCCTTACCACTCTTTTTTGGTCTGGTCACCGGTCTGGTCAACACTGGGTCATCGTTGGAACCTTGCTGTGTCCAGCATCTTTGACATCTCTTATGCTGACTAAAACTCTACACATGATGTCATCAAGGCATTGTGAACTAGTCAGGTTAGGAAATGCCGATGATGCCAAGGACCTTAAGACGTCGAAGATACCACGTTTGTGCGTTTGAACAGATGGAAGGAAGGAAAGGAAAAGCAGTAGTGTAGGATACAACGAGAAAGGGAAGAAAAGGGATTAATGGACAAAAATTGAGGGAAGGAAATGAAGGGGGAAGGAAAGGAAAAGAAGGAAGTAAGGAAGGAAAGAAAGAAAGAGAGAAAAAGAAAGGAAAGGAGAGAAAATAAAATAAACAAGAGATATAGGGTAAAAAAGAAAGATTAAATCAATGGGGGCAGATGGGATTAGAAAATAAAGGAGAAAAGCAGCAAGAACTGGTAAATTAATGGGCAGGAAGTAGTGGTAGGTTGGAAGTAGTTGCCTGGGTATGAGAGAAGAAAGAGTAAAGGATAGTAAGCAGCAATTAAAAGGAAGGAAGAAAGAAAGAAATATATAAGAAGGAAAGAAAAGAGAGAAAATATATTAGAGTACGACAAGGAAGGGAAGAAAAGGGATTAATGGACAAAGAAATGAGTTGGCACAGAAGAAGTAAAGCAGAAAAGGAGGTTTGATGTTTGGGAGGGTGAATGTTAGGGTTCGATTTCCCGCTGCTGCACAAGGGGAGTCTCGAACCCGTCCCACTGCGGTCTCCCATTCATCTCTGGCCGCAGTGGGGCCTGCTCAGCAGAGACGTCGGTCCAAGCGTCTTGCCCACTTCACTACTGTGCAGTGACTTGCTGCTGCCTTTCCTGGATCTGCTATTATAGCCAGTGCTGGAGCAGACGTCTTTGGGACAAAGTCCTGCGTTTTCCTTTCTGAGCATGCCCAGAGTGAGATCTCTCATTGGAGATCAGGGGTCACATGTTCAGGTGCTGCAGCGGCTCCTATTGGTCCGCCAGGAAGGTCATGTAGCTACATGTGTTTGTAACAGTTTCTCATTGGTCCTTGTTCCTGGAAGGTCCTGTAGCTGTTGCTATAAAAGGGTAGCATGGCTGGGCCGCCATGCGCTAATATCAACCATTGTATGCTATGTGCCAGTGTGGTCATGTGTATGTGTGGATAGGGACCCGGCTGAAATAAGCCACTAGAATACCGACTTAATCGGTGAGGAGTTTGGTATGGTAGCTGGTCAGGGTCGGTGTCCTAGATGCCCTAGATTACCGGCATAACCGGTGAGGAGTTTTGATTGCCGTATTCAGGGTCTGGCGTTCAGACGCCATAGATTGCGGGTGACTCCCGCGAGGACATTAGCACATGATCACGCTTTATGTACGCTTAGCACTTAACTGTGTACCTGAGAGCCTTACAGGACACAGTGCTTTTTCTCAGCGGACCTGTGACGTAATAGGGTTCGCTTTCAACGCTAGTCAGCGCCCTAGCGTGTTTTCTTTGCCACTCAGTTGTGTCTAGTGAGTGTGCACACATCGCCATATAGCGCTGCGGCTCTCCTTCTAGCGGCTCTGTGGAGTAACAGAGTTCGCACTCATTGCCACAGCGCATTACGGCGTTTATGTTGGCGACTCTGCGGGATAACAGAGTTTGCTTCTCGCGCCATTTTTACTAGCAGCAGGCTCCGCTTGCACGGTGGACCCCGGGCTGCGAACGCACCTTTCTACATTATATATTTGGTGTGTTCCGCAGACCCATAACATAATATTAGCGCCAGGGTCTGGCTAGTAAAATGGCGGATGAACAGCGATTACAGCTGTACATCCAGCAGCTGGAGGGTAGGTTGGCGGCTCTTGAGCGCACAACCTCAGCTGTGGATGTTACCGCAGTCGCTGTTCAGGCTGCTAGTGTAGCTGCAGCCAGTTTGTCCTCTGCCACCTCTGTCCCTACATTGTCCCACCTCCCGCTTCCAGACAAGTTTGCTGGTGACAGCAAGCAATGTCGGGGATTCGTAAGTCAGTGCTCCATACACCTCGAGCTTCTGGCTGCACGTTTCCCCACGGATCGGGCACAAGTGGGCTTTGTGATAGCTCTTCTGTCGGGCAGAGTGTTGGAGTGGGCAACGCCGCTGAGGGAGCGCGACGACCGTGTGGTGCAGAGCGCTTCTCGTTTTCTGGAGGCTCTGAAAAAGGTTTTTCTAGGACCTCAGGTCACCCACGATGTGGCGCTCAAACTGCTGGCAAGTACCCAGGGTTCGGCTTTGGTCAGCCATTTTGCTGTCCAATTTCGGACTCTGGCCTCGGAATTGGAGTGGCCAGATAAAGTCCTCATTCCCGTGTTCTGGAGAGGACTGGCGGGTCATGTGAAAGACGCCTTGGCTACCAGGGAGATTCCTGCCACACTGGAGAAGCTTATCGCTATTTCCACCCGCGTCGACCTCCGTTTCCACGAGCGGAGGCTGGAACGTGTCCAGTGTAGGCAGAGGGTCCAGTTGGCTCCTACCTTCACCAACCCTCTGGAGTCGCCTGTTCAGGCGCCCGACCTTCAGGAGGTTACTCCTGCAGGATCTAAATCTCGGGTCACTCGTCCATCCCCGATTTGTTATATTTGCCAGCAGCAGGGACATTTTGCCAACCGATGTCCACAGCGGCTGAATAAGCGGTCGCGCCCAGTAACCGTAGGAACAGGGTCACTGGACGCCATGAGTTTTGCCCCTAAAGTGCTCCTCAAGGGGATAATTACCCACGGTTCTACCACCCTACCCGTCAAGCTGTATGTGGATTCTGGGGCAGAGGGAAATTTTATGTCATCCTCCTTTGCTTCTCGCCACACCATGCCTTTGGTGTTGCTGGCTGAACCAGTATCGGTTCGGGTGTTGAACGGAGCAATTCTGCCCTCACAAATCACCCATCAGTCTGTCCCACTCACCTTGTCTATGTCTCCTTCCCATCAGGAGAATATATCATTTTTTATCCTCCCTGAGGGTATAGATGAGGTTTTGTTGGGATTACCCTGGCTCCGCCACCACTCTCCCCATATTGAGTGGGCTTCAGGGAGAATTCTGGGTTGGGGTAATTTATGTAGAGTCAGATGCATTAGGGACAGCGTGCAGGTCAACACCACTGAGATACCCATAGACCTCTCTCCTCTTCCCAAGGTCTATTGGTCTTATGCCGACGTTTTCTCAAAGAAGGCTGCGGAGACTCTTCCGCCTCATCGCCCCTATGACTGTCCTATCGACCTCTTGCCTGGAGCTGAGCCTCCTAGAGGAAGGGTTTATCCCCTCTCTCTTCCTGAGACAGAGGCCATGTCCCAATATATTCAGGAGAACTTGGCAAGGGGATTCATTAGGAAGTCAGTGTCACCAGCAGGAGCGGGGTTCTTCTTTGTGCAGAAGAAGAACGGAGAATTACGTCCGTCCATTGATTATAGGGGTCTCAACGCTATCACCGTGAAAAATAAGTATCCTTTGCCGCTAATCTCTGAGCTTTTTGACAGGCTTCGGGGAGCAAGGGTATTTACTAAGCTAGACCTGCGGGGTGCGTATAACCTGATTCGCATCCGTGAGGGGGATGAGTGGAAGACGGCATTTAACACCAGGGATGGGCATTATGAATATCTGGTAATGCCCTTTGGGCTCTGTAATGCTCTAGCTGTCTTCCAAGACTTTGTGAACGACATCTTCCGGGATATGTTGACCACCTCGGTGGTAGTCTATCTGGATGACATTCTCATCTTTTCTCCAGATATGGCCTCCCACCGGAGAGATGTCTGCAAGGTCTTCGACCTCTTGCGAGCAAATTCCCTATATGCGAAGTTGGAGAAGTGCATGTTTGAGCAGGAGTCTCTACCTTTTCTGGGCTATATCATCTCCACCCAGGGATTGGCTATGGATCCTACCAAACTACAGGCTGTGATGGATTGGCAAGAACCCCACTCCCTTAAGGTGGTGCAGCGCTTTATGGGGTTCATTAACTACTATCGCCAATTCATTCCCCACTTCTCCACTTTGGTAGCTCCCTTGGTAGCCCTCACCAAGAAGGGAGCTAATCCCAAGTTGTGGTCAGAGGAGGTCACCAAGGCGTTCTCCTCCATCAAGTCGCATTTCGCCAGTGCTCCCATCTTACATCACCCCGATGTCGATAAACCGTTTATCTTAGAGGTGGATGCCTCTTCTGTTGGTGCTGGAGCAGTCCTTTTTCAAAAGGATGCCCAGGGTCGGAAGCATCCCTGCTTCTTCTTTTCCAAAACCTTTACACCAGCAGAGAGGAATTATTCCATCGGGGACAGGGAGTTACTGGCTATGAAGTTGGCCTTCTCCGAGTGGCGACATCTTCTGGAGGGGGCTCGCTTCCCCTTCCAAGTGTTCACAGACCACAAGAACTTGGTGTATTTGCAGACAGCCCAGCGGCTAAATTCCCGTCAGGCCAGATGGTCCTTGTTTTTCTCCCGGTTCCATTTCACCCTCCATTTCCTCTCCGGTGAGAAGAACATTCGCGCAGATGCTCTATCCCGCTCCGTGGTGTCCTCTGAGGAGGTGGAGGAGGAGCCTCGGCTGATTGTCCCCACAGAAAGCCTAAGAACGGTGGCTCCGGTTTCGCTTGAGTCTGTGCCTCCGGGCAAGACTTTTGTGCCCACCAATTTGCGACCGGAAGTACTCTCTTGGGCACATTCGTCCAGGGTGGGTGGACATTTTGGGACCAAAAGGACTTCTGAGTTGCTGGCGAGGACATACTGGTGGCCGCAGATGGCCCGTGACGTCAGGGAATACGTTCAGGCGTGCGTCTCCTGCGCCAAGAATAAGTCCCCTCGACAACGGCCAGCTGGGTTACTTTTTCCTTTACCGGTGGCAGACAGGCCTTGGGAGATGGTCGGGATGGATTTTGTGGTGGGCTTACCCAAGTCTCGGGGCTGCACCATCATCTGGGTGATAACCGACCACTTCTCCAAAATGGTGCACTTAGTGCCGTTACCACGGTTACCATCTGCACGGGCCTTGACAGCATTATTCATTAGGCATATTTTCCGCCTACACGGTATGCCAGACAAAATTGTCAGTGATCGAGGTCCCCAGTTTGCGTCTCGGTTCTGGAGAGAGCTGTGTCGTCTACTCAGCATTGAGTTGAATCTCTCCTCTGCATACCATCCCGAGACAAATGGGTTGGTAGAGAGGGCCAACCAGACCTTGGTCACATACTTGCGACATTTTGTCTCTGCCAGGCAGGATGATTGGGCATCCTTGCTACCGTGGGCTGAGTTCGCTCTAAATAATGCTGTGGCTGACTCCACCGGACAGACCCCATTCCTCCTGAACTACGGTCAGCATCCGCGGGTACCAGTGCCTATGCCCGTGTCTTCCGCCGATTCCAGGGTGGCAGACTGGGCTGTGGAGGCACGGGACATTTGGGACCGCACTCAGGATGCCATTCAGGCCTCCAAAGAGAGGATGAGGTCTTCGGCCGATGCCCATCGGCGCCCCGCTCCTACATTTGCTCCGGGTGACCTAGTGTGGCTTTCTGCCCGAAACATCAGGCTACGGGTAGAGTCCACCAAGTTGGCTTTGGGCCCCTTTAAAGTTCTTGAGCAGGTGAACCCGGTGGTTTACCGCTTAGCCCTTCCGCCTCGCTATCACTGACACCTTTCACGTGTCCCTCTTGAAACCCGTGGCCATTTCCCGGTTTTCCGAGTCATCTGCCGGGACGTCGGGTTCATCTACCGACGATCATGAGGTGAACGCCATTGTTGGGTGCAAGGTGGTACGAGGCAAAAAATTTTATTTGGTGGATTGGAGGGGTTATGGGCCTGAGGATAGATCCTGGGAGCCTGCCGAGCATGTTCACGCTCCGCAGCCTTTGAGCGCAGCGAGGCCCAAAGAAGGGGGGGCCCTAGGAGGGGGGGTAATGTTAGGGTTCGATTTCCCGCTGCTGCACAAGGGGAGTCTCGAACCCGTCCCGCTGTGGTCTCCCATTCATCTCCGGCCGCAGTGGGGCCTGCTCAGCAGAGACGTCGGTCCAAGCGTCTTGCCCACTCCACTACTGTGCAGTGACTTTCTGCTGCCTTTCCTGGATCTGCTATTATAGCCAGTGCTGGAGCAGACGTCTTTGGGACAAAGTCCTGCGTTTTCCCTTCTGAGCATGCCCAGAGTGAGATCTCTCATTGGAGATCAGGGGTCACATGTTCAGGTGCTGCAGCGGCTCCTATTGGTCCGCCTGGAAGGTCATGTAGCTACATGTGTTTGTAACAGTTTCTCATTGGTCCTTGTTCCTGGAAGGTCCTGTAGCTGTTGCTATAAAAGGGTAGCATGGCTGGGCCGCCATGCGCTAATATCAACCATTGTATGCTATGCGCCAGTGTGGTCATGTGTATGTGTGGATAGGGACCCGGCTAAAATAAGCCACTAGAATACCGACTTAATCGGTGAGGAGTTTGGTATGGTAGCTGGTCAGGGTCGGTGTCCTAGATGCCCTAGATTACCGGCATAACCGGTGAGGAGTTTTGATTGCCGTATTCAGGGTCTGGCGTTCAGACGCCATAGATTGCGGGTGACTCCCGCGAGGACATTAGCACATGATCACGCTTTATGTACGCTTAGCACTTAACTGTGTACCTGGGTGCCTGACAGGACACAGTGCTTTTTCTCAGCGGCCCTGTGACGTAACAGGGTTCGCTTTCAACGCTAGTCAGCGCCCTAGCGTGTTTTCTTTGCCACTCAGTTGTGTCTAGTGAGTGCGCACACATCGCCATATAGCGCTGCGGCTCTCCTTCTAGCGGCTCTGTGGAGTAACAGAGTTCGCACTCATTGCCACAGCGCATTACGGCGTTTATGTTGGCGACTCTGCGGGATAACAGAGTTTGCTTCTCGCGCCATTTTTACTAGCTGCAGGCTCCGCTTGCACGGTGGACCCCGGGCTGCGAACGCACCTTTCTACATTATATATTTGGTGTGTTCCGCAGACCCATAACAGTGAATGTATGGAAAGTAAAGAAATAGGAAAGAAAAGAACAAAAAAATATTCAGATTTTCCATTTATATAAAATTATTTCTTTCAATCAATCTTTATCGTCTTACTTATGAAGCTTGGCAGCTTTGCTTAGGCAGACATCTTTTATAAAGCAAGCATGTATATGAAGATTAAAATTCCTTTGTGTTTGTCTCTGTGGGACATTTTAGCGTTATATCTAAATATAATGATATCAGCGAATGTCCCTTTGCTATTTCAGAGTCATTGTCATTCTTCCTTTACATGAACGCGATGCTTCAGTGAGTCAAGTCACATAAAAAAAAGCGTTGAAAAGCTTATTATGGACAATAATAGTTAATATATAAACTTACGTATTATTTTTCCTAAAAAAGCTGAGCAAAACAAGAAAATATTGGAGTAGGTAGGCTTTTTTTAAATTTGTTATGCTATCCTATAGAAAGGGGATTTCCACTTTTAGAAAAATGGTCCTCAGATGATCTGTTCATAGTAAAAATGGCAAACCCATGTACCACTCACCCTAATCGGTTCCACGCCGACTTGCCGCCACTTTTGCGATCTCTGTTTTGGTTGCACTTCACATAGACAGCGCACATCATCGCTGCGCTAGTCACTGACCTCAGAGACAGCGCTGGGCTCACGGAGGTTGAGTACTATCTGTGTTTGTTTTTCTAGTTGGGTAACCACTTCTATAAAAGTGGAAAACCCCTTTAATTAAAGGAGAAGGCACTGCTGTAGTCTGAGTTAGATTAGTGCCGGATGCGAGGAGAAGAGACAAGACACTTGGATAGATTCAGACTTTCTGTCCTGCTCTGTCCCTTTCTTCCTATGAATAAAATAGTGTAACATTTTTTACTTGAATATTTTCAACTAAAATTGAAAAATGGTCAATTTAAAAATGTTGTAAGCCACTTTAGAATCTTGAATAAAAGGAGAATACAGCAGGAAGTGAGGTCATTATGACTCACAAAGTCAAATACCAAATAGCCATTCCTGGCAGTCGTGAACCATCTTTGGTCATGCAAACAAAAAAAAATATAGCATAGATATAGTCTCAAAATAGTAGAGTAAATCCATAGCGCAAATTTTTATAAGATCTTCTTATCTTTAGATCTCTAGATATAACACTTCAGTCTATCACTGTTTTTCCACTATTCATGTTCTCTCCAAATTCCTTATTGGGGAAGGTTTAACACTTTTTGTGTAAAGTTTTAAAAAAGTTCCATTTGCAATTTATAAATCCCCCTAGATCTTTATTGCACAGCTTTCCGCACCCAGATTATAGTATTTTTTTTAAAGTGGGAAATGCATTATAACATCACAAAAAGTTGCTAATTGTTAAGAAAAAAAATGTGCAATTTTTGATGCTAAAAACTGTCTTGATAAATTCCCTACAAAGTATTTCCGTACAGGTTAGAATAATATGAGTAAGTTGGGTGCATGAGACCTAGGTTATTGCTTCATAAATACTGGAAAAAAAAAACAAAGAAATGAGAAGGGACATAAGTTGGTATCCGTGCAATATGTACAGTAGGAGAACATTCACATTGTGGCCATTTCACAAACAGGATCCAAGAGAAAAAAAAATTGGATATACCCCAAGGTAAGTGAATAAGCAAATAGTGCATGTAAATAACATATGGTGTTTAGTTAACACTATTTTGATAAAAAAAAATCTTAAAGCCATCCCACCGCGACAAGGTGTCCCCAATTGGGATAGTCGTATTTCTAGTATTAAAACCTCACCTTGTTTCAGCCGTCCTCAATATAGATAAGGGCAGAGCAGAACAGATGTTAGGCGATAGCTGGATTTGAACCTGGATCTGAGGGATCAGCGGTCCCCATCCAGGTCTCAGTTGGGGCAGATGCTGTTTAGCTTCACTGTCAATCCCAATGCCTAGCCAGTGCAAGAGAGTACAAGCTGTCTCCAGGGTCTTTGTTAATAGTAGCCTTAAGCATAGGTTACAGAAGGAGACAGGGCTGTTATAGCCTAAGTCCAGAAATGCCTGCACTGAGCATGTCCGTGACTTGGCGAACCATGATTGGTGGTTAAAGTCAGCTGATCCTCTGACCTGGCACCGCCTGATTGGTCACGGATGACGTCATGGGTGATGTGATTGATGAGATGGCTGGGGGCGGAGCTTAGCCCTTAAATAGCTTGTCTGTCCGCGGCGCGGCCAGATCATACTAAAATAGGCAGCGCTCATGTGTGGACGTACCAGAATCTGGGCTCCACGTGCTCTCTAGCTTTACTTTCCGGGACCTGCCGATGCCAGAGTTCGCTCAGCTAATTAGCACAGGTCCTTCAGGCAGGATTAGCTTATGCCAGGAAGGTAGCCAATGTGGCGCAGTCTTTCTACAACAAGAGGGTAGCTATACACCCTGAGCAGACTGCGGGGCGCGTAACCTGTAGCCAATGTGACGCAGTCTTGCTACGAATATAGGGTAGCTATACACCCTGAGCAGACTGCGGGGCGCGTAATATGGGCATCGCCTGCCAAACTGAACAGAGAGTGGATCAGTCCGGTCTCACGCTGGCTGGTAGCACGTACACCTGTCGTTAGTCGCACGCACTTACTAGCGCCTGGCACGTAGCTTCTGTGCAGTCAACAGGGCTACGTCTATACCAGCTTGCAGCACATAGTGCAAACCTAATATCTGGCAAGTGGCTTCTGTGCCAATAACAGGGCTACATCTACACCAGTCAATAGCACATCTCCCGTGACGTTAACGGAGATAGTGCCAATTCTACATCTCCCCTAGTGTGAAGTAACACAGGCGAGATCTAATTTAATCATTTAGTTGTCAGTTGTTACCCTGTTACCCAAAGGGTGCTCGGCAGCAGTGACATAAACTGCATTGCGGACCCCGGGTTCGGTTGCAATCCATTATATATTAAAGTTGTTGCAACCGAGCTCATAAGAACATGGGTCCGACTGTGCAGAACCTGCCCATTTAAAGCTATATAGATGAAATGCCTAGCTGAGGAAGTGAGGGCCATGTCCCTGCTTGTACAAAGTACAAACAACTACAGTAAAACTAAAGAAATGAGCCAGAGCAAAAACATAAGTTCCAGCTCATTTCTTTGGTTTTGCTGCAGTTTCTTGTACTTTGTACAAGCAGGGGCATGGCCCTCTTTCTGAGCTAGGCATTTTGTCTCTATAGCTTCCCATGGGCAGGTGTCTGAAAAGTCGAGCCGGGGTCCTGTTCTCCCCTTATCCATGTTGAGGTCAGTTGACACATGGTGATGTTTTAAGCAAGTACTCTTATCAAAGTTTTTATGTTCTTACTATATTGCAATCATCATACTACACAGCACTGTGTACTTACAATTGGAGATGAGTGAACCCGAACAGTAAAGTTCGAGGTCCGCACCGAACACCTAGTGTCCGTGCACGGACCCTGATTAACGGACTGCTCCAGAAAGTCTATACTGTTCTGGTTCGGCTGCCCAAGCATAGGCTGTCATCTGTGTGACAGTCGAGAAACACCGGAGATTCTGATATGCTGTAAGTTAGTTACTGCCATTTAGAGAGCTGTGATTCCCACGCTGTCAGAAGACAGCATGAGCCAGCAGCTGTCACCACGGTAAAAAGGCTAGCACTGATCACAGGCTTCAACTGATGAGAGAGCACTACACTCATCAGTGTACAGCTGCTTTAGTTGATAACAGTGAGATCAGGTGCCGCTGATGGGAGTATTCATCAGCCGGCACCTGTGCTACGAATCAATGAATTAAAAAAAAAAATTAAGTGGTGTCTCTTGTATTTTTGATAACGAGCACAGGCAAACCAACAGCTGTGGATTACAACCCTCAGATGTCAGCTTTAACATGGCTGGTTTTCAAGAAAAGAGGGGTCCCATGCCATTTTTTAAATTACTTAACTAGTAATTTTTGATAACCAACCAAGCTGGGAACTGGTATTCTCAGACTGGTAAGGGGCCATGGATGTTGGCCCCCCCAGCCTAAAAATATCAGCCTGCAGCTGTCCTAGAAAAGGCACATCTATTACATGTGCCAATTCTGGTGCTTTGCCCGGCCCTTCCTACCCACTTCCCCTAGTGTGGTGGCAAGTGGGGTAATAAGTTTGGGGTAGATGTCAGCTGTTTTATGGCAGCTGACATCAAGCACGTAGGTTAGTAATGGAGAGGCTTGTATGCTTGTAAAAAAAAAAACCACTGATGCCTCTCTATTACTAACTCCATAGTTAGATTGTAAAAAAAATCACTGCCAGAATAAAATCCTTTAATTGACATAATGACACAGACTCCTTTATGTGAAATAAAAATAAAAAGCACAGTTAAACTCACCTTTACGCCTAATCCATTGAAGCCCATGTCACCTGTAAAAGATGGAAAATAATAACTATAACATTCACCTTTACGCCTAATCCACCGATGCCCACGTCCCCAGTAAGATAAGAAATATAATAAACAACCATATCCTTCATCTGTCCGACATGAAGTTAATCCATATCTATCCTATTAAGATCTGGATGATTTGGATAGCGGTCACATCAGTGATGCGACCACTATCCACGGCAGATGGCTCACATTGAGACATGAGCGTAATAACGCTCCTGCAGAGTGTAATTCTGAGCTCCCATGAGAAAGGTCACTGAAGTTCATAGTTGATGAACCCCCTGTGACCTCACTTACAGCATTGCTCGCTGTGTGAGAAAGCTCTTTGAACGGCTGCAATGATCTTATCACCAACCAGAGCCTCTGTTTGCAGCACTGTCATGCAGATGACAGTGTGATAAACTGTTATGTTTAGGTAGCTGAGGACAAAAAGCAAAAACGGTAATACACCAGAGAGGCTGGAACCTATTGGATTGCAGTAACCTGAACTAACCACACAACTAGAGGTAGCCGTGGAGCGTTCCTACGTTGATCCTAGATGCCTCGTCACAGCCTGAGAGATAACTACACCTAAAGGCAGAAAGATGAAAGCTATCTGCCCCGGAGAAGATCCCCAAAGAAAATAGGAAGCCCCCAAACATATAATGGCGGTTAGACAAGAAGATAGCACGGACACAGACAGAAAATAGAATGAGCAAACGTTGGGGCCCAATCTGTCTAGACAAAAAAGTACAGGAAAGAATTCTGACTGCAATCCAACAAAAACCCTAAAAAATACCAGCACTTCTGATTGCCAAAAAACCTGAGATCACACGATCTCTACCACCTAAATCAGATCTCTGGTGTAACAAAACAATGCCGCAGCCACTGAAAAAACAGGAAAAAGCAAATGAACAAATAACAGTGGCTACAGATAAATTGAGAGGAGCACAGGCCCCAGGAGGGGACCAGGCTGACCTCCACAAAAGTGCAGAAAACTATGAAAAAAGCAAGCACAAAAAGAAAAGCTGCAGGTGCAGGCAAGACTCCAGCAACTTCCAAATGAACCAGGAACCACAATTGAGACAAGAACAATTGATCTCCGGCGACCATCATGGGAGGGAACCTCCCTTATATCAGACCAGTCAGTGATCCCAGATTGCCATTCCTCGCTGAAAGGTTCAGTACTGTCTGTAACCACCAGAGGGAGCCTCTGCTCAGAAACCATCTCTAGCACATTCACAACAATAAACAATGGATGTTCAGGCCAATGAATAGGTCCGCATTTTGGTTTGGGTACCTTTCTGGTAGCCAAACCTAACTTTTTTTAGATGTTCGCCAAACCCGCCGGACCTGAACATCCACAGGTTGGCCCCTCAATACTTACAATTGCTCATTTTGCTTTTCTACCCAGCTAATGCTTCTCTTTTCTCGGCTGTATGTAGAAGCAGGAAGTCTCTTGTACTTGGATTGATCATCCCTCTCTTCAACTCCTGACGCAGCTGCTCTACTCCTCCACTCTTCCAAAGTCTTTTGCAGTGATGACTCATTACTCATACAGGGAAACCTGGCCTACTGTTTCTACAAAGTGCTTAGAAGGATTCAGATACTCAGTTTTTAATTACGGTATGTGATGTCAGAGATCTAATGGAAAAAAGAAGAATTAGGTGGGTAGAAAGGCAAAATGAGCAATTGTGAGCACACAGTGCTGTATAATATGATGATGCAATATATTAAGAGGATAAAACTTTGATGGGAGGAGGAGGAGGAGAAGGTGGAGTGATTCTTTTATACTAGAGATACGACTGTCCCGATTGGGTACACCTTGTTGTAGTGAAATGACTTTTACGCTTTTTTGATCAAATTATTTATGTTACTACAGGGTATATCCTCAATTCGTTTTTATCTTAGTTTTTTTTTTATAAATACTGGGGAATAAAAAGGAAAAAATCAAGAATGTACTTTACATATTTGTAGATTATCAGCATTGAGACATGTTGATATTTTGTCCTTAGGCAAGAAATATAATAACAATTTAGCCTTTGGCATTTGTCAATGTATGTAAAAAAAATAATTACAGAGGATTCCATTAACGTTTAACAATCCCGGTATAACGGAGATTGATGCTAACGATGTATATGCCAGTTATGAGTTGATAGAAGATAACGGGAGTCATGAGGAAGGTGTGTAGGAGAGAAGCCATTATTTCTTTCCCCTCATGCGAGATGGACAATGGCTGAGGACGGAATTGCCATTTGTAAAACTAATGAGTTTGTTTTCTTCATTGTCGATGCAGAAGAGAAAATCCATGACATATTACAAAGAGAGCGCTAATGATAGCTGGAAGCAGGCTTTACATTTAAGATTAGAGCTGAACAAAATAATTTGTTTGGGTTTGTGTAATCCATCAGAATTCTGGTCATTTAGAATACGGCATCATGGAGACTCTTGTTGAACCAACTTTCGTGACCAAATTACTACTTTCACGCAGACTCAATCCATGGGTCATATTGTGCCCACCAAAGGAGTAAAATGGAATCTATTAGCAGGTATTTATCACATAACCTGAGAACAACATAATGTAGAAGCAGAAGCCCTGCATCAATGTGTCGCTTTCCAGGTTACTTGCTGTAGCTTTGATAAAATCACTGTTTTATCAACAGGAGATTATCATTACAGGACTAGTAAACCTGCTGCTGGATAGTCCAACTCCGCCCCCACCGGTGATTGGCAGGTTTCTGACTTTGCAAAGTATGCAAAGAATGCTGTCAAATAGTGATATGACATTCACAGAACTGCTAGACCAGCAGCAGGTAAAACTATACTAAAAACTATAATCAAAACTACAGCAAGCAGCCCAGGAAATGACAGCCAATTAAATTAGTATACTCGCACTAGTGCATTGTTGTAGAGTCGTGCTACGAAGGATAGTAAATAATCTAGTAACAGCAATAAGTGTCCTTTGGCACCGAACGTAAAGACTTGTAGAATAATTGATATGTTATTGACCGGCAAGTGACAACAGATGTTTCATCCAACGTTTCGACCTATTGGTCTTCATCAAGGTCTTTTCGGGCAAAGTTTGTGACCATTTGCACATCAAGACTTGGAAGTTTTGAGTTTAATTTTTTCTGAAAAGTGGAAATAACATAAGCCACAGAAGCTGTCAATTGTGCAATTGTTGTATTTCCAATGTTGCTTGCCAGGTGGCCCGTGCCAAAACTGTTCAGCTGTTATGGATGGCATTAAATGTGGCTTATAAAAGGACATTGTGGCATTTACAGAATGACAGTGTTCAGGTTCCTAAAACCTTTCGGAAACATTAACATCTGGGTTTCGCTTGAAGATAATTTTTCATTCTTTCCTTCCAGAAATTATGCATTAATTGATGGGAGTAGACTTTGTATAACTGAATTTACAATATGGTATTTCTTATTTTTCACTATTTCACATCTTCAAGGACCCAAGAAGCAGGTGTTAATAAAGACTTTAGTGAACTTGTAAACCAAGCGGCTTCAGAAGGTAGAGTTCTAAGAAATCCCATTGATCGTAGATGCCATGCTACAGCTTTGGAGATCTTACCACTTGAAGATTAACCTTAAAAACTCAATTATCACCTTTGCTAAATTTTCTACTGATCTCAACATGTTGAGTCAAATTTTATCTGATGCTGCAAAGCTGAAGCCAGGACTGGAGAGATGAAAAAAAAACAATCTCTAATTTCTAATTTCTTCCATAAAATGACAATGAAGTCAAAGGCTGAAGAATGATGAAATAACAGGATACTGATGAAGAAGCGAATGACATGGATATGACAGAACACGGAAAATGATAATTAGAGACGTGCTACTCATTAACAACTCATTGTTCCATTTTTCCTGTGAAAGAGTGCAAATAGAGGTTTCTCAAGGGAAATTGATTCTCCAATTACATATTTCCTTGTATATGTAAACATTTAATAAACTGCGTTCAGAATACATTTAGATCATAATGTTTATGCAGATACATCCATAGGCACAAATTGAAATTTTAGTGGCAAAGACTGGTTGAAGAAAAATTGCACATTAAGACTAGGAATCTTATCTGGTTAATTGACTATAGAGTATGAAGTATTTTGGAGTACCAGCAAATATGAAATTATCATAGATTATCCTGTCCAGGAAAAATCCGGTACCAGGAAAAAGAGAACTATGTATTTGTCATGCACCATGTAGATAGGACTAAGAGTGCAACACGAAGGGATAAAGGGAAGGAAACCCAACACTAGGGAAGGGGGGAGTGGAGACCCCCTAGGCAGATCAAACGTCACCCTATCTGCCCTAAAGTCCCCATATAGGCTCTGCACCTATCGCTGAGCAGGATACCTATTCCCTGCCTGACCCTAGCAGTAAGCACTGCATATGGAAGGACAGGATGGACACTAGTTAATTCCCACTACAACTAAAGACAGAAGGGATATACAAACAAGGGGAACACTTAGCTTGAGTAGACTCAAAGAGAAACACAGACGTCCTCCAAGCACCAAAGAGGTAGATAGCTGATTGCTATAGCTCCAAACCTCAACAGGGAAATGGAAATATCACTGGCAACTCCCAGCAGAAAGTTGGGAGTTATAAACACCCTGGTCCAGGTGTGTCAACTACAGCCAGGGGAAGGTTGCCACTGGGTCCTAGAGTCAGAAGGACCAGGAAGAAGTCTGTGTGGAGAAACGGGGTCAGTGGGTGCTCTCATCCGCTGGCCTGGCTGCTTTTAGAAAGACTGCATGGCCCAGGGCTCATACCACTGAACGCCCGCTTTATCTCCCCGAGTGCAACATACTACACAGACAACGTAGGGTTATGGTAAAACAGTGTGGCAATGATTTATTGAACCACAACCCTCAATAGCAAACAGAACAATCCCAGCAAATTACCCCCAACATGGTGCACATTACAGGGCCTAACCCTTCCTCTGACTCGCCTGGATAACGATAGATGTTACGTTAGAGCTCCCAGGGTCGATATTCCACTTGTGATATACACACAGAGAAGAGATATTGACAAGTGTAGGGAGATGACCGAGAACAGTCCATAGAGTCCATAGAAGGTCCAAAGCCAGTTGATACAACGTCACAGCTCCCAGGGTCGCTATTCCACCTGTGATATACACACAGAGAAGAGATAACGACAAGAGTAGGGAGATGACAGTCCATACTGTCCATACAAGGTCCAAAGCCAGTTGACACGAGAGTCACCACCTGGCTTATCTGACCATCTCCATGGAACCAGGCGACCAGCGGGTCCAAAATCCTGGCTTTCTCCACACATATTCATGATTCAGAGATGGTCACTGGATCAGATCTGTGTCCTTGCAACCAGAACTGAAAACTCCTAGGTTGTCTTCCTTAGAATCATAAATCCGTGTCCCTCGTGATGGTGCCATGATGAATTAGCTGCAGTCCTATCTCTGGTCCGTTGAGTCTTGTGCAGAATGTCCAACTGGTAGCTCTCTGTGTGATGAGATGAGATCTCAACTGAACCGCTCTCTCTGTCTCTGGAGTCTTTTTATACCTGAGGCAGGTGATCTGTTTTTAGATTTACCCAGTGTCCTTCAGTTCAGCCTCATAGCTCAAACTGGTTTAGAAGTCAACATACTAGTTTTATAATACAATGCACAATTAGCATATCAGCTCACAATAAACACAGATAAACACCCACTATGTACAAGTCACTATTACAGACATACACAGTATGTTAAATAGCATATCAGCTTGCAAGATTGTCTTCTTGACCCACCAGACATAAACACTTAAATCCACAAGCAGATAAAAAGTCAATTCTTGTGGGTTTACAAAAATATGGTTGTCTGGGAAATTAAGATTTAATCTGGTTTCTTCACAGTCTGCAAACCAAACTGCTGAGTACTTCTGTAGTCAGATGCAGTATGATGGTCTGCAGCCTCTGACACACCTGTGACAGTATTCTGATAAGAACATTTCTCTGCTTAGAGGAAAGAATAAACTGAATGTCCATGTTTCCATTTAGGGACTAAATTTCTGGTTGGACCCCATGGTGACATCTCAGCTCCACATGGACCAATGACAACATTATTATGCTTTGCTTAACAATTGCCATCATCACCGTTCCCAAAGGGGCTCTCAATCTAGATTACCTATCAGTCTTTGGAGTGTGAGATGAACCCAGAGGAAAACCACACATTCACAGAGAGAACATACAAACTCCATCCTTGGTGGGAGTTGAACCCAGGACCCCAGTGCCGCCAATCAACAGTGCTAACGACTGAGCCACCGTGCTGCCCTAAGCCATCCAGTAACGGATTATGTGAACTCTATTCATGCAGACTTTTGCTGCTCACCTGGTTTGTCCCATAACAGAAAGTGATGGCATATCACTAGGAAGTGCCTCCATTTTCTGATCTTCCAGGATTGAGATAGAACATAATGCAAGTGGCCTACAGTCTGGCAATTTTTAGATCTGTCCAAGTTTTTGGATGCAAAAATCCTAGAAAGTTAGGGGCTGTCCCAAGTCAAAAAAAGATTTGATTTATTAAACTCCACTCAAAAGGTGATGCCCTGCTCAGAATGTGGCTACTTTTCGGGAGAATTAGGGGCATTCCTGGGAGGACTGGAGGTAGGAAAAACGGTAATTGTCCTTTTTCCGGTACCAGCAATGTTGGTTACTATGAATTTGTGGGGGTGGCTCAAAACACTACAGTGTAAATGAAAAATCAAAGAAATGAGCAGTGAAATAAGTTGGTATAAGTGCAATGCATTGGAACATGTTCACACTGTGGCTACTTAATGGATGAAACCAAAGATAAAAGCAAAATGAACATATACCCTGTAGTAACAAAATAAATGAATAGTAATAGCACATGTAAATAACATAGGACTCTTCGTTAATGCTATTTAGACGAAAAAAACGTAAAATTCATCCCACGGCGACAAGTTGCACCCAATCAGGATGGTCCTATGTCTAGTACTAAAACCTTACCTTAATAAAAATGGGAGCAAACCAGGACCCAGATCCAACTGTTCAGACACCTGCCCATGGGAAACTATATTATTATTATTATTCATTTTTATAGCGCCATTTATTCCATGGCGCTTTACATGTGAGAGGGGGCGAGTATAGACAAGTACAATAAATATGAGCAATACAGGACACACATAAGTACAGAAGGAGGGAGGACCCTGCCTGGAAAGGCTCACAATCTATAGGGGATGGGTGAGGATACACTAGGAGAGGGTAGAACTGGTTGTGCGGCGGTTCAGTAGACTGAGGATCACTGCTGGTTGTAGGCTTGTCGGAAGAGGTAGGTCTTCAGGAAGATTTCCATGGTAGGCGCGAGTCTGATGTGTTGGGGTAGAGAGTTCCAGAGTATGGGGGAGGCACGAGAGAAGTCTTGTATGTGGTTGTGGGAAGAAGAGATAAGGGGAGAGTAGAGAGGAAGATCTTGAGGGGATCGAAGGTTGCGCGAGGGTAAGTAACGGGAGACCATGTCACCGATGTATGGAGGAGACAGGTTGTGGATGGCTTTGTATGTCATAGTTAGGGTTTTGAACTGGTGCCCCTGGACGATAGGAAGCCAATGAAGGGCTTGGCATAGGGGAGAGGCTGGGGAATAAAGGGGAGACAGGTGGATTAGTCGGGCAGCAGAATGTAGGATGGATTGGAGTGGTGCCAGGGTGCTGGAGGGGAGGCCAGAGAGTAGGAGGTTGCAGTAGTCAAGGCGGGAGATAAGGGCATGCACTAGTGTTTTTGTTGTATCGTGGTCAAGGAATGCACGGATCCGGGAAATATTTTTGAGTTTGAGACGGCAGGAGGAGGCTAGGGTTTGGATATGTGCCTTGAAAGAAAGGGCAGAGTTGAGGATCACCCCGAGGCACCGAGCATGCGGGACCGGGGAAAGTGAGCAGCCGTTAACATTGAGGGATAGGTCTGGTGGAGGCGTAGAGTGAGATGGGGGGAAGGTGATGAATTCTGTTTTCTCCATGTTCAGTTTTAGAAAGCGAGCAGAAAAGAAAGCTGAAATAGCGGACAGACAGTGTGGGATATTTGTCAGTAAGGAGGTGAGGTCAGGTCCAGATAGGTAGATCTGCGTGTCATCGGCATAGAGATGATACTGCAAACCGTGGGATTCTATGAGCTGTCCCAGGCCGAAGGTGTAGATGGAGAACAGTAGGAGTCCTAGAACTGAGCCTTGAGGAACACAGACAGAAAGGGGGCGAGGTGAGGAGGTGATGTGGGAAAGGGAGACACTGAATGTTCGATCTGTTAGATATGATGAGATCCAGGATAGGGCCAAGCCTGTGATGCCCAGAGATGAGAGAATCTGGAGCAGGAGGGAGTGGTCCACAGTGTCGAAAGTAGAAGACAGGTCCAGGAGAAGGAGGACAGAGTAGTGTCGCTTGCTCTTGGCGGTTAGTAGGTCGTTGGTGACTTTAGTTAGGGCAGTTTCAGTTGAGTGATGCAGTCGGAAGCCTGATTGCAAGCGGTCAAAGAGGGAGCAGGAGGAGAGGTGGGAGGACAGTTCGAGATATACATGCTGTTCCAGTAGTTTTGAGGCATAAGGGAGAAGAGATATTGGGCGATAGCTAGACGCAGAGGATGGGTCAAGGGAGGACTTTTTGAGGATGGGTGTTATTGAGGCATGTTTGAAGGATGAGGGGAACACACCATTTGTAAGTGAGAGGTTGAAGAGGTGTGTTAGATTAGGGATGAAGACTGTGGCGAGGTTAGGGATGAGGTAGGACGGGAGCGGGTCAAGTGTGCAAGTGGTGAGGTGTGTTCTTGAAAGGAGGGTGGTGAGCTGATCTTCTGTCATGGTGGAGAAGTTGGTTTTGGAGGAACAGGGCTGAGCAGCTAAGAGGGGCATTGGGGGCTGTGGGCCAAAGCTTTCCCTGATCGTTTCAATCTTCTGCTTGAAAAAGGAGGCAAAATCTTCATCAGTAATTAGATGAGAGGGGGAGGTGGTGGGGGAAGGAGTAGAGAATTGAAAGTGTTGAAGAGCTGTTTAGGGTTGTGAGACAGGGAAGATATGAGAGATGAGAAGTTTGCTTTGCGGCAGTGAGTGTGGACTTGAAGCTGGTGAGGGATTGCTTGTATGCGTTGAAGTGCTCGGTAGAATGGGTTCTCTTCCATCTCTGCTCTATATCAACAAAATGCCAAGCTCATAAAGGGAACTTCACGTTCCTGTTTCGCCCGTTTGTACAAAGCCTACACAAGGTTGGGTTTTACTACTAAAGATAGGACTTTCCCCATTGGGGACACCTTGTCGTGGTCGGATGGCTTTTACCATTTTTTATCAAAGTAGTGTTAACTAAGTCCCCTATGTTATTTACATATACTATTACAATTTAATTACTTACTACAATGTATATGCTCAATTTGTTTATATCTTAGGTGAAAAGTAGAGTTGAGCAAAACGATTCGCAGAACACTTGGTCCAGCATTCTTATTGCAGCTGGATCTAGGGAGCGTTAACTTCCTCGGTTGACATCCTATGTGCCTCTTGTGATTACTACACCTACACAAAGTGTATCACACAGCACCATCAAGACTTCGCAGGGGTCTACTTATCACAGTAGGTGCGTAGGATGTCAGCTTTTCAATGCTGGCTGAATAAGTTTACACTCCCTTGGTCCGACTGCCAACATGAATGACGGACCAGGGTTCTACAGATATTTATGCCCAATTCTATTTAAAAGGGGTGCATTACCTTAATTTGACGGATCCATGGGGATCCCACAGTGATGGATCATAAATTAAAGACATATCCTAGCAATATGAAGATGAATAGATCCTCTTAAATTGTTTATAATAATGTAAACTCAAAATGATCCAGAACATGGACTCATTTCTCAGAAACCACAGATCGCCCCGAGCAAAATTAGAAATAGTTAATCTAATTCATTATTCAAACTTCCCCAGGTCATGAGCAATAATCAGCTGTTTACTTGGAGTAACGCTCTGAAGACATTTGCATGTACTCAGAAATTCAGGTACTTTTTAATAAGCCCTAATTCACTTTGATAAGCGCCTAATGCTCGACGCTCAGGATTCTGTCTGCTGAGACGTAAACTTTACACAGATGTCATTAGATAATGTGTTGCTCCAAATATCTTTCATTAAGTGACAAGTCACCGTAATAGATATCATAGCTATGAAAACTGTTACTATTTACGTCATTTATTGATTGGGGATGGAGGAAAGAATTAAGATTCATTGATCTATTCATCTAGGAAGATTGTATCAGTCCAAAAAAATTAAAAAAAAGACAAATATTCAGTCCAACTTTACTCTGTCCTCCATGGCATCTATTATCTTCCATACCAAATCAGAGTTCATGCATTGTATATAAAAATATTGGGCTATTTAGTATTGAACTATCCATAGAGATAAAAATACTTTTCTTTGAGACTCAGTCTATTTTTTTAAATTACAACAAAGTAAATTGATTTAGTGGAAGCGTTCCAACTTCTGATTAATTTCCATTGTGCTTAGTCAAAGAACTGATAACAATGATCCAATCTGCAACTTTGGAAGTGTTTCAAATTTTAAGTCAATGGACCTTTGACAATCAATTCCTACTGTATATGGTAGAATAGGAAGATGCCTATATGGTATCAGAGATATTAGTAGCAACACGTATTACCGTTTATGTTATAGATACAGTATATCAAGGATCGGACTGGAGCACCGAGACAGCAGGCGATTCTCTGGTGGGCCCGGGCTCTTGCTGGGTCCCCAAGCAGGGGGTTCGCTGGTTTCAACTGATTGTGGGTCCAGTTGAAATGTATTGCGGTGTAGAAAGTCTGCACTGCAATAGTTATCATGGCCTCCAAAATATCAGAGGCCGGCAGCTGACATGTGTGCCCATTGCAGATGGTGCATCACAGTGACCTCGACAGGTGCACTGACATCAGACAAAGGCCTCTGATAGGTTGTCAGTGATTTTAACACAACCGTGCCGGATCTAAAGGGATAAGACGCCATGCTGTGCCAGCAGTGCAGACAGGTAAGACAAATCTTTTTTTTTCTTTTGTGGATACAGCATGACATGGGGCCAGGACATAGAACGATTGGCCAGGACCATGAACATAGGACCAGAGATATGGGGTCAGAACCAAGGACATGGGGCCAGGGCCATGAGGCTAGGACAAGAGTCATAGAACCAGGGGCATGAGTCCAGCTCAAGGGACATGTGGTCAAAACCAGGGACATAAGGACAGCACAAGGGGCATGGGGCCAGCACAAGGAACATGGGTCAGGACCAGGGACATGGGGTGAGCACAAGGGACATGGGGCCAGCACAAGTGACATGGGACCAGCACAAGGAACATGAGGCCCAAGATGGGGGACATTATTAATTAAAGGGTCCAGGTTGAGGGACTTAATTACAGTGTGGAGGACAAAATTAGGAATGTATATTATTAGTTTATAGTGGCACATGGACGGACATAATTACTGTAGGAACCAATCAGTGGACATTATTACTACTGAAATATAATTTACTTTTTAGAATACTGTTTTACATAGGAGAACAAAAGAGAGGTCCTGATACTGTGCAGGGCGGCACTATGCAGCGTTTTTTCTTTATCTGGAGTTGTTTATATGTCAGGGAATGTGCTTCAGAAGCGGTCAGTTATTGATAACTATATATTATTTTCTGCAGAGACTAGTGCTGGCTGAAAGAAGTGATGATGGTCTATGCCAGGTGAAGAAAAAAAACGAAGATGAAGGACTTTACTGTCACAGCACATGCATGGAGAGCCCAACAAACAGGCTCTGCATGCATGTGCTGGGACAGTGACACAGCCGTGACACATGCAGCTGTGGCGCCGATCAGCTGATCATCCGTCACGATCCAGGAGGTCGGGTTCCCTCCTGCAGCTTATTCTGTAAGCGCTACAGCTTGCCGAATAAGAGGGAACCCGAACAAATTCGCTCATCTCCAGTGGTCACTGTATCACCTGTATACTGACATTATATACAGAGCTCCTATGTATAATGTCACTGGTGATCACTGTATTATCTGTACACTATATACAGAACTCCTGTGTATAATATCATTGGTGAGTCACTATTATCAGTACACCTACACTATAAACTGTACACTATATACAGAGCTCCTGTGTCTAATGTCACTGGTGATCCCTGTATTACCTGTACACTGATACTATATACAGAGCTCCTGTGTATAATGTCACTGGTGATCCCTGTGTTACCTGTACACTGACACTATATACAGAGCTCCTGTGTATAATGTTACTATATTAATTGTACAATTACACTATAAACTGTATACTATATACAGAGCTCCTGTGTATAATGTAACCGGTGGGAATAACAATGTTGTTAGTATTGTGTTTTTTATTAATTATCAGTATTATAATATTCCATCACTATGTTGTAATATGTGGTCCAGTCACGGTATTTATCCCTGAAAAGAAATATAGTCCAGCTCACTGTCATTTGCATCTCAGCAGTGTTCAGAGAACAAAAATGCCATGTCAAACCATGGGAAGTGCGAAACTAAGGAAATAAAGCTCCACGAACAGTGAATTCTCTATTCACACGAAATACTTCAAGGACATACATCATGATTAAGGGTGCATAGACACTTGAAACGCGTCAATGCCACGTGTCTAGTAAGCTGTACTGCTGAGTCTGTATGTCCTTGAAGTGCTTTGTATCAATAAAACATTAACTGTCCTTGCAGTTGGATTTCTTTCATTTGGTATTGATACCTGTATGTGGTATTATTCGGTCACTATTTGGTCTGGTCATGATGTGGTGGTATTTCTCCCTTGTACTTGGTATTTTATGGTCGCTATATGCTGGTAATACATGGTCTGGTTATGGTGTGGTGGTATTTATCCCTTGTATAGTATGTGGTATTACTCTATCACTGTCTGGTGGTAATATATAGTCCAGTCATGGTGTGGGTATATTTCTCCCTTGTATGTGGTATTATTCGGTCACTATGTGGTGGTAATATGTGGTCTGGTCATGGTGTGGCCGTATTTGTCCCTTGTATGTGGCATTATTTGGACACTATGTGGTCTGGTCATTATGTGATGGTATTTGTTTCTTGTATGTGGTATTATTCGGTCACTATGTGGTGGTAATATGTTGTCCACCCCATGTTGTGACAGTATTTATTTCTTGTATGTGGTATTATTCAGTCACTATGTGGTTGTAATATGTGGTCTGATCATGGTGTGAAGGTATTTGTGCATTGTATGTGGTATTATTCAGTCACTATGTGGTCTGGTCATGGTGTGGTGGTATTTCCCCCTTGTACAGGGTGGGAAATAAGTATTTGATCCCTTGCTGATTTTGTAAGTTTGCAAACTGCAAAATTCAAATACATTTATATAATTTATACAATGTGATTTTCTGGATTTTATTTTTGATATTCTATCTCTCAATGTTAAAATTAACCGACCCTTAAAATTATAGACTGTTCATGTCTGTGTCAGTGGGCAAACTTACAAAATCAGCAAAGGATCAAATACATATTTCCCCCACTGTATGTGGTATTATTGGTCTTGGTATAGCGGATTGTGTTGTGTATGGCGGTCAATTGAAATCTCTGATATTAATTAGGAGAAGATTATGTATTTCCATTGGAGATTAAATACTTGGTACACAGCAGCATAGATACACTTGCAGGGGTTCTCCTGTGAAAAAAAGTAATCACCTCTCCACGGGATAAGTGATAACTTATTGATTTGTGGGGTCTGACTGCGGGAAACTGCATCAATGGGCAGAAAGTGGAGCATTTATCCCCATTAGACAGGAGTGGCATGTGCGACTTGACCAATGATCCATTCATTTCCTCAGAGTACTGCAAGCGCTGAGCTTGCTTTTTTCTGGAAGCCCCACAGAGAATGAATGGAGCTGCGGTCAGACATCCCACCTGCCGCTGCATTTTAAAATGGGGATAAAAGTGTCCTGTCATTGACAAAACTTCCCAATTCTTCCGATCCGTGTGGTTTACAGTAGTTGGACCCAAATAATCAACAATTTGCTTTAACGAAAGATCCCCTTTAATACAAACTACCATAATTGTGCATCCTAGTTATGATGGTGCACAGCATATTGTGCAGGAGCAGCCTGTGTTACAGTCGACACTCCACTATAACGGGGAAAACGGCTAACAGATTTTTGCATAAAGCTGTACGGTGGGCCCCTAGGGTCAATTCCTACTGTGGGCCCCTAGGGTCAATTCCTACTGTGTTCCTCAGACACACCAGTCCATCGCTGAGTATATCAATTCGGAATATGAAATGAATGAACTTGAGGTGGGTGCATAATACATCCATTGTTGATCCATCAAACATGAGCCATCAATCTAGCCCTCTAAAAGGCATGAAAGCTACAATTCAAATCAGTGCAAGGACCACTGAAAAGACAAAAGTATCTTCATCCGTTCCAATGAAAGTCTTAAGGACTCAACTACCAACCCACTCTTTCCTATTCATGTCCTCAACCTATACTCTACATATCTTGACATCGATGTGTCTATCTTGACCCTTGCTAAGATTAATTGCAACTTGGTTCATGACTTTGTATCCAGCTCCTGCATATTCATCTGTTACTATGATAGGATGCTAACCTATAAACATCTAAAAATTCCAGGAACCATGCACCAGGTGTCCTCCTTTTGGTAACTTGATTAGCACAGGAAAATCACAACATTTTGGCCTTGAAGCGCTTTATCAAGCCATAAAAAAGAGAGATAAGCATTTTTGTGTGGCTTGATAAAGGTGCTGCGTGGCCCAAACATTGTGATTTTTATGTACTAATAAAGTCACACAAAAGAGGATGTCTGGTGCCCTAGTTCCTGAATTTCTCTACTGCTACAGTATTATAGAGGTTTGCTCCAAATACTTATTCTAGGGAATGGTGAAGATTTGAGGAGACCCTGGTCTCTACTTCTTGTTTTAGCTAAGGTAAATTCTACAGAGAAACAAAAGGTCCACCAAGTGAGCATCTGACTGTGAAATTCCATTTCTGGTAGTCATGAAGACTGAAGAACAGGAGGTTACCTTTAACCTTAGTACGATAAGTAAAAAAAAGAATCCGCCTGGGACCCAGGGGCTATAGGACATGGACATGTTGTAGTGGGTGAAAAATTTGGGAAGACTTCTGACACCCATAACTAGTTTAGCAAGTACAAATCCTTCAAAGACACAATGGACTCTCAGCTTGGGCACATAATTGGGAAAACTCATACTGGAGAACAATGGAGAACAATGTGAAGTACCATTGGACTTTGCTCCCTGATTTAGGGACTATAAACAGTTCTGAAACACAAAAGGCGAAATGTATAAAGACAGTCCTTCATACAACAGTCTTAAACTTCTTGGAGTAAATTGCACTAAATATATTAAGAAGAAGCCAAGAAGCCAACATTGGCTCTACCTTCTTCATCTGACCTTACCCAATTTTCTCATCACTTTTGAAAAGTAGTAAAAGAAACAACAAGAGATAAATTTATGGCACATTATGAAAGCCCCATCTCAGGTCAACAGTTTGATTATCTGTCTGGGATTGTTCATACGAACATGGGGAACTTCTAGATTTAGACTTCTAGACTCATAGTTCAAAATACATGCTCTCAGTCACAAAGCCTCCAGAAGTTCCAGAACTTGTTTGTGTGACCAGGAAAGTATATTGTGACGCTTAGTCTCTACTCACGGACAGGCCATGAGGCAGTAGAGTCAGATGTTCTGGGGTCAATACCGAGAGAGTACGTAGATAACCAAGGGAATAGACGAAGGTGTAAGTCAGGTCACAGTCCAGGGTCAATAAAAAGAGATCGCGGATCAAAAGCTGATGGACAAGACAAACGGATAGTCAGAACATGGTCCAAAGGTTCAGGCAGCAGAAGATCAGAACTCAGAGCAACAGAATCAGGCTAACACTCACCGAGAAGCACAAACTATGTCTGGCAGGTATCAGGGGCAGACAGCTCAGTTTAGTAGCTATGTGATTTCCAGAACACCTGTAGAAAGTCCCGCACGCCTCAGACACAGATTGGACAGCTAAGCTGTCAATCAAGGCACCATCAGCCCAGCAAGCCCATCACAGTATTGGACAACCAAGCTGTCAATCAAGACACAGACTGCTCAGCGAGACAGTTTCCATAGAACAGCATAGCAATCATTCACTGAGCAGAAGAATCGTGACATATATACTTTTTGATGGGATGAACATAGAAGAATGAAAAATTGACTTATCCGTCACTTACTGACTTAAAATGCGTCAGTTATACAAAAGGTCATTATCGGTATCAGATAAAAGTCAGTAGAACACAACAATATCAATGGGATCAGCCACCTATTTACTGTATGTGGAGGTCTATGGATGTTGGAGAAGATAAGGAATAGGCAGACAGGTAGATCTGGCAGTGGCTATCTCTTTTCTCCCCAATGAAAACATTGGTTCTTCGGCCAAAGGCTGCTTAGGATATATGGCACAAAAAGCGACTAATACCGGGCATCTAACTGGAATGGTCCTTATTAGGGTTGAGCATTCCGATACTGCAAATATCAGGTATCGGCCGATATTAGCTGTATCGGACTTCCGATTCCGAGTTCCGATATTTTCGTCATATCGGATACCGGAATCGGAATGTCACTGTCACTGTCAGTGTCCGTCGGTCGGGTCTGTCAGGAGTCAGCGGCACTTACCTGGCAGAAGATCTCCGGCGGTCACATCCCGGACTGCTTAATGGCCGCCATCCTCTTCTCCCTGGCGGTCACATGCAGTTTCTCGCGATAACTGCAGTGACTGCTGGGTAATCGCGGCCGTAAAGCAGTCCGATGACGTCACCGCCGGGGAAGCAGGTAATCAGCTGTGCTGCGTCGGGATGTTAGGCCCTGCCTGGCATTGCGATGTAGCAGAGCTGGATCGTCGTGGGACACTCGTTACTATTGACTGCGTCGGACAGGTGGTATACTGTTGGTTTGTTTTTTTTCTTTTTTTACAGGAGATCGATGGCGTCGCAGGAATGAGAGTATAATAAAATTAATGAAAACTGTGTTGTCTCTTTTATTTCATTAAAATACTTTTTTCTGGCTGTGTCTTTTTTTAAACATTTAAAAACTTTGGGATTAATAATGGATCGGTGTCTTATTGACGCCTCTCCATTATTAACCGGGCTTATTGTCACCGTGTAATCAACGGTGACATTAACCCCTTATTACCCCGCTTGCCACCGCTACAGGGCAAGTGGGAAGAGCCGGGTAAAGTGCCACAATTGGCACATCTTTAGATGCGCCAAATGTGGGGCTGCTGTAGCCTGGTATTATCAGGCTGTTGAGGGCCAAAATCCATGGGCCTTGACAGTCTTTTAATACCAGGCCGCAGCAGTCTGCATTTTACTTGGCTGGTTAACAAAAATAGGGGGACCCCTACGCCATTTTTTTTTTTTCGAGGGGATCCCCTATTTTTGTTAACCAGCCAAGCTAAACAGACTGCTGTGGCCTGGTATTATCAGGCTTGCAAGGTCCATGGATATTGGATCCTTACCAGCCTGAAAAACCAGGCCTCAGCAGTCTGCTTCATCTGGCTGGTTAACAAAAATAGGGGGGACCCCACGCCAATTTTTTTTCGAGGGGATCCCCTATTTTTGTTAACCAGCCAAGATATGCAGACTGCTGTGGCCTGGTATTATCAGGCTGGCAAGGTCCATGGATCTTGGCTCCTTAACAGCCTGAAAAACCAGGCCTCAGCAGTCTGCTTCATCTGGCTGGTTAACAAAAATAGGGGGGACCCCACGCCAATTTTTTCGAGGGGATCCCCTATTTTTGTTAACCAGCCAAGATATGCAGACTGCTGTGGCCTGGTATTATCAGGCTGGCAAGGTCCATGGATCTTGGCTCCTTAACAGCCTGAAAAACCAGGCCTCAGCAGTCTGCTTCATCTGGCTGGTTAACAAAAATAGGGGGGACCCCACGCCAATTTTTTTCGACGGGATCCCCTATTTTTGTTAACCAGCAAAGATAAGCAGACTGCTGCGGCCTGGTATTATCAGGCTGGCAAGCAGGGTCGGACTGAGCCACCGGGACACCGGAGAAACCTCCGGTGGGCCCCAGCTCCTGCGTGGTGGGCCCTGATTTGAAAGGATAGGTCGCACAGCACGCCGATATAGTTACATTCTGCGGCAGAGCAGGGAGAATCGCTCTCCCTGCTCTGCCGCCCGAAAGCTATGGGGCCTGAACAGGCGGTGGGGGGGCCCGATGCCAGCAGTGGGCCCCCCACCCGTCATCGGAAGGTCAGCTATATCGGCATCCAGCCGATACAGCTGACCGCATAGAGAGAGAAGGAGCGAGCGCTCCTTCTCTCCCATAATCCCCCTCTCAGCGTCTGACAGCGGGCGCGATGACATCACCTGCCGGCGCCCGCTGTCAGACGCTGAGAGGGAGAACAGTGAGCAGCACAGGAGCCGGGAGGTGAGTATTGTTTTTTTTTTTTATTTAATGGGGGTGCATTATACTACAGAGGCTGTATATGGGGGGTGCATTATACTACAGAGGCTGTATATGGGGCTGCATTATACTACAGAGGCTCCATATTGGGGTGCATCATACTACAGAGACTCCCTATGGGGATGCATTATACTACAGAGGCTGCCTATGGGGGTGCATTATAATATAGCGGCTGCCTATGGTGGTGCATTATATTATAGACTCTGCCTATGGGGGTTTATTATAATATAGAGGCTGCCTATGGGGGTGCATTATACTATATTGAGGACTATCTGGTGTATTATGCTGTATGGATGCTATCTAGGGGCCATCATACAGTGTTGGACCCATTAAATAGTTTGGGGACATTAAGGGGTCAGTATATATCCAGTGAGGGGGCATTATTCTGTGTATAGGGGAGATGTACAGGGGGAGACTTGGGACATTATTAAATGTAAAGTGGACACTTATTGTTATAGGGGCACACAGGGCATTATTACAGTCTAGGGGACAAAATGTGGGCACTGTTTTCTAGGGCACTTGCACCCGGCATTACTATATTCTAGAGGGGTGCTTTAAAATTTAGAGGTCACACAGAACCACACAGCAGGTGCAGTAATAGGGACACATACGGCAGCAGCAGCTCAGTATTGGGGTATCAGGTGCAGTAATAGGGACACATACGGCAGCAGCGGCTCAGTATTGGGGTATCAGGTGCAGAAATAGGGACACATATGGCAGCAGCGGCTCAGTATTGGGGTATCAGCAGGATGAGGAGTTTGTGCAGGTTGAGAATAGTCCAATTGGTGACCGTGACAGTGCTAAAAATATGAGAAGTGAAATGTGTCTTTGTTGTAATCTCTGCAGTCGAGTCCTGGCTGGAGAAGTCGTCATGTCGGTCTGGGCCAGATGGAAAAGACATGAAAAGTGAACAATTCTATTAGAAAGAACATCAGCGGTAAGTCATTATCTGTACCTGTACTGTAATCTATTATATGTTCTGTAGGACTGGTATTATTTACCACAGACCATATGGCAGTAATATCAATATTGGTCTTTTTATATATAGATTATTTTTGGCAACAGCGCGGTCACTTGCTGAGGTTCTCTGATTAGGGGCCCACTCAGAAGTTTCGCCCCCACTAAACCAAAACCCTAGCTACGCCTCTGGCTCTCTCTCTAGTCTTTCTCGCTCTCTGTTCTTTCTTTCTCGCTCTCTGTTCTTTTTTCTCTCTGTTCTTTCTTTCTCTCTCTCTTTTCTTTCTTTCCTCTTTCTTTCTCTGTTTGTTCTTTCTCTCTCGCTGCTCTTTCTTTCTTTTCCTCAGTACCAGCCACTGTGCCCTCATTACCAGTCAGTGTGATCAGCAGTGCTAAATGGGTGCGCTTGGGGCGAGGATATGGGTGTGATTAGCTGTGAAATGGGTGTGGTCGGGGCGTGGCCTAAAATTTGCAGCGGCGCGCTACACGCGCCGCAGCCTTTAGCCCTCTTTCCTGTCCTCAAAACTTGGGAGGTATGCTGTATGACCTCCCTACAACTTCTGGGCATGCTCCTGATGAGCGCGACGGATGGTCTCCTGAGGGATCTCCTCCCACACCTGGACTGTTGTGAATGGGTTTGAGATGAGTTCTGAGCAGAGGCTTCCTCTGGTGGTTACAAGCGGTGTGTCTGTCCAGTGAAGATTGTGAGGACTGGGAATCAGGTGTTACTGACTGGTCTTATATAAGGGAGTCAACTTCCCATCAGGGTTGCCGGTGATCAATTGTTCTGGTCTTAATCCTTCATTCCTGTTTCCCTTGTAGCCTGCTGTGTCGTGTCTGCATCTCCTGCTAACAGATAAGACATTTTCTTCTTTTTGTTTTTGTGCTATATTTTTGCATTTTTGTCCTGCACTTCTGTGGGGGCCTTCAGGGTCCCCTCCGGGGGCTTTTGCCCTCTCAGTTTAGTTCAGCCACTTATGTATGTACTTTTGCTTTTTCCAGTTTTTTCAGTGGCTGCTGTTTTGATTTTGTTACACCAGAGAACTAATTTAGGTGGTAGAGGTCGTGTGATCTCAGGTGTTTTTGAAATTAGTGGTGTTGGTGCTTTTCAGGGTTTTCTGAGATTGCAGTAAGTACCCTTCCTGTCCTTTTCTATTTAGTTAGTTTGGGCCCCAGCGTTTGCTCATACTATTTTCTTTCTGTGTCAGTATTTCATCTTGTCTAACCGCCATTACATGTTTGGGGGCTTTCTATTATCTTTGGGGTTCTGCTCCGGGGCAGATAGCTTTCCTATATCTATCTTTAGGTGTAGTTAGTTTCTCAGGCTGTGACGAGGCGTCTAGGACCAACGTAGGAACGCTCCACGGCTGCCTCTAGTTGTGGTGGTTAGTCAGGGTACTGCAATCTCATAGTTTCCAACTGCTCTGGTGTATTGCCTTTTTTACCTGCACTCCTCAGCTACCAAATCATAACAGTATCACCGGCCAAAACTGAAAATTGTGTGGTACTCACAGAAGGGAAAAATATTGTGAAAAAAAAAAAAAAAGGTTGTCAGAGTTGTCAGAGATATTTTTCTGTTTGTTGCATTTTTTTTTTTCCCTCTGTATCTCTGGGTGCTGGGGAGGATCTTTTCTCTCAATGGAGTTTGCACAGTTGTCTGGCCGTGTGGATCAGCTTGCCACTGAGGTTCAGAGTATTGCTACCTATCTTGCTAGGTTGCCTGTTGTGGAACCTAGGATTCCCATGCCAGATTTGTTTTTAGGGGATCGAGCTAAGTTTCAGAATTTCAAAAATAATTGTAAATTGTTTTTTGCCTTAAAATCTAAGTCCTCAGGGAACGCAGCGCAGCAGGTTCAAATTATCATCTCTCTCCTGCGCGGCGATCCTCAGGATTGGGCTTTTTCCCTGACACCTAGGGATCCTGTTTTGAGTGATGTTGATGCATTTTTTCAGGCTTTGGGGTTATTGTACGATGAGCCTAATGTCACTGATCAAGCTGAAAAAGCCTTGTTGGCATTAAATCAGGGGCTTGATGACGCTGAGTTATACTGTCAGAGATTCCGTAGGTGGGCAGTCCTGACCAAATGGAATGATGACGCTTTGGCAGCCCTTTTCCGGAAGGGTCTGTCAGATAATGTAAAGGATGTTATGGTGGGATTCCCTGTCCCCTCTGGTCTCAATGATTCTATGTCATTAGCGATTCAAATTGACAGATGTTTGCGTGAGCGGAGAAGTATGCGTGGAATGGTGTTGCCTTGTGAACCAGCTTCTGAACCCATGCAGTGTGATAGAGTGGTGTCTGGGGCACAGCGTCATGAGTTTCGAAAGCGCAATGGGTTATGTTTCTACTGTGGTGATGCCTCTCATGCTATTTCAGTCTGCCCTAAGCGGGGAAGACGTTTTGCACGCTCAGTTGTCTTGGGCAGTGTTCAGACTAAGTTTTTATTAACTGTCACTCTGATATGCTCTCTGTCCTCATTTTCTGCTCAGGCTTTCGTTGATTCTGGAGCAGCTATTAACCTGATGGATTATGATTTTGCTAGACGTTGTGGGTTTCCCTTGATACCCCTACAGAAGTCTATTCCCCTACTGGGGATCGATTCTACCCCTTTGGCTGAGAATAAACCCCAGTTTTCTACTCAGGTGATAATGAGGGTTGAACCTGATCACCAGGAGTGCTGCAAATTTTTGGTTCTGTATAATCTGCATGACATTATCGTGCTGGGTTTCCCTTGGTTACAGTCTCATAATCCTGTTTTGGATTGGAAATCTGTGTCTGTAACCAGTTGGGGCTGCCAATGTGTTAATACCAACACTCCTGTTTTTTCTGCCTCCCCCCAGGCTCAGGATGTTCCTGACTTTTTGATTGATTTTTCTGATGTGTTTAGCGAAAGTAAATCTGCATCCTTGCCTCCCCATAGGAGCTATGACTGCGCTATTGAATTAGTGCCGGGTAGTAAATTCCCTAAGGGTTGCCTTTTTAACTTGTCTGTACCTGAACATGACGCTATGCGGTCTTATATCAAGGAATCATTGGAGAAGGGTCATATCAGACCATCCTCTTCACCCTTAGGTGCCGGTTTTTTCTTTGTGGCCAAAAAGGATGGTTCATTGAGGCCGTGTATTGATTATCGTCTCTTGAACAATATTACTGTGAAATATCAATACCCGTTACCCTTGATTTCTGACCTGTTTTCCAGGGTGAAAAACGCTACTTGGTTTACCAAGCTTGACTTCAGGGGGGCGTATAACCTTATTCGCATTAAGCACGGGGATGAATGGAAGACGGCATTCAATACCCCTGAAGGGCATTTTAAGTACCTGGTGATGCCCTTTGGGCTCACTAATGCTCCTTCCGTCTTCCAGTCCTTCATGAATGACATTTTCAGGGATTTTGTGGACAAATTTCTGATTGTTTATTTGGATGATATCTTGATTTTTTTCTAATGACTGGGACTCTCATGTGAAACATGTTCGAACTGTATTCCAGATTTTGAGAGAGAATGCTCTGTATGTGAAGGGATCAAAGTGTATTTTTGGCGTACAGAGGATCTCATTTCTGGGATTCATTTTGTCCCCATCTGTTATTGAAATGGACCCGGTCAAGGTTCAGGCCATTTGTGATTGGGTCCAACCTACTTCATTAAAGGCTCTTCAGAGATTTTTGGGTTTTGCCAATTTTTATCGTAAATTTATTGGTAATTTCTCGGTTATTGTTAAACCATTAACTGATTTGACCAGAAAGGGTTCTGATGTGGTGAATTGGCCTCCTGAGGCAGTCTCTGCATTTCAGGAACTTAAGCAGAGATTCACTTCTGCTCCTGTTCTACGGCAGCCTGATGTTTCTCTGCCATTTCAGGTGGAGGTTGATGCCTCTGAAATTGGGGCAGGTGCCGTTTTGTCCCAAAAAGATCCAGAGACCTCTAAAAGTAACCCTTGTGCCTTTTTCTCTCGAAAATTTTCTCCTACTGAACGTAATTATGACGTGGGTAATCGGGAGTTATTGGCCATGAAGTGGGCTTTTGAAGAGTGGAGACATTGGCTGGAGGGAGCCAAACATCAGGTGGTGGTCCTTACGGACCATAAGAATCTGGTCTATCTGGAATCTGCCAAGCGACTCAATCCTAGACAGGCCAGGTGGGCCTTGTTTTTTCACACATTTTAATTTTGTGGTTTCCTTTCTTCCTGGCACTAAGAATGTTAAGGCGGATGCCCTCTCGAGGAGCTTCCTTGCGGACTCTCCTGAGTTATCTGATCCTTCTGTTATTTTGAAAGAGGGTGTAGTTCTTTCCGCCATCTCGCCCAATTTGAGACTTGCTCTGGAGGGGTGTCAGGAGGATAGGCCCGAGCGCTGCCCGGTTGGAAAATTGTTTGTCCCGGATCAGTGGAGAAAGAGTGTGATGTCTGAGATTCATTGTTCCGCATTGGCTGGGCATCCCGGAATTTTTGGTACCAGAGACTTGGTTAGTCGGTCCTTTTGGTGGCCTACCTTGTCTCGTGATGTCAGGGAATTTGTGCAGTCCTGCGGGACTTGCTCTCGCTCCAAGCCTTGCTCTCGCTCTAGTGGTTTGTTGATGCCATTGCCTGTGCCCAAGAGACCATGGACCCATATCTCTATGGATTTCATTTCCGACCTCCCTGTTTCTCAGAGAATGACCACCATCTGGGTAATTTGTGATAGGTTTTCCAAAATGATACATCTTGTGCCATTACCTAAGTTGCCTTCCTCCTCTGAATTGGTGCCGTTGTTCCTTCAGCACGTGGTTCGTTTACACGGCATTCCTGAGAACATTGTGTCTGACAGAGGAGTCCAGTTTGTTTCCAGATTTTGGAGGACTTTTTGTTCTAAACTGGGTGTTCAATTGTCTTTCTCCTCGGCATTTCATCCTCAGACCAATGGTCAAACTGAGAGAACAAACCAGACATTGGAGACTTATCTAAGATGCTTTGTGTCTGCTGATCAGGATGACTGGGTCTCTTTTTTGCCTTTGGCTGAGTTTGCTCTTAATAATAGGGCTAGCTCTGCCACTTTGATGTCTCCGTTTTTCTGTAATTCTGGGTTTCACCCTCGATTTTCTTCAGGACAGACGGAGGCTTCTGTCTGTCCAGGTGTTGACTCTGTTGTGGAGCGTATGCAACAGATTTGGGACCAGGTAGTGGAGAGGTTGTCCCTCTCTCAGGAGAAGGCCCAGCGGTTTGCTAACCGGCATAGGACTGATGGTCCTCAGTTTAAAGTGGGGGACTTGGTCTGGTTGTCCTCAAAGAATATTCCTATGAGAGTGGCATCTCCTAAATTTAAGCCTAGGTTCATTGGACCTTATAAGATCATGGAGATTATTAATCCTGTTTCTTTTCGTTTGCTTCTTCCAGGGACATTTAAGATCCATAACGTGTTCCACAAGTCCTTGTTGAAGAGGTTTGTTGAGCCAGTGGTTCCTGCTGCTGTGCCTCCTGACCCTGTTTTGGTTGAGGGCAATCTGGAGTATGTGGTTGAGAAAATATTAGATTCTCGTTTTTCTAGATGGAAACTCCAGTATTTGGTTAAATGGAGAGGTTATGGTCAGGAAGACAATTCTTGGGTGTTAGCTTCGGACATCCATGCTAGGAGACTTATCCGTGCGTATCATAGAACTCATCCTGACCGGCCTGGTTGCTCAGGTGAGGGTTCGGTGACCCCTCCTCAAGGGGGGGATACTGTTGTGAATGGGTTTGAGATGAGTTCTGAGCAGAGGCTTCCTCTGGTGGTTACAAGCGGTGCTGGTCTGTCCACTGAAGATTGTGAGGACTGGGAATCAGGTGTTACTGACTGGTCTTATATAAGGGAGTCACCTTCCCATCAGGGTTGCCGGTGATCAATTGTTCTGGTCTTAATCCTTCATTCCTGTTTCCCTTGTAGCCTGCTGTGTCGTGTCTGCATCTCCTGCTAACAGATAAGACATTTTCTTTTTTGTTTTTGTGCTATATTTTTGCATTTTTGTCCTGCACTTCTGTGGGGGCCTTCAGTGTCCCCTCCGGGGGCTTTTGCCCTCTCAGTTTAGTTCAGCCACTTATGTATGTACTTTTGCTTTTTCCAGTTTTTTCAGTGGCTGCTGTTTTGATTTTGTTACACCAGAGAACTAATTTAGGTGGTAGAGGTCGTGTGATCTCAGGTGTTTTTGAAATTAGTGGTGTTGGTGCTTTTCAGGGTTTTCTGGGATTGCAGTAAGTACCCTTCCTGTCCTTTTCTATTTAGTTAGTTTGGGCCCCAGCGTTTGCTCATACTATTTTCTTTCTGTGTCAGTATTTCATCTTGTCTAACCGCCATTACATGTTTGGGGGCTTTCTATTGTCTTTGGGGTTCTGCTCCGGGGCAGATAGCTTTCCTATATCTATCTTTAGGTGTAGTTAGTTTCTCAGGCTGTGACGAGGCGTCTAGGACCAACGTAGGAACGCTCCACGGCTGCCTCTAGTTGTGGTGGTTAGTCAGGGTACTGCAATCTCATAGTTTCCAACTGCTCTGGTGTATTGCCTTTTTTTACCTGCACTCCTCAGCTACCAAATCATAACACTGGACTAAAGCATCCACCAAATCCTGGACAGTCTGTGGTGCAACGTGGCATGGCCTAAAATTTGCTGCAGCAGGCACAGCGTGCCACAGCCTTTGTCCCTCTTTCCCTTCTTCAAAGGTTGGGAAGTATGATGGTGGGCCCCAAGAATAATTTTTCTCTGGTGGGCCCAAGGTACTCCAGTCCGATGCTGCTGGCAAGGTCCATGGATATTGGCTCCTTAACAGCCTTAAATACCATGCCTCAGCAGCAGCAGGGGCGTACATAGAAATCATGGGGCCCCATAGCAAAAGTCTGAATGGGCCCCCCCCCCAAAAAAAAAACCCAGAGCCATTGTAAATGTAAAGTGCTAGCACAGTGAGGGGACACATTAAACAAAAAAATGTATTATGCCCCCATAGATTGTGCCCCCATAGATGCTCCATAGATCATGCCCCCATAGATTGTGCCCCCATAGATGCTCCATAGTATAGGCCCTTATGCTGCCGCAGCTGCTGCAACCAAAAAAAAAAAAGACATACTCACCTCTCGTCGCTGGGGGCCAGGTGCCGGTGTCCTGAGCAGGGAGTGACACCAGGTGCCGATGTCACCGCTCGCTCAGGGCCCCGGCACCTGAGATATTTACCTGTCCTCTCTCCACTGCTGAGTGCCGCTGTCTTCGGGGTCCTCCAGCAGTGAATGATCAGGCAGAGGGCGCGGCGCGCACTAACGACGTCATCGCGCCCTCTGACCTGAACATTGCAGCAAGAAGACGCGAGCAACGGTGGAACGGGACAGGTAAATATCCCTTATACTCACCCTTCCGCCGGCGCGGTCTCTGCAGCCCCTGCTCTTCTCCCGCGGTCTCCGCCGCCAGTGTTCAGCGGTCACGCGGGACAGCTCATTAAAGTCATGAATATGTGCATATTCATGACTGTAATGAGCGGTACCACCTGACCGCTGAACACAGGCGTCGGAGACCGTGGGAAAAGAGCAGGGGCTGCAGAGACCGCGCCGGCGGAAGGGTGAGTATATAGAAGAGCTGCGCTCCCCCTCCCCCCGCCGACCCCTGGTAGTACTGTGTCAGCACAGCTACCCGACCGTCGCGGGCCCCCTCACCTGTCCGGGCCCCATAGCAGCTGCATGGTATGCTTCATTCACGGTACGCCACTGCTCAGCAGTCTGCTTCATCAGGCTGGTTAACAAAAATAGGGGGGACCCCACGCCATTTTTTTTTCGAAGGGAACCCCTATTTTTGTTAATCAGTTCCCTCTGACGTCACTGATTGTGTCCCTGGCTGACCTGAAGTGAAAGTGGAAAGCAATCAATTAAGCTTTCCACTTCCTCTCCTGTCAGCCAGGAGAGGAACTCATTCATTTGGGGGTTTACTGTGAGGCTGCAGCATTAGCTGCGGTCCCTGCAGTAAACATTAACCCTTTCTAAAGGATTACACCGTGGGACCTGACTGTGCATGGGATAGGTAAGAATAATTTTGCTTTTTTATTTTATTTTTATTACAGGAAATGGTTTTTGCAGTAAAATAAAAGATGGTCAAAAACATGTGTCTTTATTTCATTAAAATGATTTTTCATTAAAGTGTGTGTGTTTTATTTTTATTTCATGCAATAGGATTAATAATTGATAGTTGTCTAATTGACAGCTCTCAATTATTAACCTGGCTTAAGGTCACCTTTCAATAGCAAGGTGACATTAACCCCTTATTAACCCATTCGCCACCGCTACAGGGCAATGGGAATAGACGGGCAAAGTGCCAGAAAGGGCGAATCTAATTATAGATTTGTCTTTTCTGGGGTGTCTGGGGGCAGATGTTAGTAGCCAGGGGGGGCAAAAATAATGGTCCCTCTCTGGGCTATTATTATCTGCCCCCACTCGCTGGCTTTGTCTGTCTGGTTGCGAAAATAGGGCGGGAGCCCACGCATTTTTTTTCAACAATTTTACACCTCATATATATATATATACATGTCATTGAATTTGTGACACATATATATATATATTTATATTTATAGTTCATACACTTCTACATAGTATAATAGCCGCTAATTCAATTGCCGGCTTTTGTGAAAATGCAGAACCCGACATGAAATGACACATGGTTTACATAGAGTTAACCATGTCATTTCAAGTTGTTTGATCTATTGTTTTCACTAACAATTACATGAGTGGCTGTGTGCAACATTTCACACCTGTAGGGGTTAATTAAAGGTGTAAATTCGTAGCAAAAAAGTCCGGTTTTTTTACAACGAATTTACACCTTTAATTAACCCCTACAGGTGTGAAATTTTGCACACATAGACTGATGTAATTGTTTGTGCAAATCAGATATCAAACTACATGAAAAGACATGGTTAACTCTATGTAAACCGAGTGTCATTTCATGTCGGGTGCTTCTGTCTTTTCACAAAAGCCGGCTTTACCCGGCAATTGAATCAGAGGCTATTTTACTATGTAGAAGTGTATAAACTATTAATATATGTATATATATGTCACAATGACATGTGTATATATATATATATATATATATGTATTCTATGTGTGTATATTTAGTGTTTACAAGGAAAGAAAGAGGTTTTTTTAGTTACGATATTACTGTCCCATAGACTTACATTGGATTTCCGGTATCGGTATCGGGTATTGCCGATATTTTTTGGATATCGGCGATACCATTCCGATACCGATGCTTTTGGATATCGGAAAGTATCGCTCAACTCTAGTCCTTATTGTACCTCCTGGAATGAATGTGAATGTACAGTTCCTTGGACTCCACATCATGATACATGTAGGTCCACACCCCAGTTTAAAGTGTCACCAAATTTTGGACACAGACGATTTTATAGAAACAGTGGTCATAATGGTTGGAGCATAGCTATCGAAAACCTAATGATACAAGATGGAAAAAATATCAACAATGGCGCAATTTCTGTTCCTTCTCCATTTTTGCAAATGTTACGTCGCAACGTGATAAAACAAAGCAAAAATCAGGTGGAATTGTTTTTTTTTTAGTTTATAAAATCTAGAAATAACGCTACCATTTACAATTGGATGTAAAACTAAATATTCAACCCAACTGCAGATTAATTTTTAACACAGCTTGGTTAATCACTTCTTCTTTGCTACAATTCACAATTATCCAGGTCCATTTATAGCACAAAATAATAGGCATATTTTATCACAAATTAGGGTTAGTCATCTGTTCACACCCACCTATACTTCAACTATGGTTGTAATTTAACAGCACTTTCATGCACCCAATTTAATCACTGGAATGCCAGGAATCAAATCACAAGCGAGATGAACAGCAATTAACCATGTCAATCTTCACATAATAAAAAAAAATGAATTGCATAATTTTTTTTAGGTTTTGTTCACAACATGATGCCAGAATATACTTAGAGAAACAGTGGGAAGAATTGCAATCAGTGATTTTTTGACACATTTCCAAAATATCTCGCAGGATAGAGAAAACTTTACATACTCGTGTTTTGATGAGCGGTTAATGCTCTGCTTGGTTTACTCTACATGAACTAACAACGGCTGTCATCGATCGGTAAGAATCCTTCCTTATCTTCGGCGTAGATAATTGTGATTATGAGAAAGTGCTTCCATTTAGGATGGGGTAAGGTCGGTAAATTGATGTGCTTCCTCGGCAAAATGGAAGAGAAGACACAAGGGAAAACATTGGGATGGGCAATATTATACATTAAGAGGGACACAAAAGGTCGTTTTATATTGTGGGGGGCAGAAAGAGAGTTATTATTAGAGTTGAGCAAATTTTTCAAAATTCGTTTCCGATTACGATCGTCGGCGAATATTGTTTTTGCAACATTCGTCGAAGGTCATTGGCATTAATGGGCGTAGACATGACCGAATATGTTCGGAATCGATCATCAAACATATATTCGTCACGAATACGGTACCAATATGGCAAATTCAGATTCGGCGACCGATTCCGAACTTATTCACTCAACTCTAGTTATTATTACTATTTTGGGACAAAAGGGAGTATTATTTTTAGAGATTTGAAAAGGGGGAATTATTGTATGTAGGAGACATTATTACTTTTACGGCACAAAGTCAGCATTATTCCATGAAGAAGGCATAAAGTAGGATTTTAGTATTGGGGTTGGAAGAAAAGAAGAACTGGCGGGAACAAAAAGAATATTATTATTTGTAAGAGGCACACAGGTTGACGTTAATACTGTGCAAGTCAATAAAAGAAGACTAGTATTGTGGGGAATATTACTATTTTCGAGCATCGAGAAAATCAGCATTACTATATATGGATGAACGATTACTGTGCCCAAGATATAAAAGGTTGATGATGGATCATTGAGGGCTCGTGCACACGACCGATTATATCGGACAAGAGGTATCCATGATTTTCTAGGACAGCATTTATACCCATGATATTCTACGGGGATGTGCACATGTCCAATTTTTTCCTTGGACCAAGTGTTGGATCAGAAATCGGCAATGGAAGTCTACAGGTCCGTGAAAAACATCGGACCGAACTAAGATGTCATCCGAGTGCGGTACAATTTTCCCAGACTCATAAAATAGATAGGTGAAGAAACATTTTTTTTCTCTCCATACTTCCGAGAAAAACTGATAAAGCTCTGATCAGAATAACTGGACCTTTTTTCTCGGATGTGAAGAGAAAACGGTCGTGTGCCTCTGCCCTTATTACTAGACTGGCTTCCATACTATGAGAAGGTCCCCACTACACTATAATGACAATATTATCCATGATTTTCTAGGACAGCATTTATACCCATGATATTCTACGGGGACGTGCACATGTCCAATTTTTTCCTTGGACCAAGTGTTGGATCAGAAATCGGCAATGGAAGTCTACAGGTCCGTGAAAAACATCGGACCGAACTAAGATGTCATCCGAGTGCGGTACAATTTTCCCAGACTCTTAAAATAGATAGGTGAAGAAACATTTTTTTTCTCTCCATACTTCTGAGAAAAACTGATAAAGCTCTGATCAGAATAACTGGACCTTTTTTCTCGGATGTGAAGAGAAAACGGTCGTGTGCCTCTGCCCTTATTACTAGACTGGCTTCCATACTATGAGAAGGTCCCCACTACACTATAATGACAATATTATATTTGGGGGGCACCATCTATAAGTATATCTAGCACTGTTGTATGAGTGGAGGCAATTATAATAATGATACCCTATCACAGTATTTTGGGCACAATGTAACACAGAAGGTGCAATAATAGAGGTAAATGGGACAGCATCAAGCAGAAAATTGGGGACATCAAGAGCGGTCATACCATAGCTGCAACCACATGGACCTAGATGTAATGGGACCACTGGGACATCGACAGAATGGAAAGTTTGTGTTGGTTGGAAAAATGGATAGAAGATGCTGGAAAGTATGGAGAAAATGAAGTGTGGGCAACAAACTGCAGAGATTTGACATGGATGGAAGAAATCTTCATTGCGATCTGGGCCAGACGGAAACGATGATGATCCAATATAATGGGAGAAGACATCACATGTGAGTCATTGGAGATAGAACTATATATTGATAACGTTCTTAACGCTTTTGATCCGGAATGGTAATATTTAATGGCAGTGGCCATGGCCTTGTATTTTAACAGCTTATTAGTAACACTCATGATCTTAAGTTCTTCTCATCTGCTGAGCTTTGAACCTAGTAGTAGCCAATAGCCACCACTTATCTCCATGGAAAAAAAATAAAACTAATGAGCTAAGTTGTTCTTTATTAGGCTCAGTTCACATCTGATTTTTATTCCGCATGTACCATATCTGCACATGCTGACCATGTCTACAGTCTCTTGAGCACCAAACACCGGAATCGATGACTGAAATGTGTCCATATTTGGCAAAACTCCATAAATGTCATATGAAATAAGGAAAGACCTCTCAAACTTCTGGAAGGATTTACAAACTCCCACAATGTAGCAATTACCATAATGACTAGCCACGAGACATCTGAATGCAAAATCAGGTGTCAAGAATGAGGAATTCAGGATGTCTCTATGCAAAAAAAAATAAAAACAAGGATGTGCTCCAAGCACTGCAAACCCAATTCTTCCGCATTGCAAATTACAAAAGTTTCCACTGATTGTCTACATGGAAGCATATGTTCAACGCTTTCTTCAGAAGTATACATCGAGGATTATTTCTGTTTTTGACAAAGGCAAAAAAAAACCTTCATTTTACTGTCTACGCACAGATGTAGTAAACGTCAATGCTTCCCAGAATTTGGAACCAGCCGGCCATTGAACCAAGTTCATTTTAAGTCATTCAAATAATTCTGAATGTAACATTTGAGTGATTGCCATAATGAAAGCTCAACCACTTACCATGTTGGAGAAATGAATAATAACTTTAATGTTTCATTTGGCGCCTTATCATCAGTATTCCAGTCCTGGGTACGGCAGCAGCAGGTGGGCTCACTCGCTTACTTCTCGCTTTGGGCCTTACACTTGCCAATTGTTTTGACTCTGACGAGCTAATATAATGAATATGCCACATGTATTGTCACTGCTGCGAGCTGCCTGATAAGCATAAGGATGTCTCAACAGACTCGTCTTCTCTCCAGGATGGAACAAAGAAAGGACAGGTATTACGACAGGCAACCATGAATTTCATGCGAGGAAGGATTGAAGGAGTTTGTCAGGCTTTAAAGAAGTGAATGGAGATCACCAGTCAGACAGTGTGCTAAATGATAGATACTTGTGGTTCAGTTACGGATACTAATATATAGTAAACGTCTTAGGTGAAGTGTATAGGTACGTGCTTACTAGATGTCAAGTAAGAATTGTCATCCATTTTCAGTACTTATCGGATAACCTTTATTAGAACTGATGGGTAATGGATACATGTGACCTTCAGGTACTTTTGTAAAATGTGATGCTGAGTCAGTTCTTAAGGACAAGCTGAGAGTCAGGGTAGTGAAGGAGTCCGAGATCAAAAGCCAGGAGGGTACTGCATAGACAGAGGAAAGAGACAAAGGCATAGTCAGATAATGGTCCGAGGTCAGAATACCAGGAGGAAAGCGGATCAGAGCAAAGGGAGCAACGGATGGTCCTGAGGGTCCTGAGGATAAAACGGATGGTCAGAAGGAGGTCTAAGGTCAGGCAGCAAAAAGATCCACAAGCAGAGCACAAAGCACAGAGAGACAAAACTCACAGAGCTGTATGTACTTCTGGCAGAGATCTGGGACTGATAGCTCAGCTGCATAGCCTGACAATCATCTGGGACAGGGAACACCTGAAGACAGCCCAGAACCACAGTTATGTTTCGGTAACTGAGGAGAAATAGCAAAAAATAGCAAAAGCGGTAATACACCAGAGAGGCTGGAACCTATTGGATTGCAGTAACCTGAACTAACCACACAACTAGAAGTAGCCGTGGAGCGTTCCTACGGTGATCCTAGATGCCTCATCACAGCCTGAGAGATAACTACACCTAAAGGCAGAAATATGAAAGCTATCTGCCCCGGAGCAGATCCCCAAAGAAAATAGGAAGCCCCCAAACATGTAATGGCGGTTAGACAAGAAGAAAGCACGGACACAGACAGAAAATAGAATGAGCAAACGCTGGGGCCCAATCTGTCTAGACAGAAAAGTGCAGGAAAGAATTCTGACTGCAATCCAAAAAAAACCCTAACAAAAATACCAACACTTCTGATTGCCAAAAAAACTGAGATCACACGATCTCATCCACCTAAATCAGATCTCTGGTGTAACAAAACGCTATTCAGCAAATAAAAAGTAACAAAGGAGCAAAGCAAAAGTGCAGACACAAACGGAGCACAAATGCAGCGCCAGACCCCCAAAAGGGGACAGGCTGCAGTCCATTGCAAGCAGCAAACCAGCAGAGAAAATCAAACAGAGGAAAAAAAACAGCAAACACTTATCTGAAGGAGAACAGGAAACTAGCAGTGCTTCAAGCAAGACCAGAAGGAACAATTGATAACCGGCAAGGCTGCTGGGAACTCAGGCCACTTATATCCTACCATTCAGCGCCAGCTGAAGACCATTCGGTAATCAGTTCATTACCCTCAGCAACCACCGGAGGGAGTCCCAGCTCAGAAGCCGCCTCCAGCACATTCACAACAAACCTCCTAGTCTCAGATTGGCCGACCGAGCTGTCAATCAAAACACTGACACCTCAGCACATGGTGGTTTGGGGACCTCCATTCTCAACTTTGATGTGGATCTAAGAAATAGGAACTTCTCCCATGAGACTGTTATAACTTATAAATATGCTATAAATGTTTAGGATAGGAAAATGTAAATTGGCATTAAAGGGGCTATTAGTAGATATTGTACGTGACTGAATTGCGTATTCAAAGGTAATGAATTGCACATAAGCATTAAGGAGGTGGTCTGGTATCTAAAATATATTACAATTGTATTGCTATATTACATAATACCCTACACTTCTCCCTATTTAGCTAATCCCTAAATGAGTTTTTTTTACAGTACTTCATGTTACTTTTTCTTGGAGAGGAGCCTCAAAGGTGACATCACAGGAAGCTGGGGCTGCACTCACTCCCCGCAATGTCCAGTGCCAATCTTGGAACAGGACTTCGCAGGGAGCAGCGCTGCAGATACTCACTAATTTCTTGCATCGCCACCATCTCTAATGATGCACTGAGTCCTGGGTGATGGACGCTGTGAGAGATCTGAGTGCAAGGCGGGCACTCTGCTTTTATCTCTGCAGCCACCATAGAGTCTGTGAAAGACGTTGTGAAGGAGTGGAGATAGAAGTAGTGAGTGACAGCAGCGGCGCTCCATGGCTTCTAGCATTGCCCTGAAGTGAATCATCATTAGGGGGCGACGCCGGTGTCACTCACTGCTTCTAGCGCCATCCTCAAATTAATCCTCAGCAAGGGGCGGTGATAGAAGTAGTGCGTAACACCAGCGCTGCCCCCTGATGACAATTCATCCAGAAGCTGTGCGGTGGCGCCGGTGTCACTCACTGCTTCTACCTGATGACCACACCCACTTGGATAAAAATGGTAGCTTTATACACATAGAAGAGGAGGCCGTATCTCTGGAAAGGAGGAGCAAAAGAAAAACAATGCCGGAGTCAGGACAAAAGCAGCAAAAAAGGTAGAAAAACAGGTAAAAAAAAAAGTAAGTATTTATAGCAAGTGACAGGTCCTCTCTAAGTATCAAAGTAGAAATTAAATGTGATACTATTTGTTTATAATATTGCGTGCAAATCCTATTCTTATGCAAAGTAATAATGATAATAATAATAAATTTAGAGAAAATATAATGAAAATATAATAATAATATATGACATTATTAAAAATATAGAGATGATGTAATATAATATATAGAGAAAAATGTAATGACAAATGCTATTATGTAAAAAATAAGCAATTATTATTATTATTACTACTATATACACCTACCTTTAGCTCAGCTTCTTTATCCATCGTTGTTTCAGAGCTGAGACTTCATAAAAGCCAATTTAGCGCCTGTAATCCTGTGAATTAATGCACATTTGCCATCCACAATGGTCCATGCACAAACAATTCTCCTTCTCCTCAGTCCATAAGCACAAATTCATGTTTATTCTGTGCAACATAATCTTTTAATAGTATTAGGGAATAGTGAAAGCCCCGTGCCTGCAGACGGCCATCCTCAAGGCCACTTAACATACAAAGTCATGATTCTATTTTAATATTATCGCAGGGAATAGAAGGAACCAGTGATGCAAAACGGCCATCTCTGCAGAGATTACAGATCTCAGATACCGATCAAAAGTCTAACCTTCATTAACGACCCCTTGATGTGACTGTAATCGGACATATTAAGAAGGGTGGGCGCCGTTACAAGCCCCCCTAATGCTTATAATCTTACTATATATATATGTATATATATATATATATATATATATAATATATATATATATAAGTATATATATATAATATCATATAAATAAATATATATACAAATATAAAGTATAATAAATAAATATATAAATATACAATATAGTTAATGTATATATAAATATATTTATACACAAATATATAGTTTAATAAAAAAAATATATAAATATATTATATGTATATATTTCTGTGTTATATACTATATTATATATTAGAATATTTATTATATTTTATCTTAATTATAGGGAGTATATTCTTATTTTCCTAGAGGAGATTTAACCCCCTTAATGACCAATCCGGATAACACCTTAATGACTGACCAATTTGTTTTGGGTTTTTGGCGATTCTTATTTCAGAGGCTGTCTCTTCTTTTTTCTTGATTGGCATAGTTGCCTTATTTTATGTAGGAGAAATGTTATTATTTTTTTTAGCATTCCTTAGGACCCCATATAAATTACTGCGTAATTTACAGATTTTTTTTTTAGAAGAAAAAGTATTTTTTTTTGGCATTGTAATGTTTGTACTTTTATTAAAGTTTCCAGAGATGGATTTTTGATGTTATGTAGGGCCTCGGGGGTTGGACTTGATGACCCTGGAGGTCCCTCCAACTCTAACATTCTATGATTCTATGATTAATACTGTTACATAATGTCTCCAAAGAGAGCATAAAAGATTTCAGGGGAGACTTTTTTATTATTATTATTCAGTTTATTAGTTAGAAAAGGTTAATTGGAATCTGTCACCAGATTTTTGCTACTCCATCTGAGAGCAGCATGATGTAGAGGCAGAGATGCTGATTCCAGTGATGTATCACTTACTGGGCTGCTTGATGTCATTTTGATAAAATCCCAGTTTTCACGACTTACAGTTTTCACAGACAATAATGGGTATGTGGAGGAACCAACAAGAACTAAAGGCTAATAAGGAGCCACCCTCCAACAGAAATCCAAAAAAGAAAAAGACCCCTCATACTGATACATAAACACAAATAATCTTTATCGAATGACGAAAAAGAACATTAGAAAACCTATAAATGGGGATTAGACATTCTCTGGATCCCCAGGTTTCCGTTTTAATTTATTTATTCGTCTTGGATCATGAAGTGGTATAATTTGTTCATGGAATGATTTTGGTTCTCGTGTTTTCACTGTTGATTTCTTCCCACATCATGTTTAATCCTCATTTATATGTTTTTTAATGTTTAATGATCATGTTCTTTTTTGCCATTCAATAAAGATTATTTTTAATCGTTATGTATTAGTATAAAGGGTCGTTCTCTTTTTTGGGATTTGTGTTCTATCTGTGAAAATAAGGCTTAAAGGGATTATCCAGTCTTAAACTACAAGTCTACGGTCACTTTATGTGATTGCAGATTGTGAATCCTCACATCATGCCCACTGCGCGTTGTGAAGATTCTCCGGTGCCGGCGGCCATGTGATCACAAGTGTGCGATATGCATACTCCCAGCCACATTTTAACTAGACTGTTTCCTACATCGCTCATTACACTTCCATTGAGTAAGACTTTGCCCATCTAGTTGGACTGTGCCCAGAAGAATGCATCTAACATACATGTGGTGACATGATTTCCACTCTCGGCACCGGAGAATCCTCACATGTTGGAAGCAGTCTAGTTGGAATGTGGCGGGGAGTATGCATATCGCACACGTGTGGTCACATGACCACCGGCACCGGAAAATCCTAACAATGTGCAGTGCACACAATGGGAGGATTCACAATTTTGCATAGAGTGACTGCAGACTAGTAGCTTTTAACTGGACAACACCTTTAAGAGAGTGGGGTCTAGATTGGGATGGGGACACGGATCAGCCTGAGGCCAGAGTTTGCTTCAGCCAGTCAGTGGCTTCAGTGATTCACTGCAATCATCAAGCACAGGCAACTCTGGTAGAGGAGACGGGATTGGTGGAGGATGTGGCTAGTAGGATGGTTGAGCGGTGGGGGATCAGAAGGTAGGTATATGCTACTGTATTTACTATTTATTTTTACCAAACTAAGGCCATAACTAGAGTTAAAGAACGGAATGAAAACCCATTTCTAAGACACAAATATTTTGCATCAGGATTTTTTTGCATCAGGATGTTTTTCCGCTTCAGGTTTAGGAGCATAGAGTTAAAAAATGCTAAATGTGTATAAACTGTAGCCAATTACAAGTTTGGAAGAATCAATGTGTAAGGTGACTGGTACCAAGACGCTATTAGAAAATCTGGAGGGAGCTGACCGCAGCCTGAGATCTTCATCCAGCTGTTTTCTTCTCTGTTATCTGAAGCAATGAGTCCTCCAAACATCTACCTGTATATAGTTTGTTTCTCTTATAAAGATCCAAGAAGTATCATTTCTCCTTGCGGAGAATGACATGTTGAGCATGCCGAGATGAGGAGACTTAAGCCACAATGCTCCTCTGGGAAATATGCAAATTGTCTCTTCAGAGAGGAAGTGGACTAGAACTCTAGTGACACCTATTGAAAGTAGCAATCCTAAAAGTCAATGTCGACCCTTTAAGGAGCCTTGTCACTTGACTTAAGATAAAATCCAAACCAGAATCTCAATTTGCAGACACTGTGTTTCGGGGTACTGCCCCTCATCAGTGTAAAGTGTGAGATCTTGTTTGGCTCTCTTATCACTTATTAGGAAACTTTAGGGATCGTTGGGTTTAAACACCAAAATCTCCACCAACCTGTTATCCAGGATGGGGGCAGGAACTCAACGGTGATCTTCTATCCACTGCTTGAGGTGGCCAGTGATGGTGTACCCAGGGTGTAGGACAACAATCAGACCAGGAGGAAGACTGGTCAGCCCAATCGGTGACACAACCTATGTGACTTCTTACTTCCATTTGAATGTAGAGCATATTGTTACTTTACAACTTTATGCAAAATCTTCCAGAAGATTGAAGGTTGTCATTCCTTGGCATTGTCATCCAACTTCCACAAATCTTGACCAGCAAATAATGATCACTTGATCACTAGACATTTGAAGCCCTGTCCTTGTATTACTGCCGAGAAATGATCTTTTTATGCAAATATTTACAACCAAACCTTCTTAAATTTTCATTTTATTACTTTCCTACGCTAAAAAAGTTCTGCAAAAAAAGTGCAACTGATGGTCGTACGGATGAGTAAACCCTTATGGTTCCTTAAATTTTTGCTAAGAACTTTACAAAATAAATTAATAATTATGTTATCACAACAAAGTAGCAAAACTCTCAGTAACAGCTATTCCATACAGAAGAACCACTAAGGAGCCACATACACAGTAGATACCTATAGCATAAACATCTCCAGACAGACTATCACAAAATCATAATTTTTTTATTTATTTTTTTAAGTTCGTCTTGTCTGGATGCAGAAACAATACATGAAAAATGTGGATCTATCGCTGCATCTTGTATTCTGGAATAGATCTTTTTGATATTTGTTATTTTTCATTATCACTTAAATAAAAGTATATAAAAAAACAGGAATAAGAAGTTATATTTCTTTTACAAATAATTTTCTTAAGGCCGTAATGGTGTAAATTGCCTTGAATGTGTTAATCAATAAATCATCAAATTAGGTCATACAATTGTTATTGCCTTTCCTGGGAACTAATCCAGTTAACTGTATGGGCAGGTCATCCATTAAAGGGGCTTCTTATCAACATAAAATCAATGTTGGGTGACTTAAAACATGGTAGACAACATTCATCAAAACAAAATAAACAGTGCTTGGCCTTTAGTGAACCTTATGGAGGTTGTTGTTTTTTTTTCCTTTAATCTTTTATATTCATCTAAAACACATACGTTTGATATACTGTACATTATCTCTAAAAAGTTGAAAAGATCTTCCCTTGTGGATAGATAAAAATTCAAAAAGCATCACAGAAAAAAAAACATCCTTAGGCTTTGTTCACACATTGCGTTTTTTGCTGCATTTTTTTCAGCAGGCAACACCAGCCCTCTTGGCATTAAAGCCATTTTGAAAAAGACAGTTTTCTGAGTTTTTGCTGCATTTTTTCAACAGGCAACACCTGCTCTTTTGGCAGTAAAGAAGCCGTTTTGAAAAAGAAGGTTTTGCTGAGTTTTTGCTGCATGTTTCCTGCGTTTTTATTGTCTCTTGTAAATGCTAATGAAGTTTAGTGCCCCCTAAAAAAAAACATGATGCAACTTCTTAAGGTTTTGGCACCAAAACCGCAGCAAAACCTGACAAATACCACAAGTATGAGGACCCATGACGTGGGATGTGAGCTTGCAGGAATTGGGGCGTTTGTCTTGCGGGTTGCACTTTAGATAAAGGCTGCATGAGTTGGTCACCAGCCAGTATTTGTGGTTCTTAGGGGTGCAGTGAAGTTTTATGGAGAATTATGTTCAGAGAAGTAGAGAATGGACAATATATAAAAGGACTTCGATTAGGGAACGTGATAGGCGACCATAAACAAGACTCCAACCTATTGTGCCAATGGAGGTCCCCTTCTCAGTTAGAACGTCAAGAAAGAGACTACAGTAAAGATGTATATCTTTGTACCGTATTAGCCAGTAGATAGAAAAATATTTAGAGTTGAGAGTCCTCAGTGGTTGATACCTTTTAATGGCTAACTGAAAAGATGGTAACAAATCGCAAGCTTTCGAGACTACTCAGGTCTCTTCATCAGGCATAGACTAATACAACATCTGAAGAATCACATATTTATACACAAAATAGCACAGAAAAAATGCAATAGGTAGGACAAGTGACGTGAAGCAGAATAGTCATTATGGCAGAGGGATGAGCATAAATATTGGAACAGTTCATAGATAAGGAGTGTGAAAGTTTTATTACCCTCTGATTGGGGTCTGGTAATGTTTTGTGATGTTTTCACAGGGTATTTGGAGTAAATTCCTTAATTGATGTAGTAGGCCATAAATCCATGTGATAGGTTCATTCCAGCATTAAGAGTGTCAAAGGTCACCATCAATTTGTATTCGTAAATTCTTCTTTGTCTCAGAGATGTGAAATTGCCTCTGAGTACAAGTATTTTCATATCTAGCAAGCTATGATCAGGGGAGCAAAAATGTTTTGCCACAGGTAGATCCATTCTTTTTTCTCTTATTGTGTGGCGATGAGAATTCATCCTTGTTCTCAGTTTTTGCCCGGTCTCCCCCACATACAGACCCCCAGTTGGACATTTAGTACATATAATTAGGTACACCACATTAGATGTGATGTAAGGAGTGTGAAAGTTTTATTACCCTCTGATTGGGGTCTGGTAATGTTTTGTGATGTTTTCACAGGGTATTTGGAGTAAATTCCTTAATTGATGTAGTAGGCCATAAATCCATGTGGTTCATTCCAGCATTAAGAGTGTCAAAGGTCACCATCAATTTGTATTCGTAAATTCTTCTTTGTCTCAGAGATGTGAAATTGCCTCTGAGTACAAGTATTTTCATATCTAGCAAGCTATGATCAGGGGATCTAATGTGGTGTACCTAATTATATGTACTAAATGTCCAACTGGGGGTCTGTATGTGGGGGAGACCGGGCAAAAACTGAGAACAAGGATGAATTCTCATCGCCACACAATAAGAGAAAAAAGAATGTATCTACCTGTGGCAAAACATTTTTGCTCCCCTGATCATAGCTTGCTAGATATGAAAATACTAGTACTCAGAGGCAATTTCACATCTCTGAGACAAAGAAGAATTTACGAATACAAATTGATGGTGACCTTTGACACTCTTAATGCTGGAATGAACCTATCACATGGATTTATGGCCTACTACATCAATTAAGGAATTTACTCCAAATACCCTGTGAAAACATCACAAAACATTACCAGACCCCAATCAGAGGGTAATAAAACTTTCACACTCCTTATCTATGAACTGTTCCAATATTTATGCTCATCCCTCTGCCATAATGACTATTCTGCTTCACGTCACTTGTGTAAGGTTCTATGTATATATTCCTGAAACTCAGTTTGTTCGTCAGCCATTTTACTTTCTGTCTTGCTGCAGCTATCTTGCCCTCAGTCAAAATGGAGTTTCCAGCTTGCATGTTCCCGCCCTGATTCTCTCCTTTGCTTCTTAAGCAGCCACAGCTGAGCAATCAGTGCTTCAGAATCTAGCCTGCAGTGAACCTGTGACTTGACTCCTGTAAGCCTTGGACCTTGTACTCCAGCTATTCCTACTGAGGAACTCTGAAGCACTTGTGGACTCTGAACCCTGCTCTTTGAAAGACCCACGTTTGCATGGACTTACGGTAACAGAGAAGAAGATCCTGAATCTGTATTGGAGAGTGATTGCTGAGCTTGGATTACTCTGGCCTGCTGTGTCTCCTGTTTCTGTGTCTGCAAACTGTGTGACTATTTCTGCCAACTTGTATGAAGTAATACAGGACTTTTCTATATCAAACCTGTGTCTCATGTATGTTCATCGCACCCAAGCACAAGACGCTATATGAACTGTACTACATACATTACAAGATTCTGAAGCCAAAACGTTAGTGTCTGCTGGGTCTGGAAAGGCTGTGTCTGCTGTACTGTGGATATCAGATGTCCGGTTGTACTTTCTGTGATGACAGTGGTTGTGACTTCTCACAACCATTCCAGGTGAGCAATTCCCTTAAGTTTTTTCTTTTTGCAGTGTTACCACAGGTAAACACTATTGTTTTTTTTTTTTTTTCCTTTCTTTTCTCTTTTTTGTCTGCTGTAACTCTGGATATCAGATGTCTGGTTGAAACTTTCTGTGATGATAGTGGTTGTGACTTCTCACAACCATTCCAGGTGAGCAGTTCCCTTAATTTTTTTTTCTCTCTGCAGTGTTGCCACAGGTGAACACTATTGTTTTTTTTTCTCTCCTCTTCTTCCAGTAATCCTGTCTTAAAAGATCTGGAAAATGGAGGCCCGCATAAAGGAACTTTGCGGAGTGACTGATAATATCCTTGCAGATTTGCAGAATATAAAGACCCGTTTTACAAATCTACAGGACCTCAATAATCACAATTTGCAAGTGGTTGGACAGACTACCCAGGATTTGCGAGCCAGTATTGAGGTTCTAGAGGGGCGAGTCCAGGCTCCTGCCGTAGCCCCGAGTGCTGGGATTCCCAAGTTGCCCCCTTTTCGTTTTGGCGGTGAACGTGAGAAATTCAGGGGATTTATTAATCAATGCAATTTTTTTTTTTCTGCACATGCTTCACAATTTCCCACTGAACGATCTAAGGTGCTTACTATAATTATGTTGCTTACCAACAAGGCTTTAATGTGGGCAAACCCTCTGATTGAGACTGAGGATGATTGTTTGAATCACCTTGATGATTTTATTTCAGCCATGGGGCAGGTGTTTGATGACCCCAATCGAGGTGCAAAAGCTGAAGCAGCCATGTTAGCTTTGCGCCAAGGTAAGCACTCGGTAGCTGAATATGCCTTGGATTTCAGGAGATGGGCCCTTGATACCACCTGGGACAGTTCCGCCAAAAAATCTATTTTTCGAAAGGGGTTATCTCCACTGATTAAGGATGAACTTGCTCGTGCCGACCCTCCCACTGCGTTAGGTGACTTTATTAACTACTGCATCCGTATTGATACTTGTCTGACTGAACGCAGGCAAGAGAGATGGTTCGAAAGCAATCGTACTAACCTTTTCCTACCTTCCTCTCCAGCTAAGGAACCTTTGAGTAGGATTACACGGGAACCTGAACCTGAACCCATGCAGGTAGACTCTTTACAACGACGGGTTAGTGATGCACGCAAGGAACATCGTTTTAAGGAGAATCTATGTTTCTATTGTGGTAAGTCAGGGCACTTCATTATAAACTGCCCCAGCCGTTCTCGTAAGACTACTGCAGCACTCATTCATTGTGAGTGTTGCGAGAGGGGATCTGTCAGGTCCGAGCCTCAGGCTCCAGAGAGATCTGCAGCAACAGATCTTGATTTCTCGGACTTAAACTCCGTTACCTCTGAGGACGTTGACTGTGTAAACGCTGCCATTTTCCAAGTTTCCTCAGCGGTGTCCCAGCTGAGTTGTAAGAAAAACAATTCTCATTGCTTTCTTTCCATCAAACTCTGGGTTGACTCAGCTTGGGTGTCTAGCTCTTCTATGATCGACTCAGGGGCAAGTGGAAATTTTATGGATGTCTCCTTTGCTCTGAAACAGGGAATACGTTCAGTGAAGAAGGCTACTCCAGCACAGATGGAAACTGTGGATGGCTCCCTGCTGACCTCTGGACCAGTGGATCAGGAAACAGAGCCTTTGAGGGTTCTTATGGGTAAAGATCATCAAGAGAAACTGTCCTTTATGCTTATCTCTTCTCCCCACTTTCCCATTATTCTAGGGCTACCATGGCTGCAGGCTCAGAATCCTACCATTAACTGGGAGACCAAGGAATTACACTTTCCAGAGAAACAGATGAGTCCAAAAGTTTCAGCTTGCTCTGTTCCTAAAGGAATCATGTCAGTCCCTGAACTACCAGCTGTATACCAGGACTATGTGGATTTATGTGACAAGAAGAACGCTGACCAGCTTCCTCCTCACCGTCCATATGATTGTCCAATTGAATTATTGCCTGGAGCAGAGATACCTTTTGGTAAGATCTACCCCCTGGCGGGGCCCGAGCTAAAGGCTTTAAAGGATTACATAGATGAAAATCTAGCCAAGGGCTTCATACGCCCCTCTTCATCTCCTGCAGGTGCACCCATCTTCTTTGTAAAGAAGAAAGATGGATCTCTGAGACCATGCGTAGACTATAGGGAACTCAATAAGGTTACTATTAGAAACCGTTATCCATTGCCTTTAATCCCTGAGTTATTGGAGAGAGTGCGACATGCCAAAATTTTTTCTAAACTAGATCTTCGTGGGGCCTATAACTTAGTCCGTATTAGACCTGGGGATGAATGGAAGACTGCATTCAGGTCACGCTATGGACACTTTGAATATCTAGTTATGCCTTTTGGTCTGAGTACCGCCCCAGCCACTTTCCAACACTTGGTGAATGACATCTTCAGGGATCTCCTAGATACATTCGTGGTAATTTATTTGGATGATATTCTAATTTTTTCTAACTCCACAGAGGAACATCATGGACATGTGAGAATGGTCTTGGAACGTCTAAGACAAAATCATCTTTACATCAAACTTGAAAAGTGTGAATTCCATAGGACCGAAATTCAATTTCTGGGGTATGTACTGTCTACACAAGGAATTAGTATGGATGGAAGCAAAACCCAAGCCATCAAGGATTGGCCAAGTCCTAGAAATGTGAAGGAGGTACAGCGCTTCATCGGGTTTGCCAACTTCTATAGACGTTTCATTAGAAATTTCTCTGAGGTAGTGTCACCTATCACTCAACTTACCCGGAAAGAGTCTAGGTTTTCCTGGACTCCCCAAGCCCAGGAAGCATTTTCCCGTCTAAAAGATAAATTTACCACTGCACCTATCCTAGTACATCCCAACCCCGAGCTTGCCTTCATAATAGAGGTGGATGCTTCAGACTGTGCCGTTGGAGCTATACTCTCTCAGAGAACAGGTAAGAAGAATGTCTTGCATCCCTGTGCCTTCTTTTCCCAGCAGTTGTCTTCGGCTGAGAGGAACTACGATGTGGGCAATAGAGAGTTGTTGGCCATTATTGCCGCCTTCAAAGAATGGAGACACCTTCTTCAGGGAGCTGCACAGCAAATAGTCGTCCTGACAGACCATCGTAACCTTGAGTTTATCAGGTCGGCTAAGTGCCTGACTCCTCGCCAGGCTCGTTGGAATCTTTTCTTAAACCAATTTAATTTTATCATCTCTTATAGACCAGGATCGCGCAATGGAAAGGCTGATGCACTCTCTAGGATTTACTCAGCAGAGACACGTCCAATTACTCCTCCTAAGACTATTCTTCCTGACTCTAGATTCCTAGGAGTAATTCATAATCAAGACCTACTTAAGGACATCAAGGAAGCATACCATGCGGATTCCTTTTTGGCACAACCCCCAAGGGACGTAAGTCTTGTCTTTAAGAATGGTGTGTGGATTCAGGGACAACGCCTGTATATTCCAGAAACAGTCAGATTGAGAGTATTGCAACTCATTCACGATTCCAAGATAGCTGGGCATAGAGGAATTCTAAAGACACAGGAATTTCTTTCTCGTTTCTTTTGGTGGCCCACTTGCAGGAAGGATGTTTTGAATTATGTCACTTCATGTGAGGTCTGTGCAAGATGTTAAACACCTCGCTCCTCACCAACTGGTCTGTTACAGCCTCTTCCCACCCCGTCCCGCCCGTGGGGATCCATTTCTATGGACTTCATTGTGGAGTTACCAACCTCTCAGGGGAAGAACACCATTCTAGTGGTGGTTGACCGTCTAACAAAGGCAGCTCATTTTATCCCTTGTGTCGGCTTACCCACTGCAAAACAGACATCAGATTTGATGATTAAAGATGTTTTTCGCTTACATGGAGTACCGGATGAGGTTATTTCGGATCGAGGGGTGCAATTCACTTCTAGGTTTTGGCAAAATTTCTGTGCAGCATTGGACATTAAAGTAAACCTTTCTTCTGCTTTTCATCCCCAGACTAATGGACAGACCGAACGAACCAATCAAACCCTGGAGCAGTATCTCCGCTGCTTTATCTGCCACCTACAGGATGATTGGGTGGATCTACTTCCATTAGCTGAGTTCTCGTATAACAACTCTCAGAGTGCCTCCACTAAACAGTCTCCTTTTTACTCTAATGTAGGTTATCATCCTAACATTCTACCACGATTTCCCATAGAAACGCCTTTACCAGCAGTGGCTGAAAGAATCACGTCTTTACAGAAGAATATGGATCTTCTAAAGGAAAATCTGGAATCGGCTCAAGAAAGGTACAAGAAAGCAGCAGATAAATTTCGTAAACCTGCACCAGCTTTCAAGGTAGGAGACTTGGTCTGGCTGTCAACCAGAAATCTTAAGTTAAGGATTCCATCGTCTAAGTTGGGACATAAGTACATTGGACCCTATAAAATCAGTAAAATTATAAGTGCCGTTGCTTGTCGTCTTCAACTGCCCAGAACTATGAGAATCCACCCTGTCTTTCATGTATCCCTACTAAAGGCTGCGACACCCAATACGTTTCCTGGACGTTCCTCTCCTTGCCCTGACCCAGTGCTAGTCGATGGTCAGGAAGAATTTGTGGTGGAAAGGATTTTAGATTCCAGGTTGTATAGAAATCAGTTACAATATCTGATTAAATGGCAGGGCTACCCAGTGGAGGACAACTCATGGGAACCAGTCAATAACGTTAATGCTCCTCGCTTGCTCCGTCAGTTTCATCAGAGGTACCCACACAAGCCTGGTCTGAGGTCATCCGGAGGTTGTCCTTAAGGGGGGAGTAATGTAAGGTTCTATGTATATATTCCTGAAACTCAGTTTGTTTGTCAGCCATTTTACTTTCTGTCTTGCTGCAGCTATCTTGCCCTCAGTCAAAATGGAGTTTCCAGCTTGCATGTTCCCGCCCTGATTCTCTCCTTTGCTTCTTAAGCAGCCACAGCTGAGCAATCAGTGCTTCAGAATCTAGCCTGCAGTGAACCTGTGACTTGACTCCTGTAAGCCTTGGACCTTGTACTCCAGCTATTCCTACTGAGGAACTCTGAAGCACTTGTGGACTCTGAACCCTGCTCTTTGAAAGACCCACGTTTGCATGGACTTACGGTAACAGAGAAGAAGATCCTGAATCTGTATTGGAGAGTGATTGCTGAGCTTGGATTACTCTGGCCTGCTGTGTCTCCTGTTTCTGTGTCTGCAAACTGTGTGACTATTTCTGCCAACTTGTATGAAGTAATACAGGACTTTTCTATATCAAACCTGTGTCTCATGTATGTTCATCGCACCCAAGCACAAGACGCTATATGAACTGTACTACATACATTACACTTGTCTTACCTATTGCATTTTTTCTGTGCTATTTTGTGTATAAATATGTGATTCTTCAGATGTTGTATTAGTCTATGCCTGATGAAGAGACCTGAGTAGTCTCGAAAGCTTGCAATTTGTTACCATCTTTTCAGTTAGCCATTAAAAGGTATCAACCACTGAGGACTCTCAACAAGAAAGAGACTTATGTGATGTTCTCCATTGTAGTTGACTTGAGTTGATAAAAGCTGCAAGTATTTTATTATTCCCATAAAACTACAATTAATATTGCAGAACATGGCTCCTAGTCAACCTCTCCTACTTTTTACATGAGTACAACACTGATAAGGAGGAATATGCCGATATATGTGGATCATCGAATTGACCGCACCGCACACCATTACCTATCAATCTTCCTTTGGACAATTTCCCTTTTCTGTTCGATAGCAGAAGATGTAGTCACACATGGGCAAGTATGTTTGCGATTTCTTGGTTGAGGGTCCCACAAAATGGCATTACAGGCTGTGAGAGACTCCGGGACGCAGGTGGCGTACCTTTGCTCTACATTCATTATTTTTTAGTCTCCCTTCTATTCTTCTCATGGAAGACAAAAGTGCAGTTAAGTGGCCAGGCTAACTCTACTGTTTGACAACCTACAGAGAAGGGGATGAGAGCTACCTGATAGACCATGCTTGGTTGGGTATGGTTGTGGTGAGACCCGGTGATTGGTTGTTTTACATATTACACAAGGATCGTAGGATTTCCTCCAACTAGAATAAAATCTACATGAGGCATGACCTCTTCCCAGGTTCTATCTTGACTTTTTAGTTTCCCACTTGGGACTTGGACTGTTGGGAGTGGAGTAGGCTTCAGTTGGGTGAAAAGAAAGCGGAATACAGATTGTAATTATATTTTTTCTTCAAAGCTGCCATGAATTGCTTCTGAAAAAGTTCCTTTACTCTACAGAATTGGTTCACTTCACACCAAGGTAACTCTTGTACATCTAAAAAGCAACATCTGTTTGTGAGACAGCCCAAGGCCTTCTACTAGGTAGACGTATTGGAGATTTATTAACATCTGTCATTTGGATATAATTAATGCCAAGTCTCATTTTTAATTGAGATTGGTGAACATAACCTGATTACTTCAGAACTCTGAGGAACAAATAAAGACGGAGACAGATGAAAGCCTAGATCCGACGAAAACTCATTTTCATTCCTTCATTATGATAGGATTTGCGAAAACATGTTTTTTTTATTTTGTGGAAATATTAGTTTTTTTTTTAAAATAAAAAAAGAAAGCATATTAACAAATACATAATTCAGTTTTTCATATTTTTTCTAAATGTTTAAAATAAATAATTAAAAAAATATCTAAAAAATATACAAAAGTGTACATTATTTGAATTGGAGTTTTCAGACACGCACATCTACCTCTGATGCTGAAGTCATGTAAGGTGACTGTATAAACCCAGAATCTTCCATTTGAACAGATAGGGGTTTACTAAGAATACGAGAGCAAGCGATGGGAGCTCTGTTCATTTCATTAAAGGTGTTGGTGACATTCCCTATCTATATGCTACATCATGTGATATCAATTTTATGAAGTTTAATGTCCTATGTTTTGCTCCTCCTCTCTAAGTCAATGTCCCTAATTTCAGAGGACCTTGAAGAAGCATGAGTTCATGCGAAACAACATTAACTGATGGAAGTTTCATCTGCTTTGTGCACTCTCCATGTTAATTAATTTCAAACAAAGCACAATTTTCACTGTTTGAGTGGCACTATATTCCTTTTTTGTTTGTTGTCTTTAATATTAGCAACTGCTCTGGTTGGGATCCCAAAGGTTAAGTTTAATACAAAGGTACAGCTACATTTTAGTAACTATGTATCATTTCTAATTTTTTTTTAACTGGTCAATCTTTTAGGAATTTTAAGTCACTTGGTTGAGGATCAACATCAACATGTTATTTGTATAGGTTACTTGAGAAGGATCTTCTCAAGACTAGGGATGGGCGAACCTGAACTGTAAAGTTCGGGACCGTACCGTTCGGTCACAAGGTCCCGAACAAGGGTTTCCATTGGAAACCCATGTTACAGTTCTGATTCGGGTCCGGAGCCATTAGAAATATACTTACCTATCCAGCGACGCGTCCTCCTGTCCCACTGTCTCCTGGCCACTTCCGGGGCCGCTCATTAACTGCTGGCAGTGTTCACTGCACTCAGCAGTCTTCAGCTTTTTCCGGCAGTGTTCGTGCGGTGACGTCACCTTACAAACACTGCTGGAAAAAGCCGAAGACTGCAGAGTGCAGTGAATACTGCCGGCAGTTAATGAAAGGCCCCGGAAGAAGATGCGGCTGGGAGACAGCGGGACATGAGGACGCGTCGCTAGATAGGTAAGTATATTTCTAATGGCCCATATCTGTAAAGTTCAAGTTCAGGGTTCGGACGCAAGTTCGCGTCATCTCCAGCCCCGAATTCGAACATTACAAAAAACCTCGGGTGAACACACTGATCCCGAACATCGGGGGGTTTGCCCATCTCTACTCAAGACAAATAATTTTGGCAGACCATCTAATGTAAGCGTAGACCTCCAAACTCTTCCTTGACAGCTGAAATATGTTAGATGCTGTTGCTCTCGTGGGCAATAAACTTCTTCCAGAAGTGTCTCACAGCTGCTTATTCTATACTCTTCACTTGGAAAACCAAGGATTAACTGAGTATGTATGCGTAAGGGAGATCAGGACAGATAGCTGTTTGTTTGAACTAAACAGTCCTCAGCAGTTTTTGGACATTTTAAAAGGGAACTTTTCTCTGCAAAAGCATTTCATAACTTAATAATTCTAGTGAATATAAGATAATTTATAATATATCTTATCAGAGAAATCTGCCTCCTTCTCCACTTATGAGCCATTTCTTCCTCTCCCCTACTTCCTAGACTTGTCGTCCACTCTGAAAAACATCTGAACTCTATCTTGTTCAGATAAAATAAGACAACCAGGTCACTGGGGTGGCAAGTTACATAGGCTATGATACTTTATGTAGTGAGGAAGTAGAGGGAGGAAGATAGGCAGATTTAGACAAAGGAAGAAGGTTTTGAGCTTTCTAACAAGTCTTTTATCTCACTCATAGCTTGAATGATATCAAGACAGCTCAGTACCGCTGTATAATTTCCTCTAAGCTGCTGCTGCTGCTGCTTCTCTGTATGTGCTAAAAATGAACAGTATAAATAACTTTGTGTGTACAGTGCATGTGAGATATTAAAGCAGCTAGTCTCTATCCACTAGGTCAGACACAACTAAAATATAGGGTCTGAAGAAGGGACAACTCGTGAAAATGAAGGCTACAAGTTATATAATGGCTGAAGTTGAGTTATTCAACATCTACTCAAAAAGGACAGCTCATTCTGAAAAGTTACTTGAAAGTACAGTACACCTTCACGACTTATGTCATGTACTAAAAAAATAGCAACGCATCAAGTAGTGCTCTGAATGCTGAGCCCTAAAATCATTAAACAATGTTGTTTCAAGGAAATCATAAGATACATGTACAGTTTTTCCTTCAAGTCATTTATACCAGATAAGTCACATTTCATGGCCATTTGCCTCATTCAGTCCAGTAATTACTTAACCTATTGACTTACTATTAAGGCTTCATTTTCTGTGCGCAGACACAATAGTAGCCATTTGGCGGAAATGTGTAATTAACCAAACAATGCGCAATAATGACCGTAGTAATATTCATGAAATGATCCAGTAAATGCGAGTCACAAGCGCACCGTGTCTGTAAACAAGCGAGAATATGCGCGGAATATGCCACGCGTAGCCTATCATTAACGTTTATTATGACAATCATAATTATTAAGCCTTTTTGTAATATAATAGTCTGCTGAAAAAAAAGCATAAAAACGGTGAATGATAAAGTACAAAAGGGTATAATCTGTATTAAAAAAGGAAAACGTATTAAAAAAAATATTCCAAAGTAAATTTTACCTTTTTGATCAGATTTGTGGTCTTTTGTTATTCTTCTGTTCATTAATGGCAAAATGGGGGACTTTTTTGCCACAATTATAGCATTGAATAGTTGCCAATTTTTGCAGTGTATGGGCAACTTTTTCTCTTTTATTCAAAAAAAATATGAAATGGAGAAATAGGGCCATCTGTGGATACAAAAGGTTTACTATACAGGATTCCATTTAGGTGATTTGTGGAACACAAGACGCACCAAATGTAGATTTGTCAAATTTCAGTCCAGAGTTCTTTAGACTAAGACTAGTGTATGACTGTGGTCTTAAAGGGAACCTCGATCCAGGGGCAGCATGTATCAAACACTGGATGTATGATTTCAGCCATGTATATTTGACCCAAAAATACAGCAGTCTTTTAGAAAAAAACAAATTTTAAAATCTGCCAGGGACTAGTGGAAAAGGTGGGTCCCAGGCGGCTCCTCCCCTCCCTCTCAGCATGTATAGGGAGGAACCTATGAGCTACTGGCAGTGGGCGGGGAGAAACATTTGGGGATCTGCTTGTCCATCTAGTCTCCCATGAGGCTTGTTCCTCAGCAGTTTTTAAAATATGTTTTTCTCTGAAATGCCACAGAGTTTGAGAGCCAAAGTGTCTGATAAATGCTGCCCATAGATCAGGAAACATGAATCCGCAGTCAGGTTCCCTTTAGGTACATGCCGCTGAAATTTTTCATTTCTTTGGAGAAGAGGACTTCATCAAAGTTCACTAATTCTCCCTCTCAGCTTCTTTACGTCTTGAAACATAACTTGACTTTTCCAAACCCGTTGGTCCCTTGCCACTATGTGACTTAACATCTTACATGCTGCCCATAGATCGGGAAGCACGAATCCGCTGTCAGGTTCCCTTTAGGTACATGCTGCTGAAATTTTTCATTTCTTTGGAGAAGAGGACTTCATCAAAGTTCAATAATTTTCCCTCTCAGCTTCTTTACATCTTGAAACATAACTTGACTTTTCCAAACCCGTTGGTCCCTTGCCACTATGTGACATAACATCTTACATGCTGCCCATAGATCGGGAAGCATGAATCCGCAGTCAGGTTCCCTTTAGGTACATGCCGCTGAAATTTTTCATTTTTTTGGAGAAGAGGACTTCATCAAAGTTCAATAAATTTTTCCTCTCACCATCTTTATGTCTTGAAACATAATTTGACTTTTCCAAACCCATTGGCCCCTTGCCACTATGTGACATAACATCTCCTCACATAGGAAATGTGTTTTGGTGTGTAACCACCAGGAATTAACTAGTTAAGATTTCTGCATCAAAAAGTATTCTGTACTGAAAAACTATGGTGATTAACTGGGTAGGAAGTTCCTGGCAAGGCTCTACAAAGACATTGACAAGCTGTGTATACCTATAAAAAAGTCAAAGAATATTCAAAGGAGCTGACGACTTTCCCATATGTATCGGGGCAACATTTCTGATACATTTGAAAAACAATTTTTTTGTTTCTTAGGGTGCTTATAGGAGGTGCTTAAAGGAGGTAGGTGTTAGGGGTCGAGTTCCCGCTTCTGCACAAGGGGAATCTCGAGCCATCCCAGCTGCGGTCTCCCATTTGTCTCCGGCCGCAGTGGACTCTGCTCAGTTAGACGTCGGTCCCAGCGTCTCGCCCAGTCTAACAGTGTGCAGAGGATTACTGCTGCTCCTCCAGGCTCTGCTATTGTGGCCAGTACTGGTTAGCGGCGAGCAGACGTCTTTAGGACAAAGTCCTTGTTTTCCCCTTCTGAGCATGCCCAGGGTGAGATCTCTCATTGGAGATCAGGGGTCACATGCTCAGGTACTGCAGCAGCTCCTATTGGTCCGCCAGGAAGGACCTGTGACTACTGGTGTTCTGTAACAAGTTTCATTGATCCTTGTTTTTGGCAGGTCCTGTAGCTGTTACTATAAAAGGGTGGCATGGCTGGGCCGCCATGCGCTAGTGTCAACCATTATATGCTTAGCGCCAGTGTGGTCATGTGTGTGTGTGGTTAGGGACCGACTGAAATAAGCCCTAGAATACCGACTTAATCGGGGAGGAGTTTGGTATGCTAGCTGGTCAGGGTCGGTGTCCTAGATGCCCTAGATTACCGGCATAACCGGTGAGGAGTTTGATTGCCGTATTCAGGGCCTGGCGTTCAGACGCCATAGATTGCGGGTGACTCCCGCGAGGACATTAGCGCATGATCACGTTCTATGTTCGCTTAGCTGTTCACTGTGTACCTGGGTGCCTGACAGGACACAGAAGTTTGTCTCAGCGGCTCTGTGACGTAACAGGGTTCGCTTTCAACGCTAGACAGCGCCCTAGCGTGTTTATTTTGTGACTCAGTTGTGTTAAGTGAGTTCGCACACATCGCCATATAGCGCTGCGGCACTCCTTCTAGCGACTCTGTGGATTAACAGAGTTCACACATTTTGCCGCAGCGCGTTACGGCGTTTATTTTGACGACTCTGCGGGATAACAGAGTTCGCTTCTTGCGCCATTTTACTAGCAGCAGGTCCGCCTGCACGGTGGACCCGGGCTGCGAACGCACCTCTCCACACTTATATTTGGTGCGTTCCGCAGACCCTAACAGTAGGTCAGAGGTGTCTGCCTAGCAATAGTTTTCTCACTCCTCCCCATTGACAAAATAAGAACACATGGCTGAGCCCAGAATTGAGGTAGGTTGGGAAGAACACCTGTCAGCCAAATGAGCAGCTGACCAAAACCTATTGAAAATGTAGGTACTGTACCTTCAATAAAAGTATTTAAATTGAAGGACCAAATAGACATAAGTAGATACCAAATTATCAGGTAATACCTTAACACTCATTATCCAGACATAATAGTGATCAGTATTTGTCCCTTCACCATTGTCCTCCCTTATAGATGCATGACCCAGGGAAATGTGTTTTACTTTGTTTACTGCACAATGCTACTGAAGAGGAGGAGCCCTATATACGTTTGTACCGCCCATGAGGAGCCAGGATGACGTTATCCCTCTTAATTGTGCCATAACGGTTCCATATTTCAGTTGTTATAAACAATAATAGTTTCTAATAGCATGACATTTGATATCCTACAACCACCAATGTAAACGTGCTTATTTCTTGTAAGATAATCTAGTAAAAAACTATACATAAATGCTTTTTTTTAAATCAATATTAATCCAAAGCATGTCCTAAAACTACATGGAAGAAATGCAATTATACGTCTCCACTGAACTTGTTCACGGCAATGAACATGAAATTACTGGAAATAGCAGTGTACCCTGTGTAGGTGGAATGATTCCCCAGCACAACTCTTATCAATCTGATAAAATAGAACATATTGTTAGTTATATAATTCAATATGCACTTATCTAACCTACACTCTGTAATGGGATTAGAAAGCATAATTTATTATAAAATTGATGCTTTTTCATCCCCCACTGTCTTCATTCTCATCCTCTGAAATTTGCCATCCACTTCTTTTGAGTTTGAGCTGCTTTTCAGCATTCATCAGCATTCTGCCGGCACTGTAGGTGCAGATTCTTCCTTTTTGTAACTTCCCAGCATGCATTGCTCCTGCCACTGTCCAATGGCTTACCTTACCTGAATTAAAAACGCAACCTCTCTGTTACCTGTATGAAATGTAACAGAAGGGCAATAGCAGAGACACAAAGAAAATCATAAATCATACTGAGTTTGGCAACCAATTTTAGCAAATTCACCCAAAACAATTCATAATGGGAGCCATGGTCTCAAGAAAGATGCAACACATTCATTCTATCACCGGTACAATGGGGCCCTTTAGTGAGAAAAGGCCTATCAGGTGTTGGTTCTATGCTCTGTGTGATTGAACCTATAGAGGATTCCTTTTTCCTTGTTGTATGTAAGGGACAAATTCATACTGGTATCTTCTGTCCATTAATGACCTCGTTCCCCAGTAGTTGGGGGTCCCAGAGTTTGAATGCCGCTTGGTAAATATTTTTGGCTTCCAGTGAAAAAAGGTCTATCAGGTGTTGGTTCTTCGCTCTGTGTGATTGAACCTATAGAGGATTCCATTTTCATTGGTGTATGTAAGGGACAAATTCATACTGGTATCTTCTGTCCATTAATGACCTCGTTCCCAGTAGTTGGGTGTCTCAGAGGTCGAATGCCACTTGGTAAATATTGTTGGCTTCCAATGAGAGAACGCCTATCAGGTGTTGGTTCTACGCTCTGTATGATTGAACCTATAGAGGATTTCCTTTTCGTGTATGTAAGGGACAAATTCATACTGGTATCTTCTGTCCTTTAAGGACCTCGTTTTCCCAGTAGTTGGGTGTCTCAGAGGTCGAATGCCACTTGGTAAATATTGTTGGCCTCTAGTGAGAAAAGGCCTGTCAGGTGTTGGTTCTATGCTCTGTGTGATTGAACCTATAGAGGATTCCCTTTTCCTTGGTGTATGTAAGGGACAAATTCATACTGGTATCTTCTGTCCATTAATGACCTCGTTCCCCAGTAGTTGGGGGTCTCAGAGTTTGAATGCCGCTTGGTAAATATTTTTGGCTTCCAGTGAGAAAAGGTCTATCAGGTGTTGGTTCTATGCTCTGTGTGATTGAACCTATAGAGGATTCCATTTTCCTTGGTGTATGTAAGGGACAAATTCATACTGGTATCTTCTGTCCATTAATGACCTCGTTCCCCAGTAGTTGGGCGTCTCAGAGGTCGAATGCCGCTTGGTAAATATTTTTGGCTTCCAGTGAGAATATCACGAACACCGCACTGCACTTGCTCACTGAGCCAGTGCGCGTGTCCTGAATAAGACAGACTGCACTCAAAGATACCTGTGGAGCGGGGCAGTAGCAGTGAAGATGCGTGCTTCAGACTAACAGGACCCTAAGCACGTGACTGCCAAGGGGCGGCGCCGGCCACAGGTCTCTCAGAGAAGGCAGTAACAGACAGAGATTGTTTCAGGCCAGAGGACCTTAAGCACGTGACTGCTGGTGGGCGTGGCCTAAGCTCCAGAGAGCTATGAGCAGAAGGAAAACTTCTAGAAGGGTAACTATGGGACAGAGTTACCAAGGGGCATAGACAAAACGGATAGTCAGGATAGCCAGGTCATACACAGAGGGAGCAACGCAGTACAAGTGGAGCAGGCAGAGAATAACCAGAACGTAGCCAAGGGATCAGAAAACCAGAACGGGCAAATACACAGTACCAAGACAGTAGACAAACTCACAACGAAGAGACGGACCGGGTCAAAACAAAACAAGCAACAAGATCAGGCACAAGGCACAGGCACACAGGAGGTCAACTAACTCAGCCGAGGGCAGGAGTATAACTGACACCAGACCTAGGTCAATTGGCAACTAAATAGCCGCCCTCTGCCAGAGAGAGGCTGAAACCATTAACCCCAGTCTGACCAGGACGGGGCAAAGACAAAACCCCATCCTGGGTCATGACAGTACCCCCCTCTCAACGGGGGGCCACCGGACCCCCGGGTTTCTCAGGACACCTGGCATGAAAGGCCCGGACCAACTGATCCGCATGAACAGATCGGGCAGGAACCCACGACCGGTCCTCTGGACCGTAGCCTTTCCAATGTATCAGATACTGAAGAGCACGACGGACAAACCTAGAGTCAAGAATTCGTTCCACCTCGTACTCAGACTGCCCATCTACCAAAACCGGTGGTGGGGAAGACAACGATCCTTCCCTACAGGACCCCACAGGTTTCAAAAGGGCCCTATGGAAAACGTTGGGAATCCGTAGAGACGGAGGGAGACGCAACCGAAATGCCACCGGGTTAACTGCTTCCGTAATTTCATAAGGACCAATAAATTTAGGTCCAAGTTTCGCAGAGGGGACCTTGAGCCTTATATTCCTAGTAGATAACCATACCTTATCCCCAACCTGGAACACCGGCCCCACAGACCATTTTTTGTCAGCAAAAAACTTATATTTAGACTGTGCCTTCGTAATGTTCCTTTGGACCTCCTGCCATAACTCCCTCAACCGCTGTATTGTCCCATCCGCCCCAGGACACCCAGAGTCCAAACGGGAGAACTCCCCAAAATGTGGATGAAACCCATAATTGCAGAAAAAGGGAGATGTGCCCGTAGACTGGTTAGTACGGTTGTTAAACGCGAACTCAGCCAAAGGTAACGCAGTACACCAATCATCCTGTCGGGCTGAGGTCAGGCAACGCAGGATTTGCTCTAAAGACTGATTGGTCCGCTCAGTCTGCCCATTAGTCTCTGGATGATAAGCGGATGAAAAAGACAGATCAATACCCAACCTCTTACAAAATGCCCTCCAAAATCTGGAAACAAATTGTACCCCCCTATCAGACACCACATTCAAGGGTACCCCATGCAACCGCATCACATGCTCAACAAACAATCTGGACAACGTTTCTGCATTAGGTAAAGCCAACAAGGGTACAAAATGTGCTTGTTTACTAAACCTGTCCACCACTACCCAAATGACGGTATTACCCTTGGAAGGAGGAAGGTTGGTGATAAAATCCATGGACAAATGGGTCCATGGTCTATCAGGAATTGGCAGTGGCACCAATTCCCCGGTCAGCCGGTTATGGGGGGTTTCGCACGGGCACATACCCCACAAGCAGACACAAATTCCCCAACATCAGAGGCTAAAGAAGACCACCAGAATATCCTAGAGATGGCCCTCCGGGTAGCCGAGATTCCAGGATGTCCACCCAGAACTGAGTCGTGGAATTCCCGAAGGACCCTGAGACGAAATTGAACTGGTACAAAAAGTTTATCCACCGGCTTAGCCGAGGGGCAAGAGACTGAGCTTCCCGAATCTCCTGCTCCAACCCAGCAGAAACAACTGCCACCACCACCCCAGGCTCAAGAATGGAGGATGGATGTTCGGGAGGAGACACCGGATCCAGACTGCATGACAAGGCATCAGCCTTGACATTTTTGGATCCTGGCCGAAAAGTGATGGAGAACTGGAATCTGGAAAAAAAAAGCGACCATCTTGCCTGTCTAGGAGTCAACCTTTTAGCAGACTCAATGTAAGCTAGGTTCTTGTGGTCCGTAACCACGGTAATAGGATGGACAGCACCCTCCAAAAAATGCCTCCATTCTTCAAAGGCCAACTTCACGGCCAGAAGTTCTCGATTCCCAACATCATAGTTTCTCTCCGCAGGAGAGAATTTCTTAGAGAAAAAGGCACAGGGTCTCAAATTAGTCAAAGTGGCGGGTCCCTGGGACAACACTGCCACCACCCCCACCTCCGAGGCGTCCACCTCAACAATAAATGGTTCAGACGGGTCCGGTTGAATAAGAACCGGAGCAGACATGAAACATTTTTTTAAGAACTGAAACGCCACCACCGCTGCGGCTGACCAATTCTTGACATCAGCCCCCTTTTGAGTCAGATCTGTGAGAGGTTTAACTACCTGCGAGAACCCCCTTATAAACTTGCGATAGTAATTTGCGAATCCTAAGAAACGCTGCAGAGCCTTCAAATCACGAGGTTGTACCCAATCAACAATGGCCTGCACCTTATTAGGATCCATGCGATATCCCTCAGCAGACACAATGAACCCCAGAAATGACAGTTCCTGAACGAAGAATGAACATTTCTCTAGCTTAGCAAAGAGACAGTTCTCCCGGAGCCTTTGGAGAACTGCCCAAAGATGATCATTGTGAGTTTGTTTATCAGGCGAGTAGTTAAGAATGTCATCCAAATACACAACCATAAAATGCCCAATAAAGTCAGAGAACACATGATTAATAAAATTTTGGAAGACTGCTGGTGCGTTGGTCAGACCGAAAGGCATGACCAAGTTTTCAAACAACCCTTCAGTAGTGAGAATAGCAGTCTTCCACTCATCCCCCTCCCGGACCCGGATAAGGTTATATGCCCCCCGCAGATCCAATTTCGAAAACCACCTAGCCCCAGACAACTGGTTGTACAAATCAGGAATAAGTGGGAGGGGGTAAGTATTTCTCACAGTTATCTTATTTAACTCTCGAAAATCGAGGCATGGGCGCAAACCACCATCTTTTTTCTTAACGAAAAAGAACCCCGCCGCCATGGGGGAAACAGAAGGACGAATGTGTCCCTTACGAAGGCTCTCGGAAATGTATTCTTTCATAGCAGCCCGCTCGGGACCCGAGAGGTTATACAAGCGGGCCTTGGGCAATTTAGTACCTGGAACCAGGTCAATGGCACAATCTAATGGGCGGTGTGGTGGTAAAACTTCAGCCTCTTTTTCAGAGAAAACGTCCGCATAGTCCTTCAGGTACTCCGGAATACCTTCCAGACCAACGGACGACACAGACACAGTAGCAAGACATCTTTCAGAACAATTAGATCCCCATTTAACAATATCACGGGAATCCCAGTCAATAATCGGGTTATGCCGTTGCAACCAGGGAAACCCTAACACCAGGCCAGCAGAGAGGTTATCCAAAACAAAACATGACATATGCTCCTGGTGAAGGGCCCCCACCCTGAGGGTGAATTCTTCAGAGACAAAATGGACACCGTCCTTGGTGAGAGGTGTAGAATCAATGGCCATTATTTTTTATAGGAGTCTCCAACCTAACTGTCCCTAATCTACAGCTGGCCACCAGCTTAGAGTCAATCAGGTTCAAGGATGACCCACAGTCCACAAAAGCTGAAGTAAGGAAAAAGCAGCTCTTCACACCAAGTTCCACCTTTAACAGTATCTTAGAAAATGAAGGAAAGGGTACCTGAGAGTCTGAGTGACCTCCACGATGATCACCCAGACTCAGTCGCTTGTTAGTCGGTGGGCAGGAGGGACAGTTCTTTTTCCAATGTCCAGGATCACCGCAGTAAAAACACAGCTTTTCGAAACGCCTCCGTCTCCTTTCTTTCTCTTTGAGGTCGATGGCTCCCATCTCCATGGACTTCAATACAGGACTGGCTCCCTGTTATGTTTCGGTAGCTGAGGAGTGCAGGTAAAAAAGGCAATACACCAGAGCAGTTGGAATCTATGAGATTGCAGTACCCTGACTAACCACCACAACTAGAGGCAGCCGTGGAGCGTTCCTACGTTGGTCCTAGACGCCTCGTCACAGCCTGAGAAACTAACTACACCTAAAGATAGAAATAGGAAAGCTATCTGCCCCGGAGCAGAACCCCAAAGATAACAGAAAGCCCCCAAACATGTAATGGCGGTTAGACAAGAGGAAATACTGACACAGAAAGAAAATAGTATGAGCAAACGCTGGGGCCCAAACTATCTAAATAGAAAAGGATAGGAAGGGTACTTACTGCAATCCCAGAAAACCCTGAAAAGCACCAACTCTACTAATTTCAAAATCACCTGAGATCACACGACCTCTACCACCTAAATTAGTTCTCTGGTGTAACAAAATCAAAACAGCAGCCACTGAAAAAACTGGAAAAAGCAAAAGAACAAAACTCAGTGGCTGAACCAAACTGAGAGGGCAGAAGCCCCCGGAGGGGACCCTGAAGGCCCCCAAAGAAGTGCAGGACAAAATGCAAAAACACAGCAAAAACACAAAAGAAGCAAAAGTCTTATCTGTAAGCAGGAGATGCAGACACGACACAGCAGGCTACAAGGGAAACTGGAATGAAGGATTCAGACCAGAACAATTGATCACCGGCAACCCTGATGGGAAAATGACTCCCTTATATAAGACCAGTCAGTAACACCTGATTCCCAGTCCTCACAATCCTCACTAGCACCGCTTGTAACCACCAGAGGGAGCCTCTGCTCAGAACTCATCTCAAACCCATTCACAACAGTACCCCCCCCTTGAGGAGGGGTCACCGAACCCTCATTTGAGCAACCAGGTCAGTCAGGATGAGTTCTATGATACGCACGGATAAGTCTCCTAGCATGGATGTCCGAAGCAAACACCCAAGAATTGTCTTCCTGACCATAACCTCTCCATTTAACCAAATACTGGAGTTTCCGTCTAGAAAAACGAGAATCCAATATTTTCTCAACCACATACTCCAGATTGCCCTCAACCAAAACAGGGTCAGGAGGCACAGCAGCAGGAACCACTGGCTCAACAAACCTCTTCAACAAGGACTTGTGGAACACGTTATGGATCTTAAATGTCCCTGGAAGAAGCAAACGAAAAGAAACAGGATTAATAATCTCCATGATCTTATAAGGTCCAATGAACCTAGGCTTAAATTTAGGAGATGCTACTCTCATAGGAATATTCTTTGAGGACAACCAGACCAAGTCCCCCACTTTAAACCGAGGACCATCAGTCCTATGCCGGTTAGCAAACCGCTGGGCCTTCTCCTGAGAGAGGGACAACCTCTCCACTACCTGGTCCCAAATCTGTTGCATACGCTCCACAACAGAGTCAACACCTGGACAGACAGAAGCCTCCGTCTGTCCTGAAGAAAATCGAGGGTGAAACCCAGAATTACAGAAAAACTGAGACATCAAAGTGGCAGAGCTAGCCCTATTATTAAGAGCAAACTCAGCCAAAGGCAAAAAAGAGACCCAGTCATCCTGATCAGCAGACACAAAGCATCTTAGATAAGTCTCCAATGTCTGGTTTGTTCTCTCAGTTTGACCATTGGTCTGAGGATGAAATGCCGAGGAGAAAGACAATTGAACACCCAGTTTAGAACAAAAAGTCCTCCAAAATCTGGAAACAAACTGGACTCCTCTGTCAGACACAATGTTCTCAGGAATGCCGTGTAAACGAACCACGTGCTGAAGGAACAACGGCACCAATTCAGAGGAGGAAGGAAACTTAGGTAATGGCACAAGATGTATCATTTTGGAAAACCTATCACAAATTACCCAGATGGTGGTCATTCTCTGAGAAACAGGAAGATCGGAAATGAAATCCATAGAGATATGGGTCCATGGTCTCTTGGGCACAGGCAATGGCATCAACAAACCACTAGAGCGAGAGCAAGGCTTGGAGCGAGAGCAAGTCCCGCAGGACTGCACAAATTCCCTGACATCACGAGACAAGGTAGGCCACCAAAAGGACCGGCTAACCAAGTCTCTGGTACCAAAAATTCCGGGATGCCCAGCCAATGCGGAACAATGAATCTCAGACATCACACTCTTTTTCCATTGGTCCGGGACAAACAATTTTCCAACAGGGCAGCGCTCGGGCCTATCCTCCTGACACCCCTCCAGAGCAAGTCTCAAATTGGGCGAGATGGCGGAAAGAACTACACCCTCTTTCAAAATAACAGAAGGATCAGATAACTCAGGAGAGTCCGCAAGGAAACTCCTCGAGAGGGCATCCGCCTTAACATTCTTAGTGCCAGGAAGAAAGGAAACCACAAAATTAAAACGTGTGAAAAACAAGGCCCACCTGGCCTGTCTAGGATTGAGTCGCTTGGCAGATTCCAGATAGACCAGATTCTTATGGTCCGTAAGGACCACCACCTGATGTTTGGCTCCCTCCAGCCAATGTCTCCACTCTTCAAAAGCCCACTTCATGGCCAATAACTCCCGATTACCTACGTCATAATTACGTTCAGTAGGAGAAAATTTTCGAGAGAAAAAGGCACAAGGGTTACTTTTAGAGGTCTCTGGATCTTTTTGGGACAAAACGGCACCTGCCCCAATTTCAGAGGCATCAACCTCCACCTGAAATGGCAGAGAAACATCAGGCTGCCGTAGAACAGGAGCAGAAGTGAATCTCTGCTTAAGTTCCTGAAATGCAGAGACTGCCTCAGGAGGCCAATTCACCACATCAGAACCCTTTCTGGTCAAATCAGTTAATGGTTTAACAATAACCGAGAAATTACCAATAAATTTACGATAAAAATTGGCAAAACCCAAAAATCTCTGAAGAGCCTTTAATGAAGTAGGTTGGACCCAATCACAGATGGCCTGAACCTTGACCGGGTCCATTTCAATAACAGATGGGGACAAAATGAATCCCAGAAATGAGATCCTCTGTACGCCAAAAAGACACTTTGATCCCTTCACATACAGAGCATTCTCTCTCAAAATCTGGAATACAGTTCGAACATGTGTCACATGAGAGTCCCAGTCATTAGAAAAAATCAAGATATCATCCAAATAAACAATCAGAAATTTGTCCACAAAATCCCTGAAAATGTCATTCATGAAGGACTGGAAGACGGAAGGAGCATTAGTGAGCCCAAAGGGCATCACTAGGTACTCAAAATGCCCTTCAGGGTATTGAATGCCGTCTTCCATTCATCCCCGTGCTTAATGCGAATAAGGTTATACGCCCCCCTGAGGTCAAGCTTGGTAAACCAAGTAGCGTTTTTCACCCTGGAAAACAGGTCAGAAATCAAGGGTAACGGGTATTGATATTTCACAGTAATATTGTTCAAGAGACGATAATCAATACACGGCCTTAATGAACCATCTTTTTTGGCCACAAAGAAAAAACCAGCACCTAAGGGTGAAGAGGATGGTCTGATATGACCCTTCTCCAATGATTCCTTGATATAAGACCGCATAGCGTCATGTTCAGGTACAGACAAGTTAAAAAGGCGACCTTTAGGGAATTTACTATCCGGCACTAATTCAATAGCGCAGTCATAGCTCCTATGGGGAGGCAAGGATGCAGATTTACTTTCGCTAAACACATCAGAAAAATCAAACAAAAAGTCAGGAACATCCTGAGCCTGGGGGAGGCAGAAAAAACAGGAGTGTTGGTATTAACACATTGGCAGCCCCAACTGGTTACAGACACAGATTTCCAATCCAAAACAGGATTATGAGACTGCAACCAAGGGAAACCCAGCACGATAATGTCATGCAGATTATACAGAACCAAAAATTTGCAGCACTCCTGGTGATCAGGTTCAACCCTCATTATCACCTGAGTAGAAAACTGGGGTTTATTCTCAGCCAAAGGGGTAGAATCGATCCCAGTAGGGGAATAGACTTCTGTAGGGGTATCAAGGGAAACCCACAACGTTTAGCAAAATCATAATCCATCAGGTTAATAGCTGCTCCAGAATCAACGAAAGCCTGAGCAGAAAATGAGGACAGAGAGCATATCAGAGTGACAGTTAATAAAAACTTAGTCTGAACACTACCCAAGACAACTGAACGTGCAAAACGTCTTCCCCGCTTAGGGCAGACTGAAATAGCATGAGAGGCATCACCACAGTAGAAACATAACCCATTGCGCTTTCGAAACTCATGACGCTGTGCCCCAGACACCACTCTATCACACTGCATGGGTTCAGAAGCTGGTTCACAAGGCAACACCATTCCACGCATACTTCTCCGCTCACGCAAACGTCTGTCAATTTGAATCGCTAATGACATAGAATCATTGAGACCAGAGGGGACAGGGAATCCCACCATAACATCCTTTACATTATCTGACAGACCCTTCCGGAAAAGGGCCGCCAAAGCGTCGTCATTCCATTTGGTCAGGACTGCCCACCTACGGAATCTCTGACAGTATAACTCAGCGTCATCAAACCCCTGATTTAATGCCAACAAGGTTTTTTCAGCTTGATCAGTGACATTAGGCTCATCGTACAATAACCCCAAAGCCTGAAAAAACGCATCAACATCACTCAAAACAGGATCCCCAGGTATCAGGGAAAAAGCCCAATCCTGAGGATCGCCGCGCAGGAGAGAGATGATAATTTGAACCTGCTGCGCTGCGTTTCCTGAGGACTTAGATTTTAAGGCAAAAAACAATTTACAATTATTTTTGAAATTCTGAAACTTAGCTCGATCCCCTAAAAACAAATCTGGCATGGGGATCCTAGGTTCCACAACAGGCAACCTAGCAAGATATGCAGCAATACTCTGAACCTCAGTGGCAAGCTGATCCACACGGCCAGACAACTGTGCAAACTCCATTGGGAGAAAA